>CM077462.1:8224449-9440449 GCA_039654755.1 Calcarius lapponicus
AAATTGATAAACAGTGTCAAGATAGTTTTCTCAATATCTTGACTTAAAAGGTAATGGCAGTCTGTTCTCCCATGTATTTCTTTTTGTACAGAGGATATTTTCTATCTTTTTGCTTGTGCATTTTATCCTATGAAATAGACTATTCTGATATCCTATTTTTATCAGTTCTAACAGTAGTTTGCTAGGGAGAAGGAGCAGTGGGGGAGGATAGGAGTGCTGTGGACTAGATGACCTTTAGAGACCCCTTCCAACCCAAATTATTCTATGATTTTCTGTAAATATTAATTTTTGTTTCAGTAAATTATCAGTATATTTCAGGAGATGGGTTAAATATGTACCTGAGAATTTGAGTTACTTCTAAAACTACTCCCTCTTGAATGTCAAACAAGTAATGTTTGCCTTGTAACCAATTTATTTTGAGTGTTTTATTCCAAAACATAAACGTAACGTCTGTTGAAGTCCCAGAAAAGAAACCTTCATTCCAATGACATGTGAAAAATTTAGTTAAAGTCACAAAGTCAGACATTGGACTTTAAATAAAGTACAAGGAGGAGAAGAAGGGACCTTACATTGCTCCATTTTGACAGTAGAGCATGGCAGCCACATCCTCAGATGAGACTGACTGGAGGATGATGCCAACACTGCATCCTAGTTGCCCTGGTCTGTGGAAAAATTCCAAAGGCAAATGTTAAATTTACAATAGAATTACAATAAAAGTCAGGTAGGCATGCAAACCTTTTTTCCCCTGTTTTCAGACAAGTATGCATACCTGATCAAAAGGCTTTGGATTTGTCTGTGCTTTTAAATCCATATTCTTCTAAATGCAGCACAGACTATGATGTCTAAATTACCCTGCAAGATAAACTAAGTTTTCAGAAGGAGATGCATACAACTTTTAAGAGTATAAACTTATTTTCTTCAATAAAAGATGCTTCCATACATTAAGAAAAGTGGTGTTAAAATTTTTTTCAAAATTCAATACTTTAAGTATTGAATTTTAAATAAGATTATTCCAGGATAAAGAAAGTAATTTCAGATATATATTAATCACTGATTCTTTCTCAGAAGTCACATTCCTCTACAAACTCTCAGCAACCAGTGGATGTCCTCTGGAAAGATAATTAGTAAGGAAAAAAATCTGGAACAGACACAGCTTGAGACACATTTTTTATCAGTTGTGAGTGCCACAGTTGTGCACATTCCCATGTGCTTTGGTGCTTTTTGCAAGCCTGTAGTACCACCTCTCAGGCTGAATTTGCAACAAGTGCTCTCCAAGGCCAAGAGGTTAAATCAGCTGTTGGAAGGCTCTAAAAGCTGGTCCGTGGTATATGGCAATATATAGTAGTCAAGAACAAGGAGGAGGAGGGTGTTAGGAATTAAAACTTTTAGTAGTGAGAAGCTGCTTAATTTTTTGCCATGATTGATACAGTTAAGATCACGCAACAAGTGTGTTAGAGAGCAATAAAAACTAAAACAGAAGAGCTTTGTTCTGATACGCCCTGTTTAACAACATGACTTCTGTTCCCCTTAGTAATAAAATCTGAAGTGTGCCTCTTTATATGTGCCATGTTTTATTGTACAGCTGTGTGCCATAGAGGGTTTTAATGTGACATCATACCTTTTATGTTCTTAAGAAGTATGGTAGTAAACAATGCAATCTATGTATCTGTTTTGGCTTCATAGTATAAAGTAGGACAGGAAAAGAATATTTATTTTGGTAAAAAAATGTGGTGATGTCATTTAAATGACATGTTTTATATAAGAAATATTCCACAATCAATCAGGAATAACTTAGTGTTTGTAAATAGCTCACCATCAGGGTACCTCAGAAACAAAAGTCATGTTAGAGAAATTGAGGCAGAAAACACATCTGTAAAATTTACTAGATAGCAAGACATTGGACATTTCAGGAGGAAAAAGTCAAATTAGACACAACTGCACTCAACCTTATGCTGATTCTCTAACTCCAAACTTCTATGGGTTGGTTAAAAAAAAAGATAATCAATCCAATCCTAAATGAGTCATATATCTCTTAACTTGTTTACAGAAAACTTTTGTTAAAGATGATTGGTTTTCAGACTTTTCTCCCTACTATTTTCTTTTACAGGAATGAACTGGGGATTTTTAAAAGTCTTTAAAGCTAAAGTGTTCGTTCTTTTTTTACTTCCCCACCCCTCTTTCTTCATTCAAAAATGTACAAGGAAAGTAATGTTAAATGTTCATAACAGTAAATTTAATTACTACACTGGAATATGAAGCCCGCAGGCAAACACTCCTGAATACTGGAAGGGCAAGTGTGGATCTGAGTAATTTCTGTCGCTTGTCTAGAGTATTTAGACTGCACTAGTGCTGCTTTCTAGGTTCATTTCATAATTCTAAATCATTGTTCATTTCTTTCATCTAAACACACATCTACTAGCAGGGCAGTGCTTATTGGCAGCAAACTTTCCTCTCACAGAGGTCAGTCTCTGATGCTGAAAATGGTGGCTAATGGAGAGGAAAGCTTCAAAGGGAACATCAAGACATTTTGAGAGCAACAGGGGCAAATTTAAGGGAGTTAATTGACACTGCCATAAAAATGGGAAACACCTGAGCAAATACATCACAGATCAAAAGAGAGAGAAATGACCTACAGAAAATCAGACGGAAAGAAATAAAGTAAAGTAAAATGCATTCCAAAACCTAAGAAACTCTGCGTGTAACTTTGTTACATTAGTTATAGAGGTGCATTCAAGCTTCAAAAGTCAGATTTTGTGTACCTCAGAGTTTAGGGTATTAAATCTGCTGGTTTGATTCGCACCCTTTTACACTTGAAAGTATAAGCTTACTGAAGAAAAAAAATTCCTATACCCTTTAATAACTAAAACATTTGCACTGAAAAGCATTTGTTCTTAATATTCTTAAGATAAAAACACATTTTTCTCACTCAGTAAGAAATACATATAAAGGTTGATTATTTTTTCCCCATTATTTTTCCTTCTAAAATATCTAGAGGTTTGTTCTAGCTACATGTAAGGTATGTCTTTGAATGGCAAAGCTAATATTTATGAGACAGACAATTCTTTTACTAGTCAAAAATAAAAGGATGAAATTTCTCTGTTCTTCCTCTTCAATAAAAATGGAACCTCAGGTTTTTTTCCTCATTGTTTTTAAAGACCTTGAAAACTGAATTCTTAAAAATCTTGGGAGCTTGAAAGAAAAACAGATCTTAGGAAATGACATACAGCATACAGAGTCAGATACTGGAAGTAATCTTGATAGGATGCAATAAGTGTCTATGCAGATATTATCTTTAATTGCATATTTATGCTCGATTGTTTTCAGTCACATGCAATTCTCCTACCCTTATCTTCATTTTATCTACTTAATTGCCGGATTTTCTCACAGTGAGCTTATTTTCATAGTTATTGCGAACCACTGACCACCTTTAAAGTGCTATAAAAATAAAAATAAGAGAAATATAATGCTTCAAAGGTGATTATTCTGAAAGCATTATATCACCCAGCAGTCACTTCCTAAATGGTGATTACTGATTCATAATCAGAAGGACCTCCATGGTTAAATATGTGACATGATGATTTTTTTTGTAGTTAACACAATGACTATTAAACAGCCCACTTATCTGGGCTTTTTCCATTCTGTGTAATTGCAAAGTTAATTATGATCATCATAACCAACTCTTAGTTACAATGAATGTCAAGTTAAAATTTGTGTAGCTTAAAAAGTGTAATGTAGAGCTCTTCATCTAGAGTAATTTTTATTTCCAACAGATGAGCAGAAATGAAAATACTTCCTCCTTCCTGGTCCTAAAACCTATTCATAGTTACTTCCCAAAATGTGGGATTTCAGGATAGACTGGATAAGTAAGATAAATCAAACTAAATATTTGTTGCATACAGGAGCTAAGGTCATTCTGACTGGCTATTCTGCCTGTGCTGAGCTTTCCAAAGTGTCACAGCTCTCTAAATTCTTGCATCAAGTCCAGGAACCAGTCATAGATGGATGATAATGGTGATTTCTTTGTAGACAATGTTATGACTTGCCAAAATGTGGATTTCCCATTACTTGAAACATTTATCTAAAGTGAGAAAAATTGTGTTTGTTTTTCTTTTTTAAAATATGCAGTTTCAAGTCATATGTCTCAAATATTTTGTAGGGTCTATTCTGAATTTTAGACAGGTATCTTTGATGAATAGGTCTGTCTTTTGTAGCCAGATGTCTCTAAATATATGAGACAAAACATATAGTGAAAGACCATACCATCTTGGTCACCAGGAGATCAGTAGGGCTTTTTTCATTGGTTGCAGTAAATGTTGTGACTATCTAAACATAATACCCAGATTCCTGGTGACATGTACAAAGCTAACAATTTTAATGAAAAGCAAGAGCAGTTAAGCATCCCTCTTCCATTATAAAAGGGATTTTAAAAGTGGTCTATTTATAATCTCACATTAAACTTAATACTAGGGGGGCAAGTATTGGTGGTGAAAACATTGGCATTAAAGCACTCCAGGACTTTTATCTAGCTGCTACTGGTTCATAAAAAGACAAGAACTTGTGTTGCTTTTAGTTGCTTATGCCACAGAGAGTTTGAAATTATACAAGCCATTATCAAGCAGGGTCTGTGCTTCCAGACTATCACAGGCATACAGAAATGGATAAACATTCACACTGGAATTAGTTGTTATTAGCTCACAGAAAGAGAGTTGTACACAGCCCCAAAATACAAAACTAAGTGTAACAAATACTTATTCCTCAGGAGTTAAAGAAATGTTAATCCAGGAAAATAATAAAAAATAACAAAAAGCAACAAGAACAAAAATCCATCCAGTTTTGAAAAGCTGCTTTCTGGTGAATAAAAGTCAGGCCAGAGATGTCACCAAAGGAAAAAAGTTCAGTTAACTGAAGACAGTGACGGTGAACTTGATGTGACTAGCCGTACACATCTAATATGTCCCTCTGGAGTGCTCACGAAGCTGTCAGATAAGACACAAGAACTACAAGAGACTATGCCATTTGGAGCAGCATTTGATGGTCAGAGAAAGAACATGCTTCCCTAATTTGAAATATTAGATTTATATGCACACACACACACATACACACAAATTTATGTAATTTCACTTTAATATAATTTTAAAAGAAAAATTAAATATTCACATTCTTTGAACTAGGTTTTCAGACTACACAGATAGACAAGCCCTGTTTACAGAACAGAAACAGAAATAATACAAAAGTATTTGTACTAGACTAGACTAAGACTATTTTTTCATCGTTTTTCTGTCTTCAACATCACATGTTCACAGTATTTGTCTTTTACTATGAAAACAATTAATTTATCTCTAGAGCTGGAATAGTAATATCTAATGCTTAGCAAGTGAACAATACAGTGCTTAGAGAAAACTGCAGAGCAACTACAAAAAAAATACAGAATAAATGAATTCCAGATGTTTTTCTGTAGGATATCACAGGACTGCTGATTAACTTAATAATATCTGTGAATTCCCTCTAATATTACTTACATAGAGAATTAAGGCTAGGTTCTTTATTCCTCATCAGAATCTAGCCACATCTCAGATTGAAGGTAACTGCCCTCAGCTGGTGTGTGACTCCTCCATGTACAGCTTCTGTTCAGAACACCTCTCCTTAAGACAAAATACAGTAGAGACAGAATCAGCACTAATTTAGAGTCTCTCTGGCCCTTTGCTACCCAGCACCAGCCAAGCATAAGAGTTTGTGACTAGAGGATCAGATGAATGTCATCCATTTAATTCATTGGTTTTTGTGAAAGCAAGGAGATGACACTGCTTGCTGCATTATATGCTAACCAGTTTAGGACTAATTTCATCCAGAAGAGAGAGTCTTATTATCACCAATAATTCTTATTGTTACAAGATCCCATTCAGATAGTTTATTTTAGAATCACATTAATTTTCAGCTTTATGTCATTGTCATCCTGTGATAAATGCAGTATACGCTTTCTTTTTCCCAAGCTTATAACAAAAATTCTTATTAGTTATCCTTTCCATGTGATCTGGTAAATTTCAACACATTTTGATAATCCAGATTGCTAGCATGACCCAAGCCTTATGGACTACTGTCATGGTTTGACCCCAGCCAGCAGCCAAGTCCCACACTCAATCGTCCCACCAGTAGAATCAGGTAGAAAATCTGAAGGGTAAAAGATGGAGAACTCATGAGTTGAGATAAAGACAATTTAATAGGGAAAGCAACAGCCATGCATACAAGCAAAGCAAACCAACAATTTAATTCATTGCTTCCATGGGCAAGCAGAAGTTCAGCCATCTCCAGCAGAACTGGGCCTCATGACATGTAATGGTGGCTTGGGAAGACAAACATCATGACTCCAAACATGACCCCACTCATCCTCCTTCTTGCCGCCACTTTATATACTGAGCATGATGCCACACGGTCTGGAATATCCCTTTGGTCAGTGGGTGACTCCTCCCAGCCTCCCATGCACCCCCAGTCCCCTCACCAGCGTGGCGGTATGAAAAGCAGAAAAGGCCTTGGCTTTGTGCAAGCCCTGCTCAGCAATAACAGAAACATCTCTCTGCTATCACCCTGGTGTTCAGTACAAATCCAAAACACAGTCCTATACCAGCAAATAATATTAGATCTACCCCAGCGGTAAGCAAAACAAGAATCCTCAAAATCCTCAAAATCCTCAAAATCCTCAAAATCCTTCAGTACCTTTCTCCCCTGATTTCTGCTATGCCTTAGTGTCAGGGTCTTCATTTTAATCCTCAGTCAAGGAAGTTATTTCCCTGGAACATTGATTGAGTCTACTCTTAAAAAATTAATTACATTTTTTAGCTCATGCATCCCAATAATAAAGTATCCCTAAATTGCTCTCGTAGCTTTCATATGGTCTGGCTTCTAATCATTAAAATCTCTTCTGTGCCCCTAGGAAGTCTGCTGAGGTTCCATTTCTGCAGCTGGGTGTAGTCATACTTTTCCTCATAGTGCTAGTTATTCCATTGGCAATTCAGCTCCATAGCATTTTCCCTGCTGTTATGTCTATTTCAGCCTCAGGTGTAGCTTAGCAAGATTCATCAATGTGTTCCTGGCAGGCAGCAGAAGCTTCAATTTCCTGAATCAACTCTAGGGTCAGTTTTCAAATTTTTACTAAAAAAAGCAGGTCTTACTAATGCAGATTTTACTCTTCTTGATGTGGATGTGAATTTATGGCCTTGTCTTCTGTTCTTTTGCATTATATATATATATATATTCATGTCTTCTGCAGTTCATGCTCCTCCTTGCTCTCTCTTGCTACAATACACATTTTTCTTTTGTATAATTTTTTTTTGTTTGGTGTTTTATTTTAGATTTGTTTGCTGAGACATTCATTTGTTATTTGTTGTTCCTGATACTTTCTTTCTTTTTTTTTTTTTTTATTAACACTGCCAACCTCATCCCAGCAGCTAGTGTGATCACTTCTTCATTCTTGTTCCTAAAAGAAATGTGACCGTCTCTGCAAAATTGCTTTAAATAAAAATAAACATTAATATTGCCCTTGTGGGGAAAAGATGCATACTGCAGTAATAGTTTTTAAATGGAAAATGGGTAAAAATAGATAAAATAGGTAATAGCATTTAGTCCAAAGAAATTATGTTGGAAGATAAAATGAAGATGAATTTAAGTCAAAAGATTTTGTTTCCATTTGCAAGCATACATAGGTCTCAAAATATTATTTTTGTGGCCACCTGTTACATTCTCACAGAGCATCCAGTTGTACAGAAATCCTATTTTTTAGTCCTTTAATAGAACACAATTATTATCTTCAGCAATAGTTATCATCTTCAAAAGGACTGAACTCTTAAAATTAGGGTCCTTGGAAATTATGTCTTTATCATTTACAGATTTGATCAATGAAGAAAATGAAGATTTTTGCACTTCAGCTAAATATAACCTGTTCCATGCAACTAATAAATTGCAATGAGCCATTCAGAGTATTTGCTGTTGAGTTTTTTTTTGGTTTTTTTTTTTTACAGTCATTTGTTTTGAAAAGCCATATCTTAGAGTTGCTAAAGAATAGTTTGACACAAGTATTCTTCAAATCATGGACAACTGTCGACTGCGCAACAAAGAGGCACATTTGAAAAGGAAATTATAATTATTCCCCTCCTATGAGCTAGACAGTTGTACTTCTGAAACACCAGGGCTTTTAAGTGGGAGCTAAATTAATCTTTATTAATCCTTGTTATCATGATTGCATAATGTCTGGATTTAAATGCCTGATGTACAGCACTCTTTTTCCTGCATCTCTGGTAATCAGAAGTGTGAAAATAAACCTTACACTTTAAAAGAAACACTTCATTTGAAAAAAATAGATATAATCATCTGTACTATTAAAAAAAAGTTTTACTTCACACAAGAATAAATATACAGAATGTCAGAGTTTCAGACTTGCTATTTTATGTTAAAATATGCACTGCTACATGTCAGAGCTGTGAAAATGGGAGGTAAAACAAGAAGGCACTTGGCCAAATAGTTATAGCAAGATTTTTTTTTCCATTAAGATTTTTATTTTTGAGAATACTGCTCCTACAATTTAATTACAACATTTAAAACACTCTCTAAAATGGTCTCTGTGTGCCCTACTGAAACTTCAAACTACCCTAATTAATGATTAGATCAGAGTCAAAAACAAAAACAGGTTTGATTTTGGGTCTTCTTGGGATTTTTTACAAGGTTCTAAACGGCAGAAATGAGCCATAATTCAAATAACCACTTTCAAACAACAGATACAGTGTATAAAGAAATTTAAAGAACTTTCTACAGACACATCATTAGTTTAGAGTTAGCTTTACATTAACTTTACCATTGTAAATCTAAATTTTAGGAGAAGAGGGGTTCTAAATTTATTGCAAACATGTTCTGCCTAAAGAGGCTTAAAGAGAGTACTCAACTGGAAAAGAGTCCTTACTTAAGTATGTTAATTCTCAGAAATGAGTAAAGAGTTCAGGTTTAAAAAAATACTGTCAAAAGACCTATTTTTCCCAATGTGTGCTTTGGCTCTTAAAATAATATTAAAAGTTAATTAAAATTATTATATTCTTAAATTCATTTGATCTTATAGAGTATGAGTAAAGAAAGTCTATTTCTCTTTCTGTGTTTGCTTGTTTTGATTCACGATGTTGTGAGAAGTCAAATCCAACTGTAGTTTCACACTATACAGATGAAATGTATTGTATAAATAATTGAAGATACATTTCCAGAGAAGTATTGACTATTGACTTCTGCTTAGACAATTATGCTGATACAAGATTTTTACTAATTTAAGGGCCATGTACTGTGAAAAATGTATATTTACTGTTTAAATGATAATACAGACCTTGTGCAAATGTCTTTTACAGCTTTTTATGTCTCCAGTGGCTCATTCATGATCCATTACTGTTTGAAGTTTTTCTAATAAGTGGCTGCTTCTTAAAGGTTGACACAGTGTGTTGGGGAAGAATAACTACATCTACACTGGCATAACAAGCTGCTCTTGAGAGCAGCTTTCATAAACTAGCTTAGATTAGATGCAAACTGGCTTCATTTCTTTAGCATGTGTTGTACCTCCAATGAACTGCTGAGCAAGGACAGCCTTGACAATGGGTATGTCTTCCTTGTCTCCCTTGTGAGTCACTGGAATTTCCTCCAGTGTTTGTAACACTGTATGTGACCTGTGAGATCTTCTCGGCATCAGGTTAAATATCACTATGGAACATGCAGTGCACCCTACAGATTTGGTAGAGAAAGAGCCTTTGAAAGATTTCTTAATTCTCATATTGCAGAGTTTTTAAGCCTACAACAGGAATAGGAATCCTCACAAAGATCTTCCAGTTGAAAAAAGGGGAATTATGTTTTCTGCTTGCTGAAACAAATGCCAGTTATTTGTTGTCCTGTTTATTGCAGGAAGCATATACATGTGGGGTGGAATTCATTGGCCTGTGAGAAAAGGGGAAAGGGAATAGCCTATTTAGAAGGGCATGCAATTATAGGACAACGAGGAATGGCTTTAAAATGAAGAAGGAAAAGTTTAGAAAGATAATAGGAAAAAATTATTCCCTTTGAGCATGGTGAGGCACGGGAACAGGTTGCCCAGAGAAGCTGTTGATGCCCCATCCCCAGAAGTGTTCAAGGAAAGGTTGGATGATGCTTTGAGCATCTTGGTCTAGTAAGAGGTACCCTTGCCCATAGCAGGGGGGTTGAGCTAGATGGTCTTGAAGGTCCCTTACAACTTTAATTATTCTATGATTCTGTGGTTGCATGTAATTTCAAACCATATAACAGCCCTGATAAACTCAATCCTGAAGTAAATCACTGTAACCAAATAACCATTGTCATTCTCTCATTGGTTTTCGTGGTTTGTCCATTTTTACTGTAGCACTTAGGAATGCTTCTTCTTTTTTCCACACTGAATATAAATTTCTAACCTTTGAGTTCACTCTGCATAACCCAGTGGACCTAAGTACTTTTCTCTTAAGAATTGTTTAAGAAGCTAATCATTTGCTATAACCCTGTAAGAGTCAGAGAAGACATATTCTCTTCTGTGAGCTTCTAGTTGGCTTCCAAATGAAGTCAAACAAATTGCTTTGAACCATTTCATTTAAACTGTGCTCAGGGGACTAAAAGTACATATGAAGCCAGATACCCAATTTCATCTGGAAGGAAGTCATCAACAAATTGACATATTTTTTTTCTTGAGCCATGATGAAAACCATTTTAATGTGACGGCAAATATGCTAGATAAAACCTAATCCAGAGATGTTTTACACCAGTCTGCTCTGGCTTTATTGGGAGATATTAGAGATATTCTACTCCTTGGCTGAAAGTGTTAAAATAGTGATTACATAGATTTTCAATTGAGAAACCAAAACTAGTAGAAGACCACTGAATTTTGTGCATGTGAACATGGATTAGCATGTTCAGTGTATTCACAGTAAAGTTTTGATATACATTTTGCATGACCCAGCTTTCATCTCTTCCAGGTTTCATACATGCTAGGGTGAACAATATACTTTTGCAAAATATGTTGGAATATTAATGCAGGTTCTCAACTGAATTCCAAGTATGATTAAGTCATAGATTTAGTTAAATTTCACTTAAAATAATAAAACTTTTGTTTTTTCAGGTATATTTTAGGTATGAAGTGTTCTGTATCACTGATCATTCATATTCCTTTCTTTTGGACTGTCTCCATCATTCATTGAAAGTCAACATATTAGAGCTGCTGAAACTTTGTTAGTAGACTGGAAAATTATTCTTATTTCTGTGTGAGATGGCATAAGACATAGGAACAACTCTGTCTAACTCTTCTTTTATTTTTACCCAAGATTCTGAAATTTCCATCTCATTTTCATTTTGTGTGGCTATCATTAACATGATTTTACCTGAGAAAACCGTACTACATGCTTAACACAAAATGGGTAAACCCAGATGAAGAAAACAAAACAAAGTAAAAGTAAACAAGGGAAATTTTGATTAAAATGTCATCACATTTATTTCTCAGATTTTTCCCTTTCAAGAGAAGTCACTGTATTACAAAACTGCAGACTTTAAGCTTTCATCTCTTTTGCTAACTAGCTTTGTTTCATATGTATATATAGCATGATCAGCTAAAATTCTTGTTTAAATAAGCATCAGAATATTTCCAGGTGTGTGAAATATGATTCATTATAAGAAATACCATTTTTTCTTTTCTAATACTGAGATTTATTCAACCTTACTGCCTTAATATGACTTATTATTATGAACCTTCAAAGAAAACTTATATTCTAAAACACTCAATTACTTGACCATGAGGAAGAAAAAACTAATTACTAATAGTAAATACCTTCAGAGTCTGCAGAGAAAACAATTGTAAGAAAACTTGGGTACTGCACCTTTAAATATTACTTTGTTTATTAACTTCAGAACACTAACAATTAAAAAAAAGCTCGACTGGGTCACTTTGCACCTTCTCCTTGGCTAAATTGGACACTCTTGCTGCAGCTATGATATCATGTTGCATATTTGGAAACTTGACATATGTCACACTGAGGACAAGAAGATTAAAGTGCTTTCCTTTTCCACTGTTTTCCTGACAATTAATTCTATATTGCCTCAAGACCTAAAATATGCAGCTTGCTTAATAATGCTCTTTGAACTTTGTAATGATTGATCTATTGCAATTAAACTTTGAACTCTGAATATTACCAGGTCTTCTTATTGTTGGCAGTAGTAGACCTGTGAGTCCTTTTAAAAATGAAATCCTATGGCTAAGCCACTGATCCAAGAGAGGACAAAAACCATATCATCTAAATGATCAACAATACCCTCCCTTGCAGAGGGGAATTAAAACATGGAAAAGAACAGTCACATTGAACTGGGAACATATTTCTAATTCAGCACCAAATTGTGTGATTGCCATTATTAAATAGGTCCACTACTTCAGTATAATATTTCAAAATAAAAAAAAATAAACAAAGTGCTGTGCTAGAAGCCAGAGTTCTCAGGAGCTTTGAACAGACCATTTTCTTAAAAATGTCAAATTCTGACACCAAAAATTTATATTCATATCCAAGCTCTTTAGTCAAACTGAGACATAAACCCCTGTGTCTACAGAGACATTATTTTTTTAGTAGTTGGGAGACTCAGATGAGATGTGGCAGAGAGAAATTCAAGATTTCCTTCAGCATCAGATAGACCAAGGAAAACCATGTCTTTCACTTCTCACTGAGTCCTCTGAACATTGAAACTTTGTGGACTTCTCTAGTGCCATACAAATTTCTTTACTAATTAACTTTAGCTTTGCTTTTTTGTTTGTTTTTTTTTTTTTCTCAGTATTTGAATAGCAGAAACTTTCACTTTTTCTCAAGAAATGGAATGATTGTTTTTTACCTTTTGGTGTCGCAGCAGGAAGCCATTCTATTCTTAGATTTTTTTACTATTTAAATTAATGATAAAAGCTCAGATAAATGGGATACTTTCTTCTGAATTTTGGGCTGAATTATATGTTACATAGTGATTTTGAAATATGGAAAAAGTGGTCTGACTTATTTTTTGCTTTAAGTACTTAGAAGTTGAAATTGTTAATCCAAATTATCTATATATGCAAGAAAGAATAGCAATTTTACCATTGTGGATTTTCCTAAAATTTTCCCAGAATGTTATCTCTTCAGGTGAACCTGTTTAAATGTGAGAACAGCCAAATAATCTAGAGAAAAAATAGACTATATGAAAGTCTTGAATGTGAAATAAGTCTTGACCCTGTATAAATGCAAAGATTTAAATATAAATGCATAAGTTTAGATAGACAGAGACATCGCAAAGAGGATACAAAACCTACTTCCAAAATGTCTCTTTCAAATAAGAAAGTAAAATGTTCTTCATGGTGCTCACTTATCACAGCATTATGTGTAGTTATAATTCCAAATGATCAGATTCATGAACAACCACTGTCCCTCTTTTAATCTCTTCTAACAGGACATGCAATCTTCTGTTTTACTTCGTGTTAGACATGAAAAACAAGACAGTGATAAAATGTCAATTTTTACATTTATTTCCTAGCATTTGAATAAAAATAAAATAATGTATCCAAAAAAACTTCTTTAAAACTTTATTGCCTGCAGATTTCCACAGATGCCTAATACTCTACTTATTTTAAAACACCTCAGAAAAAGACAGGAAAAACTTATAAAAGAAGAAAAAGTTGTGCTTCTCAAAATTGCAGTATGCTTTCTATTTTCCATTCAGTGAAGATAAAGCATTAGTTTTCAACAAAATGATACAAATATAATTCTCTCTATACAGGTCAAGGCAGTGAAGCTTATTTTAGTAACTTTATGACCTCCAAAGGTTCTGCCTCACTTTCCTTTCGAAATATGTCTGCATACAGGACAGATAGAAAGTGTACAAAATATTTTTTTTTAATCTTCTGTTTCATAAGTGAATTCTTACTTTTTCCTGATTGACTCTTCTTTGAAAAATCATAACTTGGAAGATTTTGTTTCTGCCACCCTTTTTTCCAGCTGTATCCTGGCTGCTGTTTTGCTGGGAGTCAGCTCTGGGCTGGGTTCCTCAGGATAGCTGCTTTGAAAATGACTGTCAGGTTTCATTTTTCTTTAAAAGCAACAAGCAGAGCTATGCAGCTTCGGACTGAAGAGCAACATTTTTAAAAAATGGTTCACAAAGAGCTAAACTCCGCCCCAAGAAAACTAATGCTTTCTCCTTTATCATGCATTAGGAAACAGGGAAAAAGAAATGTAGCCCTAACCACCAAAACTACTTAGAAAAAATAAAAACTATATCATAGAAGAAGATAGTATTTCTGAGGAGAGAGAAACAAATCACACTCGCTTATGAAATTTTTTATTTCAAATGATAGTAGAAGGAGAAATTAATTGTGGCACTATGTATTACATGCTTTCTCAGGATATAAGTATCATATAGCTTTTTTCTTTAACCACAACAAAAACATTTTGTAGACATCTAATAGCAGCAGTTGATATTTCATTTCACTTATTAGTTTCCCCAAAGAGAAATTGGGAATTGACAGCGCTTTTTATTATCCATATAGATTGTAAGATACTATATGGGGGTATCTTTGGATTATTTAAAATTTGAAGGTGCTTTCTAAATGAATTGTTCTCTTGAATGAGTTCAAAGTATTGTTGAAAATAAGAGCAGGTTTATCTTAAAGAGTAGGGTATATCCTCAACTTCTGAAAAGAATTCTGTTTACTGGAGAATAGCAAAGAGGAAGAAGAAATTAAAAATCAGCTCCAGACTTTGGGGGTAAAATCTCAGAAACCAGACTGCTCACAGCCTTGAGTAATTAGGTCACTGGAGAAGTATATTCTTGATCAAGAAAATGCACAGCAGAATGCAATAAGAGCATCTAATTTCCTATTCTGTTCTACTTTAACCACAGCAATTTTTCCTACATTTTACCTACATTAGTCAGGAAACATTAAGGAAATCACTTGTTCAGAAAGCTTACCAAACTTACATATAAGCTTTCCAAGACAAACCTTTACTTGCAAAAGTATACAACATTTAGAATGCCTATAGTGAGAGTTTTAATTATTTAAGATATTTTTAAATCTCCCCAATGTATTTAATGAGTTTCCCTTTTACTATTAAAAGAAAAATCACACTAATCACACATACTAATTCTTTTTTTCCATTATTTTCACGTTATTCCATTGATAATACATTTTAACAACAATGAAGCACCATTCTTAAAAGGAAAATATTTCTTCTAGTACCAAAGCACCATAGTTCCAATGTCCTTGGGGGAATTTTTCTGTATTTCAGTTCCAAACTTATTTAACTTTACTTACATATCCAATATTCTTAGTCCTGGCACTCATAATGTTAGCCAGATAAGACTGGCTAGCACATCACTGCTTGTTCCAAAATAATTTGAGGTTGAAAGATTCTTTCATCTTTCTTCCCCTGTGCACTGACTCACCTTCCACCTTTACAAGAGATATGTTATTATCTTGTTCAGTTGACTTTACCACATCAACTCTGACAGGAAGATAAAGTTCCCAGTACCATAGTACATGTCATTTCTCAAGAATATTTTTCTGAAAGGAACATAAATATGAATTATTTCTTAAAACTTCCTGCCATAGTGAAAAGACTTTTCAGGAACTGAAGATATTTTTGTCCAAGCTTGAGGAATGGCTTTAATTTTCCAAAGTGATTTTAATCAATGGGGAATTATACTGAACAATGACAGACAGACATACAACTACCATACACAGGCTGATAACAAAGATGAGGATAAGACAGTTTTTGCATAATAAATGCGCTGCAGAATGAAGAAGATCTACACACTAAAGTCAGAGTGGACATTATCCCCTCTACACATTTAATACATTCACTTGTCAACTGATGCTCAAATAATTAAAACCATTATCAAGCTTTGTGAAAGAAAACAATTTAAAAAAATCCACTATCTTACATAAAGTTGTACATCAGCGGGTCTCTCTGTGAGCTACTCTCTATGATGCTTTCTCTGTCTTAAAACAATTAATCACCTAATTTAATATACAGAGCACAGGACATGACATCTTCTGTGACTAGCATTATAGAAAGTAATATTCAAAGAAGTATATTGAATGCTGAGTTTGAGAGAGAGCTTTGGTGGCCAGTTTTGGTATAAATTTATTTTGAAGATCAAGAAACATATTTTATATTTAGATGGACATTGGGTTGCTAAGGAAGAACTTCCTAGATCAAGGAAAAATGCCCTGTGCATAGACCTCCCACAAAGACTCTCACATAGTTTTGTTTTTTTTCCTTCTACTTTTTATTCCATAAAAATAAAGAAAAACCTTTTCTGTTAATGATAAGTGCTGAGCTTTATTTTCAACTCTCTGTGACCACAGCAGCTTGATATAAATTAGAACTGACCTCCGTGTGTTCCAGTGGGATTGCTATGAATTGGAATGTGCAAAGACATACTTTGAAACCACTTACATTAAAATTGCTATGACTGCATGCTCTGTAACTTGGAGAGAGCTGAGGTTTTAGCTCCTTGCTCTTATTTTCAGGGATAGGAAAGGGGGAAAGGGTCAGAAGACAGGGAAGTCCCATATAGATTAATTCTTGTCTTTCTTTTATGTTGTTCTATAAAATTTAAGTGAAGATGATATTTTGTTTGACTGAGTAGTTACCTCAAATACGTGAAAATGAGCCCATCTGACTGGATAACCAGCAGCAAAATATAAATAAAGAAGAAAAAAAGTTTGATAGTTTAACAAGTCAAATGGAAGATTGTCACTAAGGACTGAGGGACAGAAATTCTGAATCATAAAACCAAACTGGCTCTGCAAACAACCTGGCAAAATATGAGAATCCCAGATTTGTGGTAACTTGGACTTGAGATTTCCCTTTGGTAGGTCTGTCTGAGAGCCAGACCTCCGTGTCACCATCTGGCTGTATTCCACCTGGATGCTCAATTCAATCCAGCTGTGGTCAACAGGCTATCACATCATCAGACTGTGGAACCAGATCCCTGAACACCTTCACAGCTCGTTTTTACTGGGACTTCCAGCACATGTGGGTTCCTTGCTGCTGTCTAGTGGCATAAAGCCTGAAAATGCACAGACATGCTCTAAGAAATTAATGTTTTTCTGAGGTTTTCTGCTTTGAATTATTATTTCCCTATCTGAAGATATTCTGGTTCACAGAATGAATTAAAATGTCTTAGCTAACTTAGGATAGAAATTGTGCTATGAAATTATAGACAACAGAGAGGACAAAAAAAGAATTTGTAATTTTTAAAAAAAGAACTATAATAGTATAAAAATTCATGAAAATATACATTTAACATCTGTACTGCAAAGCTCATACCTTTTTAACTTTTTTTTTTAAGTGAAAATTTTGAAATTTTCTGCTGTCAGTGCCCAGTTGCTCAGGGTGCTTTGCATATTCCAATATCTTGTCTTTCCTTCCCCTCCCACCTACCCTGACACATGGATCACCTGCATCATATGCATTGAATTCCAGTTGTTCAGTCAAAATTAGACAACATGCTGCACCACTAGAGGTTCATATTGGTCACTAAGAAGCATTTCTTCACTGAAAATGTTGTCAAGTGCTGGAACAGACTTCCCAAGGCAGTGATGGAGCCAACATCCCTTGAAGTGTTCAAAAAACATCTGGATGTGGCACTTAGTGCTATGGTTTAGTTAAGAAGGTGGTGTTCTGTCAAAAGTTGGACTGAGGAACTTGGAGGCTTTTCCTAACCTTAATAATTCTGTGTATTTATGACAAGACAGGGAGTAGATAGGAAGCAAACAAGAAGATACTTCTTACAGAATGCCTTAATGAAACCTAAAGTTGGAATTTTTATACTGTGAATGTTTTCAAAAGAGGATTGACTTTTACTATTTGTGGTAAAATAGCAGGACATGAGTATCAAACAATAAAATTATCAGGAATTTTATCAATAGTAATGTCTTGATCATTCTGTGGAGTACCCCCATGCTCTCCAAAGTTTTTGATAATAATCAGCTAGAAGCTTTAATCAGTCATAATACCTTTATTTGCAAAAGAAACTTAAAAACTAAATTTTAAAGTTAATGTGTGTGGTGAGAAAGAGTTCTAAATAGGGTTCAAATTCTTTTGTTCCCCTCAAAAAACCCTCATATATGTTATGAATAGAATGGTTTGAATAAGTGTATCATTAATAATAAGCAAAAGTAATAATAAAAAAAGAGCATGAAACCAAACAAACTATATTTCTTTTAGGAATCAAACATCTGCAGTGCTTTTGCTTTTCATGTATAAATAGTAAATATTAAAGGAATGTGGCTTGATTCTCTCTCCCTCAGGAAGAAATATTGCAACTATAAAGCAAATTCTATGGCAGAAGCACTTAGCTCTACCTAATGTAATGTTTGAAATTTCTGTTGAATTATGTCATCCACCTTCTGCCAAAATGAATAATCCTGAATTAGCAGTTAGAGAAGTGACCTCTGTCTCTTCATCGTTAACACATTTCAAGTGTTCTCTGTGTAGTATGTACAATGTAATTGACATTAATACTTTTACTACTACTGTAAGATGTTTGATTTTGTTTTACTATAATCAGCAAAATAGTCTCTTTCAAAATGTAAATTCCTCTGGAAACACTGAGCACAGCTAGTCTTAAATGTGCTTTTCCTAATGAATATTTTACCATATGTTAATATACTCTATGCTGACTTTTGTGACAATGGAAAGGGAAATGTTCAAATCACATCCAAGCAATGATTCATGCAATTTTATAGTAGAGTGAATGATTGACTTTATATGGAATATTTTACTCTTGGAAAATGCTTATTTCATCCTACTAACTAAGAAAGAGCAGATAAGATTCTTAAAGTGGCTAAAGATAGATGAGATGAATCTTGCCCTTATATTCTCTTGTGAGTGAGTAGCTTAGGGTCCCTTAAAGAATCACCATCAAAGGTTCTAGCAAAATGGCTCTAATATGAATTTATAAAATCATAATAATATTTTAATTTTTTTTTAAATAAAATTATTTAAAATCAGTATTGACAATGTATTTATATATTTATCCAATTTTTTTTGTCTCAGAAAAGCTCATAATTTACTAAAGTTCAGTACCAGCCAGCCATCTAAACCAGTCAGAATATATTATGGAATTTCAATAGCAGGCTTCTTCTGATGCTAGTTGAAATATTAAATGAGTAATGTAAGAAATCTGTAGGTTACATTTGTCAATTTTTTTTCCAGATGTCCCAATCCAAAACACAAAGAGTATCAGACAGATAACAAACAAGGAGAAAACACCTCTGAAAATGCAGAAGGTCTGAATTCTTAGAACTCATGTGCTCTTTCCAAAACATTTCACTACACCAGTTCTGTTTTTCAGATGTGAGGTGTTACAGAAAATTTGCACTAAAAAATATCCAAGTATTTAATAAGAAAATTATTCAAAATTATGCTGATGAGATGGAAAAGGATCTATTTTTAAATGTGATTACCTGCCAACAGCATAGTGGACCATTTTACCAGACAAAAATTTAGAAAGCACCAGGCAGAACACAGAAACAGAGTTCTTCACCTAATATGATCCTTGGTTAATGTGGCTGAACTGTCTGAAAAACTTTGTGGGAAAGGACGAACATTTTGGCTTATCAAAAATCTGTCCATATTCCTACCTCCAGTCTGGTGTCTATTGCCATATAATTCCTTTTGCAACACTCATATGTCTGTTGTCGTTTTCTTATTTGATATTTCTGTGGCTTCTTAGTTCAATTCTCCAAACATTCTTCCCCATCTTCCCAGACTTGATCACCTATGCCAGATGCTCATTCAGCCTCTATACTATATATTTATTTCAATGCTGATATGTTTTTTCTCTTTATTCAAACCATCTTTTGCTTCTTGGATTCTGCAGATACAGGCATGTGCAAATAATAAAATGTTTTCAATGTTTGTATGCTATGTACCTTGAAGCGTCTGAGAACAGTCAAAGAGAACCCAGCTCATCCCTTGTTGCAGTGTTTGGAGACTTTTTAATGCAGAAATTTAAGAAGCCTTCAGCAAACTCATTTTATATCACCTTTTCTTATAAAAATCTTTACTGATTTTTATAAGATCAGTAAAACATGCACCCAATGTAAGAATAATAATTGGAAAATGTCAAATTTCCTACTTTCAAGTAGGAAGGTTCTAGCACTGTTCAATGGAAAGGTCAGTAATCTCTTTTTTGTATTGATATTTCTAATAGGAATAATATCTTTTTTTTTCCTTTACTCTGTGTGGCCAGTAGGTTGAGACAGGGGATTCTGCCCCTCTACTCTGCTCTCGTAGGAGCCCACCTGAAGTGCTGCATCCAGCTCTGAGGTCCTCAGCACAGGAAAGACATGGACATGTGGAAGCAAGTCTAGAGGAAGGCCATGAAGATAATCAGAGGTCTGGAGCACCTCTCCTCTGAAGGCAGTCTGAAAGAGTTGGGGCTGTCCATCCTGGAGAAGGGTCTAGAAAGACATTATTGCAGCCCTTCAACATTTAATATTTAGCTTATAAGAAAGACGGAGACAGATTTTTAAGCAGGATCTCTTGTGAGAGAACAAGAGGTAGTGGCTTTAAACTAAAAAGTAGAATCAGACTAGATATGAGAAAGAACTTTTTTTGCAAAGAGGATGGTGAAACATTGGAACAAGTTGCCCAGAGAGGTTGTGGATGCTCCAACTCTGGAAATATTCAAAATCAGATTGGATAGGTCTCTGAGCAACCTGATCTCATTGATGATGCCACTGTTCGTTCCAGGAAGGCTGGACTAGAGGACCTTTAAGGGTCCCTTCTAACCCAAATAATTCTATAAATCTATTTTTGAAAGTAGAAAAATTTGAGCATTTTCTGCTTTGGCTTTGTTAATAGGTCCTAATGCAGGCAGCAACTCTTTTCTAAATAAAAACTCTCATGCAGAAAGGCTGTAGAGAATACAAGGCTACTTTTTACCTTTCTTTTTAGGAGTCAATACACACTGCAAATTAACAGAAAATATTACCTACAGATATAGAATTAACTCCTTTCCTCTCACACTGATTCAATTTTTAAAAATCAAGTGTACATGTAAAAAACACTTTTATAGTGCAAATCTTCCAGACGATTCTTACAGCAGTTTTTTTTATAGTGCAAATCTTCCAGCCAATTCTTACAACACTTCTGTTCTTTGTTTAATTCCTAGTATTTCAGGAAATGCTAATTAAACAATTTTAATCACAAAGTCATGCCACTTCAGATTTTTGAAATATACATAAGAGACTGCCGATTTTTTTCATTGAACCAACTACCATTATCAAAACTAACACATGAAATCACTCCATCTTAATTTCAAATATTTAATCAGAATAATGTGTGTCTTGGGGAAAACAGATGCACTCCTATCTGTAGAATGTGTCTTCAAATCCATGAAAAACCAATTAGACTGAAAACAGTACATGCTGCATACAAAGTAGAAAATGTCCTACAAATTTTACTGTTGCAAATCTTAAAAACTACATATGCAGTTATCCAGATTCCTTCTTCTGTACAACTTCTGTATGATAGCAATATCCATCAATTAGATATTTCTTACACTGACACCAAAATTCAATTTCCTCATATTTGTGAAAAGTATCAATCGCCCTTAAACCATGTATTTTCCTTATATAAAAATTATTGTGGTTCCCACATTTTATTAATATCCCCAGTACTGTCTCCTAGGTAAAAGATTAATTACTTGGCTGTGATTCATAGGAATGGAGCTGCAACTAAATTACCTATGTGGCATGTCAACCACTTCTTTTGTTATGTCATGACGTACTGCTATTTAAGAGTGGAAACAAAGTATTCATTTTCCTGTAAATTGCCATGGTCACGTCTTGGGAATAGCATCAATAACCCAATCAACAGAAGATTATTAATCTGCAACAAACTTTTTCTGTCATCAACAAGCTTCATCTTTAATGCCTTCGTCACTTCAGTGCCCATTAATTATATTTAGGTCAGCTATACTTGTGTAAGCCTTTCAAAACTGAAAGTATTATTTTCTGTTTCAAGTGGGTAGGGAAAGGAATAGATCTGCTACTAATTAAAACAAAATATTGACTCTGATTTTTGAAAAAAAATTACACATTTCTATAACACTTTTTTTCACAATTACAATATAGAGGGGAAGATCCATGACAGTAAATGCACTTAAAGGAAGTTTTCACTCTTGTAATTAAGGAGAATTAAGTCACTTCACAAATATCAAAGGAAAAAATTATTGTGGAGACAAGCTGGGGTGGTTTTGGATTTTTTTATGGTGTGGGGGACTGGGTGTTTGGGGTTGAATTTTTTTTTTTTTTATTTTTTTCTGGGAAATGTAATATTTTGAAGTGTGTGCCAATAAACTGTGCTGATGTTCCTACAGCATATTTTAAAAAGCTGAAATATTGAAATCACACATGTATCAAACAACTAACAGAATCACTGTATTATTTGATTGACCTTATTGCAGTCACTGTCAACCCTTTTTATCAATTTAGTAAATCTGAGTATTGAGTTAAATTGACTTTAATACTATTAGGGCAGACTGTCATTACTTAAAATCTTGGGCACTTTTCTATATGATAAAATACTTTTCATCTAACCTTTCCTATCTCTATATAAATATCTCTCTAAATATGTCTTTAATGTAAATAAGCTTGTTCTGTAAACTGTTTTGCCTCATAATCACCTGGTCATCATCCTCCCTTTTCTATTAGAAACACTGCACTCCTCCATTTTTGTATATGACATACCGTTATAGTCTTCCTACAGTAAATACAGTTTTGCTTATTTGAAAATTTCAAGTAATTCTTTACTGGCAAAACAATGCTTTCTTACAGTTTTCATTTCTGAGGCTTTTTTTTTTTTTTTTGCAAAAGCAGTGCAGGCTGATTATTAGTGTTGAGTGGGACTATTTACAAGGCAAATTGTTCTTGGTTTAGTTTAAATTTCAGCTTTCATTTTAAATATTAGGGTTTGTTTTTTTTAATGTGTCCTTTTTAAAGAGTCATAAACAGTAGCTACATTCCTCTTTCTAAGTAGAACTATTAAGAACTTGGCCACCAAACTAAAAGTCAGTGTAATCTTCCTTCATGGCCCATCTCTCCTCATTGCACTTTTCCACCTTTTTGATCTTCTTGGTTTTGAAAGAATAATTTCAGTCCCTCTGAAACACTTGAATTAGTAACATGTAACAAGTGTTAGAAGAAATTATTCTGCTCTTTTAAAAATAGCTCAAGCATACAATCATAAAATCATTTGGATTGGAAGAGAACGTTCACATCTGAAGAGCAAAAGAATAAAAAGAATAAGTGGGATATTAGGTGATGGTTTAGATTTTTATCATCTAAATACTAAAGGGAGAAGGGATCATATACTCCTTCTGTATTTTAACATTTGCACTTGTAGGCTTTGGCCTTATACTTCTACTAGAATGAGAATTTTAATGATGGCTGAAATACAGGGATTTTTTTCTCCCTGGTATTTTTCTTTGAAGACTTCAGTAATTAGAGAATGGAATGTCTTTGATGCAACCATGTAGAAATTAGCTAAATGTATCTGCAATTCTAAGACAGTAATTGTCCTTTTTGCTAATGCTAAAAGACGGGTAAAAAAAAAAAAAACAACCCACATACACTTCATTGACCTTTTTTTCCTTATCTGAATTCATAAACTGGCCTTTTAAAAATGCATGATAAGGATTAATTAGCTGGTAGCAAGAGTATGGGTTTGGGAGAGATTACATGGCTGAATTGAAGGGATTGGAAGAGCATGTGTTTTATCTGTTACAAATTAACTGTACACACCAAAGCTAAGCATAACACAGTTAATCGACTCTTCTACCTAACAAATTTCAACATTAACTCAGCTGGATCACATGACATCTTAGTCTTACATAACTGTAGTCTTCCTGTAAGGCAGCTATTTAAAGAATTATCTATAGCTAAAAAGTGACATAGTATACTCTTAATGTTTCACATTTCTAAAATTTTAAAAATATTATCAGCAAAATCCATCAAAGAAAGAAAATAAAATATACAAAGACTAATTTTTTAGAATGGATTTATATTATGAAGTAATTTAAATGACCTCTAAAATTCTAAAACTGATTCTGGTTTTACAAGATGTTTAGACACATTTAAATTTATGTATGAAAATAGTTGACCTGACATTTATTCATAAAACTGTGTTGTATAGAGTGGGGAGCAAGAGGCAAAGTAGCGCAAGATAAACAATCCAACACAATTACTTTCCAAGAAAGGCAAAAATGCATTACCTCTTTACAGAAATATTTCATGTAGAAATATGTGGGCAACTATCTCTTTAAATCCAAACAAATTCGACTCAGAGTTCAAATCTGTAAGTATGTTCAGAAACTTCACATGCCCTATTTAGAGATAGCATTTTGATTAAGTTATTTTTAAGTCTGATTTGCCAGGTGATATTACCAGATATTTACTTAGTATTCTTAACTTGTCTTCAGAAATCACTGTTTGGATTGATAAAAATATTATTCTAGTAAAACAGATTGATTAGTCATCTTAATTAAAAAATAATCTTCAGGAAACAGTGCAGTGGGCAAGTCCCTATGACTTGCCCACTGTGCTGTTTGTGAGAGTAAGAGGTGAAGATAAATAACAAGAAAAAATACTCTCTCTGTACACAAGAGCAGATATTCAAACCAAAGGTTTTTAATATGCAAGGGGAAAAAAAAGAGATTATAACCATATGTACTACTTCAAATAAATTTTCAAGTACTTTTCTAGAATTCTACCATGCTTATTTAATTTTTTCCATGCTTTTGGTGTACTATGATTTTTATATATATTCAGATGTGTGCTGTGGTAGTTATGGAGCCAAAGTTTAAGCTTTGCTTCAGGAAGCTTAAAACCTCTCTTTGACCACAAGTATGCTATCATTTGAAAATTTTCTAAGTCTTTATGTGGGATCTGTGGGTGGAGAAGTTCAAGATGTAATGATTGGATGCAATGATTGCTCTGTGGAAAATGCAAGGCCAGTTTAGACAGACTTAAGGCAATAACTCCCCATTTAGAAAACTTTCCATTAGCAATTTCTACCACCATATTTCCATTTCGGACAGAAAGTAAAATGTCCAACATTTTGTTGTAGGTGTAGACTTACCATTCTGTTACCTGAGTCTGGGGGTTCTGCTGCATTCCAGTATTGCACCTTTCAGTTTGAAAACACAAGGACACCACAGTTGTATAAGCAAGCAATGATCTTGCCTGATAATCAAAGAGAAATTGAATTTTTGATACAGTTCAAGTTCAGTCTAGAAATTAAAAAACAAGTCTGTGGGCAGTGATGCCATACAATGCTTGTGAAACAGATACAGCTGTTATTACTTAGTCTGAAAATAATGCAACCTTTTTAAAAAAGAATTTTAAGTATTGACCCTGTTGATTTAAGATTTTTTTCCAGCAAAGTACAGTAACTTCTTCAACTATGTCAGATTTTTTTAAATCAAAGAAATTGTCATGAAGTTGTTTGCATGGTGATTATTCAGGGAAAATGTTTTGAAACACTAACCAATAGTTATGACAATAAAATGCCATAAAAGAGAGACTCTCTCAGGAAGAAAACAAAAGAGTTACATTGCTTTTCAACATTTATTACTGACCATATATCTGCTAGAAATTTTAAGTTAAAGATTTGTATTTAATTTTATCTTTTACTTTTGACCATTTTTTAAAATATTAAATTCACTTTGTCTTACACTTTTACTAATAACTCAGTTGTTGGCAGTCTTTCTCTGTAATCACAATAACAGCATAGGCTGTTTCACAAGAGAGGATTCTCCTTGAAATTCACTCAATATGCAATCATAATTGATTTTTATGTTTTCTTACCTGAGAGAGAATCATAGTATTTGGGCCAACATTTTTACTAAAAAATATTTGAAAAAAATATGCATACATAGCACAGGTGAATAATTTTAATGTTGATGGAGGACTCTTATAAAAGTATACAGGCTGCAGGTATGTATGGATACATTTACGTGGTATGAGGCCATGATTTTTTATATCATTAGCAGAGGAGTTGAAATGGTCCTTTCTTACTGATATGTGATTTAGTATACTGCGTACTGCAATACCATCCAAAGACTTTGAAGCTATTAAGCAATTTTACACTCAAGGAAATTATTAGAGGGAGGTATCATTAAATGGCTTGGACAGCAGTTCTTCAGGGAAAGAAAAGAGATGTCCTGAACTCTGCTCTGTCTACAGCCTGGATAACAGAATCATGGACTGGCCTGGGCTGGAAGGAACCCTTAATATAACCCTAATATAACCTTAATCACCTAATTTCATCCTATATTTTCTATATAGTAAGGTGAGAGCCACAAGTGATTTATGGTAGAGAGGACTGCAGAGGACTGGAACAGGTTTGAGGAGTGTTGCTTTCCTTCAAAATTCTTAATATTTGGATGGCAACAATCAGGTGAGGTAAATTCAAGGAATTTACCCTCACAAAGCCATTTGCTCACTGTCCCATAGTGGAATGGGAAGAGAATAAGAAAGGCACAAAAATCCATGGGTTGAAAAAAAAGATGGTTTAATAGGTAAAGCAAAAACTGTGCACACCACCAAAAGAAAATAAGGAATTCATTCATCATTTCCCATGGGCAGACAGGTGCTCAGCCATCTCCAGGAAAAATAGGCTCCATCACATCCAGCTGTTACTTTACTTGGGAAGAGGGGCATCCCAATCCTCAACATCCCCTCCTTCCACTATCTTTTCTGCAACTTCTATTGCTGGCCATTACACCATAAGGCATGGAATAGCCCTTTGGTATGCTAGAGTCAGCTGCTTTGGCTGTGTCCCCTCCCAGCTCCTTGTGGACCCCCAGCCTGTTCACTGACAGAGCAGTCTGTGAAGCAGAAAAGTCCTGGGCTGTGCAAGCACTGCTCAGCTAAAAGACCTCAATGTGTTGTCAATGCTGTTCTCTTCACAAAAGCAAGACATTGCCTCATACAAGCTACTATGAAGAAAATTTACCCTGTCCCAGCCAGAGCCAGTACAGAAACAGGTATCAGCTGTGATGGTGAACATAAAGAGTTAATACTGTGAAGATTGAAGGCAACAAAGATGTATTTGGTCAGGAATTATTGATAAGGCAAAAAGTGAATTCTTTAGTGCAACTGAAAAAAAAAAACCCAGTCTAATCTACAACATTAAAAATCTCCTCTTTCCCTATTCCATATTCTGAATCAAAAATACTGCAGCAGTAAATTGATTGTAAACAACCTTTTTCTTTTTATAAGGGTGACCCTGAAAGCTAGAGATGAGTGCAACTTAATGCAGTATCAAGGCTGTGAATTGAACAATGCCTATAAACAAGAGGCAGGTCTATGATGTGTTGGATGTTCTTTCCACAAACACCAGTCTCTGAAGGATATAAAGCAAAGTCAAAGCTGCCTTAAAGCAGCAGGTGTATGTTTTGCCACCTGAGAGGCTCAGAACCTTTGTGAATCAGATCAATAAAGATTTGATGATTCAGGAGGACACTTTAACCCCTAAAAATACCATTATTTTAGCAGCAATTCTCAAAGGAAAGCTGGGGAAAGAAACAAAAATGTTGTGGTCAGCTGCTGCATAATCAAGTTGTCTACTAAATAAAACTGAGACCTTCTCTTTGTCCTACAGCTCTGTCATATTTTTTTCCTCAAAACATTCCAAAGAAAATCAATAGCATATCAAGAACACAGTGATACCAGGCAGTTTAATTTCAGAAAGTCTGCAGATCAATAGCTGTAGAGAGGCTTACAGTTCTTCAGAATATAAGTGCAGTAACTAATGCTGGGGACTGTGTAGGTGAATGTGTGTGCCTGTGTGTGTGTGTGTGTGTCCCAGAGAGAAGCTGAGATTTACATTCATTACTAGGACTTTCTGCAACACTGTATTTCAGTCACTACCTTTACTGTTCCTTTGTGAAAAAGTTTTAGAGCTGGATGTTTTTTACTCCTTCACCTTAAATAGTCATTTGAATTAAGCAGCTGCAGAAATAACTTCAGATTCTCTACATTTTAGATTGAAATAGAATTTACATTGAGGTGCTGATTCTCAAGTTTTCAACTCAGTCAAATTTGTCACAGGTTTGTTTACAAGATCTATGCTTGGGATTGAATGATTCCTAATTAATGATGGATGCATTCAGTTATTTTAAAGTGAAAGATACGGGTTGTTTTTAAAAAAATCTTTCTTGGTATAATTTCAAACTTACGTAACTTCAACACAAAAGATGTTTCAAAGGTCTAAATAAGAAATTTTATTTATTTATCTTTAGAATTAAACCAATTTTCAATTTCATTTATTAGAAAGAATTATGTTTACAAATATTTAAAAGTGAAAACCAAAAAACTCCTGGTACAGCAAACAAATATACACCAAATATTTGGCTCTCTACAGAAACATCATATTTTTTGACCTATAAAAATTGTGGATAATTATGCACAGATGATTCCATAAAGATTTATAAAGTGATAATTCTGGATTCACTGGCTGATGAGAGAATTTGATCCAATAGATTAATCCAAAATCTGTAAGTAAAATTTAACATATATTTAAAGAAAGGTCTATTACAAAAATTCTATGCCTTATTCAAAAGTTTCGCTCATGGAGAAGCATAAGAAGCAAGTACAAATATTTACCAGTCCTGCAGTAACATAATAGAGAACATGTATTCTCCATTTTCTGGCATAAAGTGTGATTGGGAAGAAGTCAGTTTAAGACAGCCTATTTAAATATTGGAGATTTAAAAAATTATTTGTACTCTATTTTGGGTTTAAAAATTGAAACCTTAGACTATGTATATGGTGGTTTGGATTTCTCTCAGCTTACTTCATGCATCTACTACATAGTTAATGAAGAGGAAAGTAGGATAGATTCAGATCATGAATAATCTCTTGATTTTTGACCTCTTTCATAGAATGAATGAGAAAAATATCCTTATAAATGTACTTATACCTTCCCATTGGCTAGACAGGAATGGTAGACAGCTAGATATGAATTGAAACCTACTCTTTCCACGGTACTCTCATATTCATAACAAAACAAATTCAAAAGAGAAAAATTTGCTGATCAGAGTGTAACTTTACACACTTCTATGCCTTCCTGAATTGGATAAAGACCAGAAAACGATTATAGATCTATGGGTGCATCTAGTTTTTGCTTGAATCTCTTTTTTCTGTACTCCGTTAAGAGGACAGTAGGACTAAACTCCAAATAGAAGGCCAATGGAAAATTCAAAAACTATTTCTGTTTGTTTAAAATGGTTTCTTTCTGGAAGTTGTGAAACGTATATAATTCAGCCTTGATTTCAGAAATACATCCTCCTTAATTTGCACGTCTTCAAAGGACATTCTGCAAAACTGACTCAATCTGAAAAGGCAGCCTGAGCACTGAGAACAAGAAGTCATAATGCTCTAGATGTCACAGACACCTCACCACCTGGTTAACCTTAAAAAGATAAGGAATCTTTTTGACTTTAAAGAGGCAGCTTATTACTTCATGGGTAAGAACTTGTCTAGACAGAGTCATAATAACTTTCAAGAAGTACCTAATATCCCTATTATTTGTCTGGAGAAATCACAGTCAGGTTCAAGCATTCTTGGCACCAGGAATAGGTGTGAGCTACAAGCACAGTAGTTTCTGAATAAGTATGTGTAAACTGATTCACTAGAACAGAATAGATTTGGTCACAGGTAGTTTCATGTGACTGCTTCTTCTTTCATTTCCTTTTATTTCCTACAGACAGATCTGCTTACTGTACTACTTGGTGTTAAAAAAAGTATTTCAGTCATGTAATAAGTATCTCACCTGACTTTCCATTCAGAGAGGCAGTCTAACCCCTAAGTCTAACCAGCTAAAGGAAAAACCTCAAAGACATTAGGGCTGTGCTGTCTTCTTCAATGCACTTCACTGATTCATACCAGTTGAGTGTTTGGGTCTAAGTCTCATTTAATGGAAGGTGCTTCCTCCATTACCACCACTGAAATTTTCAAATGTCTCAATCATCCACCTGCAGAAGAATATTTTCCTAAAATCCCACCACAGTTTTCATTGTTAAGAAAGATAATGAGTATAGCATATGGTATTTAAGTCCCATCTCTTAATTTAAAAACCAGTTTCTATAATGGCAAAAAAATCCCCAACAACCAAACAAAAATAATACACTTAATTAAGCTTAGTTCTCACAATTTTATTTTTTTAAATATCACCAAACATACTATTGTAGTTATAACACCAGGCTGATATTGTCATGCAAAAAAGAATTTATGAATTGTTTCCAGTAACAATGAAGTTGTAAATTGTAAATTTGTAGTCAATTTTCCATCAGCCAATACTTACACTCCATTATGCATCAACTTTGAATTATATTTAAAGCCTCAGGTTTTCTGTTCATGCTGCCAGTAATTATGCAATTAATTTATGACCATCCACACATTAATCACTTATATGTATAATTCTCTCTTTTAATCAGCTGACTGTAAGGAACTCCCAAAATATACTTTATTAGCTGCTTCAAGACCAACTGACTTGTTCACTCCGTCACCCCAATAAAACCCTTCAGAAGCCTTTAAAAAGAGTCAATATTTTCTCATATTGAGTAATATCTACAAATTGTTAGATGAGTGGAGAGGAAAAGGCTCCAGGCTTTCAAGGCCTTCAGGATATTGTGAGTATCACTGACATCATATTGACATCATGTTTTATATTTATATATATATAATTTTCCCAGGATATAGGATGGGTTCAGGATAAGTCTCTTATTTCCCAGCCACACAGGCAAATAAAGTGTTGCAGTATTCAACATTATTTCTACTACTATTCTGAACTCAAAATTCCGCACGTTGGAAAATAAGACGGACAATAAATTTGGGAAGATGAGTGTTTCAGCTGCAGATGTACACAGAAATATCCTAGATATAGAAAAAACCAAATTAACGGAAACAGATAATGAACATAATGACAGAGAAATTCAAGTTACTGGAGGACAAATTTTAAGAAACCAAGTACTAAACAAAAAAAATTAAAACAGATTGAACACCCAAAATATACTTAAGGAGTGCAACCCTATCTTCCCTTGAAAAATGGATTTCAGCTCTGCCTAAAGTAAGGGGAAGAGGAGGAAGGAATAGAATAAAGCCACTGAGAATTTTTTCACCATGATAGGAAGTACTTGGAGTATTTGTTATGTTACCATAGTTCAATTAAATGTTTAAAAAAGAAGAATCATTCAAAATTATGTAATTATGAATACTTGTTAGTCTTTGAACTGAATTATTGACTTATGTCTAGTCTCTGACTTTCAATACCTTTTTACCATGTCTAAGAACAGGCTGCACCATAGAAAAATAAAAAAAAATATAGCTGCATCAAAAGATGTTTTCTTAATTATATTTCTGAAGTAGCATTGCAGCTGCTGTAGGCACCAATTTTAGATGATTTAGTATATTGAAACCCCACTTTTTTATATGTTTTATAGACATTTGAAAACAATACTCCAATGAGAATCTTAGTTCCTAAGTTTTAAAACACGCTTCATTTTTTTAATGATGTCTGATAATCTAGGCACAGGAGACTCATTTTGCATAATTGCAGAGTCTAGGAATTAGATTATAATGCCAGATGATGTAATTACTAATTTGTTTCTAAATTAATTCCATTCTTGTTTCTTTCTTATATTATTTAATAGATTGTACTTTTTGCAGTACTGTAAAATATTGAACAAAGATAAGTGACAGTATGCCCAGTGTTTCATCTCACACTGCTGAGACAATTTAAGTCCATACTAATAATAAAAATTTCAAAAACTGAACACAACACAATTGTAAAAGCAAAGAAATAAAACAAACCACTGCCAACATCAGAACAAAATGAAACAGGAAATAAATTTAGATCCTAGTGAATAGTCAACCCTTCTATTTTGTATGGTAACCACACTAAAAAAATATTGTTTATGAGAAGAATGTTTTCTGTTTTCTATACAGGAAACTGAGGCTATATGAGCTGAATACAAATTATGAAAAATCTACGTGTGTCCACATGCAGAAAATGAATTATTCCATATAGTCACTGATATAGCATCTTAGCTGTGTGGACTGCAAGCACCACTCCAATTACAAGACACCACAGTGCAATAGATTTTATCACAAAGGGGAAAAGAGCAAGTAACTCTTGTACTGTTGACACAGAAGGAGAAATACTATGTGACACCTCTTAGCCAAGCCACAGAGTCACAGAATGGATAAGACTGGAAGAGACCATTAGAGATCATCTTGTTCAGCCATCCTGCAAAGAAGGGCTCCCTAGAGCACATTGCTTAGAATTGTGTCCAGAGAGGTTGTTAAATATCTCCAAAGAAGATTCCAGAGTGTCACTAGACATCCTGTTTCAGTGCTCAGTCACCCCTACAGTAAAACCCACACTTCATGTTCAGGTCCCATGTCTAAAAATTCCCTTTTCCCTTGCTTTTTCTCCTCCTGATAAATGGTCTCTATTAGCTAATACAGACCTCTGCAGACAGATAGCTCTGAGTATTTCTGCACAGCATATTTGTTTTCCAGTTAGACTGATCTTACTCTCACCTTGTTCAAGGAGCAGCCACATGCAAATCAGATCTCTACAATGTAATATGCAAATGCACATTATACAGTGCTCTGCTAGCAATAATAAAGATAGGAATGAGGCAGAGCACCAGCTTGGGACCAGTGAAACCTGAGTGCAGCCAGACAAGAATAATTTGAAGATGAATTCAGACAAATCAGCCATGAAAACCCATTCTTTTTTCTCCTCCAAGCTTGAAGAAGTCATCTACTACAGTTATGCGCCTTCAGCACAACTCAACTCACTTGGTATTTCAGAAGGGAAGTAAAATCATAGAGTCACAGAAGAATTAAGTTTGGGAAAAAACCTCTAAGATCATCAAGTCCATGATGTAGGCTGGGACCAGAGTGTTCATCACTAAATCATGTCCCCAGGCACCACCTTCCTGTGCTTTTTGAACATTTCCACAGGCAGTGATTTCACCACTTCCCTGGGCAGCCTGTTTTAATATTGGTGCACTATCAACATGGCTCATGGCAAAAAATCTAAGACACCATAGAGGCTGCTATGAAACTCCATCCCATCAGACACAAGACAATGTTTTTCATTCTCAAAGGACTGAAAAATTTCTGAAAAATATGCTTAATAATTTTGGGGAGTCATTAAAAATAAAGTACCACTAAATTAAAAGTAAAACAAGAGTTATCCTTATGAACAGTCTGTAACATTTGATTCTTTTACTCCTGCAAAACAAACTAGGAAGAGAAACATCAATAATTTTCCACTACAAGTCATGCCACACTGCCTTCCTAATCATAACTATCATTTCATAATCTTAGAAATATACAGAGACTATTAGAAACCCTCGTGAGTGAGGAAAGAGATAACTACTAAAGTATTTGTGGCACTTTTTATCTGAAGAAGAAAAAAATAAAAGGAAAAAAAGTCAGTGTCCAACTTCTGCATTTATCTGTCTCTTGTTGGAATAAATTAAGCTATAAGATCTGAATCAATGGCTTGCTACTCTTTTATTTATTTTCATTCTGTTCTCATGGGTGGATGAAGGGAAGACAATTTTTGAAAGATGTTTGCTTATTTTTAGAAGTTAGTCCATTAAATATAATCAATGACAACTTGAGAATCTGGGAAGCATTTAATGCTTAATCTAAACAGGTTTTTAAATATTCAAAGATTGATTTTAATATGTGCCTTATAGACACCCATAAATTGAATTCTTATGTAGTTTTTTACTATATAATTATTAATTGGTTTACAGGACTCAGAAGGGTGCTAAGAACTTCAGAGCAAGCATAGCAATATATTCTCTCCCAGGATGTAAGCACTGAACAAAAAAAGCAACTTCCAGCTTAAATTCCCTTCCATATCTCAACGGAGAGACTGGTTGCCAGCATTACCTACTCACAGCTCTCTGCTGAAGCACACAATAGAGACAAGACAATGTTTAATTGGGAAAGAACTTCCCTAGCCTTGTTAATCTCTGCAGACAGGGAATAACCAGAGCACTAACCCTATCTAACTTTCAATAGGCTTAAACTCATTTCTAAGCCAAATACAGTAAGTTGTGCGTTTGCTGTATTCTTAAAATATTAGATGATATGAGTCTGTATGTGAAGGTACATTTTCTCCAACTTTCTTACTTTGGTGTTGCTGTTCATTTCCCAATGTGTTTATACTTGTGTCTTCTTCTTTTTGGTACTTTTTCTTATTTTAAATGCTTTTCCTAACACTCTTTTCATTTTGTTTTCTCCCTCCTTGAAAATGCCACTTTACTCACATTTATTTTATTTTTTTATTCTATTACTTGGTCTTCCCAAACACCTTTACTCTTGTATTTCACACCAGATTTTCCCCGTCATTCCTCCACATCCAGTCTTCTATCTAACAGAAAAGTATGTTCTGTACTTAATGTTGTTTCTATCTCTCAATTCAGTTTCCTAGTTTGGTTTTTTTTTTTTTTCCCAGAGAGTCTATATATGTTTCTAAAGAAAAAAAGATTTTTCACACCACTTTCCTGAAAATTCTTCCCTACATTAAACCGTGTCATGCTTTGAAAAGGATTAATTTCTTCTGAGCTGATCCGGTCCCACTGTATTATATCTCTGAATGCACTTCTGGTGCTGTGTTCCTCCATTTTGGCACTTTTTCTTATACCCTTTTGTTTACTGAGGTCTTATTTCTCTTCTTTCCAGGCCTTGCTCTTTCTCATGAAGTCTTCTTTCTTCTTGCTATTACTCCTGTCTTGGTTGTCCTCCCTGGGTTTTCTCTTTGACTCCAAACTAAAAAGAACAAAATGGTTGTTTGGGGTTTTTGGTTTTTTGTTTGTTTTTTTTTTTGGTTGGTTGGTTTTATGCTATTGGGGATTGCTGGTTAATTTTGCTGTCTTTTGTTGGATTTGGGTTTTTTTCTGTTGTGTTGGTTTTGGGGTTTTTTTAAAGTCATTGCTCTTCCACAAAGTTCTTCTCTGGTCAGTGGTTCTTCTACCACTCTGTCTCTTCTCTGCACCATATTTTTTCCCACTCCCAACTGCATCCCCCTCCATTTATTACAGTGCATAGCTGGTTCAGAGAAGCTAGAAGTTTTGCTGGCAATGGATTCTGAAATAGTTGTTGCTAGACTTTTTTCATCATATGTATTACCCACAGACATTTCCATGACATAATCCTCTGAGCAAACTCTCCCTTTTTAACTAATTTTTAATTGTTCTTTTTTAATTAAAGGATGAATTTAAATTGTTTTCTTAGATACAGATAGATAGACTAGGACAAGAACAAACACAGCAATGTGGACTTTATCACTTAGGGTCAACGTTGTTCAGCATTTATGTATGTTTATGCAAACATTTATTTTGAATGAAAATAGAACTCAGCTAAAGTTAGTGGCTAAAACAATTCTAATGTATGGGGAAAAAAAATACTTGTAAGCTATGCTTTACCAGGTGGTATTTAAAGTACAAGCTACTATCAATGTCATAAATTACATATTCATATATGTTCTCTGATATGCAGAAGATAGAGTAAGTTTTAGAAGCATTAGTCAAGACTGTCTTTTAGGCTATTGAAAGATGCTAACATTTTATAACTGACTGCCTGGAGTTAATGCTTCACAAAAGGAAAAGAAAAGAGAAAGAAATATGGGGAGACAAAGTAGAGACCAATAGTTAGTCATTGCTCATGATAATTACTGTCATCCATCTTTCAAAAATGCTAGGGGTTTTTTTCTGCTTTCACATTTTGCATTCATTGCTGCATTCCCATAAGCCCCCAAGCAATTCAGGTTTCAAAACTTTGCACCTCCAATACTAAGTAATTTGTTTCACTTTGCATAATAATAATTTTTGTTTTAATAGCTTATGATACCTCATTTGTGCATTTTCATAAAAGAATGATACTTGTTTTTTAAATATCATGAAAATATACAACCAACAATCAGGAGATGAAACTACTGGTGGCAAGAAATTATTTGTGAGTGAATTTCTGACATGATATGCATATGCAGCAATAAGCCAGAGGAGCTGAGTGGTGCTAGTTTCCCAATTGTTTAAGTAGCTATTCTTCATCTGTTCATCAAGAGAAGGAGCCACGCTGAAGGTCATGATTATAGACTGGGGGATAACCTTATAATGGCATAGGAAATAGGAAAAACTTCTAATAGGTAAGTTTTCCTTGTGCAGATTCTTCCCCTGGCTACCAGCTTATATTCAAATAAATAATGTTTACAAAGCACAAAACAATCTCAATAAAGAGCAAAGATGGAACATTTCCTTCCTAAAATAATGTAAGCTATACAATGCCCTTCAATGCATTAACAACTCCTGCTAGTGAAAAGATCCTCTACAGTATCAGTTTTTTATTTTTCACCTGCTTTATGAGAAAAAAAAAAAAAGGAAAGAAAAAAAGAAAGAGTGAACTAGAGACAGGTTTTCTGTTTAAAATGACATAAAAACCTGAGGTTTATTCTGAATTTCTGAATAGCATTGCTTATAATATATTGGATGTGTAGTCAAAGAACTGGTTGAAGAACATTGAAAAATATACCTTTGATAGTCAGTTACTCACCGACCCATATATTTAACTTTAGCCTTTTAAAAAAAGCAATATTTTAAATAATTACATTATGAAGATGGTAGCTGAGTAAGCTGATTTACTGCAGATGAAATACCATAAAAACTCACATCTGATTATCAAAGCAGTTAATCTCTCATAAAGCATTTTTTTTAAAACACAAAGATGTACTTCCTCAAGATTCAAAGTAGAACTGTAAACTTGACAAAAGGTGTTCATTGTTGAGAATGTGAGGAATATGGCCCAACCCTGGATACAGGCATACCCAGATGTGTAAGAAAAGATGGGTTTTCTACAAAGCCCATTAGAAATATCACTCAAATTAGGGAGAATTTTCTTCAAAGAATGGAAAGGCAGACAAATGAAATAATTGGGAAAATACTGTTCATTTGTGTTGGATTTCTAATTGCTATTGCCAGTACTAAAGGAAAACATTCTGCTTTTATCAATCCTAATCGAAATAATCAGGCAAAATCCTGAGAGTGAGTAAACTATCAGCCTAGAGAACAGTGAAAAAAGTTCTTATTAAATGGAGCCAGCAAGAAATAATGACCCAAGGCAGAGGTTTCACCTCAGAAAAAGAAAGAAGTGAGGAAGTGTAATAGTAAACAACTCACAGTCAGCAATGGCTTTGATGTTAGTAGACGTTTCCAACACCTGCAGAAAATAGTCTACGGTTTCTTTTCACTGTGGTTCACCTTGCAAATTATGCAGTTCAATATATGAAAAAGGCTACATATCAACAAGATTCTTTAGATGATTAATTGCTTTTTACTCTCTTTGGTAATATGAAAAGATAGCCTCTTTCTGAGGAAAGCACAAAAAACAAACCGGTGGGTTTTTTAAGAAACCGCTCCCAATTATAATGTCATTGAAAGGTTGCTTGTGCCTATATTTATTGTAAGTTTGTATAGTTTGCCTGTATATTGAGCTTTCAGCTACAGTTCATGACTATAATTACTTGGTGTATTGTCTCATAAAACATTTTAATAGTATTCCTCCACTAATAACAATGATGAGCTAAACAGCAGTGATGGACGAAAGTGTTTAAGGAGGTCACTAAAAGTCTCACTGTTCCTATAAATTCCTAGGTGATTTATGTAACAAACTTACATTAATGCTAACCTGAGTTTTGCATATAAATCCTCTGTTCATCGGTGAGAAAACAGCCCCCAAAGTGTTTGATTTAATTAATCTCTTGCCTGTTCCTTTCACTAAGGAAATAATCTAAATAATGCATAGGGATGGGGTATTAGGTATCTTTCTACAGTTACAACATGATTAATTACAATGGCTAAGCCCCTACACATTAAGATGAATATTAATTTGGAGGCAGAATCTTGAACTGGAAAAGTGCAAAGGACACATATTTTCTAACACATTTTAATGTCAGAGTAGTGAAAGAGAATGACAGAACTTTGGCTGCGACTTCTGGATACCATTTGCATAGATTAAGATCCCACAATTGCATATGTACTTTTTAAAGAAAAAAGAGATTATTTTAAATCCTTATCATTCAATATGATGCAGACCTGGGTTTTACACTGTTTCTAAAACCTCAGTGTCCACCAGGAAATGCTTTGTATGCACACAACACCTATAATTGTAAATCTGCTCATGAAATGAAAAGGGCAAAGGTCTGGATAGCTTTATTACTGGTCTATTAAAAGACGTAATTATTCAGGGTGCAACTGTCATATGACCATCTGATGCTACAGATAATGTTTATGCAAATGTTTCCATGGCAATCTGATGCATTAATGTGCATTGATGTAAATTATCATTCATTTTCTGTGGAGAGTAAGGCTTATGTGAGCATATGAGAACAATGCTTAAATGACGAAACAACCAATTGTATTTAATTCCATTTTCATGATGGTCAGCCCTAATGACTAACTGAAATATGCATAATGGGTAGATTATGGAGTACTTCAGCCAGTTTTGGACATAGTTTGTTGTGTATATGTATGTCCCACAGAACTGTAATTAAAATTTCAAATTGAAGTTTTCATCTCAGGAAAAAAAACAAAACACCAAACCAGTCAATTTGCCTTTCAGAGAAAACTGGTGGAAAAGCAATGGTTGTTAGGGGAATTTAAAAGTAAAAACCCAAAACGAAACCAAAACCAAAGAACAACAATCCAAAATATGCTAAAAACACCACATCTCGAAAAACTCAAGCAATCCCATAGAAACAATAAATGCAATATCAATCAGCCTGCTGGACACTTGCCAATTCTGTTTGCTGTAGCTCTGCTACACACAGCATCAACCCAGGTCAAGTTCCACAAAAGGTCTGGATGATGAGCTGCCACAAGTGTCCCAGTCAATATACTCTTTCTTAGGCTTGTCTGTGATCACTGGACATTCCTGCTGCATGGCAGAGGTGCCCCCATCACTCACGTGCAGGGTCTCCTGCTGGAAGGTGACAAGTATGAAAAATACTTGGCTCCATTCAGCTCCAGGGCTCACAGCGACACTTCATAAAATGAAGCAGATGGATGGTTGTTTCCTCAAGTCCAGTGTATGATAAATCCTGAAATCTCCAAAACCACTATGCCAAGACCATTGACATCCATTTGTTACCAGAGGCCTGGAAGTATACAATATAGAAGAGAATTTAATAAAGCTATCATATTATCTGTCATATAGCAATGCATAGAGAGCTGGGAAAGTGTTGTGTTTATTTTTCTGCAATTTTTTCTTTGCTATGTTATCTTACAAAAATGTTATGGTTCAATATGGAGGGAAATTTAGTGCTTATTTTGAACTAGATGATACTCTTTGAGAGGATGGAGGAGGAGAAAATAAAGTCATAGTGACCAGATTTGTCCCATATATGCTTCTAAAGTTTGCCATTTGGCACCAAACACACCAAGGATGAAATAATAATAATAAAAAATGCATAAAACAATAATCCATCTCTCCTCAGAGTCTAGTGCAGATGCTTCAGAGAACAAAGCGATTTTCCACAACAGGCCACACACGAAATATATGAAATGAAAGCTATTGCTGGTAAATGGCCTGTCTGTTACAAAAAAACAATTTTCTTTTGGTCTTTTCCTGTGGTTCCCATTTCACAGTATAAAGGGACACTGTCAGTTAATGTTATGTTTTTGTCTGCAAATGTCAAGTTTAAAGTACCTCATATGCTAACTACAAAGTCTACAACTGAAACAAATAAATAAATATATTCTTGTATTATTTCAGATTAAATAAATATAAGTAATTCAATAAATATATTATTGTATTAGTTAAGTCTATGCATGCGACAACATAGTTCTCAAGTTTTAGTTTAAACTGGAAGTTAAAGCTTTCAATTGGGAAACACATTCTTAAGGAGTTAATAATGTAAACAGAACATATAATTTGAAGACCTAAACAGATCTGTTTTGTTTTTCACTAAGTCATTAAAAAAAATCTTGCTCTCTACCATACCATTTAGTTGGTTGAAAAAACGATTTTAAAAATATTGAAAGAAAAGTATAGCTTAATTTCTGTAGAAAAACAGTCCCTGACTGCTTTTTTATCAAATACACTTTGCTGACATCCTTTTTATTCTCTGGCGTTCTCCACCGCAATTACTGGTGATACTTTGTAATTTGAGGAATGTCTGCATGGCAGCAACTGCTTGTTTTAAGACTGTATTCTGTGAGAATGGACAAAGTACTCACTTTGCAGTCATTGTAGCAACTTCCACAAAACACACTCTTTTGAAATATGTAGTGTATAGAAGGCAGCTGATAAAAAAAGCCCCAACTATTCAAAAAGGTGCAATCCTCAAATCCCACTTGAGTTGCCAGTACAGTTGCATTTTGTACTCACAAACACAATAGGCCTATCTTGATAATAACCTTCCGTGACTGTACTGAATCTTCAAGCTTTAAGATGTTTTACACACACCCACGTTGTTCTCCCAGATGGACTTACTCTATTTAACTCCTGCTATAAATATATTCTCATTCCTCATGCTGGACATTGAGATCTCCTTTTGTGCCAGGAGAGGTTTATGCATTTCCGTAATTTTCCATAATTTCTTTACCTGAAGATTGGAAACAACTAAAATTTTAGGAGAAAGAGTATAAAAAAGAATTGAAATTAAATATTGATATATATTTAAAAGTTCCAGCACTCAGGTTTCTTCTGTTACTTAGAATGAAGTAACTGAGAGTTCATCTTCTATGCCAAGATGAAAAACATCAAGTTAAATACCATGTGACCTTTTCAGTGTAATGATCTCTCTACATCTTGCTTTACCAATCATTCTGTACTCACTACCATGTGCTGTTTGGCATTCAGTGCTAGATATCCTTAGGCTGGGCTCTTGTTTGATAAATTCAAAAGAATAAACCATGCTTTTTTATTGGAAAAATATAATTAAATCAGACTTCTATTTTATTCAATTAAAATTGGTGAATTAATGTCATTTGCATCATATATTTATATTCATATGGCATATAATCTCATATATTTATAAATTCATAGTGAGATTAAATTGTGTTAATAACATATACATTATTTAATTTGATTTACTATAACATGATCAGCTTTTGGTTTAAATATGATATCCAAAGTTGTGAGCATTTTACTGAAATCTCTTCAGTTTATACAACCCTCTTTTTGAAGTCTTTTAAAAAATATTCTAACTCTTATAAGGAATTCATCAGATCATATTGACTTCTTTCTTGACAACCACTTCTTTTACTGCAAAGAATAAAACCAGATTCCATAAGCAATAAAAAACTTTAAACAAAATCAGTCTATTGCCTGTAACACAAACCCAACAACTACATTAATGACAAATGCATTCAGACCAGAAAGAGAAAAAAAGCTTAAAAAATATTGTCAGAGGTGAAAGGACATGCAAGGGAAGCAACATAGCAGAGGGAAGGCAGCAAAGACTATTTCTGGAAGAAAAGGAGAAAGGGATTTAGAAAGCAGAAAGTTATTTTCAGTGTAAGGAGAGGGAAGGAAAGACAGTAGTATGAATCTGAATGTCTGAGTGTCAAAGCAATTGTCAGATTTAGGTTTTCTTGCTGTTGTGTTTTTGTGTTTGTTTTTGTTTGTTTGATTTTGTTTGTTTTTTCTTTCCATAAAGGAACAAAAATGTACTTAAAAAAGAAATTGCATTAAGATTTTTCTTAAATTATTTCAAATTTGTTGTGGGTGTTTTAACAGTGTGTTTAGGAATTGGAAGAGGAGACAAATTTCAGTCTCATTTACTTAGTCAATGAAGCAGAAGAACTGCTCATGACAAGAGACTCTGAAACTGACTGACCAGTGGCCAAACATGCATATAAGGTAAAGAAACTCATGGAAATGCATTACAGAGTCTGTGACAAATAAACATTCTTCAAATTCATGAGTGGAAATGTGTGTGTAGATTCCAGGTGTTCTGAAAACATACCTTTTAGAGAAAAATTTAATATCCAAAGATCCAATATGATATAGAAGGTCAGCTGCCAATCTAAAAGAAAATGAACCACATGAATAAAAATGAGTCTTCAACCTGTAGGAGAGATTCTATATCAAGACTGTGAAACCAAATAAAATATTGATAAGACTTCTGGCTTGCAAATTTATTTGTAATTCCTTCATAATTGAGAGTGCTTGACAAAACAGAATTTGCCTCCCAGACCTCCCACTTTGCTGTCATTAGCTTGAATGAGCTTCTCTTCATCATGAAGAGAAAGGTGGGAAAAGTGATGTAAATGTTATTCATCTTCTGCAGGGTTTGTACAACCTCTGCTTTATGACTGGTTTCACACAACTACCAATAGACGCTTTCTACTGAAATTTTAATTAAAAGCTATGAAAGCAGTCAGCTGAAGGCCATGAATGTGTTGATAACAAAAAAGTGCCATTATAGAGTGGGAAGATCAAGCACTGTACAAATTTAGTGTGAAACCATGTTAAGTAGATCCATATGCCTGCATTTAATGTAACTCTAAGATCTACATGGCAGCAATGAGAGTACTAAAGTAAAGCAAAATGTCAGTTAAAGCCAGGACACACAGTTTAAGTATAGTCATGTTAATGCAATGATATATGAAGCATATTTCTCATCTGATGTTTGTAAAAAAACCTACAAAGTGAAAAATGCTTTCTTTTCTCTGATTGTGGCTGCAAGTATCCAAGTACGCCGGTTATCATAAAAAATGTTAAATATATGCTAGTGAATATGAAATGTATTCAACATAGCATAGACTAAAACTGTAGTTTTATAGTAGAAATAATTTTGAACAAAAAAGAATATTTAGACATATATTGTCAATAAATGAAACTTTTAAATTCATTTATTCCTCATATAATTTACAATAAAATTTAATAAAACTTATGGTGTAGAGGTTTTGTGGTTTCATAATAAACATTTCATATTTGGAATTCAATCTCTTATGACTGAAAGAATAAATCATTCTGTGTGATTTAGCTGCTTGTTATGATGAACATATATTTAGTACCAGCTTCCTAGTACAAAAATATTTAAGTATTTTAAATTTAATTTTACATTAACTATTCTAATTGGCAGAAATATACTCATTTTTTTATTTAAGCACCAACATAAAATCACAATCAAAACAGTATTATTTAGTGAGCCTAAAAAATACTTGAGAAAAAATTTTAACTCGATCCCCTGTAAATATAAAGAAAACATTCTATTATTATAGTTCATACACAAATTCTTAGGTAATGCTTTTACTTGACTAATCAAATTCATTATTTGAATAGTTAAATTTACTATTCATCAAGTCGTGGGTAATATTCTTATGCAGAATACACTTACGCAGAGTATCACATTTGGATATAAATATCGATGTCACACATCCATAGAACAATTCTCTTATTATATTAATCTGGAAATATATATTCTAAATTATTTACTGAAAGTTACTGCAGTTATAGAAGACACTAAAGACAAGTAGAAGTGCAATTCCAAGTCCATCAATATGGGCTTTAACTGATGTCCATCTGGTACATTATTTCTATGGTTATTTACAGATAACAAAAGCACATAGTTATTAAAAAAGGACTCAGTACATTAGGCCATAGAATTGTGTTTTGTAGAAGCTTCTTTACTTAAGAGAGCCTCGCTGGGAGTTTGAACACAAATTATTTCTGAAGTCTGTTCTGATTATTTCATGCCTCTGCTCAAAAGCAGAATCATCAGGGAGGTTGTGTATATTGTACATAAAAGCAGACTCAGGAAAGCATTATATGTCGTCACCCTTTCATTTCTCTTCCAAAAGGAAATGGTTACACTGACTTCTCAGAAGTCAAGGCAAATATCTCTGATCTTTCTTGTTTGATTTCTACACAGTAGAAAGTTATTTAACATGCCTGAGATTGAAATGCAGAGGAGAAACAACTTTGGCTTTGACAAATATGGGAAGATATGATCCACACAGGCTTATCCTCTGAATTTCTGGACTAGAAATTTATCTCAAATAAATACTGAAAGCCTTTCTGAGGATATATTCTAAATACTTCACAGGTAGTGCAAACAGCTTTGGAAACCACTGTGGGTGCCCTGAAGCAATTATAAAGCTCTGGGCACCATTCGGTGTGGTGCAACTTACACTGAAGAGTCATTTTATATTAGAATTTCTTTTTACTCCATAAAATTATACCCAAAAGTGATGTAAAGCCATTGTCATTTTAGCTATAACAGGCTCTTACTTCAGCAAAAATCTCAGTGAAGTGTTACTAGGAGTCTGCTGAAGATCTGCTAGAAATGCATACTATTTAATCCTATACCTATTACTGATTAAAAAGAAAAACAACAAAAAACAGGTGATGACAAAAGTATAGAGATTAGTTTATGAATTAGATTACAATAGTCATCTAAACCCCAATTATTCTTTCCAGCCCGTGTTTTCCCATGATCTTCTCATGAGTTTTTTAGCTAGTGTGCCACTCATATGAAGTGAAAAATATCATCATAACAAAATCAAATTTTCAGGAGGAACATAAACTTCAGCATCTGAAAGGAATTATTTTGGATCCTAAGTGATAATTTTGTGTCAGTACTATGCCTAAAAAGATCGTGATACTTTCTGTAATGTCTATATCATCTCGATATACAGAGTGTGGGTGGGGGATATAGGTTGTAGGTGACTTCAGATGGACTGTTGACTGTCACCTTCTATGTGCTAGGTGACCATTGTAAATGCCAGTCCTATTAGCTGAATTAAAATATTGCTTCCCTGGTCATTTTGAAACAGTGTACTTTACAATCCTTGCTCAGTTTAACAGAGATTTAACTTTTTCCACCTGGTCAGCCACGACTGTTGTCCCTGTCTGTAAAAATACAAAAAAAAACCCAACTATCCTCTATTTTAAGAAGCATGCAATTCTTTTCTTCTGCTTATATTTTTCCAGACCTAGAAGATTCTAGAAAATACATGTGCTGCACTTCAAAAGTGCAATCAAACAATTCAGCGATGTCAGTGTGGTGTATAGAGGAAGCTGTGTAACCAGCAGATTGACTTTGTGAAATATTCATCACTGCAGGTGATGGAAAATTTTGTACATGCAAAACACATAATGAAAATGAACAGCCACAAGCTACCTACAAAAAGAAGTTTTCTTTTAAATATCTTTTAAAATCTGCTATAACCTCAAATAGAAAGTTTTCAAGAGTTTCTCAACAAGAAAAGTTGCTTGAAATCATGACAGTGTACAGAGCTGGACACATCAAGATGTATTTTCTGAAATGGTCGACCAAGAGTAGAAAAAAAATCAAACCAGGCTTAGTTGAATCTACATTCTTGGAAATAATTCTAGAAAAAAAATCTAAAGTATGTAAGTGCTGTATGGTGGAGAGTTGAAAATACTTTGTACTGTCACTTTCCAAGCAGTTAATAGACAAATAGTTTACTTGATGTTTTTTTCACAGAAGAAAGCAAATTGAATACTTCTATTCGAGCTTTAATTTCAGCAAATTAAAGCCTCCAAAAGAATCTGCAGGAATTTGTCCACTCCTAGTTCTTGAAATTCCTCCAGATGGGACTCAGCATTGCTACTGGTCAAGAGGATAGTACTTCTGTTCTTCAGTGTTTGCCCACTTTTTCCTTTTCTTTTATTGGACACTTTTTACAATAGTCCTTCTGTCTTCTTTACTTCCATATTGACTGTTTATATACATTGATAGGAACTCTTGAGCATGCCCTTTTCCACAATGAACAGTGTCAGCTCTTTCACCCACCTCCTCTAGAGGCTCCAGTTCACTCATCATCTTCGTGACCCTCCACCAACCTTATGGTTCTTCTCTGAACAGTAAGTCCATATTCTCTTGCACTGGGGAGTTCCTATCTGGACCCAACACTCCAGATATGTCCCACCAGTGCTGAGCAGGGGAGAAGGATCACCTCTCTGGACTCAAGGAGTTTCCTAATTCAGCCCCACACCTCTTTGTGGCAAGGGGACACTCTTTGCTCATGGCCTCCTTAGCCACTGGGAGCTCCTGTTTTCCATGCTGGTGACCCCCAGCATGGGTTTCCATGGGGTTGTTGAAGCCCTTAGTGCAGAACTTGCACTTGGTCTTGCTGAAATTCATGGGGTTCCTCTCTTCATTTCTCCAGTATGAATATGATAAAATTGCCCACAATACATAGACAAAATAGGATTATTTTGTAAATATTTGTATTCCATGAAAGGAAAAATGGAAAAATGTATTTTTGGCACCTAATTGCTGTCTTTACTGTTTGCACTATACACATATGAAAATTCAATAAAAAATTTTGTCCTTAATGTGAAATGTTACAATACTGTCTTCTCTCCTCCTGAGCAACATTCACCCTGTTTTTACACTTACTTTTCTGGCAGCTACCTTGGTTGTATAAAATTTGCACATGCATTTACATCAAGTACATGTATTGCTGGTTGAGAGCGTGCTCCAGTTGTATTATCTTGTAATGAACATGAGAGCCAATGTTTTAATTTTGCAACCCATAACTTATTTATGCCTAATCAAGTATGAAATAGACTTTTCATATCACATAAGGTATTATTTCATGTTTAGAATGAATTTTTTTCTTCTTTTTCTTTCTTTTTTTTATTAGCAGTTCATTTGGTGGTTTTGGCTGCTGCTTGAGATCTTCGACACATGTGTCCCAGATCAAACAAGAATGAGGTCTTTCCAACTCTGCACTGTGTGGAGTACTACCTGTTTCCTTCAGGAATACTTGGGCTACAATGAAAGAAAAAGTTCACATCAGTATAAAATAAGAAGTTTCTAGCTTTCAGGGTACATTTAATGTCAGATGCCAGATGTCAGTCACAATTTGTTATTTAGAGCCACATCGAAAACACATGCAGACTTGCAAAGGAGTAGTCTAGCCTGTCAGCTTCTCAGACAGTGTTTGAATAGTAAGACTGTAGTAATTCCAAAATGATATTTGACTAAATATTGCTTTCATACATGGAAACAGAGGCCTAGATGTATTATCTATCATACATACATAGAGGCCCTAGATGTATTATGTATCTATCTATCTATCTATCTGTCTGTCTGTCTGTCTATCTATCTATCTTTCTACTATCATCTATTTTTTTAGTCATAGAGACTGGTGAAATACTGGCATAGGTTGCCCAGAGAGGATATGGAGTTTTCACCCTTGGAGGTAGGATGTGACTGGGCAAGGTCCTGAGCTACTTGGTCTAACTGCTTTCAGCAGGAAGGTGGATAAGTCCTCAGAGTTCACTTCAATCCTACTTTATTTTAGTACTTGTATACTGTACTCCTCTCCTTTGTTGTTGGTAGTACCAGACACAGACTGCAGGAAAATTTTAAATGAGTCTTGGCAAGTATGAATTCAGCATGCGCAAAAAGGCAACTAAATGTGTTTCACAACAGTTTTCAAAATCTCCTCCTCATAATTGGGGGCTATGTGAGAACTTAAATGGAATCCTGATCCTCCAGAAAAATCAAGGGCTGAACCTTCTTCACCTAGAAGGACATGTGTCATGGGTGATCTCCATACTTGAGCCTATCCCTCACTGAAATCACTGTTCAAGATTTTTAACTTTCAGTGTGAATATTGAGAGGGATGGTATGCAGTGCTGAGAGACTTGAACAGTTATAATGAACCTATAAACTTCCCAAAGGTTATTTATCTGGAACAGTGTTGAGAACCTATACAAGAAAAACATACCCTTCCTAGTAGTGAATAAATGAAAAATAATTCAATGTGTTATTTGATCAAAAGTTATTAATTATTTTAGCAGTGGAGAGTTATACCTGTTTTTTTTTGGCAAAATTTATGAAAAAAAAATTATGAAAACTACACTCAGCCTGCAAATGTTGTCATACTTCATCTTAGTCTTCCAAACAATTTGGAAGCACCGAAGTCTCTTGATTAGATCACTCATCACACAGTATCTGCCACTCACTCTCAAAGCTACAACACAATTTGAGAGGTTTCCAGATATTGTAATCTGACAACATAAAATATTCACTAGATAATTTCAAATAATGTTTTCAAAGCAGTTTAATGTATCCATGTATGCCAAGATTTCTTTTAATAAAACCATTATCTAAAATCAGTAGGGCTTTTTATTTATTTTTTTAATGGAGAAAAATATTTACATAATAAAATTGCACCTACCTGGCAGCATACTTAAAAAGTAGAACCATGAATAATGTCCTGTGATTTACTGACCACTACTGATTGAACAAGGGGATTTTTTATTCAATACACACAGCTAATTTAAATAGACAAACCCACAATTTGTTCCACTAGAATCTTCACTGAAAAATTTTGAGAAAATGAGAACATGGATGTTTTCCTTTTTTTCCTTCTATAAAGTATCTTCTTGTCAACATTGTGACACTCATAAAGAGGAACAGAAGAAAAAAATAGTTCATCTGATTTTTAAATAAACATTTTCGAATATTTACTGAATTTGTATTTTAGTCAGGAACTATTTTGGGTGAGATAAAATGGAGAATCACATTGGACTGTGACAAAGAGATTCCTATGCAACAATCTGGATCAGATAGATAACATATTTTTTGCCTTTTAAAAATCTTTATGCATTCCCTAACAACACTTTCAAGACAAGGTACCCTTTTGGTATGTAAAATTAAATGTGATAAAATGCAGTGAGGATATATTGCATCTAGCTAATGCATAGTAGGACCTTTAATATTTACGTTACATTTTTTTCCCCATAGGCACATTCATTCTATAAATGGGTACCAACTCATTCTCATCAAGTAAGAATTGTCACAAAGATGAAGATAGTCCAACATGCATGTTTCCTCTATTTTTCTAGATGTAATCCATCGCAAAGAAATATGAAAATGTTTATTAAACTATAAGCCTGCCTGATATTGAATACATTTACTTCAGTAGATATAGTATCAGAAAGATTATTGCCAAAAATGTATTTTTAAATTACGATTGTCATGGTAACTACCAGCTGCTGTTGTACCAGTTCCACCAATGATACAGTTTTATTAAGGATATGCTACAACTGTAATGCAACAAAGAAAAGGAAAACAATTCCTTGATCACACAGTGATGAAAATTTTTTATAAGCTCTTCAAAACCTGCTGTCTTTTAGAAAGAGTCACACCATAACATATATAATAGACTATTAATAAAAATATGTGTACACTTATAATAAAACTACTGAAGACCATTTGATTTCAGCAGCACTAGCTGCTTTGGTTTTCAACAGCTTAAGTATGGCAACTGCGCAAAATCTCATTGATAAATATGCACAAAACGACAAATTAATATGTGCTGGCCCTTCTCAGCCACAGCTGAGAAATGTAATTATGATGTTTTGGACATTAGTCAGTTTTGTCTGTCTGGGGAAAGGTTGATTCAAGCAGCATATGGATCTGCTACAAAGAGGTGTAAACTGCCCTCTATGTGAGAAGAGTGTGAGCTGCATTGTGGACTTAAAAAACCAAAAAATTACCTCAAAATCATGATTATTAGAAAGCAACTTCTTTTGTTAAGCTGCCAAATCCATTAAATTGTTTAACTATAGAGAAGACTGTTACTGAAATCCCACTGGGACTTCTGTTTAGATAGTCTGGGAACTTTTTTCCAACAGCTAGCATGTACTTCCACATGTTAAGTTTCCTGATTATTTTCACTCTGCTTTAGACAGGAAATTGAGAACCTATAAGATTTTTTTCTTGTGAAACATTCAGATGATTCTGTAACTCAAGAAAGTTAACAATACATATGATAACAGTGATAACAATGCATAGGACTGGAAAACATGGTCTACCATGTTGTTAAGTTACCTAATTTGTGAAATTGAACAAGTAATGATAGAAATTTAAGAAATAGACTAAAAAATCTCAAAAAAGTTTATTTTTATAGCCAAATGGACACTATGTGCACATTTGAATTTGTCAAAGATATTTTAATTATAGTACCCTATATTTAAAGTTGTGAGCTGGCAGTTTGGCATATTTGTGTATTTAGTTAAAACCAGGGATTAAATGCTCTCTGAAAACTCAAAGATGCTTTATAGAAGCAGTCAGTCAATCCCTGACATTTTCCATTGTCTTCTACTTCTGGTATTTTTTCTATTAACTGACTTCCTTGTTCAATTTATGAACCAGATTTCCTCTGCTTTGAAACAGCCTGCCCTGAATTATTACTGTACACAATGGGAGATGTGCTCTGGTAACTCTGGTGTAGAAAGGATCTTGACCTTAAGTCTTGCAGAATTGAGCAAACTTGTAAACCAGTATGAAAAGTGAGCTTGGATTGTTTCTTGCAGGCAGCTATCAGTTGTCTATAAAATTATTAGTTGTACAGTGGAGGTAAAATTTTTATTCTGAATAGAAATTGAATTTTTATTAAGTTGCAAAGAACTTTACTACAGCAAAAATCTCACAATTAATAGATCAGTTAGAGAATGTTGCAGAAAGTATCTGAAATCTAAACAACTGTTGCTTACACAGCATATTTCTTTAAAACAGTAAATAAAATTATACACTGATCATCAGGAAGGAATAAAAAATTTGAAAAAAAATAGAAAGAAAAAGGAAAAGGAGACACACCAGGACATTTTTTTAAACCAAATAAATTAACTTTAAGATATGTGCTTGATCCAAGAAACTAATATTAAATTTTCCTCAATTTATGGGATTTTTGATGGAAGCAGTTCCAGTCCAGCTGAGAAGCAGAGACCTGGAAAAACTAAAGATTTATTCCCTTGTAATTATGAGGTTTTTTTAAATTGCAGTGAATGCGCAAATCATTGTTGTTCAGTTAGGTAGAATATAATAAGACACAAAATTGGTTTCAGTGGTTCTCCTCGGGTGATACCAAAGTCTCCATTTAAAACCTCAAAATTAGCAAATGCAAAAATAAATGCCATATTTAGAACATTGGAAAGGTAATGAGCTGCTGCAAAAGAAACAGATGCTAAGAATTTAACAACATATTTGAAAAAAATGAATCAACTGGAAAAAAAAACTATAGGAAAAAGGTCTATGATTCTGAAAAAGCAGTCAGTCCTCAATCTGTTCTTAATTTGAAATATACACCGCAGTTCTACTTCTATTTTCAACTTTATCACTTGTCCTTAATACACCAAAGCCAAACAGACAAAATCATTCACACTCAGCAAAATCCAGAAAGTGATATTTGCAATATTCTGCAATGACTTTACCAACTAGTAATCTCATGAACTCTCTGGATTTAAAAAACAAAACAAAACAAAACAAACCTAAAAAAAACCCAAAAACAAGTAGGACTCCTAATTAAAAAATATAAAAGAAAATGCCAATGCACTTTAGCCTTCTTCCAGTGCAATTCTTGCACAGTGTTTTTCCTGTGAAATTTTCATGCTTTCAGAACATCTTGTCTCTAGAGCAAAATACCAAGTAAAATATAAATCCACATAGTGCAGCACCATGTCTAATTAAACTCTTTGTAATTTCTGGAAGCTATGTCTATTTCTCTCTTTTTTGTTTGATGAAAGACTAATAAAATACAATTAATACATTGAAAAATTAATTTGGAAACAAACTAAAAATGGAGTGGAAACACTGTTACATAAGGAAAGAAAAAAACCCACCACATTACAAGATCATTTTGATGGTCCCCTGCATAACGTTACAACACCAAATGACAGCAAGCTTTAAGGATTGACTCAGGCACTGGTGGGAAAATGCTCTGTAAGAGAGCTGAACACATTTCTCTGCTTTTGCTACTGAAGACATCTATCCCAAATGAGACCTGGGGAATGCCACTTTTCCACATGCTCTATTGTGGGCCTTGAATGTCACAAAAAGAGCCTTTGACCAGCCTGACTATCAAAGCAATGTTAGAGCATAAAATGAATGTTGGTGCTTTTTTGCCAGCTGCAATCCTGCTAAGACCTCCCTTTGACTGACCCATGAGAACAGGAAAGGGATAGATTCTTTTATTCTTGGTCCATCACCTTTATCTGCTTCTGATACAATACAAAGTCCCCAAAATCACTAGAAATACATCCAAACCAGTCTGACTGATCCTATCCCTGGTAGGCTGTTCATGTGTCCTTTCAAGCTGTTTTTCAAAGCAATAAATTCATGCTAAAGGACTTTCCCAAAAGATCAGACAAAAAAGCTCTTTGCTTAAACTGGAATCTGAAAATATCTCTGATAGAAAAAAAGGTACTTTCTCTGCATATTTTTTTAACATAAACATATATCCTACCAAAACTGTCCTCTAGAGGTTAATCTAAAATGATGTGCAATTCTGGTTGACATTTTCCTTCATATTCAAACTCTCATTTTGTGTCACCAGTAGGCACAAGAATGTCAGAACAGCTGAAGTACTTCAGTACAAAACTTCTAGACCATGACCCTGCCACCAGGAGTCCATCTGCTCTTCTATTTATAGAAGAGCTCTGGAGGGACTGGTCTTCACCTGTTTCAGTAGCTCACACCCTTGGTTTCCTCACTTTCCCCAAGACAAATGAAGTCATTTATTGGCATAGTCAACTTCCTGCTTTGTTTTCTACTGCTCCCCTGGTAAATTCTAATATGCTATATTATCTCTTGTATTCACAGTGCTGTTAAGATTTCTTTTCTGAGCAGCAATAACTAATTTAGAAATCATCATTATAAGTGTGCTTTCATATGTAGATTGTTTATGTTTTACCAACCTTAAATTTCATTCAGAATTTTTGCCTGGTCTTTTACTACTGTCCAAGTCTTCTGAGTCTAGGCTTGCTTTATTGAGCCATCTTTAGCAATTTGTAACAGTGCCAAACATTGTTAATTCACTATTCACATCAGCTACCTGAACATTCAAATGAGGAAGCTCAGGGATGTAATTTTATCCATCATGATAATGTTTATTTTTAAATGAAATGTTTTACAGTAATTTTAGCAGCTTATAATGTCACACAGCACTTGTCGAGCTGACATGACTGCTTTGAGGTCTAAGTTATAATTAGTGAGAAAGCACAGCAAATTTGGGATTGACTTGAATGAGATTTATCAAACATTTAGTTTTAAACCAAAACTTTAGCATGTTGCTGAATAGGTGTGTAAGCTGAGATATAAAATTAAAGAATTAAACAAAAAGCCTCCGTAAAACCATAAATTCACAGTTTTTAAACACTGATATTTTTGTATATTTTATTCCGATTGAATAAATAAATGTTGTAATTAGAAATAGTTCATAAACCATCCCTAAATTATATCTGATTTTCATACTTTCAGTACACTTTTTGACTCTTATTGTTGACAAAGAAAAAAGTCTTCAGAAGCCATCGGTGCAGAATATCACTGTGCAAATATGAAATACAACAAGCCACAGGGTGTTCAGGAATGTTTCATTTTATTCACTAAAGGCAATATGTTCTTCATTAATTGTAAAAAGTCACTTTTGTGATTTAAAATACCTAATAACGAAGGAAGCTACTTCTTGCTAGGGATTTGAAAAACCCTGTATGGTTTGATGACAAGATTGTCACTGTCAGGTAATAATTCCATTCTCATTGAACAGATCTGACAATGTAAAATCACTCTCAAAATAAACCTTTTTATACTAAGAAAAAGTAATAATAAAATACATTTGGAATGTTTTTCCATAGAGTTATTTTCGCACTTCATAAGCAAATGCAGCTACCAGTAACTGAACAAACTCTTGATTAAAATTAGCAAAGTTACAAATAAACATTTTTTCTCTAAATTGTCATGGCTCAATCATATTTCAAAATGAGAACAAAAGCTAAATTATAAATCACCAGATAAATAAATTAATTTTAATAATTCTGCATTCCCCACTTATGCAAGTACTTCACAGTCTACACAAACATAATAAACCCTTTCTTGTCTAGGCTTCTACAGCCTTGACCACACTACACTTTATGACCCTTGAAAGTTTAAACTTTAAATTAGGTCATCACTCTATAGATTTTTCTATTTTGAATTGTCTGGCCCTCTTGTGAAGAGGGAAACATTTATCATTTATTTTGAGGAGATATGGAAATAAAGGCTGAACATTAAAGTGTTCATATATTGAATTTTGAGATATTTTACAATTCCTTGTTAAAACATGAAATAGAACTGAATTTGTGTGATACAACTGAAGAAAATAATGTTATACTTTCCTTGGAGTGATCTGTGTATAGATATATGTAGTGATCAGTTACAGAAAATGTGTCTGGTGGATTAAAAAGGTATATTAACAAAGAAATTAAGAAAGATAGTGAGAGAGTTATTGTCCAATCTGTGTGTTTCCTGTTGCCACTTATTGCCGAGAAATTAATTTGTCTTTTGATTAATAGAAGAAAAGGAAAGGTTTTTATGTGATACTGTGGTCTTGAATTTCTTCCAGTGCCTCAGACTAAACACACTTGGACATATCCTGCCAGTGAATTTACTGCCAGTTAAAAAATAGTGTGCATAAACGGACAATCAATCTCAAAGGAAAAGCAAAAGAAAGTATTTTTCAATATGACATTCAGCAAATTCCATAATACAGGAACAGGTCTTCACTGATTTATTTTTCTATATGGCATAGAAGCCAAGAACAAAGATATGAGCCCTCCAACTGCTAAATGTGAGAAATCAGACTGTCGTCTACTTTCCTCAAAAATTGTGTATAGTGGTGAGGAGACGACTGAAAATTAGAATGAGGCATTCTCTCACACCTTCTGTTAATTATCTTCACTGTTGCTCAGTATAGTGTACTTAAGCAGACCTGCATGTATTTTTTATGTTTGTTGCAAAAATTGAAATCATGTAGAATAATAAACAATCTGGTTCAAGTTTAATAAATGTCTAAACATCACTTCCATGGGAAGTTGAGTGTGGAGTAAGGTGAAGAGTAATGGTATATCCAGGTGTTGGAAGAGCAACCTGAAAGACTAAAATCAGTTGTTCCTTCTCCCTGGTCATAAATCATCTTACATCAAGAGAAGTTTACAATAGATTTTCTGAAATATATGTTTCTTATTTAAAACTTTGATAAGCCTAAATAGGCTGCTTCACAGGAGATCATACAGTTTATATATTAGAGAAGGTAATGTGAAAGTTTTGAATCGAGCTTTTCATTAAGAGGTCTTTTCTCTTAGGAAATTTTATCTTCTTAAGATGGTCGGAGAAAATTCTTCTGAGATGCATGAGGAAAACTGGGAAAGAGGGACTTGTCCAACCAGGAGTAGAAATGGCTTCAGGAACACCTAAGAGGCTCTGCAAAAGGAGAACAGAACTGTGCTTCTCACTGAGGAGAATGAACTGGGGCAAGTTGGACAAGAAAAGACAATGGGCATGACCTGAAGTGAGTTTTACCACAGTGAGAAAGTCAGGCAGTGGGACAGATCTGCCTAGAGAGGATGAGCAGTCTTCACTCCCAGAGCTGCTCATTATATGTCTCAAAAAATCCCGGAGCAGCCTGGTTTAATCTCACAGCTGATCCTCTTTGTACACAAGTTTGGACTGAGGAGATCTCAAAGTCCCTCCACATATGAATGATCCTGTCATCTTATGCTAATGTAAAAATATCAAATTTCAACATTTAATATTTTGAAGGTTTTATCCAATATATGTTTCTGCCTATTAGTGCTAGATTTTTTATTTATAAGAAATAGCTGAAATATTTCATGTATGGTCCCTTATATATTCCATATAAAGATAGTTCTAGATATGAAATGCTTGCCTTTTATATTTTAAAAATAACAGGCATTTTTTTACAATTTGAGGAAAATTCTAATAAATTTTTTTCATATTTCTTCTTAGTTTTTGTTAATCAGAATAAGAGCAAGAATTGAAAAATCACAGAAATGACAGCCTATGGTTAGGAGTTAAAAGAAAACCCCAACCTCTGCTTTTGTTTCATAAAACATATATTGTTTCATTCCTCAAATTTTCACAGTTAAATGAAATTTTGCTTTAATTTTGAATTCTAAATTTTTTTATCATAAATACATTATTTTAAGTATATAAAAACATTCCCAAAATCTGTGATCACAACTGTGATCCTAGTTATTCTCTCAAGATATTAAAGCCCTGTAAAACAAAACAAACAAATAAAAAATTCTGTCCTCTTCCTCTTTTACTCTCCCATCAAATCTTTTTTTTTTTTGCTTCCAAACTGTGAGATTTCTAACAGATAGAACTGCAGTGAAGGATAATAACCTACACAATAGGTGGTCTAGGAGTTTGTAGAAGTCTTCATATGCATTTTCTTATTAATATATCATCGGTAGTTTCAAATCTCCAATGAAGTATATATTTCATTGATTGTTCTGTACAATTTAGATTTATAATAGTTCTGCGTACTATAAGAAAGGGCCATGTTGAAGTGGTAATCAAAAATTAACTCCAAGCAAGAAGTTGACTAGTGAAACAATGTCACCCTTCATGCTATCATTTCTCACCCACTCTATGTTTGACAGTTCTTCTTAAGCCCATTTTACTTGATCTCAATAACAATCACTACCATATTTTCTGAAGGTCAACTCATTTATCTTGTACTTAACATTCAGGTTTCCTCCTGTTCTCCTTGAGCTGTGAGCAATGTTGGCCTTCCAAGTCCAGTAGCAGGCAGGCAGCAATGGGTGAATCCTAAAGTCATACACATATGAAGAGAAAATTATCTTTCCCAAGAAGAATATCCCCCAAAAGAAGTAAGGGGCCCATGTTCAGTGGCTTTATCAAATTTGACAAGCAACTTCATTGCAACCAGAGTTGTGTTGCTGAGCTTGCATATGTACAAGAAAATCCAGAGCATGGAGTTACTAATATATAATTAAGACAAAGTTAATAATTTCCCAAAACTCAGAGAATTTAAGGAACAACTTTGAATTAGTGATGCCTAAGATGTTGTGAATTCTAACCTGAACAGTGGTTCTGACTGAGGCATCAATTGTACCATCATTGCATTCTCCACGTTAAAAAAATTTCTTTATTAGGACATACTCGATGTCAGAATGATATGGCAGAGGTGATGGTTTTAAGGCTTGCAAGATTCTGATCAAGACTCCTGCTGAAATAGAACAGAGAATAGAAAGTAAACTAATATATGTCCCATTGAATCCTTCCTCAATGAAAAATGTAGGAGTTCAAAATTACAGGCCACGTAATAGGAAGTACATATTTTCCTTTTTTTTTCTTAGTTTTGGGGTGGGTTTTTTATTTGTAATAAGTACCAAATATTCTGTGGAATAAAAGAAATCCAAGGTCAGTCATGAGCTACTCTTGAATGGGGAGTGACTATGTATGATTTTGTTAGGTACCATTCTTGAAAGCTAGGAGTAATATAGATTAAAAAGCTACAAAACTGTGGAAATAAATTCTAATACAAAAATCTTCCAAGAAAATAAAAAAAGAAAAAATCCAATATGAAAATGGTTGTTTCAGTGAAATCATAGTGAAAATTAAAATGACTGTGCATCATATGCAAAACAAGCCCACAACAAAACATGTCATCCTTATTTTATTTTAAAAAACTTTGTTTTGCTAAATTTCACATGCAAGTAATGTAACAGCCTTATTTTCAATAGGAAAGATAAAAATATGACCTGTAGTGACTAATCATTTTCAGTAAGTAAAGCTATTCTTTAAGTAAAAAGAACCCTGTCCCCGCTTTGAACAATAATGATGATTATTATTAAGTATTCTGTTTGTCTTCTTTAAATGCTCTTTAAAGTAGCTACTGACCCTTTATAATTTGATTTAATAGGAAGGTCCTGTAAAATAATACTGAGATTCTGCTCTTGTGCTCTTAGCTAGATTATTTGTTCTTCTTAGCACTTGAACAATTACTGAATAGGAGATTCTGTCATGCTCAATTGATATAGATTCCATTATTCCAGCAACTGAATTATCACGAAGCATTGTGTTGCTAAGCTTTATGGTATGCCATTCTTTCATTAACATCAGCAAGCTTGTTTTATTTCCTAATATATAACTTTTTTCCAAAGCCTCAAATGAAATTTTTATCTGGCTAAAATTATTTAATATGGATTCTATTAAGAACTGGAAAGAGTTTAAAGAACTCTCTCTCCTGGGACAATATAATGAGATGTTACTTGGAGATTTGAAAGGACTTACATTAAATTATTTTAGGATTTCTTCCAAAAAGAAAAAGTGTAAAAAATCCATTTATTTTCATTCTTATGATCCTAATAGGCACCAAAATACATAGTATCACCTATTTTCTATTAACTAAAAAACAACTTACCCAAAAAACCCCTTAAATTAATTGTCCTTTGGACAAATGTCCCATCATATCTGAAATGTAAGAAATATTTTTTTCTTGATGTTGTGATTAGGAAAGATACTTCTACAATAAAAAAATCTTTAGAAAAGAAAGCATCAGAACCATTCAAATGCTTTCAGCCATTCAGCATTTTATTTAATAGATCTAGATAAATATTTAAGCATATCCAAATGCTTGTTTCTCCTTTAGAGTTCTAGGTGTGTCGTAAGTGGCATGTAACAGATTCATTTCCGCAATGATCAGCTGGAATTTCCCTAAATGTGGCAAAAAATCCCCAACAAAAACATGTGGGGGGGGTGGAGAGGTGGAGAGAGAGAAAGAAGAAAAAAAAAGAGAGAACTTACAGTGAGACATGCTTTATTTGACATATTCTCCCTATGGAACAATTAATTTGGGGAATTTAATGGAGTTTTTCACTAACTGATAGAGCTGTGTAATGTTTCTCCATTCTTCTATTAAAATATTCTAATTAAATCAGTCATCCTAGTCCCATCTGTTATATACTGTTCTCATGTGGGGTGGCTGCTGGATTCTCTCCAGGGCAGCCACTGTATTTAGCTCTCTTCATGGCTGGTTGGATGTCAGACACAGCAGAATCTTGTTCTCAGACAGAAATTACTGCTAAAATATATTTTGCTGTTACATCACACATGAAAGAAACCCCAGGACAATATGCCCATTAGTAAAAATTGTAGGCTGACAAGAAGAACTGAATCATATCTCCCTGCTATTTTCTGTGGTGCCAGAATGCTTTTTAATTCTTTTGACACAAGGAAGGACAAATACATCTTGGAGGAAAAAAAAGGTGTCTAATTAGCTATCAAAGTATACTTTGAGAATTTTTGTCCTCCATGTCAAAGAAGACACTCTCTTATAATAATTGCTGTAGAAACTGTTTATCAAAGGAATGCTAACTGAGTAGATGACAGATTATCTGTGGTGCTACAAGGGCAACTGAAATCAAACACAGAAATCTTCACAAGTGCATCTCAGAGCTGGGTGTCTCCAGACCACTTGCTTACAACACTTTAAACAAAATCCTGGTTCCACTGAAGTAACTGAATTTTACATTGACTTCAGCATAGCCAGGATTTCTGCCTCTGATGATAATCTATATGCATCTGTCAACTAACTCAAACTAAATATGGTTCCTTCACTCTCTAGAATAAATGAGCTTTATATTTTTCAAGGTCAAATTTGTTTAAATTGGTTCAGCTCTGATTACTTTGTCACAGGAAGGAGGTACCACCACTTTAGCTAACCATAGAGTTGTGGTGAGAGACATATGTTCAAGTGGAAAGATTTATCATGTTTATACATTGGGTTGATAGTTTATAGTCTGTGCCTGTAAAATTTGCAATAAATATGTAGAGTCACCTTTAAAACCAGCCAACCATCACTTGATTCACTTAAATGGTTATGTTTCTCAAGCTTTCATAAATTTTCTTTAAAACTTCCACACAACTTTCTGTATCTATTTGCATAAATAGAATATAAATACTTGTCAAAGGGTGAAACATAGAGACTCTGAATTCCTTTACAGGAGTCATGGGGTAAGAAAAGTATTTTGCAGATTTACACAGGTAATGTACACCCTACACAGTCTAGTGAAGCTTAATGGATAGCAAAAGAATTGCAAACAGACTTCAGTAGAGACCATGGACACTATTTGTGAAAAGTAATGACAAATGAAGCATTCAGCACACCCAAGAACTTGCAGATAATTCTTGAATAATAGTTTCCTGTTGAAGTAATGCCTGGCCCATTAAACTCCTAGAGAATTCTGTGCCAGCAGAAGTAGGATTTACCACTAAAAAATAGGGCATACTTAGTGTGCAGATGGTCCTCACATCCACATATACACTGTAAAGGAGTGAGAGATTTGATTTCCTGAACCAGCTTTATGTCATTCTCATTTTTAAAAACTGAAAGAGTAGTAACTTTCATTGAAAAAATGCAGTGACTAATAAATTGAACATTCTTTCCTTCAACTTAAAAAACAACTTATCCAATCAGAATTTAACCTACTGAAATTATCATTAAGTTATCAATTAAAATAATATGAAAGTGGAAGTATGCAATTAAGATAGTTTTGAAATTATTGGGAAAAAACCCCACTCAAAATTTATACAAAATGTAGAAAGCCAGGAAAAAAGATATACAGAAGTTTTCTTCTGAGTTAAAAGCTCATCTGACAAGCATATTTTTACGCATAAATATCTGTATATATTCACATTCTCAATTACATATTAAATATATGTAGCTACACATGTGAAGCCTAGAAGTTTTCTGAAATATAACATTAGAATTACCTACCTCCAGTACTTTCCTAACTCAAAAATATGTTTCTTAATCATATGTATCTCTTAAAATGAGATTTGTTTATACAAAACTTTTACTCTTTCTTTAGTAACAAATCTGTCCCAAAATGTAAACTTATTAAAACTACTCTCCTCCCATTATTCCATTTAAGATTTTAAAAACATAAATTTTAGTAACAATACAAGAATTTAAAAACCATATAATAACAAATCTTTATGGAAAATAGAATAGATCAATTTTTAATATATCTTTTAATTAATCATGGATCATATTGAAAGGTGTCCCTGGCCATGACGAGGGCTTTTGAACTAGAAGATTTTTATGGGCTCTTTCAAGCTAAACCAAATTTTAAGTTTCTCTGAGTATTCTGCATTATTGAATTTGAATGCTGGCTTCATTCTCTCATCTTTTTGAGCTCCTGTATTTGCTGTTCTTTTGTCAACTATGAATATTATTATTACTGCATAAATAATGGCTAATATGTAAGTCTAGGATGGTACTTTTATTTTTGCTGATTCTTTGGTTTTGATTGGTTTTATAGGTTCAGTGGTTTCTGTTAGAGATCAAAAGTCTTTGCCTTTTGTCAGGCAGATGGTTCAGTTTCCATGTTGAGTGGGAGGACTACCTTCCAAAGGCCAGCTGGATTAAAAAAACAAAAAGCAAAGAGTAGGAAACCACATTTTCGATACAAAGCCTTCCGAAATATCAAGGCAACCACAAAAAGCAGGAGGTGAAGTGGTAGAATAGAAAAGACAGTCAAATATGTAATATGAGTTCTGATATTTAATATTTTTTGGTAAGACACAAGGTGAGTATGACTCTATCCCATGCACATGCCATCCTCCTAACAGACTGCAAAGACTCTTTCCCCCAGTAATCACTGAACAATGCAGTAAGATAAAGGTTATTTCATGATGCAAAATGGTTCCATTACTTAAGTGACTTTTCATAGTATAAAAATGGGTAATGGAAATGTCTAATAAATCACTGATTCATTTTACTTCTATTGAAGAATAGATCAATAATTTAGACATTTCTACCATGTACACTTAATTTGAATGTGTTCATGAGTTATCACTGAAAATTTATTCCTTGGAGAAATAGAGCTTATCCTCAGTTTATTTTACCTAACATTTAGTTTTATCTAATTATTATTCTTATTTTGAATAATTTGCTTTTACTTTCCTCTACATCCATAATTTACTTTTCTATTTTCTTTTGGTATCAGAAGGCCATTTCCAACAGGGTTTTTTTTTCTAAGCTGCGTTTTAATCATGAAATATTCACCTTCTTATTTTTTCCAGAATAAAATTTCTTGACTTCCAGAAAATCCTGATCAGGTCCAAAACTCTCCTGTTCAAACATTAATGCTGATTTCTACACTGCTCCATGTATAATCATGTATTATTACAGGACTGCAATATGTCTGTAAAAGACAACAAAATTGGAAAGCTGGATTTTCATGATACAGAAGCAAATCATTAATCCATAATTTGCTTTGGTGGTAAACATGCATATAAGATATTTTGCTATTGCTTGCTTGTTGGTTTCAAATGTTATATAAAAATATTGGTACAGTATATTTAAAAAGACATTTTAGATTTTCCCACCTATGAGGAGCAATTTCACTGTAGAAGGAAAAAACATTTCTCAAATAGGAGCTAGTTCTCACTTCTAGTCCTAGAGGACTAGAGATAATGAACTTTAATGTTGTGACATTTTTATGTACTGAAAAAATAGCTCTAATTTAGCAGATTTTTATAGTGCTCTTTGAGAGTCCTTTTCTATGAAGCTCAAAGCATTGCTATAAAGGGAAAGCATTTAATATCATATACAAAAGTAAAAAAAAAATCCAGATACATCCCTGGGTATTTTAAAGTATTAGGTCCTAGTCCTCATTTTATGAAACATTGCACGCTGTAGGAATGTGAGTATTGTGTCTTGTTTTCTTTAGCTCTTGCATAGAGCTAGGTGTTGACTCTCCATTATCAGCTAAATCATGTCCTTTGAAAAGGGATTTTTCTCCTTCTCTTTCACAACACCCCCAAAATGGCTTTTCCAGAAAGCATTTTTGAATCCAAGCTAAGCAGCCAAAGGAAGAGAATGAGGAGCAGTCCTCCAAGCCAAACCCAGTGGAGCTTTTTGGGCTCTTTTTGCTGGTGAAGGGAGCAGGCTTGACGACGAATACTGAACACAAGCCATAATATTGTAACAGGCAGTCAGAGAAAGCCAAACCAAAATGCTTCTAACCTAACTCTCATAAAGAAATACCTCATTTACAGACACTTTCTCATGTTGGAGGCTTTGTGGGGCTTCCACTGCTCTTCACTGACAAGCAAATGAGTGCAAGCAATCAGGCTCTCAAGAGGTAACTAAAATTTAGGTGCATATTTTATTCAAGAATTGGGTAGTCTTTATTGTGCCCTTTTAGACCTCAACACGCTGTCCTACTTCACACACAGTAGCAATTTTAGAAACATTCTTTCTTTCAAAAGGAATTTAAGCAAAAAAACAATTAAATCACAATAAAATTGCTTACAAAAACCACAAAAATATTTCCATTACTAATATACAAAATATTGCTGCTACTTTTGTCACTTTTAAGTAATTTCCACTGTTTTTCATATTCATAGGGATGTTTTCCAGATATTAATACCTACTGGAGCACATATTTTTCTCAACAACTAAGATCTTTGGGGTGATTTAATTTGCATTGGCAAGAACTTTTTCTGAGGGTGAAATGGCACATATCTCCTTGTCTTTTCTCCTCTTGGCCATATAAGATGAGTCTAACCCTGGCTTTGGCTGAGCAGCAACTCTGAGTTAAAATCTAAAGGACAGGCAGCAAGTTAATGTAAGTAATGCCTGCTATTGACACATAGCATCTGCATAACACATGTGAACAATGGAGCAGTTCAAAAGCCTGGTGACCACTCATGCTGAGTTCATTATCTAGCACAAAATAGGCAGGCAAGTACATCGGACTTTAGTTCGCAGAGACAGGGAAAGTGGGAAGATTTCATTTATTTAATTTATGAAAGAACAAGTAGAGCAGTCGGAACAGTGTCCTAGGGTGACGTTATGATGCTTGTATCCCCATTCATCTGTTCTGTTAATGTTGGATATTATGTTCTGTATCTTTAAGACTGGCTCTGAAGAGCAAAAGTTTTGTTTGGGTTTTCTTATCAGCCTGTCTGGGACACAGAGACGGCAGCAAGGTTTTTTTGGGGTTTTTTTGCTGCTCTTTCTTTTCGCTTCTATCTCTTTGCTTGCTTGCTTCTGCTTTGCTTCGCTTCTGCTTGCTTCTGCGTAGCTAGCTCAGCTGAACAGTCCAATTTCTTCCTGGACTGTTTCTCCTTTCCTTCTTTTTTCCGACCACCTTGAACCTGCTCCGGACTGGGCCCTGGGAACACCGAGAGTTTGCACCTTGTGGCTGCAGCAGCTGCCCCAGCGCCGGGAGGGACTGAGAACAGAGCGACCACCCCCAGGAGAGACTCTCTGAATTTGTCATCTTTTTTCAGTGTTCCCATCCGGTATTGTTCATTCTGTGTGCTGGGGGTGCTGTGCCTGTGAATAAACAGGTTCTCTCCACTTCTCTCTGAGGAATTCTTCCCGGACCGGTTGGGGGGAGGGGCCGTGTGGGTTTGCTTTCTGGAGGGGCCCTCTTTGGAAACTCTCCACCAAATTTGCCCAAAACCAGGACAAACAGATAAGTCAATTAGTCGCAGGGATTAAAATGTTCTTGCAATTAAATTTTAGGGGAATGAGAAGTCTTTTATCAAATGCAGAAACCAGTCCATATCTGCACAGCAGTCTTTAGTTATATTGAATAAATTTTGAGAATTTTAAGCCAAATTAAATTTGAAAAAAATACCAGTCCATAAGAATATATACTGCATCTAACAAAAAAAAATAAGGCTATCTTTCAATGATTAGAAGTAATATCTACTGAGGATTTCTTGACTAGAAAACTGTCCTTTGTGCCCTGAAATGTTTTGTATTTTTTTATTTTTGGCCAGACAGTGGGATAAAAGTTGCAGTGCAGCTCTTCAGAGCCTGTGAGAAAAAGGTGACAGAAAAATGGGTAAGAAGCAGAGACAGAGGTGTTCCAGGAATGAAATAGGAGAACATCACCCTAATCTTTCCTGAGGCTGTATCAATCATGTATTATAAACATGAAAATTTATGCACATTCTCAGTATAAAGGGTTTACCTACATGCATTCTGCTTATTAGTATAATATTCTTTTAAAAAGTAGAAAATCCAGACATCCGCTGGTAAAAAAAATAAAAAAGGAAAAAAGTAAATTTACATTTTTTTTATATTTCTAATATGTAAATCAAATTAGAGAGTACTTCTAATTAGGGTGACAGACTTTATAAAGAATTTGCTTCACCCCCTTAAATGTACTTTCTTATTTTTACTTACTCATATACTCTTCCTTCTGTCTTTTCTTCCCTTCCATCAGGAGCAGTTTCCAAGTGAAATGTAAGGTAAGTCACACTTTGCCCTGATTTAACAATACAATTTAAGTAAATGCACTCTAGGTAAATGTTGAAATTATATGAAAAAAATGTAGTAGAAATAAACTGAAGGTACTCTGTGGCTTTTTACAGAATTTTCACATAGAATATATTTTCTGTAAAAAAATCTAACAATTAATTTGCAATACAGTAAGCTAAGATACAATTAATACATAGTAAAGTCCACAAAATCACCACTTCTAAGAGAGGTTTATTACAATGCCAGATTTCCACAAAATGTCTGAGAAAACATTTCAGGTGTGAATCCTGAACCTTTCAAACTCAGCATCTAAACTGCTCATTTTGAAAATGTACAATTCAGTAGGCATTGGATTATGGCTTCAGACTACTTCTTTTAATAAATTAGAATGTTGCATTAAAATGTCATTTAGGGAGAACTGGAAATCCTTTCAACATTCCTAAACTTTTTAACAAGTCCCAGTCTGGAAATAACATGTTCTGTCTAAGTACCTCAGAAGGAAAGAAGAGGGCAGGGAGGAAGAATGACAGGAGCAAAGAAAGAATGAAAGATAGGAAGGCAATTCAGACATAAAAATTTATTTCTGCAATCAACACTGGAAGTATGGAATGAGATTTCTGGTTATAGACTCATTTCATTCAGATGAAAGACAGAAATACTTCATAGTTTCATGCCATGCCAAAATGGGGTGTTGTCTAACTTTGAAAATCTCCCAACTTAATTGTTTTTATTTATAATAATGATTAATAGTCTTTCCAAATCTCAGTTTAGTTCTAAGTATAGGCAGCTAAATAGATGACTGTTCATTCCCACAATAATACTTTGACTGTTTAGACTGGAACGCAGTCTAAAGTAGATGACACATTGGGAAGAAAAAGGAGAGGAGAGGAGAGGAGAGGAGAGGAGAGGAGAGGAGAGGAGAGGAGAGGAGAGGAGAGGAGAGGAGAGGAGAGGAGAGGAGAGGAGAGGAGAGGAGAGGAGAGGAGAGGAGAGGAGAGGAGAGGAGAGGAGAGGAGAGGAGAGGAGAGGAGAGGAGAGGAGAGGAGAGGAGAGGAGAGGAGAGGAGAGGATCTGTTCTAATTTGAAATGAGTTCTTGTATGAAGAAGACTATGATGCAAAGTTTCTAACATTTTTCCAAGATGCAGTTGTCTGCTAATTTCCACTTTTTTAACCTCAAGAAAATTAGAAGACTGTAGGACTTCTAAAACATCTGTCCATGAAAATTGAAATCAGAAACCAAATCACATAATCCAAGCAGAATTTCAAAGGAAGTGGAATGTGAAAAGAACACAAAATATTGAATTAGTTATATGGATCACTAGGAGACCCCCCATCTTAAATATGGTGTTAATATAAGAAGTAACAAGACACCTATTCAATTGTGTGCACCTTTCACATGTAAAAACGCTGACACTAGAAAAATATTTGTAACATCTTTCCAATATGGACAAATAAAAAAGTGTCTAAGAAATAGACCAAACAAAACCTGCAGTCAATTTCTCTCTTTATGGGAAAATGCTGGCTATGCATGTTGTAGAAATGCCACACAAATATTTCTAAATGCTACATATCATTAAGGGCTGCTGATTCCCAGAGACCATGGGCATGTAATATATTAAAAAGTAAACACTTTCCTGGCATAAGAATAAAAATATAGTTTGAAAGCAAACAAACAAACAAAACCTGCCTGTGAGATAAAGTAGTTCTGTTGTCCACATCTCCTTCATGGCCTCTTTGCCCCTATCTTTCATTGAGTCTTCTGGGAGTTGATGTAGGATTTCAAGAAGGGTTTTAAGATTAAATTTCTTTCTGTGTTAATCTTTTAAGCTTTTCCCTTTGGAATCCTAACTTCAATGACAGACTGTTCATTCACAATATCCAAACTCTATTTGTTTTAGTAATGAGGCAGCAGTGTTGCTCCATTCTCAGCTGTCTAAAGATTGGTTTTATTTTCAGAGAGGCAGATCCATCTCCTCTCCTAGAGGAACACCAAAGTACTATTTAGGTGAGAGACAGAAAGAGAGAGAGGGAGAGAGAAAGAGAGAGAGAAATGACCCTTTACAGCTCCATGACTGTGAACAAGCTATGCAGAATATTTTCATTGTGCTTAACAATCAACAGTAGACCACAGAGTAAAATAGTAAATGCAGCACAACTGGAACTATCTTGTGATTTCTTTCAACAGTATCTAAATTACAAGTATTATGATGAATACAGCATGATCTTTCAAATAGTAACTTCCATTTAAGTTTTGCAACTTTCTGTGGAAGAAGTATTAATCTTCAAATATTTCTTTATATGTTTTATTTTACCATGGCACTTAGCATCAAAGGTCATTTTCTTTCTTCAAATTATCTTAAAAATTAAGTGAAGTTTAGCGCTGTACTATTTCAACACAAATTCTCTATCTGTGAATTTAATCCTGTTGTGAACTCTGCAGGGATGGTAGAGACTGCCCATATAGTGAGCCCAAAATATATGGAGAACTAATATGAAATAAGATATTTCATTAGGTTTCACATAGTACCAATCAATTTACTTTTACACTTTTACTGTTATTATTTATCTTTTTTTTCTTTTTTTTTCTTTTTTTTTTGTGGTTTCACCCCAGCCAGCAATCAAGCTCCACCAGCATGATCGGGAGAGTTTTGAAACAGTAAAAGCTAGAAAACTCAAGGGTTGAGATAAGGACAGTTTAATAGGGAAACAAAAGCCCCACACAAGCAAAGAAAATCTGGGAATGAATTCACTGCTTCCCATGGACAGGCAAGAGTTCAGCCATCTCCAGCAGAGCAGGGTCCCATCATCTGTAATGGTGACTTGGGAAGACAAACACCATCACTCCAAACGTCCCCCCTTCCTCCTTCTTGCCCCCACTTTATACACTGAGCACGATGCCACATTGTCTGGAATATCCCTTTGGATAGTTGGGGCCATCTGTCCTGGCTGCATCTCCTCCCAGCCTCCCCTGAACCCCCAGCTTCCTCACCAGAGTAGCAGTACAAGAAGCAGAAAAGGCCTTCCTTGTCTGTTTAAATCCTGCTCAGCAATAACAAAAACATCTCTATATTATCAACCCCTGCTCAGCACAGATCCAAAACACACAGTCCCAGACTGGTCACTGCGAAGAAACTTACTCTACCCCAGCCAAAATCAGCATAGTTTGTAACTTCTTTTAAATAAAAATTCTGCTATCAGGATATCCATTCTACCAGTTTAAAAATAGCTATGATGTAGACCATTCAAATGAAATTCTACAGATGATGAAAAATTCTCTTTTATTTGTAATTTGTCTAAATTAATTTTTATTTTATTCTTAATCATGGTATATCCAGAGACTTACTCCCCCCAAAAAATAACGCTTTCTCTTCTCCTTCCCTTCTCTTCTCCCTTCCCTGAAGGACAAGTAAAATGTCTCTTTCTTATTTTTGCAAGGTAGTGTCACAAATTCTTAAGTTTCAAAACTTTATTTTCTGAGGGCAATTTTCTTTGATTCATAAATGTTATTTATTTTGTATCCCTATCTTTGTACAAGGTTTTTAAAAAGTCATAAAAGTTCCATATGTTAAACGTTATACACATTAAAACAATGAATAAGTGCATATTTACAACTACACATGCTAATTCTAGTCTGCAGTACCTATTTTTCAAAGTGTCAGGCTTTCTTCCTGACTCACAAAGTTTTCCATTTCTTGTCTTCACCTCTTTATCAAGGCAAGCAAGAGATCAAAGAAAACACATCCAGTTTTTATGACAAGACTTTTAAAATTTAATTCCTATTAAAAATATAATACTCTTTCTCTAATCTGTTAATACTGTGTGTGGAAATTGGAAGATATCATCTTCTGGAAAAAAAAAAAGAAAATAATATTTTGCTTCTTTGCCATCTGAGATTAATTCCACTGAACTAATGAGACTTTCAGAAGGATCCCTATTAAGTAAAGCTGATTTTAGGAGAACTGTTTATGAATATTTAGGAACCAAAACCATCACATAAAACTTGGAAAGTGACTCTACACAAATATTGTCTGACAGTGACCTAATTAGAGTCATTTGCATACTAATGAGACTTTGAAAGAGATAAGCAATAGCATGCTTGTAATAGATAATTAATTTGTGTTTCAAAATAAGCTATGGTTATTTAACCACAATTCATATGACACATTGAATTAGAGGAGTTGAGCAAGTTATTTTATAACAATAAACAACTGTTACAGCTTTTCAGTTTTACTTAAACTCCCATTCAAGAAATTTCCTTCATGGCAAAAAGGTAATGCTGTTCATTAAGTTTTGGATTTTGAAGTTTGTTTTGGAGGAAAAAAAAAGAGCTAGGGGATGAAGTACTTCTGCATATCATAAAAGCAGCACAACCTGTGCCATATGCTGCCCCTCATTTAGTATGTATATCAACACATCAGCAACTGCAGCTGGTGTATGGCTTCTTTTCCCTCCTAATCATTTTCCTCTACTCACATATTGTTTTATCTTTGCAGGACATGACTATACGTCATAACATGCCTTACAATTCTGAAGTTTCATTGTAAGAGGAAATGAGGGGTTTAAGGCTGAATTATAAGCTTAGAAAAGACATTGAGTTGTGGCTCCTGACATATTTACCAATGTGCTACCATTTTCAAAACACTGAATTTCACATCTTTTCCTGTAAGAATTTTGGTGAGGGCATACGCCTCAGTTTTAGTTTATCTAAACTATATATAGTTGAAAATTAAAGTGTGTAACTGCTCCCTCAGATTAGAAAATGACCCTTCTCAGAGGTTTGACACATAAGGAAGAACATAGACTTTTGAGAAAGCTATTAATACCTAATCAATATATTTGTCTGAAAATGCTTTTTACTGATATGTAAACCACACATTTAAGTCTTAGGTCAATCTTACTTCTTCATTAAGGCACAGAAAGGAGACCCTGTCTATTTACAGCTCCTCTTTAAAGTCACTCTTCCTTTTGGGGCAGAATAAGACTAAGTGACTAATGTTGCAGATTATAAAAAGTTACTGAATAGCTACATAGAAATGTGTGAGGTGAGGGTCTGAAGTGACACAAAGTCCCCAGACAGTGCAAAGAGAGCCGCTTTATTGCAGAAACCCACCCTTTTTAAGCAGTTAGCTGATTTACATTACATGATTTTAAATCATAACAAACATAATTCAACCAATCACCAGGCACCACTATGTGAATACATGATGGTTATATAACTTGTTTTTCTAGCCCTAATTCAGCTGAGTCACTTTTCTATAGTCCCTCTCTACTTAGCCGAAGTAACAGGCCTGGGCCATGGTTTTACAAGGCCTCTCTTTTATAAAGCCTTACTTATTGGTAACAGAAATGCAAAAACAAAAGTTAAAGATGTAAAAGTAATTCAGTCTGTCATTCCAGCCGTAGAATTACAACTAGAAATGCAACTTTGTTGATTGGCCTGATCCCTGTAGACATCATTGAGAAGCGGTATCCCCTGGGGGTCTGTATTGAAACCAGTATTATTTCATATCTTCTTAATGACATGGATGAAGGGATCAAGTGAACTGTCAACAAATTGGCAGATAACACCAAGCTGAGTGGTGCTGTTGACACACCTGAAGGAGTGGATGCAATCCAGAGAGACCTGGACAAGCTCAAGAATTGGGCTACACTGTAAAGGTTTCATAAAAATGATGCAAGTTTTAAAGAATACCGAAATTGAAAAAGTCTGTGTGTTATAAGTACAAACAGAGCCATCTTTACACCCAAAGACAATATATGGGGTTAATTGTACCTGTATTTCCTCTTCTACAATTAAAAAGTGCATAGCATGTTTCTTAATTCTTACCCAATTATGCAAATTTTCCCATTTACTTTAGTAAAATTAACCCAACACTTAATTTTAAGTATGTATTCATAGGCTAAGTTTGGGCCTAGTCTTTTTGTGAAGAGAATTTCTCTGAAAAAATCTGGAAATTGATATGAGTAAAATTTAGCTGTAATATTTACCTTTTTAAATGTCTGGTTTGCAAAAAACAAACAAACAAACAAAAGCAAAACCACTCCAAGCCCCAAAAATGATATTTATATTTAAAAAAATCCTAAACAAAAAGTCATGGGGTACAGGGCAAACTTATTTTCAAAATATTCAATTAAAAAGTTGAGAACTTAGTGAGGTACAAGGCCCTAGTGTTTGAAAGAACTTCCTAATGGATAAGTATTTATTCTGTATATATAAACTTCCTTGTAAACAAAAGGAAAGTAAAGTTTAGTATAAATTTCTACTATTTGCAAGGAACATAATGAAATATATTTGCCTGATATATGCCCAGAAGTATGAATAGGTCAGAAGAAATGACCTCAAGCAAAGATGGAGTGTATCAATGCCTCTCACATTTTCATCTTTCATGAAGCAAATCACAAAGCAGAGAGTTCCAGCTAATTCACTGCAACTTAGTAGAAAACTACAAAAGCATTACAATGTCTTCCTCTTCAAAACCATCAATCTCCATTTCATGTAAAACTGAGATTTGCCTTTGGTTTATTTTCATAAAGTCAAGTCACTCCACAGTAAAACATTGCTGTTAACAATTACAATGCACTTCGTAATGCTAAAAATATGCACTAAAGATATAATTGTGGGTGTGCAGTTCATATAATAAAAGGACTCTATAGAAAGATTTTCAGACATTTTATTTATCTTCATGGTAACTGAAAGGTCACCAACCAAGAATGACATTAACATGTATTTACAGCAATGAAATGTCTACCTTTGTAGACACAAAGGTACCTAGATGATTAATATCACATTTGAATGCGTCCACAGAAAGCAGAGGGAGGCTGGCTAAAGAGCAGTAATATCTAATAACAGATTTTTTTTCATAGGTTTTCCATATGTAGGCCATTAGTTGGAGACTAATTTTGAAAAGAGTAACCAGGAGTTCTCATGTATAGGAAAAACCATTCACTTGAGTAGATATCTAAAGGTAGAGACAAAAAGTTTGCATAGAGAATTTAGAATCCTTGTGGGATTTAGATACTTCTGGGGTTTTATCTGACACAGGAGCCATACTTTTTAAAAATATGGTATTGTCATGAGAGATAATTTAGTTCCTAAAATAATCAATCAGAAAAATGAAGGATGGAGAAATTAAACTCAATATTAATAAATTTAAAGTTGTTGAAATAATGATATTCTTCAAAAAACTAAAGTGATCTTATTTGTTGAATCAGAATAAAAATAAAAGCATGCTATTTTAAATTATAAAGTTTTCCATTTTTTCAGTGTTAGTGTTGTTTTTCTTGATAATGCAGAAATTTATAAATCAAATGCAGTAATGCTAGTTTTTCTGCAAGCTTGGTAAAATGCTAAATTCTGAAATCAGTTTAAGAAATTTTCTTGCTGCAAGCTACAGGAATCAGCCTTCGTACATAAATCTGGGGAGTACTTAGAAAATAAACAGATAAAAGAGGTATAAGAAACATTGTAGGAATAGTTCCTTCTCTGATAGCTCTCCTGAGAAGTCCCATAATAGATATTATAGTACAGTTTCTGTCAAACAATGCTAAAAGATAAACATTAAATTTTGCAATGAAGATCATTAACTTCTTGATTTTTGCATTAAAAAAACATTGTATGAAGCAGCAATTTTAGTATGACTCATCATACAACTAGACAAAGTAAAACTTAGTTATTGGATGACGCTTAGTCTAATCTGATCTGACTGAAAAACACATATTGTAGTTCAGAATTATATCTTGAGGTAAGTCTTGCAGAAAGCTAAGCCCCGAAGCTTCTCTACAGATAAAATCCCTGCATAGCCTTGTGAGGTTGTACATCAAATCCTGTGTTTGGTTTTTTTGGGCCCCTCACAGAGAGAGACATTAAGTAAGGTGCTGAAATGAGCCCAGAGGAGGACAGGGAAGCTAGGGAAGGGTGTGGAACACAAGTTTATGAGCAGCAGTTGAGGGAGCTGGGTGTGCTCTGCCTGGAGAAAAAGAGGCTCAGGGGTGACCTTGTCACTGTCAACAACCACAAAGGGGGCAGGGAGGTTGCAGTCTCTTCTCCCAAGTAACGAGCAACAAGATGAGAGGAAATTATCACAAGCTGAACTAGGAGAGTTTTACATTCAATATTAGGAAAACTTTTCACACTGAAACAGTCACTGGACATTGGAAGAGATTACCCAGGTAACTGGTTGAGTCACCATCCCAGGAAATGTTCGTACAACCTCTGGATGTGGCACTTGGGGATATGGTTTAGTGGCAAATGGGGCAGTGCAGGGTCTCCAGTTGTGAACTTGATGATCTCAGAAGTCTTTTCCAACCTTAACAACCCTATGATTCTACTGCTGTAAGGAAATATGACATTGATTCTTGGTGAATCATAAGATGATCTCCATACTACTATATCCTGAGGTCTTCAGTGTTGTTTTGGTGTTTGATAGAGATTGTAAGGCCATTACATTAAGCAGATCAAACTCATGTATGTCGTAGGTTACTTCATTGACTCACATTAAAACTTTTTTTTTAAGCAGGAACGTGTTTCAAAATAAAATTTTGCACTCATTATGTTATAATGCATGTTCTGGCAGATTAAAATATATATTGGCTTGATAACAAAATGTATAGCCTGAGGTTTGGGACTAAATTTAAGAGATGTATGAAGTATGTGAGTGAGGACTTGAGCCTCAGTTTACTATGTAGATTAAAAAAAAGCCAAAATAAAAAGAAAAAGCAGATTAGATATGGGAAAACAAGTGCTTGGTTCCTTTGTCTGTAAGTTTTATAAGGTTAGGTAGGCCTGGCAAAATGGTTTGGATAGAAATAGCAGACAAGATTTCTGCAAACATTGAGGAATATTTTGTGGTAAGACAGATCATCTACCTAATTGCAGGGCTAATAGAACTCTGATGACTTGCTGTTCTCCTCTTCTGTACACTTGAGGCTGATAACTTAACCCTCACTATACTCCATGAAGTAAAGGAGAGTGGAGATTTGCTCAAGAAACTAAAATAATTACAGTGATTTTAGCAAGACTGCATCAGTTCAGAACAATTTGATAGAGCTGGTTTCATGTCTATTCTACTAGGCATGTAAACACTATTCCTCTAATAATGTAATAGTTAAGTAATTGCGCATAGTACTCTTCCTAGACTCTGTCAGTGTGTTTAATAACTTGCTCAAATCTATCAGAAGCCAGTTAGCAGAAGACATTAGTATATAATGTTTCTAGGACAGTAAATCTGTTTTTCTTAATATCTCAAAGCAATTTGTATTGCTATTTCTATTATTATTGCATTATCAAAAAACCACCCACAACAAAAACAAAAACTAAAAGACCCTTTCTTCCTAAAACTCCTGGCTTGTGACTCACCTTTCATTTCAAGTATTCAAGTATTCATTTAATTTCAAGAATTCAAATTCAAATTTCAAGTATTCAAATTGTGGAAGGTTTCTTCAGAAGTACAAGCCAAAAAGTATTTTTCTGTTCTTGGGCTATGTGTTACAAACAAGTTTTCAGAGTGAATACTGAAAATTATAAAAAAAATTAATTAGACTAGAAAGAAGAGCTAATGCAGAAAATTCTCAACCTGATTTAGAAAGAAAGATTCTAAATGTTGGGTGAACAAAAATTTTTTACAAAGTTCCTATAATAGGTGATCTAAGAAACTCTAGTGCAGTTTCTTCAGCCTCTTCTGGGTCACACCCCAGACATTTTGGCTGATTGCTGAAAAAGCAATAAGTGGTTTTGTACATTTAATAGACTCCTAGAAGGCTGTCTTTAGAGGAAAGCCAGAGATTCTGCCGATTTTCCTATTACATTTCTTGTCCTTATTACCCCAGACACCTGGATGATCAGTCAGGTCTGATATGTCAGCAGGCACAGTAGGAAGTTATTGAAGAAGCAGATGCCTAAAACCACCAAGACAACAATGCTCCTTTTACACCCAGACTTGTATCAGATGTGAGTAAAGTTCTGTACCATCAAAGAAGAGACTTTGAATAATTTATATACTTGGGGGCATGCTAACATACAGCAGTTTCTCTCTATCCACAGTCCAAAAGAAGTCAAAATAATCTTTTTCCCAGGCTACTTTCTCTACAGCACTCAATCTCTCACTTTTCAACTTCCTGGCAGCAAAATTAAACTTTGTATTCTTACACATTCTGAGCTTGCAGCACCAGCTGAGTTCAGCTTAACTTAAAACTTAGTTTTGCTTGCCTGCTAACAACAAAATTTACAAGCAATGAGTCTAGTAGTGACAAAACAGAAATCCCTTCTAAAGCTAATTCAAAAGATCATTAGATCAAATTTGATATTTCAGGACAGAAATTAGGATCAATTAAATAAGCTTATTGTCTCTTTTACAGGAAACTTTGATGTTATTCTCATTTCAGATGCTTTTCCTTGTTTTTCTTCTCTAAAATTCTACTAGTTCTGTGGTAATTACAAGTACACTTCTTTTTTTTTTTAATGGAAATTTTTATTATCCACTTGCTTTCCTGAAACTTGTTTCTTCTGCGTGGTTAAGCACTGGCCTAAGTCACTGTTACACAGTTTATAGGACTTCACTGTAAGCATCTGGAGTCACAGTTTTTCCTCTGGGATCTCCTTTCCTCTTTGATTCTTAGTGCAATTGTCTAGGATTTCAGTGCTGGTTTTCCTTCAATTTCTAATGCTAATGAAATACTTGCAAATTAACAAAAGGAGCAACAAACAAAAGTACAGAAAAGGTGGTTAGCAGTAATCATTGTGCTTCCTCAGTTTCCCCATATGTCTCCGTGTAAATTATTTTGGAATCTTCTGATGGAAAAAAAAATTATGGCTTAGCATATTCTGGGCTTTTGTTGTTTATTTTTCTCCTCCCTCACCCACCCTTTAAAAATGACTCAATAAGCTGTTTCCTACTAGCATGTCCAAAATTTGTCTCTCAATATACTTCCGTATTGTCTCTTGATAAATCCAAGAGGGAGTGTCTGGTATTGAGTTGGAGAATTAGAGGGAACCAGTAAAGAAAATTTATGGGGGATTCCAGTGAAATGAGAAACTTCTTTACTTGAGGTCACTAAATCTACACTTATTTATTTGCCCCACCAAAACATTATTCTTTTAATAACATGCCTCATCTAACCTGGAACTTCTAATATTGACTATATTATAACTATTATAACAATAATATTATAGTGAAAATGCTTCTCCATATGACAGCATAAATATAAAGCTCTAATGCTGTGGAACTAGAAGAAAAGATTAACAAAAAATTATAAGAGAGCTAACCCATACAGCATGATATTATTTTATGACTTTTTTTTAGTATTATGTCCAAGTAAAATGCATAAACTTCAGGTGCATCTTCTATTTCTAAAGTGCTATACACAACCACAAGAGTAGACAAATAACAACCAAAAAAAAAAAAAAAAAAAAAAACAAAAAAACCCCAATCAAAACCAAAACCTAACAGAAAACCAGCCCACATCCATTAATTAGTTTCTTCAGCTTTTGTACATTTATCAAAGCAGCACATAAACTTGGCTAAATCTGTATCGGAATCAAAACTTCAGACTCTACTGAACTGCAAACTCTCAGGTGATGAATCCTGATTCCTGACCTAAATCAGCCCTCAGACTTTCCAGTTGAGCTACCACTAGGTTTTATTAGCTCACATTTCTCTTTTCATCCTGAGTGCAGAAATAAAAAAGTGATTCTGCTAACTAGATTCCCACATACCACAAGTTCTGTTGTAGAAGATTCCTCATTTTTCAGCCTTAAGTTAAAAACCAATATGTGTAACCTCCCTGACAGGTGAGAAAGTACTGCCCCAATTTGAGGAATATTGTAAGGAGCTACTCTTTTCAGAGCACAACCGAACTCTGTGAGGGACTGCATTAAAAGTCACCTTGGCGATGTGCAATAGAAGCTGGAGCACATCACAAAAATGGCATTTTCTTAAAAAGAAAGGTCATCTGTTCTATTGACTCCAGGTAAAAATAGCAGAGTCTGCCAGCACTGCTCTTGTGCAGCTTTTTCATGTCCTCATAGCCCAGAGAAGCCAACTGCAGAATTCAAAATTGAAATTCTGAATTAATCCCATTTCCCAAACAGACATGCTGTTACTTTAAAATCTGTGGTTCTCCCCATTAACATTTCTCTTGTGTAACACATGGCAGTGGATTTTCTGGGCCGCTGAACAAGTGTGTGATGTGACAACTGAGAGAAGAGCAAAGGTTGAGAACATGGGTGGTTCAGTTATCATAAATGTAAGTAAGCAGTACATGCAAAGGCAAAAAAAAAAATCCTTTTCACTGCATAAAACAGCACTTGAAGGGAAATGTAAACACGTCGGCACTGTATACCTTGTGCATCAGACAAAACAAAAATACCACAAAATTCTGCTGAGAGACTCAGAAAAGAGACATAATTAACTACCATTATATTCACTTAGGCTTCGTGAGCTGCACACTTTGACCTCTTTACTGACACGATTCTACATTGGTCAGGTACATACTAATCTTTTACAGAGAAGTGCGATTAAATTAAGAATAGATCTTTTTACCACTTGAATAGTCACACTGCCTTTTTTTGTTCCTTTAACTACTCTGCTCTCTTTTCTGACATTTCAGTTTATAATTTACACCGTGTCAGGTTTCCAGTGGTAATTTCATTGTAATACATAAAAGGGTGTAAACAGATTTTTAACGAGGTGTGAGCCTAACAGCCAATTCTGGTATGAGTCAATTGGGCTGATGTCAGTAGAATCAGGATTACGGTGGTATTACTGAAAGAAAAATTTCATCCAAATGAATATTCAGACACATTGCCAATACCCATAAAATAGAATCATAGAATCATTACAGTTGGAAAAGACTTCAAGATCATCAAGGTCAACCTTTGACAGAACAACAGCTTAAACTGAACCACACAGTAAGTGTCACATCCAGTTGTTTCTTAAACATTTCCAGGGATGGTGAGTCCACCATTTTTCTGGGCAGTCTGTTCCCATGTCCAACCTGAACCTTCCCTGAAACAGCTTGACCCCATGTCCTCCTGTCCGTGCCTGGGAGAAGGAGCCAAATCTTTGTTTAAATCTACTATCTTTAAATGACAATTTTACTATTAATTTGATCCAGAATTATTTTTTGCATAATGTATGAAAGTCTTAGAACCACTGTTTTTTAACTGTTTTATAAACTGAAAAGAACAAATTGAGCTCTTCATTTATCTCTTGGCAGCACTGGTTTTTCAGCACATAGGATTAATATGTCCACAGTGATCTGAAACCCTTTCAAGTAAGCTGACTATACTGGAATATATACCCCATTGTGTATTTGTAATGGCTAGAAACCATTGAAAACTTGCATTATGACCTCTCTGTTGCACAATACAATTTAGTTTCTATATACTGAATTTGTGTGAGTGCATGTTTAACCTGGCTGAGTGTTTTTCTAAGGTAGTTTTGAAAAATCAGCTGGGATTCCATTGGTGCCATTTCATGTGGAAGTCATCTTGCACAGTGAACTGTTCTTAAGTGTTTTCAGAGAATGCGGTCATTAAGCATTAGAGTTAGAATACAAGCATCTTATGCAGCTACTTGAATGTAGATTTACATTAATTAATTACCCAGAGCCACCTGGCATGATTTTTTCCAAAACAAGAATCAGAAGACAGGTCAGCCCTTAAAAGATGCTAATTGGCACAGGATGATTTTGCAGTCTAGCTAATAATCCAATATATATGTGATCATACACCCAGTAGAGAAAGGTTAAGACACCTGTGTTTGACCTGCCATTTGTATATTGGATTATAAACAGATCTCAAGCAAAATTATTCCCTGCACTGAAAAACAAATTACAATATGCAAAATTGAATTTTTAATGTTTTCTTGCTTCTTAAATTTATCTCACATGTCTGGACCAAAAATGATGAGTAGAAGTGGAGATAATAATGTCGACTCCTATGTACCCCATTTTGTCATAGCTTCAGTTTTGATTTTATTAACCATGGTTTAGAGTAATCTAATCTGAATGATGTTCCAGGTAACAGCAAGAAAAACAGACATAAATAGACATCACTTACTGTATTTACTGCAATTGCTATTCTAAAAAATCCCCCTATCTACTTACCTGTTGTTTCTTGTATGTATCACTTGAACAGGTATAGAACTTTCCTTTCCTTTCCTTTCCTTTCCTTTCCTTTCCTTTCCTTTCCTTTCCTTTTCCTTTCTCTTCCTTTCCTTTCCTTTCCTTTCCTTTCCTTTCCTGTTCCTTTCCTTTCCCTTTCCTTTCCCTTCCTTTCCTTTCCTTTCCTTTCCTTTCCCTTTTCCCTTTTCCCCTTTTCCCGAAAATCATGCTACTGCGCCTTCATCTTTCCTCCAGAAACTTTTTACATATTGGGAAACAATTGAATAGTATTTTTAATTCTGTAAGAAAATTGCTTTTGGGAACAATTATAGGAATATATCAAAAAAAATATTGTGTAACTAGGATGATGTTTAGTTATTCAAGGTCAATGCTGAGTTCCCTGTTTTAGATTAAAATATTAATAAAAGTATCTGTGAAATGTTATTGCCATTTTTCAGTTGCACCTCAGGTCTTAAAAATATCCCAAAACTCTCTTATTTTCAGCAAAGTAATCAGCTTTATTCTTTTGATTTACTATTATTCTTAGGTTTTTAATTTATTTTAATGGTACCTGTTAGTTTCTCTTCTGGGAAAAGTACACACCCAAAATATTTTGCTTTTAGTTTTTATTTTGATTATTACTGGTACTTTGTTGGGTAGAAAATTTGATAGACTATGTCATAAATTAATGAATTTCACATTTTTTCTTTTTAAGAATGACAAATTGTTGGCTTAAAGAAATAGAGTCAATCAATAGCTACTGAAACCAGATGTGCACACCACGTGATTATAGCAAGAATGTTATAGGCAGTACAGAGACCATGGAGCACTACATTAATCATTATCACACCTCTATCTACAGGTGGTCAAGGTTTCTATAAACTTTTAAAGAGATTTCAAAGAAGAACTGAAGAATAAAGAAATGTTTTTCCACACATGATGGAAAATGTAATGGTGAAAAATTCAAGAAGCATGAACTTAAGCAGGTCAGCTGATGGGAGACTGTTGTGAATTAATGTGGTTGTTGCAAATGCGAAATAATCAATAGAGCTGGCACATTTTTAACTTTTTTTTTCTATTCCTTGTTTTTTTTTTTTTTTCCCCTTGTGGAGGTAAACTATATCTACCTTTTCATAAACCCTTTTTTTCCTTGTCTTTAAATCAGCCCCTAGGCATTTGTGTTACTGATGGAGCAAATTTCCAGATCCCCAGGCTTCTGCTACAACTAGGTCTTTTACTTTGATCTTCAAATTGTTTTGTCTAAGCCCAACTAGAATCTAGATTCCTCTGGGCAAGAACTCTGTAAAAAACACACAGTTGAGCACAGTTGAGACTCAGGAAATACTAGCATCTTTTGAAAAATAACTCTTATAGCCCAAATATGCAAAATATGAACAGCTCAGATATAACATATGAGCTATTATCTCAATCAAAACACTGAAAAAGTGGAATTTAGCAACATAGGAAAAATCCTGGTAGAATTTTTTTTAATTAAAAAAAACACACAAAGAAACAAACAAAAAAAACCCCCTCATAATTAAAATCATATTTTTGGAAATAAGGTAAAAGGAATTGAGAGATCATTAGTTTCCATCTTATTGTTTTCCTATGCCAAGATTTCTGCCTTCCCTGCCAAAGATCTCACTAATTCATTCCTAATTATACTATTTGTTTTAAATTCCATATCTAACAATATTAATAACCAGTTGATGATTTTTGGCCGCAGAATGTTTTATTCTTTCCTATCCCCTGATCCCAAAATCTCACCTGCTGTCCTGTTTCTCATTATTACGAGTCCTTTTCCTGACTACCTGAAGAACTGGACAACTTACTTCCCATTTGAAATCTTGTGGACCTGGTTAGGGATATTCAGGTTATAGAGTGTGAATCCTGTGCCCACACACTGCAGCTAAGATTTCATCAGCTCAGATTTGTCAGGCGAGATTTCAGGAGCCTAAACAGAGGCGGATAATTCCCATCAGAGACATCCAAGTATCTGAGACATCTGCACCAGACTGACATATGATGTAAAACCTTGAGGGAAGTTTTGTTATCCTAGACTAGCAGCTGGAAGTCACAAAATATCCTGGAGCTCCTAAGGTGATACTACACAACCTGCTCTACCTATGCATCCTGCATGCTCACAAGATGAGAACCAAACACGATTCTGATATTAAAGGCAACAAGAGGCAAAGTTACATTAAAAATGTGTTTCTGAATGTCTTTTTTTATAAAATGAAGGTAAGAAGTACAACTGTGTGAGATAGATTTGTCTACACTAGTCTAAGGAAATTAGAAATAAACATCAGTATGTTATAATCTCTTTAAAGCAGAGGACGCGGGACTTTTTATTTTGAATTTTTGAAAATTTAATTTAGTCAATCAATCTTTATCTTGCTGGGCAATTTTTCATCAATTACTTATTTTTCAAAAGTCTCCAGTTTCATTTCAGCCAGGACAGTGGTTACTTTCTCACATCTTTTACTAAACTCAAGCCCAAAATATTTTTGCATTCATTTTACTCTAAACGCAGGAGTCCAAATAATATTACTTGTGCAAGTGCATAAACACATTCAAACATCTTCTAGAATCAGAACATATTTTTACAGGTTATGAACTGACAGAGAACTAGGTTAAGGAAAAAATACTTCTGCAGAATAATGATTTTGATTATTTATTTCCTTTTTTACACGAGATACTTAGATCTATGAAAATACAGACTTTTTTTTGCTGTTAAATAAACCTTTTCTGATCTTTAACTAACAGCTTTTTGTCTGTTGTGGTCTGGAAATGGCTAAAATTTTGCTTTAGAGTAATAAATGTACAGTAAAGCACAATTTATTTAGAAATACAAAATAGTTTCAGCGATTTATAAGAAAGAATCAAAATATATTATATCAACTTACATTGTTTACAATATTGTAAGAAGGGAACTCCAGTGGGAATTTTAGTCTTGTTTTTGGCAAAAGATTAATTCATCAACCTTAACTTTAAGAATCCTTTAGCATCCTTGCCATCCAACCTTGATGTATTTCAGTTACCCCTTGGAAACCCCAAAACCCAATTGTTTTAGACATGAGTTAAATAAACAAACTATTTTGTCAGCATGTTTGCTCCACAATGATAGAAATATGACCAAGTGAAAATAGAAATTTAGCTGTGCATTTAGGCTGTGCAAAGTGGAGTGACCAACATGCAATATTTCTGGCAAAAACATAAGTCCAAAGCTAGAAGTACTCAGTCTCCTCCCAGAAGATCATTTTTCTACATCCAAATCAATTTAGACTTGAGTCTGCTTCTGGACCGTGGTGAATTGACAGTAATTATTCTGAAGTCAGGTGTAAAAATAATATGTAAAAGAGATAATGACTCAAAGTATATGATACATTTAAATCTCTTTACTTAATTATCTTGAGGTCAGATTATGCTTAATTTTCTAGGGTGAGCAGTAATAGAAGGGCAGGAGATAAGTCTACTTTTCTTAGGCTTAGCTTCTCTTAATACTACCCATTGGAGCAGTTAGAAATCTCAACCTATACAGTGATGCACAGCTGTATGGCATTAGACTAATCAAGCTGCAAATGAGCACAGACCAATTATCTAGTTCCTTGTTCTTGACCTAGGGTCAAAACAATTAAAACCATCTAAGGAGAACTAGTAAATTTATGCAAAATGGATGCCACAGAAAGGCTACATCTCATGCTTGGTTATCTCCCTACCTCCCTACTTGCTGCTGTGATCACACCCTACGTGCATAGAAATTGATTTCTCAACTTAAGTACAAATTAAGCTTATTTGTTCTTGATGGTTGTTTTTTGTTTTTTCTTGGTTTGGCTTTGGAGGTTTTTGGGGTTGTGCTGGGTCTTTTTTTTTTTTGGTTGGTTGGTTGGGTATTTTTGTGATGAGGGTTTATTAAATAAGTAGTTTAATCTATATGCATCTTCCATGGGTTTCTCTCCCTTGAACTACTATCTGACTTGCATCATAAACTTCATAGTACTAAATTTGCTGAAAGCATTTTGTATCACCTGCAAATTAGATGTGTTTTGAATCTCAGCAACTGCTGTGCATTAACAATGTTTTCACGTTTTAGTAAAAGTCAGCAAAAATATCTGCTGTCTTGTTCTGTTGCTGTGGTAACGAATTCTTAGTACTATAATCAAACTAGAGAAATAAAGAATTTTCAAAAAGGAAAAACAGCTTTTACTCCAGAAACATCAAGTTTCAAAGTGGCAAAGCACTTATTGGCAATTTCTTTTTTTTTTTTTCTGAATGCATATAATCTGGCAAATTTTAATGTTGTAGTCTATCAAAGATTTTATATTTTACAAATGTATAGAAACTGCTTCCTTCTTTTGTGACTGAAAAATAGCTCCCAATGCATGAAGGGTCAATAGAGGTAGGCAAATGGTTGTTGTTGTTTAGGACTGCACATACCTAAGTCGTGGAATCACAGAATTCACTAGTTTGAAAAGAGCTTTGAGACCATTGAGTCCAATTTATGACCTAACATCACTTTATCAACTAAACCATGGCACTGAGTGCCATGTCCAGTCTTTTTTTAACCACATCCAGGGAAAGTAACTCCACCACCTACCTGGCCAGCCCATTCCAATGGCCAATCGCTATTTCTGTGAAGAACTTGTTCCTGGATATTCAGCCTAAACTAGTCCTGGCATAGCTTAAGACTGCGTCCTCTTGTCCTGTCACTGGTTGCCTGGGAAGTCCACGGGCCCCTCCCTGGGATGCTCCCACGAGTGCTGAAGAACTGACAGATGTCATGGCCAGGGCATTTTCAGTAATCTTTGTAACTTTCAGTAATCCTGGCAACAGGAGGAAGTGCTCAAAGACTGGAGGAAAGCAACTCAGATTTTAAGGGAGGGCAAGAACTAGGCCCCCAGGGAATCTGTCAATCAGTCTTGCCTGGTGAGGGAGAGAGTTAGGACTGCTTAGCCTAGAGAAGAGAAGGCTCAAAGGGGGACTTAACTAATGTACATAAATTACTGAAAGGAAGTTGCAGAGAGAACAGAGCAAATTCTTTTCACTGATGTCTAGTAAGAGGACGGAGACAACGGGCACAAACTGAAACACAGGAGCTTTGTCCTGAGCATCGGGAAACACTTTTTTGAGGGTGACTAGGCACTGGTACAGGTTCCCAGAGAAGTTATGACTTCTCCATCCTTAGAGATATTCAGAAGCTACCAGGGCATGGTCCTGGACACCTGCCTCTAGGTGTCTGTGTGTTGAGATTGAGCTGTATATTGCAATTACTGCATTTTTAAAAAGTGCAACTTAAATTTATACTGTATTCTTTTGCATATTTGGTATCACTCTACTAAATCAAAGATCTCATGCAATACAAAATATCTTAAATTAATTTTTATTCCCTTCCTGTATGGAATATATAAAATAACCTCAGTGAAAAGTATTAGACTCTGATATCTTGTCACAAACATCACTAACAATACTTGGTACAAGCAGAGACCATTAATTTTACTGTAAATATGAGGTACACAGAAAGTTAATTCCATATGGAAGAATTAAATATTCACAGATTATTTGAAACAAAAGATTTATTCGTAATGGAGTTTATCATCCTATGCTGGGTCTGATATGTACTTTAATCATCAAGATTATATTTCCTCTATTGTACTTCAATACTAAGAGAGGTCTTTGAAGAAGAAACTCTATAATTTTTGCTCTTTTGATCACATTTGATATTTTTAAATGAAAGACAGCTTGACTGGTCTATGTTTTTATTTCCTATCTAAACTCTCAAAAATACTGAAACAACTGTAGATTTATAATAACTAAATTCAACTTCTGAATGGGTAATAATTTCCAAAATCATCTCCCTTTTTATCTCCTATTTTATGTTTTTACTAGAAGCCTAGTGTCACCCACAATTCTTGCCAGGATGGATTTATCTGTGGGGAAAACTGATGGTGGTATGACCATTTTTCTTTTTTAATTTAACTCAAATTTTCTAACATTATTAGCTTTAAAAATACATGTGGCATATATATTTTAAAGAGAAACAGAACTTTTGTCAAAACCTATCCTACTGTTTAGCTTCCAACAACCACAAGGAGGATCATCCACCAGGAGTGAGCTGGGGTCTTTCGATGTCCAACCCATAAAAGATTTTAGTTTTTCCTTTTTTTTGATGCAGCATATACCTCTTTTTTCCTCCTTTTTTTTTTTTTTTTTTTTTTTTTTTCCCCCCGGAGCAATAACAGCACATTTTTTCATTTCTTTTTTCCATGCAATGATATGGCATTTATATATCCAGTTAATTTGTATTGATGAATACCTAGTTAAGGTAAATCTATTTTTTCAAAGGAAGGTATGGGCATAAACATTGAAAACTATTTCATTAAGTCAGTGACCTTTATAAAATGAATTCCTGTTGATAAAACTGGATACCACCTAAAGGCAGAAGAAGAGGGAAATAGAATTTATATGTGTATTGGTTTTCAAGATTGATATCCAAGAAGAAAACTAGAGGGACAGCTGACATCAAAAGCATAAGGAAATATCTACAACAGTTATTCTAGCTCTGAGCACTGCAAAATATACATTTATACCTGATTTTAATTTGAAGTAATAGCAAGTTGCAGTATCTGGGTGATTTTAATTTAATACCTAGTAATATTGGAGTTTAACACTGTAATTTTCTCTAAAAATTTTTGCATTTATGCAAGCATGAAACCAATGCACTTTCAAAAACTTTCTTTCTACATAAGAGAAAATGTATATTAGAGTAAACCACAGAAAGCAGCAAACATTTGAACTATTTTCTCCTTTTACTCCATAATCGAATAGTTTCATTGCCCAAGGAACCTGCAGATACTAAGCAGGCTTCTAGCAGTTGTCCTCCAGATTATCGTCAGAGCCTCCAGGGAAAATAATCATTGCAGTAATGACAACTTTTAAGGTAAACAGTGTTTCTATTAAATCAAAACATCAGCATTTGGGTAGACTAGAATCTCATTTATTTACATCAATTAAATATGTACCTTAGGACATGCTGGGTCACAGTTGAGTAATGTATTGAATTTTCTAGTGTTTTTAGAAAGAATGAATAATGTCAGTGGAAAAGCTTGGATTCGTTAAAGAAAAACAAATTGGGAGCTGTGCAGGTCTTTATTTAGAAGGAGCTTGTGATATGAGCTGACAGTTGCTTTGTTTAGACAAGTGTCATAACTTTAGTTCACTGACCAAGTTTACTAAAATCAAATAATATAATATTTCTGCACACACACTAGGTAAATGATAGCATCAACAGGATAACAGTTTTGGACTGATTTGGAGCAAAATTCTAAACTAAATAATCTTCTTCTGAAAGGAATGGCATCATTTGACTTAATCTAAACTTCTGTCAAAATGAGCTGCAAACCAGAGGACTAAAAATTAGTCACCAAACCTCTGGGTTTCCTCTTAAATTATAGTTTTATTCTCTAGCCCTTTCTTGTGCTACAAATCCTATTTATTCTTGTACTGGATTTGCATGGCCACATTTTGGTAGCCAGGGGCTACAGAGGTGGTTTTTTGTGAGAAGCTGTCAGAAACTTCCTCCATATCCAGCAGAGCCATGTCCAATGTCAGCCAGCTCCAAGACAGATGTGCTCCTGGTCAAGGCTGGGTCAATCAAAAATTCTTGCAATTCCTCTGTGATGACATATTTAAGGTAAAAAAAAAAAAAAAAAAAAAAAAAGCTATTTTGAAGACCTATTTCTGGCCAGAGAGGAGAGGGGAGAGAATGCGAGATGACCAGCTCTGCAGACACCTAGGTCAGTGGAGAAGGAGAGGGAGGAGGTGCTCCAAGTGCCTGGGCTGAAGTTCCTTGACAGTACATGGTGAAGAGGTTTGTTCCCCTGCAGCCCATAGGAAACCACAGGGATGCAGAAATGCACCTGCAGGCTATGGAGGAGACCCACACTGGAGCAGGTGGTTGCCTGAGAAGAGTCTGTGAATCCATGTGAAATCCACAGTGGAGCAAGGTCCTGGCAGAGACCTGTGATCTGGAGACAGGAATTCACACTGGAGCAGGTTTCTTGGTAGGTCTTCCAACCCTGTGTGGGACCACACAGGAGGAGACTGTTCTTGAAGGAATTCACTGCATGGAAGTGTTCCCATGTTGGAGCCAGGGAAGGATTCCTCTCCCCGACCAATGGCAGAAACATGTGATGAACTGACCATAACCCCTATTCTCCATCTCCTGCCCCACTGAGGGCTAGGAGTTAGAGCTGGGAAGGAGGGATAAATTCAATTAATATCTCTAATTTGAGTCTGTTTTGCCTGTGGCAGTATTTGTTGAACGATCTCTCTCTGTCCTTACTTCAACTCACAAACTCTTCATAATATATTCTTTTCTCTGTCCAGCTGTGGAGTAGAATGATAGAGAGGCTTTGCTGGGTGTCTGGCATCCAGCCACAGTCAATCCTACAGCTCTCAAAATAATATTACTGATTTCTTAGGCATTAAATGACCTAGGCTGTAGTACCTAATGCAATCTGTCTTCTCCTTCCTTTTTCTATAGACAGTGTTTTTTGCTATTCATTGGAGTCCAAACCTGACTCCCAGTGTATAATTTTTCCTTGTTACAAATCAGTGTCTTCCTGAAACAGATTATAAATAAGCATTATGGAAAGGGTAGAGACTGAAAAAGGGATTTTAGGAGTAGGAACAGAATGAAATTAAATAAAATGACAAGCTATCTCAATGTAAGACTTATTTAGGATTTTTTAGGAAAAAATGGTATAGATTTAGAGGACAGAATTAAGCTTGCCATCTTTCACTGGTAAGAAAGTATGCTGCAAAAGTTAGTTGCAATTCTTGCTCCCTTATGCTTCAAATAATTCCTAGTCGTCCAACGCTATCAATGTTCTCAAGTGGAGTTTTTCCACCAATGAATGATTTTTTTCCTATGCCAGCACTGTCTGCTATTTAGCACAGTAATTTTCATTCCTGCTGCTTTATGCAGAGGACATATTTGTAGAGAGTATCTGTATTCAGTCTCAGGCACTACTTGGCTTTTCTAACCAAGCCACCCTCTCTTATGACACATTTATTCTGCATGTTACCGCATGTAACAGAGAACAAAGATTTGTGTAAAAAGGCTTACTTTGGAATAGGAGTGCTATGACGTTTTATGCTATGCCAGATTAAGAAGCAGGATTGATGAGCTCTGGCAGTCTGCCACACTCCCAGGATGCCTAGATTATCCATGGAGGTCTATGATGCTGGTCTGGGCAACAAAACACTAGAACTTCATTTCTGTTCTACCTTGAATAATATGATACTTTAACTTAAGAATTTTCCATTCTTTACACTGCAGAAAAAAACAGAAACAAATAATAGTTATTCTCTATAATTTTCCAATGCTTTCTGTTTAGCTTAAGATGCACATTGTTGTTTCTTTTAATATTTATTACATCTGTTTACGAAACACTTTAAGTTATGTTTCCCAGGCAGCAAAATCTCAGTAATCTTTTAGCATAAAAAGTTGTCCTTTTTTCAAGAAGTCTTATAGTTTTTCCCCTGAATAGGAAGACCTCAGTCAAATACATTGGCTATTCTTCCAGAAGACTGGAAAAAATAAGTAAGACAATAAAATAAAGGAGCAAAGATTAAAGATGGCTTCATCTATATTCTTAGTTTCTTCCTCTGCTTTCTTATACTGTTTTCAAATCTTTCATATCAAAGATAACAGCCAAAATAATCTTTTCTTCTGCTTGTTCAAAAATCTTCTCTTTCTCTGGAGGGCATTCTGCTCCTATCCACAGCAATACAGCACTACAGTTATGTTGGCTGTTCTGCCCTCAAAATCTTGACTATTTGCTGCTTGTTTTTATCTTCCTTGTGTACTGAGGCTTAAGTGTTCTTCTTGCATTGTCAAGCTGGCCACCGCTGCCTCTTTTTCCGATTCTACAGATTGCTATCCTGCTCTTTGAGTGCTTTCCCTTAATGGCTGTGTGGGCATACTCTTTCCCCAAACCTTTGTACATGAACATCCTAAAAGCCTTACGTATATACTTTCATCTCTAGCAACTGAATGGCAGATAATTAAACTTTAATTAAAAAGAAATCGAGCCATCAAAGTGTTTATATATCTGGCTTAATGCTAGAAGGGAACCACTGGAATGGTAAATTCTTGGAACAGGCTTAAAAAAAAGAATTGCCCACGTTTGTTTGCTTTTACTCTAATCTGATTCAAGAGAGATCAAAAAACTACAGTGTCTCATATGCTAGACCAAACATTTCTCTGAAATATCCTCCCAGAAGTTATCATAAGATAAAGAAAACAAATGTACTTTCCTGTGTCTTCCAAAAAGGACCACCTGAAAGTAGCACCTGTTAGGTCATCCTGGTCAGTAAATGAGATGGGCTTTTAAAAGTATTCCTTGCAGAAAGTTGAAAAAAAAAAATTGCAATGAGCAGCAGTGTCAGCTCAGTGATCCCATATGCTTCCTCTTGTCTCTGTGAGTTGAATATCCTGGTTAGACTACATTTTGTGCTCCACTGCACTCATCAGAGTCAATCCTACCCCAAAAAGTTGAGCTAGTGAATTGCAACATAATAAGCATATAAAGAGCACTTCTAGCATCCAGAACACTAATGTAAAGATTGAGGTTCTAACATCTCAATGTTTTACCATATTTTAGTTTTTATCTCTGATAATCTCTTCTAATTTTTCTTGTAATTAAATTAACAAAAAAAAATTCCATAATTATTTTCTTTAATGAACCTTAGTCCTCTACAGCCAGACTGTATTTATACAGGCCCTTATTTCCTTCCTACATGGTGTCTGTCTGAGACTCTTGCCAAGATTCTGCCTATAGAGATTCCTCCACATTATGTTTCTAAATCAAGCAAGTCTTAACCTGGCAGAAAAAGCATAGAGTATGGCTCTTGAGCTTGAACTGAGCCTTAAAATCAAATTTGTCTGTACCAACCCAGAAACAGCTGTGCAAGAAACTGGTTTAAACAAGCCTACTGCTGTAACTGCTTTATCCTACATTGCATCCTCCATCTGCAGTGTAAATCCACTCTCCCTACATATGGTGCTGTAAAATCTTTGTCCCTAAAATTATATAAGCAAGGAAATATGTCCAAGTCTTTATTATCTAGACAGAAGCATCATATCAGTAAAAGCTTCCTTCAATAGATCACATGAGAAAGAAGGACAATTTAGACCAATAAAATTTTGATGAAAGTTCAAATATCTTCTCCTAGCAAGTTCTGCTTGAAAACACCATATTTGTTATTAAAACCTTTAAGGTGTGTGATTATTTGCAAATAGTTAGGACAAAAAGTAATGTCTTTATTCTTCCATGAAAATTTAGGATGAAAAAAATATGAAATTATAAAATTTACTCAGTTTGATGCCTAAAGAATTTTAGTTTTTTATATATTTTTCATATACTTGCAGTTTTTAGACTGTAATACGTAGCTACAACTTGTAGTACTTTTCCTCCCTTTTCCCGCATTTTAACACACCTTTACTAATCAGTTCTTGAAACTATGTTTAGTCTTGCCTTTAGTCTAGCAAGGAAACTTTGTTTTGCAGTATACATTGTAAATACAAGTATAAGGCTAAGAGGTCAGAGGGGAGGGCTCCAGTGGGGCAGAAATCAGGGGAAAATTACCTAATCATCTGCTCATCTAATTGGACAATATTTGATACATACACTAATTAACAAACTTTTTTTAAATTGTAGAAATATGGTATATCCCGTGTGCATATCACCATATTGTGCACCTCAAAGGCTTTCTATTAAAGATTTGCTTTTATATTATGATTTTAACACTATTTGGAAAAATTTTGCATTTTAATCTAGGGAACAAGCTAACTTAGTTTACCAAATGACATTTTTAAAGTGAGAAGCTTTTAAAAATTTCCTTTCCTTCCAATTCTATAAAAAGGTATTATTTTCATTTTTTATTGAATTGGAAATTTTTTAAAAAATCTTTCAAATATTTGCAGATTCTTTTGACTATCCTTTTAGATTTCCTGAAAATTAGTCATAAGAATTAATTAAAATAAATCATAGCCTCAATACTTGAGAATAATAGAATAGCTCTATAAATCGGAAATTGAGCTCTAGTCAGGCTAAATTCGTCTCTTCCAAAAGTCTTTTTACCATAAAAAACCCCAAAACAAACCAAACAAAAAAAAACAAACAGAAAACCAAAAAAAAAACCAGAAAAAACCCACCACCCAACCAACAAAAAAACCCTCATGTATTGATTTTTAAAATTCCTGACATCTTTCACAGATGAAAGCTAGAATTCCAGAATGTAGCAAATCACTATTGTTGCATTACATATTTGAAATATCATGGCTTAAAAGGCTTTTAATAAACAGCAGCTACTACTGTTGACAACTTAAAAAATATTTCTCAGATATTTCTAAAGCAATTAAATTAATTTTTTTTTTAAACCTCACCATTCAGTGTGCCAATTCAGGACAACCTTGTAAGTAAAACAAATAAATAAACAAGATGAATTAATTAATCCTAGGCTGCAACAAAAGGAGCAGAACTAAGAGTTTAAGGGAGGGGATTCTGCCCTTCAGCTCTGTTCTTGTGAGATCCCACCTGGGGCACTGCAGTCAGCGAAAAATCCTCATCACAGAGAGGACATTGACCTGTTGGACACAGTCTGGAGCAGGGCTACAGTAATGGCCAGGGGTATGGAACACCTCTGCCACGAAGGCAGGTTGAGACAGTTGGGGTTGTTCAAATTGGAGAAGAGTTTCAGGGAGATTTTATAACAGCCTTGCAGCATTTGAAATGGTTCTATAAGAAAGAAGAATTATTCCTCTTTATCTATAGTTGTGATTGAAGATCTTGAAGATTCATTATAGAGATTCCTTCTAGTACTTACAGAGAGTCTTCAAGAAAGATGGAGACAAACTTTTTGGCAGGACCCGTTACAGTAGAGCAGGATGTAATGGCTTTAAGCTAAAAGAGAGTCAGTTTAGATTAGATGTAAGGGAGGTTTGCTGCAGTGAGGGTGGTGAAACACCGTTGTCATTATAGTGCAAGAGTTCTAATGTCATTACATTGCAAGGGTTCCATATTGCCAGAGTTTTGTACCTCCTTGATGTCTCTTGTAGGCAGCTCCTCTAGGCACTGACTCTTCCTCATCCTCACAGTGGCCAACTGACTCCAGCTCCCTCAACCAACCAATCCACTCTTCTTCTGATTGACTACAGATGTGGCCTGTTAAAATCAGGCCTCCTCCTAATCCTTAATAATTGGGTCAGCTGCAACTCTTTAGGGGGTAAGATTACTTTCCATATTACGTTTATTTACTTATTTTCTATCCCCCTACAAAACACTAGAACAAATTGTCCAGAGAAGTGGTAAATTCAAAGCCTTGGAAACTTTCAAAGTTAGATTGGGTGAGGCTCTGCACAACCTGGCCTAGTGGAAGATGTTCCCTGCTCTAGGGACTGGATGGCCTTTAAAGGTCCCTTTCTACCCAAACCTTTCTATGATACCATGTGCTCATTAGATAGATGTGTGTGTGTCTACATGCTATAATTAAAGCTTAGGATAATACGTGATTAGGTATTTTTCCCCAAAATATATTCAGATAATGACCTGGCTTGTATAGGAACTTGTAACAATTTTTATAGGATTTATTTTATTGCATCTCAAGCACTTGTTTTCAGTTTTAGGAAAGAAATGCTAATTAGTTTTATTTTATGTATTTTTTTGTGTTTTTCAAAAAGCTTTATTTCCAGTTTCCTATTCTAACCTCAACTGTTTGACACTTTCAATATTGCATGACAAGGAGTTGATCAATTACATTTTTAATTTAACAAAATTGATGCAGAATCTTATGTTGTTTCACATTTTGTGAAATATTTTTTCAGAACAAAAAAAAATTTAAGACAAATACTATTTCATTTATTTCTGTTTATCAAGGAAGTGTAAAGCAATTGACTGTGACATTGTGAACATTTTAAAACTCTGCCAAAGAGATATTAAAAAAAGGTGAACTACTAAAGAGGAAGAGGAAGGCAAGTGAATACAAACTCATAGTTACAAAATCAGGTGTATGACAAGATCTTTGAACATTTAAGACAAAAATCAGAAGATATGCCTTTAGAGTGTAATACTAATTTTTAACTCACTTTCCAAGGCTAATTTTTATCAGCAAGAGAGTTGATAGTAGATCTCCAGTATAAACAATCCTATTAAACATCACAGATCAATTTTAATCATACTGTGAGCAATAATAGTCACTGTTAAGTAATAACATAAAAATATTCAGAAAACAATACAGATGGCTTATGTTATATCTCTATTCAGAAGCCTAAAAATTTGATTTCATTAGCCATTATAAGGTAATCCAGACTTTCATTTCCCATTTCATTCCATTGGAATTTCCTTGGCATGCTTTGCATTTTCTTTCCTGCAGGACACAGAGACCTACAATAAGTTAATACATTCACAGCATGTCTACAGCTGTGCTTCCACATTATGGTCCATCCGATGGGAAAACCCCAAGACCATCCCTAATGTATACATACAATTAGGGAGTTTTTCTGGCCAGAAGGAAACATCAACTTAGCTGCTACAAAGGTCCCAGCACTGTGAATTGGGGTTTCTTTTTGGTTTTTTGTTTGGTTGGGTTTTTTGGGGTTGGTTTCTTTTTGTTTGATTAATTTGGTATTGTTGTTTTACTTTGTTTGAGGTATTTTTTTCTGTTTCAGTTTTAACTTTACTAGCATTTCCTGAACCAAATCAGTCCACTTTAAACAGCTTAGCTCACAAGTTACTCATAATTAAATAGAGCTTTACACATCACTGCAATATAATGAACTCAGAATAGGAGGTACTTTACACCCTATTTTGTTCTGCCTTACACATAGAAAGCTATGTTATGAGGAAAAAATTTTGAGCTTAAGACTGTCTTCCAGAATAGACACTGGTAATACATTGTGTATTTGGCATTTACAGAAACAAGGAGTATTAAAAATAATTTCTTGTGCTTCAGAAATATTCATTGAACTCTAACAATACTGCCAGCCAGAAAGCTCACATTCCCAGGGATACTGGCGTTGGAAAATGTGCCCAGTGCATCATTTTAGAGCAACACCACCTTTCAAATCTAGAGCACCCAAGGAAACTGGGAACTTAACAGGAACACCAAGACCCCATTAGGGTCAGAGTTAGGGTTCAGCTAGCCACAGAGCCTACAGCTGCAGGAACACTGCCACTAGAAAAGGCACACCACGAGAATCACAGCAATGGCACCAACATTGCTGCATCCATATTTTTCCATTCTAGGCCACTCACTGTAATGGGGACCTCACCTGAGGATCATAATTCCATTATGGTTAGAATTATTTAGGGTTCAGAGGGTCATTGAGACTATACTTCCAGAGACAGTAAGGCTGGAATACACATGCAGAAAAGTAGTGACAGGACACCAACACTGCTGCATCCACACCTTTCTAATCTAGAACACCTCTGGTGGTAGGAAACTCGGGACAGACTTATTTATGGTTATGGTTTTGACAGCAATAAATTCCACAATCCCAGGAATACTGGGCGTGGAAAATGTATGCCCAGTGTGTCATTCCATGGCACTAACATTGCTGCCTTCACACCTTTCAAATCTAGGACACCCATGGAGACTGGGAGCTCAACAGAATCTTGTTAGGGTTAGGTGGGTGTTCAGGTAGCCACAGAGCCTACGGCTCCTGGGATACTGCTACTGCAAAGAGCATGCCAAGAGGATCACAGCAGGACATCTACATGGCTGACTCAACACTTATCTGATCTGGGCCACCCAAGGTCATGGGGACCTCAGGTGTAGCACTTAGATTCTACTCTGTTTAGGGTTAGGGTTCAGAGAACCAGCGAACCTGCAGCTTTTTCTGCTCCAAGTCCATCCAGCCACCTCAAACTTTCGTCCTTGGCTTCTGTATCTCACTATGGTATTCCAGTGTAATTCCACATATTTCACATTTCTTGATATTTACATATACAAGGGACTCCCTTCTCATTTCTGTACATACTTGGAGATCTCACAATCACATTCATATAGGTCTTGTTCACTCAGTTTTGACATCCCACCATAGCCCTCTTGTCAGCTTAAGTGAGAAAATTAAACCATATTCCTAAGTATCATACTCCCAGCTGACTTAATGAATATCGGTACATTCATCCATTCACCTAATCTGCCACGTTAAATAATTAGGACATGATGAATTGAAAGTAGCCCAATCAATGAAGTCAGAAAAGAAAGGGCACTATCTTTTTAATGTCTTAAACTGCTGAGAGCAGGAAAATCTCTGTTGTGAAGTGTGGCTGCTGTCTGTTTACTAATTCAAATGCCTGATTTTGGGTGAAATAACCACCAGAATGCATGCAAAAGCAATTATTGGCCTGTTGGCCAAAGTCACCTGAAATTAAACTTGAATAGGATTAATAACATGCTTTTATCACAGACCTAAAAGGCAAATGTTATTACCAGTGCCTCACTGGCCAATTTACTTGAGAGTGAAAAAGTTTCATGCTGCTCAAACTTCTTGTGCTGTCTGCATATGTAAATTGGATCAAAACACAGGGAAAGGATAACTGGAGAATCCCATTCAGCCCACTGCAATTGTAAGTGAAAAAAGGACAGATATTTAATCCAAATGGGTTGCCAGAATATGGAAGTCATATGCTACCACATACCACAGCCAAGCAAAGCACAGCGTCTCTGGGGTAATCTACCAAAGATTTGAGCCTCAGTAATTTTGTACATAGAGTGTTTTGACTTACAGGGACAGTCCTTGCCTAATCCTCTTTTCCTGTGTGTTAATTCTAAAGCCTACCTTAGGCCTTCAAAGTCTTAGGAGTCTCTAAAATTGTGGAAAGAGTGAGCAAAGAAAATAATCTCAAGATCAATCCATCTGTCCTCCATGCTGATCACTGTAAAGACAGGAGGTATGAGAGTGAGAGGAAAGTGGCCTGAAAAGAGGTCCCATGTGGTTTATCTCCCAGTCTTTTTGAGAAGTGTATGAATTCTTCAATTGGAAACTGGAGTAGGATTAATTTAATAGAACTAGTGTTGCATAGTACCTGTTCTGAAATGTCTCTCATATGACTAATTTATTTTCCAATGTTGCTGCTGATGATCCTGACACCAGACTCCTATGCAGTCATGTGATTCAACAGTCAGTAAAAGCCTGAAACTGTAATTATTGGATTGGTGCTTCATATGAAATATCTAAACAATGCACAATTGAGTAGTTGTGCGTCTTCAAAATGTAAAGACCCAATTGAATAAAAAGATTCTGTTCTTATAATATTTGTCTGATCCTCTTTAACTTATCTCAGCAGCTCAGTGGTGATCTTTTTGGTTATTATACTCACATATTAAGCACATAAATGTTTACCATTTCAGATTTCTAAGGCAAAATTGACTAACATTTTTCATTTAGCTAATCAGAACTTTAAACCATCCCTAGCCAATTTAATAGTAAGAACCAAAACTTCACATTAAATGTAAACATTAATCAATTTTATGGTAATAAAGTCTTACCAGTAAATTGGCACTTAAGATTTTCATTTCATTTACTCTGTCTGTGATTATATTGTGTATATTCAGACTGTGGAGATATCAAGTAAACTTATGAATTCCTAATCATATGAATAAAAGTCTCTGCATTAGTACAACCTTGGCATTCAAAGCCAACCACAAAATGTCTCATTCTGCTGTCTAAAGATCGTGAAACTCCACTTCTCCTGTAATGTAATTACAGAAAATCACACATACTCAGAAGAAAGCAAATACTAAGATCCAACTCCAAAAGGCACTTTAGTATCTGACTTCAAGTAAATTAAGCAGGTATTAGGTATTTGCATACATTTATGGATTTAGGACTAAACTGCTTTCAATGTTATTCTGACAATGAAATGAGCATGAACAGTGAGTTCTGAACCCTGCACTATAATCACACTTATTGTCACAAGAAAAGATTTCTGCCTGAAAGTAGGTGCTGAATTTTACCAATGGGATTAGTCTTGAGGAGAGAGAAAAAAGAGCAAGATCAGAAGACAACTATTGAACCATCTGATGAAATTGGCAGGAGGGTGAGAAGGGAGAGGGACAGGATGAAAGTGCCACCACTTTGTTATTCTCAGCACCCAGAGGAAACCTGTTGTACTTGGCTGCAGCAAATATGCCTTGGCCCACCCTGGTTTACTACCTCCCCTTCCTACTCAGAAACCTGCCAGGCACTGCAGGAGAGCTGCTGAGGGAAAAACAGAAAGAGGCAGTGTTTTTGCAGGATGGCTGAGAAGATAAAACTGCTTCCACAAGAGTCAAGGCTTTCCTGGGGAAGGAGGATGTGCTGCTGCTTGTACAGCTAGGCTGTCACTGCTGGAAATATAGGAGTGTCTGTTGTCATTGAAAGTCATGCTCTACCCTGGGCAAGAGACTCAGTCCCCCAACCCAGCCACTCCATCCCTCAGAAATATTACAAAGTGCCACAGGAAGGATAAATGGAAATGGTGTTACCATCCAGGTATATATTTGTGATGAACTCAAATTAATATTCAGTTAGAAAGAGACAGAAATCTATGGAAGACAAAAGTTAACAAGCCATATTTCCATTAGCGCATACAGCACAAACTTGAAAGTTCTGACTGCTAGTCAAACATTTTATGTACTGTGGTCAGCTGAAAACAAGACAGCATCATGGTGCTGCACCTTCATTTAGAGCTCCCACCTTTAAAGAGATTTTATATCTGTGATCCCACCTGCCTACCTACATTAGTAATTTGGTGCATTTTTCACTAAAATAATCTCCATTGATAAATGAAAGAAGATGTTAAATTTGAGCTTGGCAGCTTGGGGTTCTAAAGACATCAGCTATCACATATCACTTTTGTTCCATGCTGACCTGGTGAATTACCTGGAAATCTCATTTTTTCAAACACTTAAACCACAAGGAAAAAATCTATCCTCATCATCAATAAAAGGAGCTAATGGTGACAAATTAGTCAATGTAGCAAGTACAAAACTCTTTCAGAGAATCGTTCTATTTTATGCTTATTTCTAGCACAAAGCTATTATGTTCCAATCTACAACTCCATTGAAGACTATTATAAAAACACCCTCATCATAATGTAACAGCTCATCATAATGTAACAACTTCAGTGCCTTAGATATCTTGTTTCTAAAGTTTCTGTGAATGGATTGGTCCCTCCATGAACTTTGAAAATATGCATAACAACTATCAGCATTTCATATTATTAATCTTGAGGGTGTCCCAGAAATCAAAAAAAAAAACCCCAGACATCTACATTTAGCTTGACTTTAAGAAGTGCAGCTTATGAGCGTTCTTCAATTCATTAAAAGAAACAAGTAAAAAAAAAATAAGCCCCCCCAACTTAGAACACTGAGCTCAGTGTTCTATCCTATAAGTGTGGAAATGTGCTAGCTCTGTAATTCACCATTGCTGCTTATTTACAGTGATCTCATTAATTTACGCAAATATATGCATTGTCATTTTCAGAATTCATCCCTCAAACAGACTTGTTTTGCAGAACTTTGATATTTTAGCCTCAGGCCATATGCAGTATGTCACTGACAATAAAATTCTATCTACTCGTTTTGACAGGTAAGGCAGTATTGTCACAGTACTATGGAAGAAAAAGAGTTAATGTTATTGTTGAAAAATAAAAATTCAGGATGTTTAACTGTAGCAGCTTTAATATGTTACATAATCATTTGACAACCACTACAAACCTGAGCACATATAGTTTCAAACGTTTCTAGTCATTTACAGTTATTCACATTAATAATAGATTACACTTAGTTAACCTTTTATAATAAAACTCCTCCTCATTGGAACCTATTATGCCAGATAATTACAAAAAATTATATTCTTGTTTAAAAAGAATTTAACAAGTATAAAAATATTTACTCTTGCTATTATTTAAAATCACATATGCATCTCAAAGCAAATTAACATATATATGAGTTTGGTGATGTTTGTCAACCACATAGTGATATTGGATTTATTCATATGAAAGTTGGCTTTTATTATTGTCAACACTTACTTTAGGACATGCTTTATCCAGTAATTCTACTACATAATATTTCTTTTTTAATGAAGTTGAGTATTTGTTGTTGTGATCTTGTCCATCTCCAAGCCTTAATAATGTTTCTATAGAAATATGAGGAACATTCAAGGTTCTACTAAATAACTATATAAATTGTTCACAAAATCTATAATCCACATTGTTGTCATGCAAACATCAGGGAGAATATTTCTTAAAGCTTCTCAAGAGTACAGTAAAATATTCAACCACATGCAGAGAACTTAAATGATAAAAACTTGAAGAAAAAACAATAGTTTTAAATGTTATGAACTCCTGTAGACAAAGAATTAGATGAACTATTATTTAAGTGTTATTTATTTAATTATCTGAGATCTTAGATTCAGCTGATTTAAAACAAATTTAAAAATCAAACCTGAATTCTCTTTGCAAACGTTTTCAGGGAGAGGGTTTTTTTATCCCAGTGAGAGTCATCATGGATATGGATACACTAATACTATTCAAATAAAACTCCTGAGAACACACACAATGGCCTCCTGCTAATAAGTGTAGCCCAATTGCATTTGTTTTGAAGTTCTTTTGTGTTAATTATTATAACATTATGAAACTGAGCCCAGGGAATGATTATTCAGGCATTTTTATCACTGACAGCTGGATGTTGACATGGATTATTTTATACTGCCTGACTGTATTTCAACAAATTAAGCTACAACTTTATCCACATTTTGAATATCTTTATAAAATAGTTGTCCTTTTTCATTACCTTTTTTTTTATGTTGCTCAGCCACAAGTAATACCATACTCTTAAGGAAGCTCCAACATAAAGAAGACAATGAATCTTCAAAAATTTTGATCAAACTAACTTTCATTGTATGCACCAGGTATAGAAAAACAGTTAACTTGCACATTATTATCCATCTGTAAAACATGAATTAATTTGCACTCAACATTTTCATACCTTGAAATGACAACAAATATTAAAAGCAAATCTTACTGACTTGATCCTGTAAATATTTATGTGCTTAACTAAGGAGAATTGAGTTAAAAGTCATTATAAGGTATATTGCTCGGAACATCACAATTCTTGTTCTGAAGAAGTGGAATTTAGTTTTCTAGAGATCTTTTATGATTTTTTGAAAGCATAATTATTGGGATAAACCTTTTCACACTGGAGAAGAGGCTGTATTTTCTATACTACAACAGAAGAACAGACTTTTTTGCAGATCAAATATCCACAAATTTACGCAACTACTCATCTTTGAATTTTAACATAACCTTGTTTGCATTTGTTAAGGTCACTCAACTTTCACAGTATTATTTTTCATTTTCCTTTCTTGAAAAGGTTCAAAAAATAGTAAGTCATTATATTTTTCTGCTGGCGGATTGTGATACATTGAGTGTAATCCAGAATTATATCAACCAGAACATTCTTTTATGAAGAAATCTTAGAGGTGACTGCCATGTTATTTGGCAAAAAAAAAATAATGAGCTCTGTTGTTTCAGCTCACAGATTGCCATCAAACATTATTGTATGGCTTGCTTCTGACAGACCAGGAGATTACAAGCCTATGTAAAACCAAGAAAATTATTAGCCTTGGGACCACTCACCAGTTTCCATGAATATATACACTAGATTCATAAGTGGTAAAGAAATTGAGTATTCTGCTGGCTTCCCAGATGACCAGAGACATCTCCACAACTGAAGTAGAGTTGTTCTGACTCACGGAGAACCCAGCAAAGGCAATGTCACTTATGGACTTCTGGATCCTCCATCAGAATCTGCCTAATTTCTCCTTCTGGTGCAGCTTTGAGGAATGGCAATAGAAGAATAAAGAATGGTGAAAGAGAAAGTGTGGAGGGATAGAACATAAGAAAATAAAGATAGTGCAGAAGGTAGTTTTGCACCTGAGGAGTTGCAGCTGTACTAATCACCAAAGATTAGGAACAGGCCTGCCCTTAACAGGCCACAGCTGTACAATAAGAAGAGTGCTGCAAAAGAGAGGGTTAAGTGGTTGTGAAGAGAGTTGGAGTTTGTTGTCTGTGCTGTGAAGAAGGAGGAGTTAGTGCTGAATGGAGCTGCCCATGAGAAATCACTGTGAAGGTATGGTAAGAGTTACAATAAGCTGACAAGAAGAAAGCAGTCCTATGCTTAAGTTTTGCAGTAAGCAGTGTGAACATGCTACAAAAAGGATTAACATCCACAGGTCCTAGCTGTATCTTAATTCTGTTTTAGCATAACCTCTCTGTTCATACAAACTGAGCATGGCAAGCTAGCTGAGTGATGTAGATTTTAGGGATATTTAAGATCAGCTTTCTCAGAGAAACACATCTGTATTCTGTCCTAGAAATCCTCCATGCCTACACGGATGTCCAAGGCTTGTTGAACTCTAAATGTTTAGACAATCCCTTCAAAATCCAATTGGTTTCTTTTAAGACAATGTTAAAAGTTGCAATATTATTAATTATGTTGTTGCACCTAAGGCTGGACAGTAACACATCTACCGAATTCTAACAAATAAAATATATTAATGAAACAAGCAAAAAAACCTTCACCAAATCCACAACTTTTAAACAGTTAACACTTGTTCTTGGTTTTTTTTTAAATTGTAAAACATAATTATATCATATTCATTACTGTATTGAGACTAAAACTTTGATTAGTAAGTCTTTTGCACCAAAATTACACTTCTACCATTATATCATACGGCCTTCAGCTGGGAAAAGTTAGCAAAAAATATGAACTGGAATAGTCTGATGTGTACTTTTTAACACAGATTCACAGCTTGAAGATGCATAAGTGTCTTTTCTGTCTGTAAAGAATTCTCTAAATATTTCTAATTTTAAATGGAAACTCTGATAAATAAGTTATCATCACAAAATTATGTACATTATCAATATTGTTACTTAGATGTAAATAATAAAATGGTTTCAATGCTTAATGGGACATAAGATATGAAAAACAAAATTCTACTGCAAAGCAAGACCTTCTTCTGAATTAATCATTTGTTGCTGTCACACATAAGTGTAAAATCTGAACATAGTCATGAGGTACCACCTTCAACACTAGCACAAATTTATGAGACACCGTACTCATAACAAGTGCCACAAGAGAAGTGTCAGAAAATTCATGTTTCCAAAATGTCAATCTAAATCGTAAAATGTAGAGAGGCGGGAAAAGAACATTCATGTGTATCTATGATCAGTAAATAAGCCAGATGATAATGCAGAGAAATGCCATTTCATGAGCTTTAATGATTTTTCCTGTATGTTTCCTTTGGAAGTTATCTTTTGGTTTTGTTTGGTTGTGATGTTAGTTAGAAAAGAAAAAGAATAATTCCAAAGGAAATATTTTCAAAATTGTAAATGCATTTGTATTTGCTAGAAAAATAGAATTATTATCTTCTTTCCCCTTCCCTTGCCCTTTGTAACTTTATTTTGTCAGCAAAAGCCTCCCATAAAACTTCATTTAAATTACAATTATTTTCATTCTAATTTCATCTGTAATTCTCAGTGCAACCTCAAAATGGTTGTGAGATTGACTATGCTATATAGCATTCCTTATTATTTGACGTTCTCCAAAGAATTTCCATGTGTAAATGGTCATAACAGAAACAGCAGCCTTTTTTATATATTTAATTTTTCTTTTTAGGCTCTGAAATTATTCAAAAGATTACCTTAAATCATTATATTTATGATAGAAAATTTTATTTGGCGCCTATATGAAGGATCCATCAGTGGACTGTTGCTGTTTTGCATCTCTCTGACACAGTGAAGCAGCTGTAAGTTCTCTGCACTGGTTGGATTTGCAGCTGCTTTTTGCTGCCATCATGACACAAAGCAGCAAGACTGTCCTGGTGAATCTGGTCTGTAGCTGATATCCCTTAGATTAGTTATATATCTTTACACAACACTGCTCAGGACTTTGGAAATTTAGTTTACATACCATACAACATAATGAGAAGAACAGGACAGACAGACCAACAGTCTGGCTGGCTAGCTTGGCTAGGGAGCGATACAGATGCGGTTCAAAGCCTTTAGACCAGTCATTCCTCACGGATTTCTCAAGGATTTATTTACTGTATCTACAGCATTGTAGAGAGATATGATTTCTCATTTCCATGCTAAATCCTTGACTGCCAGAGCTTTAGATTAGTCAATAAAACCTGACTAAATTAACAGCACATTCTACTTTTTTCCGTAACACTGTTTGGTTTTTCTTTTCTTTTACAACCAGGACTGTTCTTTTGCTATGTGGATCAGTTGACATCTTAGTTTTATTTATTCCAGCTGTTAAAAATGATAGCTTCCTCTGAATAAATCTAATCTGAGTACTCACATTTTCATCTATGTTGCTGTGCTTGTTGAATTCAGAAGTATCAGCTTGCCCTAAGCATTTCAGAGCTCAGGAAAGGAAGGTGACCTGGTTCAGGCATTCACACAATGATTCAAAACCCACCAATCCTCTTTGATTGCTTCCAGCCATACCTCGAGTCCTGCTTGAAGCACTTCTGGGCTCTGTCAGGAAGAAGAGGCTATCCTCCTGTGTCTCCAGAGTAAGCTGTACTACCCTCTCTAAGACAGAAGAGCAAGTGGTTTCCATGGTATGTGGGTCAAGCAACTCAGTGTAAAAGTCTGTCAATTTCTTTTTCTCAGAATTAATCAGAAGTCTTTTTAGTGGAGCCAGGCAAAATAAGAGATAACACCTATTTTCATTTTTTAACTGTTTTTTATTTTGTACTTTAAACAATCTTTCAGAAATATCAGCATGATGAATCTTATTCTGGCCTACTAAATAAAGAAATTAAGTATTCCAGACAAAACTTTTATAGGTATACAAATACAACTATTATTTGAAACCAGATAATACCTTCTATATTCTTTTTTCTACTTACTTCTTTTTTTTTTGTTTGTACTTTGAACAGCAGAACTGATTAATGAAGCAAAGAAAATAGAAAAAAACCCCAACAACTAAAACACTAACTCATTGCAGCTCTACAATATCAGATTTACTTTATTTTATTCTTTTTTATTTTTTAAGGAGTGATGGACTGCTTTGTTCTTTTAAAATGGGAAGATCCGTTCTCATGGTAGCTATGAGCACCTGGGCAACCACTGTATTTTACAGTGCAACCACTGGGCACAGTATTTAGCATAGTGAAGCTAAAAGATGGCCTTTGTTTGTTATTAATTGATTATTATACAAAACAATAATCAGGGAAGGTGGGGATAATGGTCTTGTTTAGAGGCACTATATACTGTTTTCATGTGAAAGTTAACCAATGATGTAAAGTCAGGATTCTGTGACTAGAAAATTATTTTTTTTAAGTCTGTATAGGTTTTTTTTACATGTACTCAACAAAATTCTTCATATAGGTAGACATAGATCGACATGGAAAATTCATATATAGAAACACAATAATTTTCAAAAAAAAGTACCACTAAACCCTCCCCCTCACCCTTTTTTTTTTTTTTTTTTTTGAGGACCTATTCTCATGTTATGACTCTCTCAGGGATTAGCCCTTCCAATTTCACAAAAAGCCGCTTGCAGACTCCTTATTCATGTAAAAGCTTAGCCTGGGTTAATTTATTTTGTTCTGTCAGCATTGTAACATTTTAAAACATTCACTGAGTCACTTCCTTTTCTTGTTAGGGGTTTTAATTTTACTGGTGGGGTTTTTTTGTGGGGCAAAGGGGGAATTGAGATGGTGGGATATGTAACCAATGATTGAGAAAAACCACCATTGTAGGAGCAATCAGGATTTTAGTTCAGTTCAGTGAAATCTCTGGGTAAGAGTATTGCTATCAGTAGTATTTCTCATATATATTATGTCCTCATGTTTCCAAGGTCAGCATCAGTAGCAATTCAAATCAGTAATAATTCTCTTCTCTGGGAAGAGAATACACATATATTCCGCTGATGAAATTCTGACCCTCCTAAATCACAGGGAAAATGCCTATGTCTGAGCCAGTCATCCAAATTTTCCTTAACAGTCAGGGAACAAAGGACATGCTTAGAGGATAGTCCATCAGAACTAATTTGGAGAAGAACTTCACACACCCTTGATATTTTTCTCTTATTTTCCTTCTCATCTCTGTAATATAAATTTATAGAGCTGAAGGTATCTAATTTAGGTATATACATCTAAATCTAGATAGATAAATCCTTCCCCTTGGTCTCTATCTACTGATGAGTTTACTCAGATTGCTTTATTCATAAGGTTCTTCCTGATAAGAAAATTTCAGTGAAAAATAAGAAAGTAACAGTCCTGTGGCCCTGAAAGCACAATCTGAAGACAAAAGTGGGCATATAAAACTCTAACCCAGTTACCAGCAGTGGAGACCAGAAGGCTACTTGGTCCTACAGAAGTGCTGGTCTAGAGTAAGGTCTGTGCTCAAACCCTGCACTGTGAAGAGTAATGTTTAAAGAGTAATGTTTAAAGAGCTACACGTCTACCATAAGCACCTTACAAATTTCTAACACAACCTGTTCAGCTGCTAGTAGTAATTAACCCTGATCACCTCTCACAGGATAAAAACATTGCTACTTGACAAATTAAAATACGGCCCTTTGCTGGATCTCTAAAGAGGCACATCCTGCTGGGGTTAATTGAAGTTATGAAAAATGGCAGGTTAACTGCTTTGCACTGTCAAAAGGAGGCTTTGGCAGAAAAAAAGTAAGTCTGAAACACAATCCTGCTTCTCAAACAATATATTTCATATCTCTTGTACCTTGCTTTGCCCTGTCACTGGAGTTCTTGACAAGAACTTGGGACATCAGTTTTGATGCAACTGGACTTGCTAGAAGAAAGAGTGTTGTTAGTTTACTGAAAGTGGTATTTTTACAGAAGCATTTGACATTGAAGGCAAATTGAAAATTAAGATTTTGCAAAATAAACAGAGATGTTTTCATTGCTAATGACCACGCATATTAAAAAAAAATAAAATTGCAGCTTGATAATTACAAGTTCAGGCAGTTAACTTAGATGCTGCATTTAGCAGACCTCAATGAAAACTGCCCAGCCTGCACTTTTGTTGAGAACCAAAAATAATTATGTGTTCTGCAGCAGTTACCATGTAATTACATGAAACTAGAGAATGTATTTGACATTTATGTTCCATAATTTAAAAGCATTGACAATAACACTAGTGACTGAATAAAACAATCCTGCATAGCCGTGGAAACCTGTTCTAACATGTAGCAGTTTCGAAAGATAATACTGTAGGAAAGAAGAAGGCACAGCTTTCTGCTCCTCTATCTGTCTCTCTTTTGGGTTTTTTGGTTTTTTGGTGTTTTTTTGGTTTTTTTTTTTTTTTTAAGAGGGTACTTGTTCCTAAAAACATATTTCTTTTCCTCATTAAAAAGTAGAAAATTCTATGAAACAAAAGCAGGACAGAGAGACTTCCTCCTGACTGGACATGTTACATGTGAAGCAAAATTCAGATTATCATTGAAGCAAGATAGTCAGCGAGTGTCTTTTGAGCAGCATGTGGCTCTTAAGCAGTTCCAGTGCCTCCCCATGCTGAGAGAGCGCCATGTGTTCAGCAGGAAGGCTGCTGAAAAATCTCAGCCTCCAGCTGTGGGAGGAAGCAAGTCAGCCAACTCTGCAGAGGTGAGGGTTGCCCCATCACCCCAGGCTGTAAATGCCTGCTTGTCCAGATGCACCTCACACTGCACCGAGGACATTTTGAGTACCGAAACCAGGCCTCATCATCTGAGCTTTCCCTTGACATCTCTTCCAAACTTAATGCTGTATATCTGGGGATTGTCAGCCTAATGACCATAAGGAAATCTGAAATGCATTGGAATTACAAAATAAAACTGTTCTTGTATGATTTTGCATCGTACTGATGAGAATAATTACTTTTCTAATTACATCTAAAAGAAGCAAGAGTGCTAACATTGCACCACAGAGCTCTTTCTATACTGTTAAGACATTTCTATACTGTGAAGACATTTTCCTTGAAAACAGACTGAGGGACTTATTTTCCTAATTTCTCAAGTTAGTCAGAAAGCAGCTGCTCATGCTTGCAACACAAACAACTTTGAGAAAATATCATAGATATTTTCCTCTGATGTTTTATAAGTAAATTTAAATGCACTAATTCCTAAAAACTTTTGTTTAGGTTTCTAGTAAATGACTAGTACTGCTGTAATTAAAAAAAAAAAATTGGTTTCATGGAGCAAGGCTGTTTGTCTGTGACTTCTAAAAGGAATGAATACATTAAATATTTTATGAGGCTTTTAAATGCTTGATGATAGAGATTCAACATGGTCTATTCTCATGCTGGATGGCCAGGAACAAGAGGCCTCTTTTATTGTTCCCTGTAAAACCAATGAAATGGAACCAATTGAAATATTGTGCACAGAGTCACAGGCAGAGGATAATAGCGCTTTTCTGAATGGTAAGAACACAACAAAGTGCATCTCAAGAGCTTTGTTTGTGTGGAGCAGACCTCTCCTCAGAATGGACTGTCTGAAGAGGCTTTGCTTAATGCACTGTTTAATAGCAGGGCTCTTCAAGGTCTCCCCACTCCATTATGACATGTGCACTGCTGCTCCTTGGATATGAGAACAGAAGCAAAACAACAGGGGAAAAAGGCTGAGTTTACTTAACCCAAATGACTTCCACTCATTTTCCAAACTGCACAAGTATCTAACAATGGAAAATATTAAATCCAACTTTCACAACATATGAATTTATAATTATAGGGGAAAGGAGACTTTCTACACATTAAAGGCTTGTTTATGTGGTGGAACTGGTAGTATTTTTACTGTAAATTGAAATCACAGAAGCCTTGTGATGGTGAAGATGAGGGAAGTACAAATTTCACTGTAATGGCAAACCTTCTGCTACAATTCTGAAGTCAGAATATACAAATAAGGTACAAATTTGATATAAAAATCTTTCTTACAGCAATTTGACTTACCGCTTTTGCTTGACTGAACTGTGTTCTTAAATGCCTTTGTAGAACCTGAGAGTGTAAATATATCTAATAATCATATGTTGGCACTGCTTATACAAGCACACCTTTTAGTTACCTTTACAAATAATATGGTATATTGAAATGGTAAGCACTACTAATTACCTAAAAATGCTTATAATCTCTGAAGTACTGGTTTGTTTTCAATAAAGAATGACCAGGGCGTGGGGTAAAGGAGATGCAGAGAAACATTGCCGTAAGAGGGAATTGTGTTTTGCTTCAAACAGTCAGTCCATTTTCACAAAGAAATCAGACTGTATTAGGGCATATGCATGTGAATTCTTTATGATTGCTAGTATGTAAATGCATTGAATCCTGAAGGCTTAATTGTAAATTATTGCAAGAGAACACTGGGATCCCATTCAAATCCTAATGGAGATACTGCAGCAACTAGTCAATTGCTTCCTCTTTCTAACAGAAAGTGCAGCTGAAAAATAAAAGACAAGAGATTAAAGGCAAAAGAAGAGAACATACTGTACGCATGCCATCTGACTAAATGGAATCAACTGCTAAGTTTACTGATCAGAAAGTTGAAACTCGGGAGCAGTCAGTGTAATATGTTGCTTTTCAAAATACTCAAGACTAGAAGTACGCTTTTATCTTCCACTGCAAAAGACCACTAGTATTCCTAATTAAATAATTACTCCCTAGCATCTATAGTCAGATTATATTGAAGAAAAACTGATGAATGTATTTGATGTAAAAGTCTTCCAAAGAGATGACTTATTATGTAAAGGATTTTACTGACTCCTCCCATTATTTTTTCTCATCTGGATAATGAAGAATATATATTCTGAAACAATAAATGAAAAAAAACCAGCCTTCATTTTCCATATATGAGTGGGTTTCATACCTTTCCTTGGCTATGATTAACAGACTATGTATCACTGTTCTGGATTCTCAGGTATGCATTGTTCATCACCTCCCAAAAGTCAGCAGGGAGGAGTAGCTGCCATCTCCCATGAGGCAGCAGTAGGTTCAGTAAGTGTCTGCCTCCCTCGATGAAACCTCCACTGGTGGTAGGTAGAGGGATCTGGGTGCTACACATTCTGGGCTAACTGGTTCTTTGTCTTTCTAGTTGCTTTTTTACTTTTTTTTCTCACCTTTCCATACCACATGGAGATTTCTTGCCTTCACACTTACAACTGCTCAGCTTCTTCTCTTCTAGATGTTTATTGTCTCTGCTTTCTGGTTTTGCGTCTTTTTTCCCACATGCTCTTCCTTATGGTACCTCTAGCTCAACGTAATCTTAGTCCTCTATGCTACTTCTTCACATACTATCTCTACAGCAGCAGAGTTTCATTTCAGGTGAAACGGTTTCCTCCTGTCAATTTTTCAGGTTGACATTTCCCTTTTTCACATCAAAATTTCCTTCAAGTGAATTGATAGGGAAAATACTTGTGTGTGCAAAATTATTTCCATTTATTTATGCAGCAATCTTAGTAGCACACAAAGTCCTTTTTTATAAAATAAATTGGAACGCAACACAATACTAAAATAAAACTTAAGAGTATCCCTCCCTGAACAGATTCACTTTATCCTTCGATACAATGTCATAATAGAGAAAATTGAGAGCTGAGTTTGAGAAGCCAGAAGAATGGAAACTTAAAACATGCACTAATATTTTTTCTTTTGACTTTCTATAACAGATTTTTTTTATCTCTAAGACATTCTTTGGCATGTCTCCATTTATTAATTTCTGGGTTTTTTAAAGAATGCTTCACATGTGAGCTTTTTTATACAATCTTGTGCAGTAAAAAAGTCATTGAAATTTTAAAGAAAATATTCAATTCCACATAATGTTTTCTGTTTCCATTGTGCTTGCACACATGTGGGCACAAACAGATTTTTGGAGCCCACATTTAGTAGTGTAAATACAGTTAATACCTATTAGTTACTCAAAGAATGAAGTTTTTGTAAAAAAGTGCTATGCAGAAACAGTGTTTTTAACTTTAAATTGATTCCAAAGAACACAGAAGTTGACATTTCTGAATACAAAACAAGCTTGAGACCTGAAAGGGTCATGTAATAGCTGCTCTCCAAATTTTTACATAGCTCAGCTAAAGCCCCTACTTATGTTTTGTTAACAGACCAAAAAATAAGAACTTGGCATAGATCAGGAAAATTAACTACAGTATTTTAATTGCAAATAAATTATTTTTGCTTCCATGCACATTCAGAGTTTTTTTGTTTATAAATTTAAAATTTGTAGTTTACTTATGATTGGTTTTATAGCACAGCCCAGCGTTTAAAACTGTAACAAATCAAGGACTTCTGAAAACTGAGCTGCCTTGCTGCTGTTTCCTATCCCTGGGCCTTTCATTCTCTGTGTCTTTTAATTCCCAAACTATTTCTGCCACTCTTCCGCTGGCTCCTTTTTTGGTTGAAAGATGCTAACTTCAAAAGAAAATAATAATAAACCGATTTTCACTATTCTTTTTTAATCCAAGATTAGCAGGCTGAATTGACAATTAAGAGCTATTGGTATTCTTTCTCTTCTAATCTGTGGGTATTCTCCTGTTGGGTCTATTATATTCTCGGCCTTTGTTTTACTACTTGATACTGTTAGCAAATGTCAGTGTTCATCAGTATCACAGTTTGTTTTACTGCAGGAAATGTTTTCTGTTGAATAGAAATGAAAGGTGAAATGCCATTACAGAAACAGTGTTAAGCACTGAGACTCAATTCTTCAGAATGATGTTTTTATTATTATTTTATGGCTCCAGAACACTACTCTTTCTTGATAGACAGAAAAAGTTAAAATTTTAATACACTGTCATTATTCATCTTCCCAGTACTTGCTTCACTTTTTCTCCTACAAGAGAGAGAAAGCATTTGGGTTGAAAACCCCAAGTAAACAAAAAAACAACATCCCCATTATACATGTAATCGCCAACAGACAAATTTTCTTCTTGAATTTGGTAGAAGTTCTTCAGCAAATGTAAGGGTAAGAATAACAGCTTGCCAGTTGTGTATAGTGTACTGTACCACTCATCCTGATCTGAAAAGTGTAATGGGAAATGGGAAGAAGGAAAGGGGAAGGGAAAGTGAAAGTGAAAAGGGAAATATTTGAATATATGTCTCTCGGTCAGTCAGGTAAGGTGACCAAACTTAAATATAAATAACTTAAATATGTTTCTAAATATATTCACTTTATGGGTCTGGCTGGGTTGGAGTTAATGTTCTCCAGTATTGTACTGTGTTTTGGATTTCTCACTAAAGCACTGTTGATAAAAACAGTATTGTGATTATTTCTGATCATTTCTTCTACAACGCTAAGGTTATGGGGTTTTTGTTTTTTTGTTTCATTTCTTTTTTCTCCAATCTGTTCCCTGCAATGAGTATGCTGAGGACACTTTTGCTGAGGATGCAAAAGAAGCTGGGAGGTGACACAACCTTAGCAGTTGACCCAAATTGATCAAAAGGATATTCAAAGTAAGATAACATAATTTATGCTGCTCATTAAAAACTGTGGGGAGACAGTCATTGTTCAGAGAATAGCTGGGCATACTTGTGGGAAGTGGTGAGGGATTACCTTTGCATCACTTGCTTTTTTGGGTTTTTTCCCTCATTCCTTCACCCTTTAAATTGCATTCGCCTAGACGCAGGAATTTTTTAGTTTTACTCTTCTTGCTCACTGCCTTGCCCAGCAGGAGCAGAAGGGAACAAGCAGTTGGCCATATGATTTTTAGGTGCCTGATGGGATCAACCCACCACGGCATAGAAAACAGAGGTTTTCAAGTTTGTGAAAAGAAATTGTTTATTTGCTTAGCAAGAATAAAGGGAAAAGTAACAGTTCAAGTGATGGCAAAGAGATCTGGTCAAAAGGGTAATTTACAGAATGATCATATGTCCTGTGAAGGCGATCTTAATTTTCTGTGATGTGTATAAGCATGAGTGCTGAACATGTAAATACTCATTGGGGAGATATAGAGGAGGAAATGAGGCATTATTCAGTATTATAGTAACACTCTTAGGATAAGACAAATACCAGTGTTAGCTCTTTCTATCAATATGTTTTCTCTAAAATTATTCATTCAGATAATATGAGAAAATTCTGTCCTCTAAGAATGTCAGTACTACTGGTTAATGAGAACCTTCAACAATGACATAACTTAGCATCTCCTAAATTTTCCTGTTAAAAATTAGTCCAAGACCAAATTTTAGTCAGATTTTCTTTGACTGTTGAGTGCTAAATATAGCTAATCGGGATAGCAAGTTTATATTCACATCTGTACAAAGCAGTTCCTCCCTTATAGCTGAAGGTTGAGTTCCACTCTATTTAAGTCATGTGACTTAAATCACAGTCTTTTCATAAGTTTACACCACAACTATTAGCTTAGTATTTACTTGTATGGGTATTTTGTGAATTGTATTCAATAAGTAATTTTCCCTATCCGTAGTACATGAAAAGAGGAAGTTACCCTTCATAAAGTTTATGTGGAGTAAATATAGACTTGGAATAGTAAAAAACAGAATTATAAAAAGCTGAAGGAAAGGTTCTCAACTCAAAGAACTTTAGAAAAAAATATTATTTCCATTTAAAATATTAGTCAATTATTATGAATTATATTTAGCACTTTAATATTCAATATAAAAATAGTAGATAAAAAAAGTAAATATGAATAGTTTACAACAAATATGAACAGCTCTAAATGCTGCAGCTATTTCACAGGAAACATTTCTTCCCCACTTTGTACTGAAGTGGTAGTTAATCACAACCTTTTTTCCTAACTTGTAAACTTTTTCTGTTGCTTTCTTCTCTCCACTGCCTCAATCTCCATTAAAATAGCCTGCTCAAAAGGAAAAGCTTGCTAAAAGCACTCATGGGAGGGCCAGCAAGTAAAATCCATGTAACAGTTCATTATTTTCAGGAGTAAGTTCAAGCAACATTGTGAGAATATTTTAAATTAGTGAATAAACAATACAAACCAATCCACACTGGTCCTAATGTATCTGAAAGGATTTTTTTTCATCATTGTTATTTTAGTGTTTTGGCTGACTTTATTAAAGCCTTCTTTCTTATGTGAGCCTTTATAGTCTGATTTCTAACAGAAAGCAACAGGGAAAATGATAGAAAAACAAATCAAGAAGTAAGTATCTGGAATCATATTGTGCACACAGAACTGTGCACCATTCCTGTCAAAATGAATAAATTAAAAACCAGTTAATGGACTAGAGATACTGTGTATTGTGTTTTCGATTCTTTGGGATTTTTTTGGTACTCTGGAGGTAGGTTTGTTTTGTTTTTTGTTTTTCTCAAAAAGGTCACTTGCCCATTTAATGGTATCTACTCATGAGAATTACCATACGGATTCAAAACCTCCTTTTGACCAAGGAACTAAACTTGACACATGGTTTAGACCTGTCCTTTCACAGTTATACCTAGGTATTTTCTCCATCAAAAAGTTCAGTGAGTAAATAAATAAAATTTGTATGAAAGTTCTACCCAGACATTTTATCTGCTAGTTTAATTAAGGTTATATAATGCAATATTAACGAATAAAGGGAGATGTAATCCCAATCAGCAACAGAGTTTTACAATTTCCTAGTCTGAAAGGTAGGTGTAGACATTGCCAGATTTATATCAAAAAAGGATTCCTATTTCATTTGTGCATACTGAGAAAGAAGATTCATGGCTCTGAGAGTAAAGATACATGTTAACAAGATAACGCATATTAATGAGGGATAAAGCACATAGATAACATAAAAGTAAAAATAAGAAATGAAATTGAGCTAGATAAGGGTTGGGGAAAAAAGTGAAAAGCAAGTCAGAGTTTTCTCATATCTAAAAAAACCTGTATTCATTTTTGTCCACAGTTAGAATTTTCTTACCATTTCAGATGACAATTTTCAATCAACTTCTCATTAAAGTGACACTCAGTGACCATGGCACAGCCACATCATCAGCCACAACCATCAGCACAAAAAGCAAGCACAGAAGTTTATATATGATGTTGCATATTTCAGGGTCTGAGAGATCCCGGTGAATTGGTGCATGAGAAAAGGTAAGCTGCTTCCCAGCTTGGGGTGGGTAGGCACACTGTGAGCTGGGAATTAATAAAACCTTCCTGGTGGTGAACATGACAGAGAACAAAAGTTTCAAAGTCAGCGCGGAACTGCTGAACTGGGCAGCTTGTGAAGTTGAATTATTGTTCATGTTTTTTCTTTTACCTCAGTTGTCCCAGAACTCCGTTGTCACAAATGGTTGATGATCATATGTTTTACTTAGTACAGGTATTTTGGGAGATTTTCCCTTGGTCTGTCCACACTTCTAGGCAGTTTCCCTTCCTACTTTGGAAAAGACATTTGTCCTTTTCTTATTCTACTGAAATACTTTTACATGATTACTCTAAAATTGTGATGAACAACAAATTTAATGATAAAGAACTTATTAGGCTCAGCATAAGAGCAAGGACCATAATGTAGGCATCATCTTTGACTCAGTCTGTTCTCCAGAGCCTCATAGCCCAGCTACATCTAATTTTTGTTGATTCATTCTGCATAATAGCTATAAGATACCATAATCCTCCCTGGCTGTGCAGTTAAATCTCTCCCAAGATACTCATCATCTCATATCTTGCTTATTGGAAAGTCTTTCTTTTCATCTTTGAGAGATGATCTTGCCTCACTCAAATCTTTTCAGAATGCTACCATAAGGAATATTTTCCTAGCTCACTTCTCTTCCCATTATGCCCTTCCACCAATTTTTCTATCTCATCAAGTATACACTATTTTTCTTTATTAACAGGTACCCTAATGGCCAATCCTCACACTACATACCGAGTTTCTGTTTTCTATGAGCCCAAGCCTGCACACCTTCATCACTCTTGCTACATTTTGCAGCAAGCAATTTCAGGCTTGCTCTCATACTTCCTTTCATGCCTGGGAGGATCTCCTTTAAAAGACCCCTAAAGCTATCTTGTAACCCACCATCAATTCTCTTCCTAAAGCTGTTATTGGCTTTGATGCATAAAAGAAACCAAAGCCCCTGAGCAATTGGTGCAGTAAAACATAGTCTATATTGCTAAGCACTGTTTGTCTCATGATCTCTTTGCAGTGCTCTGTTTTCATCTTGCATTCAGTACAAAGACTGTCACCTCAACTGGAACAAGAAAATACTTTAGCTCTACCTCACACTACATAGCTGAGAAGTATCATAACTCATTATTTGGATTCCCAAGCATTATCTAACTACAGACAGCAGCGGATGATGATATTCTAGGGGTTTTAGTGCTCTAGCATTATCTAAAAGTACATGTTCATTTCTTACAAGAATTTTACTTTTTTCTTTCAATGTATATTGAAAAGAAAAACCCAACCAAATAAAACACATAAAATTATACATTGAAACAACTAACTAAATTGGAATAGACCAATCTGCAAAAAAAAAAACTACATTTTTAATGTAAAATAGCTATTGCATAAGAATTGGACAATAATTATTGGATAAAAATTTGACAATAATTTTTGCGTATGTAGGACCCCTTAGGTTATGTTATAAATGTCACTATTTAACCCTACATGCAGACAAGGAAGGAAAAACATCATGGGGTTATACGCCTGTTGGTATCTCCTGCTAGTAAAAGAGTCCCAGTGTGAAAGGCTGTAATGTCAACAGGCATTTAAGCTACAGTCAAATTAATTTCTACGTATCTTTTGTCCTTACACTTTGCATCAAATACAGCAAATAAGGTCTCTGTCAGAAAAACAACAATTTTAAAGTAAAATGTAACAGTTCATTATTCTACATATTAGAATGTATTTATGACAAACTTACCTGCAAGGATTAAGATCATTGAATAAGGATATCGTAGAAGCCAAGACTTTGTCTAAATTTGTCCAGATCCCTTCCCTGGATTTCCTTTCCTTAGGTATGGGAAACAGGTTGTTCTACATCAAGAATGCCTTCATAGAGGCAAGGCAGAAGAAGGCATGAATTTATGTCTGGTAACTGGGAAGACCATCTAGGTTGCCTAAATAAATGAAATCTCTTCAACCTATAAAACTCCTTCAATTAAATGTCAAAAAAACCCCACAAAAACAAACATAAAAAAACTTCAAGAGAAATACTATATGAAAACAAGTAAATCAAAGGCAATAAACAGTGAAAACTGAATATTCTGCTTAAGCCCTAGTTTCAAACTTGGCAATATAACTAGCTCTTTTCACAGTAGCAGAAGATATTTCAGTCACAGATAAAAGGCTTTATATGTCTGTCATATTAATTCAGTGTGAAAACATAAAAATGCTCAAAACATTGCTAGCATAGTAAACATTTTAAAATTAAAAAAAAAAGAGATTCTCCTAAAGAAATTTCTAGAGGAATTTTAGTTGCCTGTTATTATATAATTAATATGGATAACATGCTAAGAAAAATCAAAAATAAGGATGATCTTAATATTACTATAAAGATAAATAGGGTTTTATACTTTTTGCTTTATCCATTGTAGATATATTTTAAGGTCTTTCAAAAGCAGAGAGTACATGCTACTTCTAGCACAAAAGTCCAAAAAAGTAAGACTTTTGGGGTAGAAGAATGGACAAAGTTTTCGCTTACATTACCTGAAAAAATGTGCCCAGGCCATTATTACATCTGTCACAGATGAAGAAACTACTGTTATGCATCATTTATCCATTCAATGGTTTACAGCTCCAACTATTCCAGGGAGGTCATAAATTCACCAGCTATCAGAAAGAGCTGTGCTTGGAACTATGATTTAGTGTGGAAGAATTCATAATGTCTGTGTAGCCAGGCACCTGGTTAGACATCTGAGGTAGCTGAAATGTGTGGATAATGTTGCTTTAGTTCGTTTAAAACTTATGCTCCATAAAATAATTAAAGATTGACCTTTTTCATGTGAAAGTGTAGCTGTTCTACAAGTCTCAGAAGCGAGCTTGCCTATGCTAGTAAGATTTAAAGGATGTGATGTTTTTGACTGATATCGATCCACTGCAGAAAGAATTAAGGAGACCACCGCAATTCCTTCTATACAGCTATGCTAGACAGGCAGATTACAGGAAGGTGGCAATTACAAACTTGGTTTTGAAAATAACCTTAAGTAGTTTGGTATCTCAAACGTGAATAAAGTTTAGTGCTATTAAGGCAAGCTGAGTAATTCTAGCCTCACTAACCTACTACAATCTGAGGAAGGAGTTTCCTTCTATCCCGAATATATTATTTGTAGAAACCAACTTCCTACAGGGCCTATAAATGAAATTTTTCCAATGAGAAGGTCAGATTATTAAAGTGTTGCTTGAAGGCTGCCTATTTTCAACTCATCTGAGACCACTCATCTGGCAACAATTACAATTAGACTCCTTGTCAAGAAATTATGAAAGCAAAACCATTTTCTATCCAACATAAAGAAAACCGTCCATCTAAGTAGCAATACATATGTGAATTAACAGAATCATATTTCCAACTGCAACATATTTCTTGTTTCCAGTACCTGATACATGATGCTCATTATTCTTTAAACCAAATAAATATGCAGCCAGTTCTCAGGTGTTTGTTCCCTGCATAAAAAAATATATATGAAAACCAACCAAAACTAAACCCAAAAAAGCAGCATAAAACCACTGCATTCATTTGCTTCTGATACTTCCTGTAAGGACCACATAATTATATTGCTGCTTAGTTAGGCAAAACTTCCAAGGCAAGGCACTTTGTTATTCAAGGCAATTCTTACAAAAGCTTTCAATGCTTAACTTTTTTTTTTTTTTTTGCCAAATTGCAATTTTTAGTGCTAGGGTAGCATCCTCTAACTGACTTGGTGGCTGCACCACTAATAATCTGTGGGGAAAAAGGCAGAATGACCCAATTTTTCTGCCCTACCAAGCAGAAAAGTTTGGTTTTGCCTTCTGCATGAAATGATCAATAAAAATAAAAAATAACCCCTTGAAAAGTCTCAAATATTACCTTAAAAAGAGGAAATTAAATAATCCCAACATAATTTTAACATCACAGCTCTTAATAAGAAGAACACAGAACTGAAAGTAACAACATGAAATATGATAAACTTGAAATTGTATTGAACTGGTGACTGAAGTAAATACAATTTATATAAGGCCACATCCAAAAGAAGAATGAGATATAAGTTACATATGGTTGTACCAACCTGAGGCAACATAATTTTCAAAGGATGCTCAGTAAGCTCCAGGTGTTGGGATGCTCCAAAACTGCAGCTGGAACAAGTTCTATACTTTAAAAATGGACGAAAGAGTAGATAAGTAGAAAAGATCAATCATGGTTTAGCTATGATACAGAGATTGAACAATTAAAACAGTCTATATTTTAGGTAATCCCTTGTCAAAGGACACAATCACTGGACTTCAGACTATGCAAAAGTAGACATATTACTTACCTGAGATGGGGAAACTTCACTGAAATAAGATCAACATCTATGAGTGCAAAGAGCAAATATAAAAGAAGCCGTACTCTGTATACAAGGGACATCGTTTAAGGCACATTTTTGAATTCAATTAACTCTACCTTAGGGTCATCTATTTTCTTAAAGTTGTGTATATATAATGTCAAACTTATGATGGGGCAAAATTTGCCTAAATTTGCGGTGGTTTGCACCATTTGAAGAACCTACCTCTGCCTTGTCCCCCTGACTCAAGGGTGGATTCATCTGTCGATATCAGATGTGTAGGTATTATTTAAAACTCTCTCATTTTCCCATACTAAGCAGATATTAAACACAGGCAAAAAGAACTGGAGGAAGACAATATTGTGGAAATTTAGAATAGTTTCATTCAGATCTAAAAGCAAATGAAATTAAAAATAGGTGACCTTATTTTATTCTGTTGTACTTACTACTAATAAGTTAGTATGGGTTAAAAAATACAGTGTGAATACACTAAAAGCCAGAGAAGTGACGCATTTACTATCCTACATAGAGTGCTGTACTGTCATTTTTTAACCTCAGTCAGCAGCTGAGCCCCACAGAACTTCTCACTTCTCACTCCCCACTGCTAGGATGGGAAGAGAATCAGAAGTGTACAAGTGAGAAAACTCGTGGCTTGAAATAGAATTTTATAGGCAAAGCAAAACCTGCTTTTGTAGACAGCTACAGGCAAAGCAAAAAAGGGAATTCCTTTGTCACTTCCTATGGACACAAAGGTTCAGCCACCTCCAGGTGGTGACTTCGGAAGACAAATGTCATCACTCCAAATGCCCCCCTTTACCTCTTATTTTCTCTATATAATGCACTGAGCATGACACCATATGGCATGGGACAAAGAACAACATCCTTTGGCCATTTGGTGTTGGCTATCCCAGCTGCGCCCCTGCCCAAATCCTTGCGCACCCCCAGCCTGCTCACTGGTGGAGTGGAGTGAGAGGCAGAAAATCTCTTGACTCTGTGTTAGTGCCACTCAGCAACATCTAAAACATCCCTATGTTATCAACACTCTTTTCATCACAAATTCAAAACATATAGACATACAAGTTCCTAGCAAAAAATTTAACTCTATCCCAGCCAAAATCAGTACAAGTGTATTAGATTATAAACACGTGTTGCAATCTTTATATTGCAAAACTGAAAAGTAAAATATCTAGTTATTTCAGGGCAACCCAGATACAAATATCCTTGAACTCCAGACTGTACTTCTGTCTTTGGTTTTGTTGCACATTGAGAGAATGTGTCCCACATGGATCATTGCCAAGTTAGCTGGACATTTTTTTTGAGCAAAAACTGACCTCAGAATTCAAGTCGAATGGCCATCAATACATACATCCTTATATACAAACATCGTTTTGCTCACTATAAATTCCTCATTTCTGTTTAATGGGCAGCTGTATTCTGTCACTTATATCCTCAGCATGAATTTAAGGTGTCCTTCTATTTTTGCTGTATTCCACCATTATGGTAATAAAATTTTAAGTCACCAGAGAAGGACTCTGCTCAGAGAGGAAATCACACAAGCTCTTAACCAGATGCAGGTGGAGCAAGAAGGCTTAGTACTATTGCACTGTTTGATCATCTAGAAGAAACTGCAAATCTAATCAGATCCCTATGTTGAGAACTTCATGAACAAAAACCAGGCGCATACACTCAAAGCAGAAGAGATGATATAACCCCATCCAAAGCCTCCTGTTGCTTTCCACATCCCACGCTAATCATTTAAATCTGAATTGTATGAGACTTGGCCAGCTTGCTCTCATCTGTGCCTGAGACTTACCCAGACACAGAAAAACATTTGACAGCTTTTTATTTGGGGTGAGAGAGGCACAAAAATCCATGTCATGATCATGCTGAAACCATCATATCTATATTTTCATTTTATTCAGTAGAGCAATAGGGTTTTTGTGTCAAATTTGATTAAATTTTACAGAATATCTATAGCAGTTGTTACATATAAATTTAATCATCTTTATTATTAAAAGAAGAGAGAGAGATTGCCAGTGCTATCAATATAAAACTACGGCAATACTTTCTCTAGTGAGGCACTTAAAGTATTAATTCATAGATGATATGCAAAATTAAAAGATTAAGCATATTTTTATTATGAAAATATTGCTAATGTTAGTTTTACTTCCATAAAACTGCAACTTTAAAAGCAGCCTTGATATTATTGTTCTGTACATGTGACAGTAGTGCAAAAGTTATGAGCCAGCAGTGCCCTGGCAGCCAGGAGAGCCAAGCATGTCCTGGGTGCATCAGGCACAGCATCTCCAGCCAGACAAGGGAAGGGATAGTCCTGCTCTGCTCTGCTCTGCTCTGAGGCAGCCTCACCTTGAATATTGTGTGCAGTTTTGGGTACCACAATATCAGAGAGCCATTAAACTACCAGAAGGTGTCCAGAGGAGGGCAATGAAGATGGTGAAGAGCCTTGAGGGGAAGCTGTATGAGTAGCAGCTGAGGCCACTTGCTCTGTTCAGCCTGGAGGAGACTGAGGGGAGACCTCATTGCAGTCTGCAGCTTCCTTGAAAGCGGCAGAGGAGGGGCAGGCACTGATCTCTTCTCCATGGTGACCAGTGACAGGAACAGTGAGGGAATGTCCTGAAATTGTGTCAGGGGAGTTTACTTTAGATATTAAAAAATGTTCTTCACCCAGAGGGTGGCTGTGCACTGGAAGAGGCTTCCCAGAGAAGTGGTCACAGCACGAGCCTGACAGAGCTCAAGAAACATTTGGACACTGTTCTCGGGTGTGTGTTGAGAATCTTGGGGCTGTTCTGAGCTGGGTCAGGGGTTGGACTCAATGATCCTTGTGGGTCCCTTCCAACTCACCTTATTCTGTGATTCTGTGACAACTATTGTAGGAGATATGCATCTCAAGGAAGGGTAATGGGATAAACGAAATTAAAATCAGGGACATGGTTCAGTGCTGAACTTGGCAATGTAGTGTTTACACTTGGACTTGATGATCTTAAGGACCTTTTCCAATTTGTGGTTGTAAGATTCTGTGAAAAGGCCCATGCATTGCTGAAAACAATGCCACAAAATTAGAGGCAACAACATAATAAAGAGAGGGAAAACCAGTTGGTATGTAATGGCAGCAATTTTTAATAAAGCTTTCTATCTCATTGACCAGATCTGAGAGGGGTCAATTGTTTCCACCACTACAGTAGAAACATAATCCTGAAATAGAGTACCTATCTGCATTTCCACTCACCACTAGATAACCGATTTAGAAAAACTTTTAGATGATCAAAATAACTACAAAAATGTACAGAAGAAAAGAAAAAGGATGACAGGTGTTTACCAAAGCTCATACTTTTTTTAAAACAGCAAATAAAACTTCTTTAAAAAAAGTTCATGAACAATCAAGTATCTTATCAACTGAGAGAAGAAGGTACTTTTCTGAGACATTATTTTATTCCTATCATTTCTTTTAAAGTGAATACAGGGATTTGTTGATCAAAACTATCTCAGTTACATCAGTCAAGAAGTAGAATCTTAATTCCACCCATATTTTTTTCCATCTTCCCCTTTTAGACAAAACATAAATATCAAGAAAATATCTGCTAATGGAGGTCTGAATTTCAGATAGTCAAGAGAAAGGTAAAAAGGAAATTTTTCTTCTTTCTTCTTAATCTGAACACGCAGTACAACTTTTTCTCCAAGGACACGTGCTTTGGAAGCAAATAATAGTAGCAATAACTATTATCATTTGCACGGAGTTTTACATTTACCAATCTCTGTGAGGACAGTAATTACTTTACTGAAACAGAGGTTCTGTCATTTACATTTCTCCAGGACATATACACTGTTATATGTGAACAGACTGAGAACATATTGTAGGTATATATTCTATCATCAATTACGACTCCTTTTTAAACAAAGGGCAATCACTCTCAGAAAGCCAAATAAGGACCTCTGAGCTCAAACTTTGCTATTGGATCATCAAAATTCTATAAAAAGAAAGAAAAAAGAAGGCAAACTGGAAAGCCTAAGGGACTTTTCACAACCTCCATCAGTGAACATGGGAGAATATTTTTTAAAAAGTAATTTTAGGTATCATGGTAGCGCTAAACTGACCTTTGCTAATTATGAACAGGCTTCTGCCCAGTGTTGTTTCTCTATGGCCATAAATATCACATATGTTTTAATACAAAAAATGGATTTTTTGGAGGGTGCCTTTTCTCTGGTCCTGAAGGCAATGTCTCTTCTCCCCTCAGAGTGGGATGGTCTGGCCCACGCAGGCTATGATGGACGATGCCTGACCTTGCTTTCTCCCATACTGTGCCCGGTTATCACAAGCCAAAACATGAAAAAAAAGCAAAAGCAAGGAGTAATTAAGTAGTAGAGAAGTTCATGGATCAGTGCTCTTACCCTGAGTGATGAGAAACATAGCTTCAAGCTTCAAAAGTAATCCTAAATTCAGATGTCAATTAGTGAAAGCAAAAATTAAAGAATATAAGGGCATTGGAAAGGATGTGTGCATATGTTACTTATATGTGTTTGTTCTTTCAAATATGTTACAATTTTTCTATATCATCCAAATAGCTTTTTACCAGGACCTATAATTGTGGAAATATTTTACTTTTGTTAACTGATGTTTAGCAAATCTTCATTAGAGAAGCTCACTCGCAATTTATCTCCTTTGAAATTAACAGAGTTGCCTCGGGAGTGAATTTGATCCAATCTTTTCAGCTGTGTCCTAACATAGATTGGAGTAAAGAACTTTTTCACACGGTTGACAATACTAGAATAAAAATTAATAAAGAAGTGGAATCAAACTGTTGGGAAAATTAAAAGAAAAACGATCCTTTTTCAGAAATGTAACTGCACTGTAGCATTGACCATGATCTTGTCTTCCTATGGTTTTTTACAATTATATCTGTAGGTTTCCAGACCAATATGGCTTGCTCAGTGTAATAGCACAGGCATGATATCAGAAAAAATATATTAAATGGAGATCACATCACATGGGACATTGATCCTGATTTACAGTAAGAATATTCTGTAGTCAAGTACAAAACATGCTCTCTGACTATCCTTCAGCGAATGAGACCCTCTTTTTTGTTCCATTGCCTGTTTGTATTTTTTCTAATTATAGCAGCCATTTTGGTTTAAAAAATAAAAAGAAATATGACACTTATTTCAAATATTTGTCCTCAGTTATTTAAGGCAAAAGTTAGCAGTATTCTGCATATTACTGTAAAAAAATTTTACCAATATTGCCTTACCAAATCTCCCTGTTTATCTTCTTGTCTTTCATACAAGACAAAACTTTAGTAGAAGTCTCCAGGTCAAACTTCAGAAAAGAGACACTGAATAATTTTGGTCTAACCATACAGAAAAGAGAGGTTCTGCATATAAATGAAGGAATAATTCAAAAAGATACTTTGCATCCTTGAAAGGAAAACAAACGAACAAAACCTCCCAAACTGACAACCAGACTGAAGCTATTGACCAAAAAACTCCACAATACAATATAGTTAAATAAACAACGATATTTAAATGCCTTGAAGTATGCCACTGCCTACATGACTCAATACAGAAGTAATTTCAGTGATCCTCTTCAAATTCTCTATTTTATTATTTTTCTTTTTCATAGTTTGGAAAGGTTCCTTTACATGCACTTGTTTTTAGTGTTACCAAGGCAAACTGAAGATGTGTTTCACTTGGTGTTACCATTCCAGAGATTAATGCATTTTAGCCTGGATTTTTAATTGTTCACAGCTATTCCCATTATGCCTTCACATTTATTCTTTAAAAATTATCCAGAAGAGTAAATAAAATAATTATATAGTGCATGATGAAAGAAAAGCAAAAGTATTGGAAGTATTGGATGTGAAGTCTAACTGAGACTTTTTCTTCTTTTTTTCCTCTTTTTCTTCCTTTTCCCCCCTGGTTTCAAAATGTTGTTGCTGCTTTTCATAGGCCTGACAATAAAAAGAGACACTCTTATTCAGCAGGGCATAATCAATCCACTGCTGGGAGAGGAATTTTGGCACAACTAGAGGAGACTGTCTCTTGAAAATCTGTTCTGAACTTACAGATCCTTCCAGGTTTCAACTCTGACCTAAATTCTTTGTGTCTGAATCCTTGTGATTAAAAGTCATGAACTGAAACTTTGAGGGGACTTATGAATAAGAGTTCTGGAAAACACTGATTGTAAATTGATTGTTGTAAAATTGTTACAAAATTATTTACCCAAGCATAAAATCAACTGTGTGACAATGTTGTGGAAATTTAGCTCTTAATATGTGGATTTTCTAATACTATTAAATGCAGTTGCTCTTTATAGATATGTAAAACTGGAAGAAAAAAGTGTAGCAAAACATGTTATAATATTTGTTTCTAAATATGTTCCCAAGAGAATTCTTTGTCCATTTCTGTAAAAGCTATGGGAAGATTATGCTTACAAAACAAAATAAAACGAACTGAAACAAATTGCCTTGTCTTCCAGGAAAAAGGAATTGAAAAAAAAAAACCAAAAAAAACCAAAACCCATGAACATTGGGCTTTTCACTAAATTACATTGCTTTGCTGAAATATCTCTACTAATGAAAATGCATTTTGATTTACTAACTAGTAATTCAATATCTGGTAAAATATTAATACTACTTCTTCATTCCAGCTGATAGTTTAGTCATCTCCATGACAATCAAAATGCAAAGTACAGTAAGTCAAAAGGAGCATATCATATAAACAGCTAGAAAGAAAAGACAGAGCCCATTTGTAGTTGTTTCAGCTTTTAGATCCCAACATCCATTAGTTTTATTTCTCTTCAACTGCTTAATATGTAAAAATAATTCCAAATTGATTCTGCAACAGATGTCTGTCTAACTAGGTCTGACTCCATATCTTCTTATTAGTGAATGAAATGGCTGAGCTCAATCGCCAGTGGTGTCTGAGCACCCCAAATATTGAAAGTCAAAAACTTCATGGAAGTCTGATTTTTACAGTACAATGTGCTTCTGAACCCAAGTTGTTTAATTTTTCCCTTTGAGAGTATTGCCAAGGACAACAATGTTCTGCAGTGTAATTGACTGATGGAAAAGGTCCAATATGTCAAGGAACCAAGAAAGGAAAGGAGGGGTAGGAAGGGGGTGTATCTGCTCTTTCTCAGTGTCATTTGGCAATCTGATGAGCTCTGAGAATTTGTCAAAATTAAACTGACCATGCCCAGACAGAATTGTTCCTTTTCTCTTTCTTGGTGCAACTTTGATGGCAAATGGGACATTATTTCTATCTTTCTGTCAGACAGTTATAACATGCTGTGTTTATAAATCCACTACCAGTCTGATTTTTGCTAAATGGTCTTTCAAAATCTCCTTACCTCCTTGAATAAGCAGTACTGCCTAAAATGTCATGAGGTGCCAATATATATTAAGTTGAAAGTTCCCTTGATGTTTTACTTTTTCCAGAACCACTAGCTACTCTATAGTATTTCTGAGAAGCATATTTTCTTTAGGGTCATAGATGCCAAGACTAACAAGTATAATTTTATGGATGCAAGAAAATAGTATGGTTCTCATTTGGAAGTATATGTTCTCTTACAGAAAATGCACCTGTGGTAAAGTGGATTTTTTGTAAAAAGATATTGTAGTATTTTTTCTTTATTAGTGAAATGTTATCTCTCTATAGGGTACTCCTCTCCTCCTCTCACAGGCTTAACCTGCAATTACTGCAATAAAATACTGTAGGAGTCCCAGAAATATCATTCTAAAAGGAAAGCACTTCCTGAAAAGCTGCAATATTAATGCATTAGCATTTTGAAAATTACATTCTTTGAAATTAACCAGTGCTGGAGAGAGTGGTAATTCTGAAAGATTCAGAGGCAAATACACTGTTGCACTGGAAGATAAAACTAGTCTGGACTTTTCCAAACACTAAATTTGAAATGTTAACACCAAATATTAGAGTCAAACCATGTTTCAGTCCAGAAAGGAACTGTAACATGATAAGCTGCGATGAATCCAGAGAATTTCTGGCTTGTTTTTGAGCTCCATAGAAGAGGAGTTTTAGAAATTTTTAATGCAAACTATCAGCAAGTCTATAAACGCATACTGAAAATGTAATGCAATTAATGGCACACGGATTTTTCTTTTTTTTTAGCATTAAGTATGAATTTATAGCTCAGCTTAATTCTTATTCATAAACATGAGTCTAATTTTCTAGTAAACACCTTTCAAATTGAGTTTGTTTAGAAATGTTACAGGTTTATTTTGACTAACTGTGATATCTATGCAGGGTTTTTTGCCATATCTATAAATTTTAAAGATATTTCACTAACAGTAAAATCAAACCTATTTTGCATGCACACATTCATATATTCCATAAATACACTTCATACACATATCCATTATGAACAAAGTGCATGCATCTGTATTTACACATCAAAGTGATTATGAAATTAGTCTGAGTAGAAAAGTTTGAACAAAAAATAGAAAATGATGAGTCAATCTTAAGTATTTTTGTCAGCATACCAGAGGCAGTTAAGGCTGAACTGGTGTAGAAAAAAAGTATATTTTACATATACTTTTCTGATTTCTTTCTGATTTTTTGAATTTTATATATTTTTTAGAAGTTTAAAATACTATGCACAAAAATCTGAACAGGACAAGAACAGGCATTCTTGATCAGAACAAGGACCAAGCCCTGATCCATGACAAGGCGGGCCATGCAGGCATCTTATTTCTGATGTTAATGATCAGTAAGAGAGACCTAAGGCAAGAATTACAAAAGGAAATGGAAGAGGAAGAGGAAGAGGAAGAGGAAGAGGAAGAGGAAGAGGAAGAGGAAGAGGAAGAGGAAGAGGAAGAGGAAGAGGAAGAGGAAGAGGAAGGGAAGGGAAGGGAAGGGAAGGGAAGGGAAGGGAAGGGAAGGGAAGGGAAGGGAAGGGGAAGGGAAGACCCCAAATACCAAACAACCAAGAAAATAATTAAGAAAGAAAGAAAAGCAGAGAGGGAAATTATAGAATGAGTAAGCCTTTCAGTCCCTGGTAGGTAGCACACTTGGATATTTTGCTGAACATTGAATATGGATGGCACCATTTTAATGTTCAGACAAGTGGCTCTCTCTACTCACACTGCTCTGCCCACGACTGCTGATACTTAACATCCCTTGTGTCACTTTGTGCCAATGAGTTCCAGATTTCAGTTCTTCACCAAATTAATATTTTTTTAAGGAAAGTATTAATGCATTGCTTCCTTTTCTCAAATGTTCTTTTCTAAACAAAAAGCCTTCCCTCAAATAGCTGATCATACTTGTCATTCTTCTGGCATTTCTACAAGGTCTTTCTTTGACCATTGCTAACAGTTTCAGAGATCTAAAATGACTTGTACACTTCTTTGCAATTAGAAGCAATTTATAGTCTTTTATTCTAACAAGATATGCATTGTTAGTATTATTTTTATTTATTATTTCATGTGAAAGTAATTTCATTTACAAAATTTTCACCTCTTCATTTGATGACCTCCTTATTCAGTACTGTCTGATCTTTGCACAAGCATTTACAGCCACATTTAGATTTAACTATTTTCAATAACTTTCTGTCATTAAGCAGACTTTGCTACCTGTTTACACAAGTAAAAATGAAAGCTCTGCAGACAAATAAGAAGTGAGATTAGATTTAAAAAGGGTATTTGATGTTTCTAAATCCACTTTTTTGCAATGTTCTATCCAAACTGATGAATAAAAAATTCCTTCTTTTAAAAATATCTGAGCAATCTTATCATGAGTGAGTTCCTGTGGTGGGGTTAGGAAAAGAAGAGAGGAAAAAAGGTGGGAAAAATAAAATCAAAAAATCCAGTATTTTTCTTCAACTGGCTTGCACTTTTCTGGACAACCTTTTTATTATTTTGTTGATACATGAAAAAAATCTATTAACATCTTTTTTCTCAGTCAGTCATATCCTTTGCTTTGGCAAAGTTGTTAGTTAGTCCATAAAGTCATACCTTCCACTTACTACAAATAAGATATTATTTAATAGAATTTTATGTAGTCAGCAGGACTTTTTTTACCTTTGCATGAACATTGCATGGTTTCCTTAATAAACAGGACTGACCTTGTACCACTGATACCAGGTGCTTCACTGAGGAGACAGAAACATGGTCATGCTTCTAACAGTGGCTGAACTTCTGTGTGTGGTAGCTGGAGATGGCGTCTGAGTTTTCCACTGTCATTTCTGTCTCTTGTAAAATAATTAGATTCTTAAATGTCCCCACCTATATGTGAAATGTGAAATTATATCTATGGAAACTTGCAGTTTATCCTTTAAGAAAGCGTGTTGTACTTTTTTTTTTTTTTTTTTTTTTGACTATATCACAAGGAAAACCAGAAACCCTATTCAGCCCTCAGGGCGGCATCCAGATTTTTAGTTATAAAATGCAGTCTCCATTCTGCAGAAATCTTATGCTGATAATGACTTGGTGAAATATAAGGATGAAATAAATCCATAGATGGAGGAGAGAGGTTTAAGGTGACAGCAACAGAAGTATATCTTTGCATAGACAAAGAGAACATGCTGCAGCTTTGACCTGTTGTTGCTGATTGATTGCAGTTCATGCAGAATCTCATGGAGATGGTAATCCCATGTCTGCATTTTATGCCCTTGCTAAATCAATGTATCCTACAAGTTGTTGCCATAGACATTTCAAGTAAAAATTGCAGGTACTGGTATGTTAGTTCCATTAGTTCTTATATTATTGAAGCTCATTGAGATAAAAGCTTTTCCTCTTTTCTTGAATTTTTGTAGGATTTTTTCTTCTAAGATGCAGCAAAGAACCTTTTTTGCCTACTTTTTGCTTCTTAAATAATTTCTCAACCAATAGATAAGAGAAAATACTTTCAATTTTCAATTATCCTCTGGATTTGAAGGCAGGGAAATATAATGACTGACAAAGATATTTTCATAAAATTCTCAGAGGAGGTAATCAGAACCCAGAAGATATCTTCAGGAAAGATATTACCATTTTAGCTGCAATAACTTTCCTTAAGGAATGCATTGTTAATCCCAGATCTTCCTTACCCTTGGCTGGCTTTTCTCAACATCCATGAGCCATGAAATATTCAAATCAACCTGCTATTTAGAAATGAGAAATCAATGGTTTTATAAAGGTGATTATAATGGTCAGCCTAAAAGAGGGGCAAGAATAATATGAGATAATAATATCAATGTGGGTGCCTCAATTAGGGTCTTTATTTATAGCCTCCAGATATTGATTTCTAACCTTTAGATACTTCATATCTCTCTAGGAAAATTCCACTGACTATATAAACAATGTAGGCTTTCAAATTCAGAAATTTCTATTAAGTGTTTAAATTATTTCCTCCTCCTGACCTTTTGTGTTCTTTTTTTCTTCTCTTTCAGCTGTGAATATTTAAAATAAAAATACTTAAAATAATAAAAAGAAAATCAGTGCAATAAAGTATTTCCAGGGATAGCAAATTGACACATCCATTTTATGGGGCTCTGAACTGTAAAACTCAGTTCTCATAGACCCATGATTCCAGCAAGAAGCTTTCTTTGTGGTAGTTCCTCATTGCACCCTCTCTGTATGGCTGGTATGTTCAAATAATAGCAACACATATTTAATAGATATGCAAACAAAATATAAATAACAAGAAGATTGTATTCTCATTTTTAAAAATTACTTTTGATAAATGCAGCTCTTTTTCAAAGTCCAGTCGTGGACTTTGCTCACTTGGCAAAAGCCATCACCACAATGTAACAGCCTCCATCAAACAGGTTTCTACCCTTTGGTCTGCTTCATTAAATATCTTGGATCTCCAGTGTCAGTACTGTGTTGTGGTCATCTGAAAATTCATATCAAATGAATTAGTTAATTTCCTGAACTCTTTGGATAAACAAATCCATTTATTCTGATAACTCAAAGCACTTGGAATAGCATATGCTGCTGGTCTGAGCAAAAGACTGACTCACTGACTTTCTAGATAGCTAAGATTTCTTATGCAGGTGGCCTAATTTCAGATTTACAATGTGGGCCTGGAAATCTACTTTGATTTCTGTTTTTACTATACTACTGGAGCTATAACAAAGCTGAGAATTAAGTAACACATTTTCCAGCATGTACCTCACAGTTTCTTCCATGTTAGTCCTGCATTCCTGCAAAATCATAGCCCTTTGCAGTTATGGATATCTTATTTGGACAAAGGTCTCATTGGGAAGTCAATTAGGGTCTGCAGGAAGTTCCACTAAATTAGTACTTCAAAAATTGGGAAAAACTCCTTAAGTTTGGATAAAATTAATAAACCTGCTATATATTTTGTTCTAAGATATTCCTTCTGCAGTGAGTTTTAGATTTTTATAATTCAATAATTATTAGATGGCAAATTGTTAATAAGGAAGTTTTCTCCAAAGTGGTGTGTGCACCCAATGGAGTGCACAAGACAATCCACTGGGGTGAAGGAGGAATTTTTTTTTGTATCATTATTAAATAATATATATATTTTTAAAAGAGCAGATTTAATCTTTGTCTTATTATTTTTAATATCACGTTTTATGCATGTTTTGTAATGTCTATAATATGCTAGTGTAGTAGTACATGTATACAAATTCTACAGAAAACACAAATGTGCATATATTGGCAGTGCATGCTCATATTGGTTTTTTATATGGTTGCACAGTCAAAAAAACCATAATACCACTGCAGTGAAGAATCAGTGGCATTTACAAAACCTTTTTAAAAATACAAAAAGTTTACTGTACAGGAATCTCTTGTCTAAATTTTGTGAGCAAAATTAAAATGGCAGTATAAAGCTCTAATCAAAATCAAGATAGTGCATTAAAAATCTGTGAACAGTTCCATAAATAAACACTCTTCATAATCAAAGCAGCTTGTAAAAAATCATCTTCCTATCTGATATGAGTGGCATTTAAATTCTTCCCTATTCCTTAACAATTTCCTTATTGGGAAAAAGGTCAGAGATAAAAAGAGTTACAGATGAATACACTTTAAAGCAGCATGGAAAAGAAAAGCCTCTTTTGTGAAGAAGACTCATCTCTTGCTAAATCTAGCTAAAATAAATTTAAAAAATATATTTCCTGCTCAGCTATAAAATATAAGCAGTTACGTACATGGAACAACTATTTTTTATTATTTTTTTTGCCAGTCCTTGACAGAAAAATTATGCTTGGGAATTTGAAACTCTTATACACCATTCACATGTACCTAATAAATAATGACAGAGAACTGGGTAAGCCTAGTGGCTTACATGTCTGAATAATATTTACTTAACCAGAACATTAATGCATCACTTTTTTGTTTTGTTTTGTTTTCCCTGAGCTGAACGGTTCAGCTAACACAATTGCCACAGTCATTCTCTCAGCAGCACTGAAATCTACATTTACGTGCCATCTGTGAGGCAGTCAAAACTGGCTGATTCTGTGCCTTTGTTGTCCTGTATGATGTTATGCCTTAGTTAATAACTGAGAATTCAAGCACAGAGAAAGATGAATCTCTCTGATGTCATTCCCTTCATTGTATGTGAAGATCTGTGCCCCACCACCTACTAAGCCTTCCCTGACTGACCCGTGTTTACCTTCTGTTGGTGCCACTTCCCACTGTGTTATTGATGTGCTTTTCTGCCCAGGAAGCCGTCCTTCTCAATGCACTTTGTTAAGCTCAGGCCATGGGCACACACTGTTCTTTGTTGTACTGTATATGAGGAATGTTTTTGGAGGGGAGCACTGATGGTATCAACGATTTGGAGTTAAAGTGTCTCCGAAGCCACAGATGCAGCACACTGCATTGCCAACACACTGTATTGCAGGGATTTAACTTAAAAGCTATTCAATTATGGGGTTTTCTCCTCACACCTAAGTGCCTTTCATTTACATAACAGAAAGCTATGTGCTTCTAAATACACAGACTAGGCATTTATTATCTTCTCTTATTGTTTAGGTTTCCTTCATTTAGCATTGTTGAAAGCTGTGCAGAATGGCAGTCAGCATTTAAGATCAGCAATACTATTAAAGGAACAATGTGCCTGTCGATTAACCTCCAAAGAAACCACATGTGGAGGCAAGGAATTTGCCTTTCTGATTTGATTTTCTTTTTTTGTCTTATATTTAAAGGTGTTTCCTGAAATGTGGAGTATGCTCTCAATCATGAGTTAGGGAAAGAAAGGGGAAAAAAAGGTACACAAACACTCTGGCAGGCAGGAGGACAATTAATGAGATTGGTCAATACATGCCAGAGCCAGATCATGAATATTTTAGGTTTAATTTCCCAAAAGAGCAGAAAATTCACCTTTAAAAATAGTGGGAAATGCTTCTCCTGGGCTTTTTTTTTTTTCTCTCTTCATGGTACTGGTGGTGTTTTCACTAAACCTCTAATACCTGCTTATATTTCCTGAGTAACTGTACTGGTAAACCAACTTACTCTCTTTTTGATTCTTGTCATTATTCAGAAAGAAATCCATGAAAAGGTGGCTGTTCACTTACAAATAACAAATCCGGTAAAATTAGACCCTGAGTGAGGTCTTTCCTCTCCTTCCCTCTGCGCAGTTTGTCTTCTAAACTTAATCGATTCTGACTTTGTCTCTGCAAGAAATGCGAATTGTGCATTCTGATCTCAGTTAACCCACCTAGGGAGAAGAAAGTGTTTCAAAACACATGTGGAACAAGAGGCTTGATGAAGCAAAACGATGCAATGATGACTAAGTCTAATGAACACTGTGATTTAAAGCATCTAGCCTTTGGAAAAAAAATAATGTCTAGAGAGTTTTCTTTCCTGACTGTCACCTCAAGTGAGTTGATATTAGGTCTATGACAGCGCTACTAATTTTCTTCTCTCTCCTAGAAGTGCAATGGTCCATACTATCTTATTAGTTATCCTCTTTATTGCATAAATGCTGCATCTTCCTTAGCAGAAATAAAGCATTAATGAACTTGTGGTGACATCAAGGGGACCAACTGGATTAATGGATGATAGACATGTCAGACAGGGGGCACTAAACACATCAGAGCCTGTTTAATCTGAATGAGAGCATCTGTGATGCTCCTGAAACCAGAGGCATAAATGAAAATTTGTTTTCTACCTTTACTCACAACATTAATAGTGGTAGTAATTAAACATTTATTCTAGCAGGAAAAATCAGCACACTGATTTGATACAGGAACTCCTTAGTTTCTTTTAAAGTGGATCCTTAGATATAGATGAAGGAAAGCAAGCAAAACAAATAAAAGACCTGGACTTAACATGATTTTAACATGTCTGCCACCTTTGCTTCACTCTAAAATTAAAAAAAAATAAAATAGCATTAATATCATATTTTGATAACATCTAATATAATAGTCTCATTTATTTAAAACAATGAAAAACATTTTCCTCAGGAACTTTTTTGTTCTATTTCTTCCCACTGTATATCATATGCCTGAACAAAAGGTGAAGGTTTTATTTCAAATTATGGGTTTCTTTTTTCAGTTATAGAATAATCAGGAAAAAAATAAAAATTAAGCAGTGAAGATCTGAAGCAGACACTTTCTAATGTGTTCTATCTGAATGCTGTGGGAGGAACATGAAAAAAAAGCCCAAGAGGAGAACTCCTTGCTGCTTTTAGAGGTGAGTTTTCTGCTCTTGTGGGAAATTAAACCCCAAAAGAGGAGGTAGTGAGCACTACTTCTCTGGTATTTATTACAAAGCCATTAATCATTAATGTTCTATTTTGCTAGTCAATCAGTAGTAACACAGTTTTATAGAGCTTTTGTTATAATTTGGCATGCCTCAACGTCATTTTTTACATCGCTAATCAATGGCTTGTATTCAAATTCAAGAGTTTAAAGATTGAAGAAATAGGCTTGATATTTCCCTAACTGAAAGGTCTAAAGAAAAGTAATGTTTCACATTTGACACTGCCTTTTTCTTTATTGATCACTCAGTAGAGCTGGGAAAGATCACTGATGTCACTACTGCTTCCCTACTTCTTGTTTTATTAACAATGATATATTGCTCTCTTTGGAAATAAATACACTGGAAGCAATATACTAAGAACAGGCCTATGTCACTAGAACTGTGACATATCAGTTCTAGTCATTTGTTTAATCTCCTTATAGACCAGTTATGGGTGAAATGCTACAAGCACAGTTATTAATTCATGTTCTGTTTGCAGTTGAAAATATGGACTAATTCAAAGCCAAGTGCTTTAAGATAGAAAGCGTTCAAGCATTCTCAAAATATAAATATTTTCTCTTTCATTTAGACAAACTATTTAACAACCTAGGGATCGGGGCAGATAATTTTTCCACTGGATAAGCAGTAATTTATATTTTTTTAGGTTTTTAGTTTTAATTAGTAACAATGTTTTAATTTAATTTGAAAAGGAATTAAAGAAGGAAAACAGGACTACTAAGGGATTTGCAGCTAGCTATACATAATGACATACTTTTTACATGCCAATAAAGACAATTTTAGATCTAATGAGCAATTTCAGTAATTATTTGTAACATGAATAAGCACGGCATTTGCAAATATAATGATGCACTCTGTATCATCATATACCTCAAGAGATGTAGCATCATATGTATCAAGACAGTTCCTAAAAACACGTGGCCTTTGTTCATCAAAATCAACAACAAATATACAGTTGCATCCTATATGTTGTTTGTAGAACAAAAATATCCATAAAAATTTCTTTTCATCCATGTCTCAGCTGCAATGTGCTATAGACAGATCTTTTAAATGCCAGCAGTGCATTATAGAAGATATGACTAATCTAGAGAATTTCCATTTGAAAGAGAAATGAGTAATAATTGATTGGCCTAGATCCAAAGTCACAGTGGGGTTCAAAAAGCTTGTAAGTGCCCTCATAAAAATAGAAGCTGTATCAACCAATTGAATTTAATTATATGTGAAGGTGATGAGGGAGCTAAACAGCCTGTAATTGGAGTCCAATTACTCAGCTGGTCTTCCATAAAATTAATTCATCTGAAAGTTTGCCATTGTCCCATGCTCGAGGCCTGCTGCTGGTTTAATTAGTTAATACTGAGGAATCTTGAAACATTACATTATTTTGTCTTTATTGCCAATTATGGGTTAAGGAAAATTGTGTATAAAATATTAACATCTGCTTCCAGCACAACTTGGAGAGGGCAAAGGCAAAATATCTCATACTTAATCATACTAAGAGGAGGAAGATGTCTTTAAACACAGAAAAATCTTCCTGCTAGTCAAGGCTTATCAAATTAAAAATCAAGGTGCAAAAGATCATTTGAATGAGATGTAATAAAAATATGAAGTATAAGAGTTTATATAGCAGCTTCATGTAGCAACAGTTTAAGTCTGTTATAGAGTTCAAGTATCACTTGTATCCAGAGGAAAACCAGAGAGAAAAAGAGTTTGGATCACTGTCCTTTTCCTCAGTGGTAGTATCCATATTGCTCCTAATAACTATGGAAGTGAGTACAATAACATTCCCTGACTTCCTTCACTATCAGCAATATACCATTCATGTCTAAACATTAACATTAAATAGCAATATTTTATTCTGAAGAGCATTTTTGTAAAAGCCTTACTCACTCAAAAGCCAAAAGCTGCTGAATATTGTTCCAGCAATTTCTGGCTCTCTTTTTCATATAAAACCTGTGTAGACAACTTGAAATTAAAAGGAAAGGAGACAGGAAGTGCCTGTACTTAAATTAAACTCTAAAAGACAAAAACATTCATTCCTGGTTTGTTTCAAAACTGTCTGCAGAAACGGCAGTTTCTACTGTTTTAACAGATTTTAGATCAGTCTACTGACTGGGTTGAAACCCTTTTTTCTTATTGTAGTCTCAGAAATGACAATCCTTGAAAACAAAAGTACTATGTGGTCAGAAGTAGGCACCATGTGGTACGTGATTCCAAATTTTTTGAACTTGAAATGGTGAAGGAGAAAAAAAATACTTGATGAGTCCCAAGAATGGTATGCGTTTATTTCCCCAAAGACTCATTCATATCTAAAAATGCTAATTACAGTATGAAAGCTATAAAAAGCTCAATTTTGGAAAGTTTGGGAGAAAGTGTATCAGCAACTGGCTTTTTTTTTTTTTCTTTTTTAAAGAGTTAAAACTTAAAATTTAAAGAGAAATCATTTTGTGGACAGTGCACATGGATTAAAGTAGCTTTTAAAGATTTACACACACTACTGTACTTTCTCAGATATACAATAAACAATTTTATCATAGCCCCATTGAACATATGCAATACAAATTTCCATAATGGTTTTCTATCCCTCTTCCAGGGGTAGAACTATTGAAGTGAGTCACTTTTTAAGCTCATTTTATTCAATTGAAAATGTGGAGATAAATCTCTACTTACTGGAGTAATATTGAAGTCAGATTTTTAAAGCAAAATATACTGTGTATTTCAAAAACTGTGAGAGAGAGGCTTCTCTCTTAAGGGCTAGACTTCAGAAAGGTAAAAAACAAACAGAAAACCCTCTGTGAAAAAAGAGCCAGAAATAGAAGAACTTCTTCTAACTTTTAAAGAAAAATAAATATAAGGCTTCGTTTCCTAAACTTAAGAAGGAAAGTGCTGGAGCCTTAAACATTCTTTTAAGCCATAGAGATGCATTAAGTTTCTTTGATTAATCTGAACTATTTCTTTGGTCTGCCAGTTCTGTAAAACAAGAAGAAATGAAGCAAAAGAAAGATGTTGAACAGTACAGTCGGGAAGGCAAGGAAATTATACTGGCAAAACCTAAGGGCTTCCTGACAAGGGAGAGTATGCCATAAGAAACTATTAGAAACTATCCAAAACAGATAGATTTTAACTAGAATGTAATACATGTAATTAACATGTAGGATTAGTCCATCATATGTGATAATGGGCTAACCAGCGGGTGATTTCTAAGGTTCAGTTTCTGTGCTTTTCCTTCTGCTCATGGGAAGAGAGCAGAGAGCAGCCCAGCACACAGGAAGTGAGCAACTGCTGGGGGCTGCTAGTGCTGGAGAGGAGGTACTGAAGTGCTCCCTGTTGAACAGAGATGGCAGGACACTGCCATTAAAAATGCCAGCATTCACTAAGGGAGGAAACACAAGTGTTTGTCTCAAGCCATTCATACCAATTTGATTGCCTGCCATTCAGATGAGCAAATTCATTTGCCATACAAAAAATCTGAGTGTTTCCTGTTTAGAATGACAGTCAGAGTTAATGCAGAGTCAAAGTCATGCATCCTACCAAAAAAATCTCCTCTCTCCTTCTATACTACTTAAAAAGCAGCTCCAAATTATAAGTACAAACTAAGAAAAAATATTTCCTTTCCTCAACATGAAAATACCGGATATTAAATAAATTTTTTAAATATTAAAAAAATAACATTGACTTTAATTATATGCAGATAGTGAACATTATCCCTCTCATTATATTTACAGACTGTATATATTGTGTTTCTCATTCATAGCAGAATAAATTTATGACACTTTTACAAATTATTATTTACAGATGACAGTGAGCCAGTGAAAATTTAATCCCTGTATGTCTACCAAACCTATATAAAACAAATGGTTCTGTTGGTCCTGGAAATGCTGAAATTGGAGGTATATGAAGGAGTATTATGGGTCTCTGTTTTATTTATGAGACATTTTACTTTGATCATGGGCATTGAATAGAGAATTTTTTATAATCTGTATAGCGACAAATAACATTAAATCATGAAGGGTTCACTGAGGAATGTAAAATATTCCCCCATCTTCCTTAAATAAATATTTTCTTGAAAAAAAAGAGTCAATATTGAAATATTTCTATCACTGTATTTCATGTCACACTGACAACAAGAGTAGAGATAAAAGTGATCTGGTACAGTGTCCTCTGTCTGCATCCATGTGCTCATCAGAAAGAAACTACTATTCTCTCTCAAGGAGTTCTTCATGTGTCTTTCTCTTCATGGAGAAGTTTTACCCAAGTAAATTGCATAATTCGACAGCTTCACTCATGAGCAGAAAATGTCAGTCTTACACTTCTGTTAAAGAAAGTAAATAATTGCTTTGAGTGAAAAAAAAGTCATTTCCACGGCAAAAGAGGGATATATGTATTGACATTTTCACATTGTTGAAATCTATAATCTTGCAAGAAGTCAGCAAACAAGCTGTACTTAAACAAAATTGCCTGCCTACATGAAGCTATTTGAGAGACTGGGACATAAAGGAGCAGCAATCCATAAAGACAAATTTATTTTTATTTCACTTTAATGACCTTTAATATTTGCAGAACACTTTAGAAATGAAAAATGATCTATCTAATTTCTACATCAGATGTGAGCGCTTCATCTCATCGATATTCCACCTGTATGTTCATCATTCAGACGACTGTTCAAGGGCTGGTGACTGACTCTGAAAAAGTACTGTCAGTGAGAGCTAAAAAGTGAGCTGCAAAAAAAGACTGCTTGTGTTCTTTGGGGTTAGAGCCAACCCCAAAGATTGCTCTACGTAGATATCTAATTAGATGTGTATGTGGGTCTATGCTACGTGACATGCGACTGCAAACCATTCTGTCCTCAGGAAAATGGAAGACCAAGGCTCTTTGTCATTCCCTTAATAAATTCATGGTCTGTCTAGCCCCTCTTGTACTGTTTGTGGCAGCAGGGGTCTCATTGGTAAGTGTGTCTTTCTGAAATAGAAAGTCTGTTTTTGCATGTAGGGGAAGATGGCTTAATCTTATATGGAACTTTTCATATAAAATTTTGTTACACAAAATGTTGCCAAAAGGGCAACAAAAAGGGACACACTGCTTTTACCCCTCTGTTTTAAACTGAAGGCCAGTCTTCATGACAGGACTAAAAATATAACTTCTTATCATTTATACCCTTTCCTTGTTTAACTTGATTAATTATTTTCACTGTCTTAAGAGAGAATAGTATTTTTAAATTGGGTTTATTTGAAGAAAGGGAGGTCTGCAGCAAATTTTTTTAAAATATGCATATTTGTGAATGTCAGTGTGTGTGTAATAGCAGGTGTTTTATACTCCACGGAATGATTTCCATTTTCCCAGGAATAAGGGATGTAACGTGAGCAACTTACATTTGATAGTGTTTTTTTGGTGAAACCAAAAGCAAAAGGAGGGGTTTTTTTTCCTATTTTTCTGGCAATTACAAGTTTTTATTGTTTTGTTTTTCATTCATATTCAGCCATATACTCTCATGTTATCATACTTGTAAAATGCTGTTTTAAAATTATGCTGAATGGCATTTAGAAGTAATGACAGCAATGGGCCAAGTTCTGATTCACTCATAAACATGACCTGTCTATTCCTTAATAAGATGTTACTGAAGACAGATTTGAAGAATTTTTCTTGTATAAATATCTGGCAAATAGAACATTAATGGAAAAAAACTTTCTATAAAGTGTGATAATTATAAGAATTGGTTTTCGAAAGATAAATTATTTGATGCAAAAGGGAAAAAAAAATCTCACATAAAGCTAGGTAACCATGTCATGAGTTTAATAGTTTCTTATAAACTGCAACAGGAAAAAGGCATAGCTGTTGTCACCACCTAAGTATTGAGATAAAATAAAGAGCATTGAATGATTTTTCATATAATTCTATAGAACTTTTATTTAATATTTGAAGGACTATTTCTGTGTGACATTCCATGTGATAGTTAGTTTCCACAAATAAGCTATTATGCAAAGAAAAAAGATATTTTTACCTTACTTCCCATTCTATGTTTACACAAGATATAGTCCTCCATCCCACACACATCACAAAGCTATACCTTTTGCTCCAGTTTCCACAACCCAAGCACAACCATGGCTTTTAAAAGTGTATATCTTTCCTTGCTCTATATTAAATCACAGAACTTGGAATAGAATTAAAACATATGAAAAAAATCTGAGAAGCAAAAAAGCCAATAGCTTAGCAAGGAAAACTAGTATCCTTTATCATTATATAGTACATAACAGTTATTTTTTTTTACAGTAACTCTTTGACTTTAAATAAACTAGAAATCTTTTCTCTCCCAAAATGCAGAAATGCTCAAGGCCTACCCTGAACTTTTCAACTCCTGTATATGCCTCTTGGATATGGCTCTGTGTTGGCTGCTGAACTCCAGCAAGATCATCGCTGCCCTTCTGACATTCAGCCAGCTCAAGCGCATCTGACTGGGAGCTGCTTCCAGCCAGTATTGTTTGCAAATGATTTTTTTTGATCACCAGCTGTTTCTTCCTGCAAATACAGCTTCATGCATTGCATGTGGAAATTCTCTACTACTGGTCACACACATATATGTACAAAACTTTGGACGTTTTATGCTAAAGAGCAGGATTTTTTGTTTGCATAGATTTTAGGTGTTTAAAAAAAAAAAGAAAGAAAAAAGAAAGCAAAAAAAACAACCACGAACTTTAAAAAAGTCAACCAATCCAATGCAAAACCAAACCAAAGCAAACCCACAACAAAACAAACAAGCAACAACAAACAAGTAGAATGGAATGACTTTGACAATGACAAGGAAATAATTTTTTTTCCAAACACTAGCTGTGTCTGTAAAGACAAAAGACAAGTGCAGATGACATATAAAAATAAACTTCACCTGCACAAGTTGCAGTTGCAGCTAAAATATTCCTGCCTCTTTTTGCCCTTAGTACTTAGGAAATCTCTTCAACACTGTCTTTCAAATACTTTTTCACATGAGTACTCAGGGATATCCTATAATCTGTATTATGAATCAAACATATTTTTAGTGGTTGTAGAATGAATCCATGAAGGCTAATAATTATAAGATGCAACAAAAAAAAATAATATTTCCTTTTAGTAATACTGTGGGCATAAAAGCATTCCTCCTAAATCTTTTTTTCTTCATTTAATTATTCTCTGGAAATATATTTTATTAATTTAAGCCTCTCCTACATAACTCTTCTTTACAGAAGAAGACTTGCATCCAAATAACTCTCTCTATAAACTGATGAAAGCAAGGTCTATCTAATTAAATCTATTACAGTAAGATAAATGTGATCTAGGAAACACACACATGTCTGTACTCAAGTAAATAGTTCATTTGCCTGCAAATTTGTATCATAAATATTGTGTTATTTGACATTAAATAAATGCTACTAATTTGAGCAATGTATTTGCAATTTCTAAGAGTTAAAAATTATTTTGTTAAGAAAAATAAGAATAGAGCATAAAAATGTGGAATTTTACAATAAAATCTGAAATCCACTGTTAATTGGATTTATAATAGGCAGAGAAGCAGAGGACAGGTTTTCAGAACCATAACAGCACAACATGGACAAGAGCAGCTGCGGTTCATTCCTTCTCTGGTGCCACAAACAAAGTTTCACACTGAATGACCCCATACCATCCCATTCTGTGCTTCCATTAAGATATTTAATTTCATGGGCATTTCATAAAAGCAGATGGTAAATAAAGGAATATTTTATGACAGTGGCTTGCAAGTAAGTGGTGGTCTCTAGTCTTCCAGGTGGCCCACACAACTACTGCTGTCACAACAGTGACACATCTGTCATTTGGTAAGCAGTGACACTTAGGGTTTGTTGTAGCCTGAGATTGGTTTAGAGTTTCCAGCATATTTTGTAACCCTCTGCAGTAGAAGAAACAATACTAAACAAAGCAAAACATTAAAAAAATCATATTTCTGTACAGCTGCTCTGTATGGCTTTTGAGTAAATCTAACAATGATCAAGCCTGCTAACATGCTAAGTAAGAAACCTGAAATAATGGCTATAGCAAAATTGTGATCTTTATCATGAACTGAAGAGATTCAAAATGAGAAAACTTGAAGAAATAGAACTTTTTAAAAAAATCCTAATTTCTTATTATAGAATAAAACATCTGAGTTTAAAAGCTTTAATTCCTAGATCTATAAAAGGTGTCTCTATCTAAAAAGGAAAAAGCAAGAATGTACTTAGGGAAAAAAACTCCTGAATTCCATGCAAATTTAAACAAAATTACTGCTCTTGTTGCATTAGGGGAAAGTTATTGTCATCACTTCTTTGTTTTCTTCAGATCGATTGTCTAATTTTTGACCAATCTGCACTGGAGACATGACAGGAAAAGTATGGAATTGACACAATGGAATGTGAAAAAAACTCTACATTTTTATGATGAAAATATGTATCTTATCTTCTATAAGTCATAAGCAGAATGTGCAACTTAAAATTAAATTTTCAAAGAGAAAACAAAACACAAAAAGAGAAGAGGGAAAAAAACCCCTTTGGGGTCATGCTGTCATTCTCCACAAAATTCTAAACTGATTGAGCTTCTTATTACAAAGATCTGTATATATAATTTGATTGATCTTTCATGAATAGTTGCGCAAAATTATGCAAAACCTTCTAAATCATTTAGCTATTCTGCCTGTTTATTTTCACATCTTAGCTTTTGCTGTTCATTCTTTTTAGATCAGAAAAAGAAAAAAGACAGAATAAATAATTGAAACAAAAAAATCAGTTCAGGAACAGATTAAAATTTACTGTGAAAAAATACATTCTGCTAATTCTTTTTATCTTTCTTCTCCTTTCTATATTCTTATTTTTTCTTCTGCAATAGAAGCTTTACAGTTTTGCTAGAAATGCATGTATTCTGTTTGTAGCAGCAAAACATTTTAATATCATTTCATTAAACATAAAAGAGTGCATTTTTAAATCATATCTCTGTTTATGATCTAGTTGCATTTCCTATTACATTAAATGGAAGCTGATAGTGTCTAATATCCAGTTTTGTTCCCCATGGCTTCTGACAAACAAAATCACTACTGTATTCACATTAAAAATAAATCAAACACATTATTTTGAGTGTTGCAACATTATGAATTGCCACACTCCCCTGGTGGTCTTCAAACAATGTTAAAAGCACAGCATTCAAATAATAAAGCAAAAGGAAGAAAGTTAAAGAGTATTTTATAGCCCAGAATATGTTTTATACATTATCTTTACATACGTTCTTCAGCAATGTTGTCAAACTGTGAGTTCACTAAAAGTCTCTACTTGACAGTGTGAACTCATGAAATTGGTTACATACACACTCTAAAAGATGATAATACACCTGTATAATTCTGGGTTTTTTAATACTAGCAGTGCTGATGTAGTGTCTAGTAGAAACACTATATATTTCCCACATTTTTCTTTTGCAAGTCTACCTACTCATAATGATATTGTAATTTTTTTTAGTACAACTGCATCTGAGAAATTTTTGCTGTGGTGTAAATTGATTTCCTTAAAATAGTCAGAGTATGCATTATCCGTTTCTTCATATATAAAATAACATCCACAAAATAAACTGAATATTTTTCTTTCAATTCTTGAAAGCCCCAAGGTCTATTCAAGATTCTGCAGGAAATCAAAGAAAAATCTCCACACAGGTTTGTTTTGTGGTTTTTTTTGGTTTTTTTTGTAAATGTGTTCCAAGCAGAAATGTGTTCTGTCTAATTGAATTTCTATTTGCATTTAAGTATTTAATTTTTTTTTTTTTTTTTTCTATGAGGCATTTAGTATTATTTCGGGAAGAAATCCTCCATCCTTGTCAGTTAGGGTATGGTACGACATAAAGGCAGACACTGCTCCAATGTCATTTTCATTTAGCTTTCAGTTGTGATTTTCTGATGTTCAGATTTTGAAAGCTTAATGAGTGTTTACTTGAACCCAGGAAGCTGGAGAAGCAGACAGACTTTATGCAGCTCAAAGAGGATTTGGAGCACGCAACCACTTGTGCTGTGGCTTCGTTATCTTCTTCTCCCTCTTGTGGCCTCCAATAGTAAGAGCAATTAAGGCATTTTGGCATCCAGCGCGGCTGCTGCTCCTGTAATAACTGGGGAGAAAACCAGACTTTGGGAGAAAGTGCCATGGCATCCAGATGCTACCGCAGCACTGGAGGGGCTTCTGTGCAGTGTGATGGCCTCCATGCGAGAGGGACATGGGGATAATGATGATGGCAGGGTCGGGAGTAAAGCCACTTTTGCCAGGCTTGCCCTTGGGGACCCTGGGACACAGTGGAAAACTGGTCAACTTTCCCCGGCTCTGCAACAAAATTAAGTCCAGTGCTTTGCAACCAAGATTTTCAAGAATAAGGTAATGAGAAGAGAGAATTCCCCTTCATATGAGCTGGTAGGACTACATATCTTAAAAGCATCTTGATCCTGTTGCAGGACTGACCTAAGGGTTAAAAATTAAATGGAATGTCTAGTACAAGATAGGAATAAATTAAGGTGGTAGAGGTTCCCAGACTAATTTACAGCCAGATTTGCAACCGGCTTTGCTCTCTTCACCAAGGCTGCAAGATCACTGAGGCAGTTTCAAGGCATAGTTGCCTACTTCAGTTGCACAAACCAGTTCTTTCCTGGGCTCTCAATAGTAATGACAACAAAAATAAACAACATTAAAGTGCCTCTTTGCAGCCATATGAAATAAACAGTTTAATATTCTGACTTTAAGGCCGCAAATTGGTGGCTATAAATATTGTACTGCATTCAAAGTTCTGTATATGCCATCTGGTGACCATGTGATTAGTGTATCTATGGGGCAAAAGAAGGAGGGGGGGTCTTGTCATGCCCTTATTTATTTTCTGTGCTCAACTATGCACTCACTTAAAACCCAGCCATATGCTAGAGCATCTGTTATAGGTGGGGTTTTTTTGTAAATTTTCTTTTTTCAAATTGAGTCGATTTTGCCCTTTAGGAGCCTACGCTTTGAGCAGTACTACAAAATGACATTTACTGCAGACCAAATTATTATTTTATTAGGAGTTACAGTGTCTAGTTTGAACAAACAGCAAAATTCCAGTTTGGAAATAAATTAGTACCTTAAAATCTATAGTACTAAGCCAGCCAAATCATTCCTTTTTGCTTTCATCCACCAAGGAATATATGATTAATTTAAACTCTGTTTGTGTGCATATTCATACACAGAGATTTTCAAGTTGATTTTTATTTTCTTCAGTATGTTAACATAAAAACATGCTTATTTTCCTTAACAGAAAGACATGCCACACAGCAGTCATAAAAGTGAATAGCAGATTCTGTGTTTTATTGGCCCAGTGCTCATACACGCATAATCATCATTTAGTTTACAGAATACTGCTCAAGGCAGTCTTGTGAAAGTAGTATGCCAGTATGCCATTGGGAATGAAACCAAGAGCACAACAGTTTTTTGCCGCTTTCCATCATGCCTCAGAAAGAGAAGGTTAAGCTAAAATTGGCTCTGCAAGAATAATAGAAGTATACTAAAAATACCCTCATTTTTAGTCATACTATCAGTAAAAAAAAAAAAAAAGAGTTATTTCTGCAGCAGTCTATGTTTGCTTAAAATATCCAGTGAAGGGAGTTTCATTTATTGATATCACAGGACCAGCTTCCATTTTCACTGCTCCAGTTTTTTTAGGAGAATTTTTATTCTTTTGCTAACTGAAGTAAGTGCAAAGTGTAATGTCAGGCTGAGAAGAGGAATGTAGGAGCTCATTTTTGAGAGCATATCAATCATTTTTAAACATGATACCCTACTCCTGCTACTCTTCTCTGTCCCAAACAGCTTATGTGGGAACACTTTATTTCCTTTTGCAATACTCAGTAAGGTAATGCTGTCTTACTGAACTTTTCCCCTCTTCCAGAACTCCAGGATTATCCAGACCGACACATCCATGTCACTGTCACTCTGTTATCCTACTTTCCTGCATTAATTTCATGCACCAGATCCCATGACGAACCTGCCCTGTGCCACTTCTCAATATTTATGCTAGGTCAAGGTGGTAGAATTTAATCTTGCAAAGCAAGCTCAAAAAGGCCATACCAGCTGCCATGTCTTAGTAAATCAGATAACAGCAATAGATCTGAAGAGCGAATGAGACAGAAGTAAGTGAGATTATTGCATCTGTTTAAATCCTGTTTCCCTTACAACCATTTTAAAAGCACATATTTTTAAGTGACTGAACAATAATAATGTTAAAACATAATTAAAACCAGCCTAGAATGTAATTTATTTTTTTAATTTTAATTGTGGTTTTAAAAAAAGAATCATCAGAGACCTAAGAGCAGCTGGTAAGAAGTTCAGATGCAGGTCAGCATACAGCCTAACTGAGCTAAGATTTCTGCATCTTTAACCTAAATTAAAAGAACATTAAAGATCAATGTACTGTGATTTGAAATGGCAGTTCTGAGCCTGGTACACAAACAATGTGTAGAAACGAGGACAGAGTGTTGTCTTAGAGTGCTGATGCATTGTGAAAGCACTGACAAAAGCTTGGGAAAATGAAAGCAAGAAAAGAGGTCTATCTCTCTTTTTTTTTTTTTTAACTTAAAGAAACAGAATAGATGTATTGTATGAGAACTGGAGAATGCCTCAATCTGAGCTGTTCTCATGATTTATAATAGTTTACTTATGTTCAAAGGGCATCCAGGCTGGCAACTAGTAAAGTTAATAAAAATCTCCATACAAACACTCATTCTTAGGAATGACAGACCTTCAGACCATGGTTATTAATTATTCTTCTACTGGCTGGTTTTTATATATGGCGCCATGGATTGCATCATCGCCTTGGTGGCTTGAAGAGTGCTCTGCAGTAGATATAGCCTGGTGGACATATTCATTCAATGCCCTAGCACCTATCACCTGTCAACATCCATAAGGAAGTCAAATTTGATACCTTTTCCAAGACGCTTAAGTGATACAGGCAAGAAGGGATAACATTATGTGAAGAGAGGATCCACATTCATATGAGCTCGTAGGACTACATTTCTTAAAAGCATTTTAATCCTGCTGCAGAACTGACCTAGAAGGTTCAAAATTAAATGTAATCCCTAGTGCAAGATAGGAATAAATAAAAAATGGGAATAATGTATTATTATTTTCCATTGACTTTATTATCTCGCAGAAAATTAGAGCTCAAAGTTTTGGTTTTTTAAATAGAAAAGCATCTGTTTCCCTCTGAAATAGAAATAATAATAATAAAGATATTTACACTGTATATTGTACTGCTGTGTTTCTTTTTATTTATAATTTGACTAAAGCATCTTTTTTCTCAGAGGATCAATCAACAGGAGCATACCATAGAGATTATGACAAAATTTTGCATATTGCACTATGCTTTCTTACTTGAAAAGGGAGATGGTGTTCCATGGTTTGTTTCCTGTCTGAGTAACAAAGACCGAGAATCTCTAAAATGCTCTTTCTGAAGACAAAAATATATTATTTCCGATTTGAAATTCTTCAGTAAATACAAAAATAAACCCCAAAACCACCCAAACCAGCTAACCAATGAACCAACCAACTAATCAATCAACAATCAACCAATCAACCAGCCAACCAACCTAAAAACCATCCTCAGAAAAACAGATATTCTGGTATGACTATGAAGCATTCCTGGCACTTCTAATAACTGAATGAGTGCCTGTGACAGGCTATAATGCAGTAACAATTTGAACATTTTTCAGCTTGGAGACATTTTCTCAGTCTCTCATGTTTTCCATGACTCTCTCACACATCCAAGAAATACCTATTCCATGATCATTCTGTCAGATGAACAGGAAGGGTTGAAGCTGTGAAACATTCAGCTCCCAATAGGAGAAAAGGAAGACTTTTCTTGAAACAATTTTGATTTATTTTCATCAGGGTGTTTCTTTGGCACAGTGTTGACCCAACATCAGTATTAGCTATAAAATCTACATTTAAAACATTTACATCCATGAGTGCTGAGACAGCTGTCAGACAACACAGAGAAAAGACAAACTCATGACTCTCAAAATTGAATGTGAAATGATGTGTTGAATCAACTAGGGTGAAAGCAAGACATGAAGCCAATGAACTTAATAGTTTAAACCACACTTTTAGTGTTCAGAACAAGGGACAGAAGTGATAGACAGCTTTAGAGATCAAAGCAGGGACAAGAGCTGGCTTCTGAAACCCAGGTATAGTTCTTGACCTTGTTTGATTGGGGATCAATCAGAGTTTGATGACAGGTTTGGTGGGAAGGGCACAGTGAGGCAACCTGTGATTCAGTTTACTTCGTCCTCACAGAAACACACTCATGACAGTGAGAAAATGACAGACATCAAAAGTGGAGAGCAGTGGCATACTGCAGGGGAGAGCAGAAAGCACAGAACATCGCATCAAACCTGGTTTTCAACCCTACACTCAGGCAGAAGAACTTCAGTTGGGAAAAGGCTCAGCTATGCAATTTTTTTTTAATATAGCAGGAACTGAATCTTCATACCATTTTTTGCATGATGTCATCAATTCCATCTCAAAATTGGTGTTAAATCATCAATGATAGCTTTTGTCATCACCCTGCAGAAACATGTATTACCTCCAACCCTGTATCACACAAGGGGAGGGTGTCAGGGGCACAGTTAAAAGAACATTCACCGCTATCAAAGAGCAAGGTCCCCTCTGACACAAAACTGAACAAATTACCCCACTCAACCACCTCCTGAATCCAGTCAACTTTGCTTTTCTCCTGAGAAATTGTCATTTCTCAGGCTTCTAGCATACAGTAGTGTATGTTTCACTATCTTCAGAGGATCATTTAAGCTTGTAGACAGGAAAAAGCCTCTAACAAATATCAGGTATTAAGTTACAATCTAGGAAACTCTTTACAGTGAAAGCATTGATGATCACTGGGAACAGCAACAGGAGCAGCAGCAGGAATACCTTTAGACATGGGGAATTTTCAGCTGCTCTGCTGTATCCACCAGCTAAAAGTAAACCAGAACGAAGACAGCAGAAAAACCTAGTGCAAATATAATAAAATAGAAAATTTATTTTTCCACATTTTAGATAACACTGATTCCATGTTTCTTGTCATTCCCAAAGTATTTTCAAAAGGTTGATCTTTTTTCCACATCTCTTCCCTTTTCTTTGACTAGGGTGGGGGGTGGCAGTGAAAAACCAGAGAGCATATTCATCTTCTATGGCACAAAGCCCGAGATAAGTATTTTTTGCTTAACATTATCTGTATTGAAGTGTGATTATTTTTTTTTTAACATCATTTGTATTTCTTGAATTTCAGGCTCAAGATGATGCCAGGACTGACAGACAGCACCTGGGTAAAAATGATGTGATTCTTTCAGTGCTGTAATTTCCCATGTATTCAGCTTTGTATTCAGACAGAGAAAAAAAAATTATTCACAAGCCAAGACACTTTTGTGAAGCTGCTGATTAGGCCATGGTTTAAAAATGGAGAGTAAGGAAAAATGTGCTCGTTCTTCTTCACGGTTGTGCACTGAAGCATCGACTGTGGAGGGCCTTGAGACTGGCTTAGTGCAATCAAAGGGGCTACACCTGTCTGTGCCTCACTCTCCTGGAGCTAGGAAAGGAAGGTAGCTTTTAACTCAGTAGTTCCCCAGTGCAAAAGAGAAAAAATAATTTGTAGTATTAGATCATGGCTCGCTTTGGCTATGTGCCAGAAAGAGAAAAGCTTTCATTGGTGCTGCAGTCCCAGAGAAGCTAAGAGTGAACAAGCCTCAAAGAACAATTCAGACATGTCTTTATGGAACTAACAGAGAACACAGCTTTCATAAAACACAGGCCATTTCAACTTCAGACACTGATAATTCAAAGGGAAAGCCTTTTAATTGTGTTATTTTATCAATGAGAGGACAAACAAGGTTAAATGGTGATAGATGCTGAATTAACAAGCTATTTGCCTGCAGCATTTTTTTCCCTGGGAAGAAAAAATGCTGTAATTATTCTTCAGCTTTATACAGGGAAACTTTCTTCCTACTTTTCACTGTCAGGCTCTTCCAATTGATTTTATCATAATTCAAATACATGGCAAAATGCTCCTGAGCACAAAAGCAGAGGGCTAAGCCTTACTCTCTTTTATTACACCAGAGAGCCACTAAATAGCAAAGGATTTTGATTTAGATTCCTGCATTAAAATTAAATCACACATCCTAAGGAAAAATGATCCGTAATAATGGAAGTCACACACATGGGGATTGAAAGTGCTACTGAATAATGAAGAAAACTATAGCAGCAATGAATGTAAGGGACCACTATACTTTAATGAAGAGATATTTCCGAAACAAATGTCTCCCTTCAGTGTTTTCTATTGATAGTCTGAATATTATAAAACAAATTATGTGAAATATGAATATCACAAAGTTCAAATGAATTACTTACTGCCTCTTGGTTTGAGTTGCAACATTTTTATTTCTCTACAGTAAGAAAGAGTTACAGGTAACCACAGGTGGTTTTTAGTGCAACCTGCAGGTCAGTATGAATACACTGTTTTCAGTGCCCAAGGCTGCAAATGTACTTCCATTTTGCAAGCTCTCACACAATGACACTGGCCACTGGTTGGTGAAATTTTGTGCAGTTCCAACATTTACATCTTACTTTTGCCTTCAGGCCCCCTTTAGTGATTTTATAGATTAAAATGTTTTTCCCAGTAGCAAGTTACTAATCTCCCTGTTTTAACAATGTCTGATTTTCCATTTCAGGCTCTATAATTTCAGTTTGATCAAGTACTTTTTAAAGTGAACTTTGGTAGTGACTCATTTTTAGCACAAAGCTTTAGTCTTGTAATGTGGGGGGAAGATTTCTTGGGAAAAAAATCAAGAGACTTGGCAGCATGAAAAGTTCTTATTTGACTGGCCACAAACAGTGAATAAACGAAAATTACACAATGCAGGTTCATGTCTGATTTGAGCACAGTGTTTTTAACTTGCATTGTTTTGTGACCTTTCAGTGTTACTCACAAAATTATAAAAAGCATAACATTGATCCTATTGTTCTATTGTTTCTTTTGAAAGAAACTTTGTATCTCTGTGCTGCCTAAAAACCCACCAAAATAATTTCTTATCACTTTGTCAAATTAGGACAATTCACAGGAAAAGAAAAATCAGTAGGAGCACAAACAAATCATGAGTCACGATTTTTTTCTGAGAAGTACAGTTACTACAATCACTATGAGATAAAATCACTTGAGATATTGTTATGCATCTGATATCAGTCTTTTGTGAGAAAGATAAAGATTCTGGGGTGGGGAAAAGGCTGGGGGTGGAAGCTTGTAACCCTAAAGCATAGAGGAAGAAAGCACTTCTCAGTTATATATTGATTAGGTCCATCCAGGCTTCAAAAATGTTCAAGAATTCTTATTTCTTAATATTTTTTTTGTCATTGTATACAAGAGGGAACAAAATTTGCTTTTAAAATGGAAAGTTTTATCGAAGAAAGAGACCAAAGTATACTCTACAGTATTAATCTAACAGGAGATGCAACTCATTAACCTGGAGGTTTGGAAATTCAACTAAGATATGGGAATTCTGCTTCCAAAATTATATTTATACATGGGAAAAGGTGATTTTTTAAAAAATTGTATTGTTATTTTTATTGTTATTTGTTGTTGTTGGGTTTGGTTTTGTTCTTATTGTAATAAATTCAATTAACTGATTAATTTTAAATACATAAATGAAGTTTGTCACAGATGTGAAAAATTAAGAACTCTGCTTCTCCCCCTTTAATCTAATACAATGATAATTTTTGCATGCCAGTTTTCTGAAAGTACTATACATTTTTTGCTGTTCTCTGGGACAACTTTAAACCATAAAAAGAAAATGAGATACAGCCTTTCTAGAAAACATATAGCATATACTTTTCCACAGCTGAAGCCTCCTCTTCTGGAAGGGCAGAATTCCAATTGAATGATGGAGACAAATAGACACTGTTATTCCTGGTTTTGGTGAGTTCTCTAACTATTATAATCTCAATAAAGATCTATGGTTATAATAGGGTTTAATATAAAATGTATACATACATATATATAAGCTGTGCTTAAGAAATATCTGTCTGATTGAGCCCTAGGGAACTTACCTGCTCCCCTCCTTATTGATAGCAATGAGATTTAGGTATGGGCTGTGCACCTACTTAGATTCATAATCAGAGGTGCAGCAAATTGAGGGAGCTTCTCTATGGAAAAGTTTTGAGTCCTAGCTTCACCTGGATGGGGAATTTTTTTTTCCTCTTTTTTCCTTTTTTTCCCTTTTTTTTTTCTTTTGTGATCTTATTTTGTGAAGGAAATTTCAGGGTCCTAAACCAAAGAGGTGTTTTCATAATATTTCTTGCTATTTCTTCAGACTTCAGGATATTCACCACTTGTTAAAGAACTCTCCATCTTGGACTCTCCATTCCATAAATATCTACCATGGGGACTTTTGTTCAATTTCCTTGCCACTATTTGTAATACCTAAAAGAGGTTTTTGTACAGGTATGTTACTGCAAAGATAACACAGGCTGAAATTGAAGAGACAGGAAATAACATGACAGAAACATAAGTGAGAAAAAATGCGCAACTGGTTCTTATAAACCCTGAATATTTACTTTTGGATACTGAATCAGTTTACCCATGTCAGTATCAGGGAGCACACCTTGTTACCTCTGTTATGTCACTCCCCAGAAATGTTAACTTTCCAACCGTATGAGATTTTAGATGCAGATCTTACTTATTTCAGCAGAACAGATGGGTACGTTTGCTATTCAATAAACATACTAAGAACTCCCTTCACACCTCTAACCGTCACAGCTTTGCACACCCATGTGCTGTACATCTGTGGATTATTGGCAGTGAATTTGGCTGCACAGTAGGAGTATCTCAGGTTTAAAAATTTCCCTGTGTCTATTCCTTCCTTGTGACTCCTTTAAATGTCTTTCTCCTTTTGTGCATCTGTTCACAGCTTTGACCACAAAAAAGACTTGCAACCTTTGCAAGAAATTTGAGTCTGGCAGCCTCCATGTGAGAGTGTGAGTGTTTATAAATGGGAAGTGGAACAAAGTGCCTTTTTTCCTCTTTTTTTTGTTCCCTTTACTTCAATTTTTTAACAGATCAGTTTTTCTGCTGCAAAGAGTAGATACAAAGCTGTAAGCTTATTTTTAATTGTGAAGTAAAGGAAATGCAGAGATGGGAGATGTTTGTATTAAACAAGGAAAGAGTAAGGTTAGTATTTTCCAGTAGTGTTAGTTATCCCAAATATGATGCTGTATAATTGTAGCTAAATTTCTTCCTGCTTTGGAGCTGTTTCATTCAGCTGTGATCCCAGAATTTCAGTATGGTACTGCACTAAGAGATATCCACAAAACTGTTAAGGACCCTCAGCCTGTGTGTGTGACATCATTATGGCCTGTCTTCCTTTTTATGTGGTTCAAATTCCTTTGCTTCTAAGCAGAGACAAACTTTCTGCTTTCTTTTCATTCAGGAACAAGTCACAAATGTTTATTCCCATATTGGGATATCAGTATACCAATAACTTATCCTCTCAATTTCTCCATTTTCACATTTCCATCCTCACAGCCAACTTCTCTTCCTGTTTGGTTTTTTTCCTAACCTCTTCTTTCCTTTGACAATGGGAGGCATTTTTACCCTTTTCATCTCCTTCAGCTCTACTAAATATCGACTCTTTAAAAAATTAATATTGGCAGACCAGGTGAGTCCATGCTGGTGAGGCAATATCCAATAACAGTAGTGTGCACTTTCCTGCCTAGTTAAACAATATGTACATCTCATTTTAAATCCTTCTCTACACTGATCCCTGAACTTTAATACAGACATGTTAATTACTTTATATAGTGAATTAATTTTTAGAAGTTGTTACTAACTATAGCATGAGACAAATTGTAGTTTGTAACAGTGTTACAATACTGCATTTTGCTCTTTAAAATGTACTATAACACTTCCTTTTTTTATTTTTTATTTTACTACCCTCAAGAGAGGACAGCCAAGAACAGCACTAAAAATTCCACCTGGTGTTTTTTTTAAAACCTCATACTGTATCAACTCTTACAAATGTATGTTGTTATTTAATGTTTTCACCAGACAAGTTTGAAAGATCCCAACAACAACAATTTCAAGTTTGTTTCACCAAATATTTACTAAACTGATACCTGTTCATTAAAAGGAACAGACATAAATACATTAAATTACTTAACTTCTTTTTATGTCCTGCTTGCAACTTTCTCTCAGACAGATATATTTCAATAAAGACAAGATTGACAGATAATGACTGAGAGCAGCAGAACAAGAATTGTAGTGAAATTCAGGTGCTTTACACCATGTAAAATGTTTGAAGGAACTTTCACAATGTTCCAGCGTGTACATCCAGTTATGACACTGTCCCCACAAACCTTAAAATTTAATGTGACTAAATTAGAGAGGAAGATCTTTATTGTATGGGTGAGTGACTGTGCACTGGAGCAGATTGCCCAGAGAGGTTTTGGAGAGCATCTCTCACTCAAGACATTCAAGAGCCGTCTGGATGCAATCCTGTGCATTGTTCTCTGGGATGCCCATGCTGGAGCAGAGAGGCTGAGCCATATGAACTCCTGTGGTCCCTTCCAACCTCATCCAGGCTGTGATTCTGGGATGGCTGTAAATAAGAGCAACTAGGCAATAGCCTTATAACCAAGCAGAACATTTTTTACATTTTGAATCAAAATATGTTTTCAAATGTCAAATAGACATAGTTTGTGTGTTAAATGCATACATTGATATATTTTTAAATATTATTCTCTTTGCCTATAGAGGGTTGATACTCATCTTCAGCAGCAACAGCAAAACTTTTGAAGTACATAAAATCTGTACAAGGTAATATTACTTGTAAACATTTATCTTCCTTTGAAGTTCCTCATGAGAATATCGATAAGCAATAATTGTGAATTTGTTTTTGCTTATTGTCAAAATAGATAAAGATAATATCATCAGAGAGGGTATTCACTGAGTTGAATAAGATGTCTTTATCAAAACTTTTTCTCTTTGTTGGCTACTTCACACAATACAAGATCCAACTACTATATGATTCTTATAAAATATGAAAGAAAATGTAAATAAAACAAGTAAAGGGGAAAAACCAATTAGAATTTGCCTTTTGGGGTGGAATTTTACCAACCAGACATAATTCTCTTTAAAATAATTTCAGATATATTTTATGTATAGCACATGAAATTGACAAAAGAACTAGATTAGGGTTGGAGTCAGTAGTCAAGTTAATAAAATTTCCTAGGGTGATCAATTCAATCATTATGTGTACATTGATGAAAATGCTTAGCTGCAATGATATGTTGCTTTTGGACGAAGTAAATTAAATTAACTTCAGAGTGTATCTTATTAGACTTTAAAAAAGGGTCATTAAGTTACTTCTGGCCTTTGAGTTAGGAGAATGAATTAACAGAAGGATGAGAAGTTGCCAAATCTTACTATCAAAATTTTAAATCTATCAAAGATAATAATCTTGTATTTAATTAAAAATAATAATTAGGAATCATTAACCAAGGATTTACTGCATCAAGTAACTATTCACAATGTTATTTATGTAATGCATGAAAATTTCATTATTATTTAAAACCTTTACCTATAATACTTACTTATTTAAAGAAGGGGACATGAGAGAGGTGTAAGATACAAAAAAAATTTTTCTTGAAACACTGAGGAATTAATATATAGGAAACTTTTTCAGTGATGGAACTGAAGCACTTGGTCATTCCAACAAGATTAAAACTACTTTACAATCCTTATTCATGATGTGAATAACATTCACTCAGGAAATTCTATTAATTCAGTGATACTTCTTCAGTGTTAAGTACCAGCATAGATTGCAGTTTCGTGCCTTAAATGAAAAACTGAAATGAGTTGTCATGAATTTATTCATTTGAAATACAATCCAGTGCACCGTACATTCTGCAGCTAAACAGAATTTGATTTTGATATGTCAGCCTTTCTGTGTTGTTTTTTGGTGGGGCTTTTGTTGATTTTATTTTTGTTGTTTTTTGAGGGGGGAGTGTGGTAACTGTGTAGCTGAGATAATAAAAGAAAAATAAATTTTTCAGGCAGTTCAACACACAGTTCTTTTCTGGTCATTGCTTCCTTTTAAGCTCTCTGTTCACCTAAAACAGACTCACACCCTAAGTTCAAATGTGCTAAGAGCTTTAATATACTTCACTCAAGTAAAAGGAAATTATTATCTCTAATGCAAGGGCAAATAGTCTTGAACAGCCATGGAAGCCCTGGGTCACAGAAAGATTTAAGCGCCTTTAGTAAGCTGAGTCTTTTAACCAGATCCTCTAGATGTGCTCTTTTATAACTAGAAAAGTGATTATGGACATTTTATATACTTCATTCTTTGTCAATTGTAGAATGAACAGAGGTGTTTTTTTTGTATTATTTCTCTGTACAAATATTTGTGCATAATTCTCTGATGCTTTTTGGTTTGCACCACCCAATTTACCAGATGCAAAATATACATGAACCAATATTCACACTCAAGGTTACTTAAATCTTTTACTATTGAAGCCATAAGTATTAATAAAACACAATCCTTCCACTCCACAAGCTATGAATCTGCTTGTATTCTCTCTTATATACATTCTTGATGTATGACCACCTTCTGCCTCCTATATGTGGGCAAAAAAAGGAATCAACATCCAAAACCTGTGCCAGCAACTGTAGATGGAAATGGTAGACTCAGAAAATCTCATCAGAAATGTTGTCCAGAACTGTGCAAGGCGCAATGGTAGGGAAGTAAATTCAAATATGATAAATATAGAATAAAGGCTTCCAAATCCTCCAATACACGTATTATAGGGAATAATGTAAGATGGTGCTCACACTCCGTGTACCTTTCTACAAGTTTTATGTCTACTTCAGGACTTGGTCAGAGAATTAGCTCTTTCTTTTCTGCATGCTGAAAAACCCTCATTTACTGAAGTCTTATAAAAATCAATTATCATAAATTAGTGGAGCGAAACTTCAAACAAAATTTTAAGATGTTAATACATTAATATGAAAAAGTCTTATTATTTGATGATTTGCTAAAGGATATATATCAAACCAGAATTGTGATGTTCTTCCCAAGAATGTAATAAATAGACCTAAAATGCTGCTGAAAATCACAGTGGCAACTAATTGAGTCCGTGTGTTTTGATTAGGATGTGGCTAACAGACCGGTACTAATATTATTTGATAGCATGTCTCATTCCTACAATTAACTTGTAACTGACCAAAAAAGTCATATGACTGTTTAGCCCAAAACAGACTGAAATATATCTGATGCATTTATTTGGCAGAATGTCTCCAATTATTATTTTCTTTATTACTAATTTCGCTACTCAAATTCACATGCTACCAGTATTATTTTCTAGTGAAGACCTACTTAAAAGCAATTTCCTCTATTATAGTACTCAGGATCTGTAGGGTTTCCAGAAGTCTGCTTTTTCCACCTTTTCACAGTGAGGTAATGAACTCCAAGACAGTATGCCTCAAAGTGCCTCTAGTTTTATTTCTGAAACACTAGATTTCTGTTCACTTTCTCCCATGCCTTTTTCACAAGAAAAAAAAAAAAAAAAAAAAAACAAACCAAAGATTGAGAGGAACTATCAGTAATTGAACTACTATTATCCTTTTTTTTTTCCTGGGGTGTGCATGGGGGAGTTGTATTTCTGTGTTTGTTTTGCTTCAGGTATCACCTAAAGCAGCTATAATGTGGGAAACTGTCTTGGTACCAGCTAGGAAAAAAGAGAAATGCAAGTTGTCAGGATCTTACTGCATTTTTCTACTGTCTCAGTTTCTTATTTTTGATTCTGATATGGAAAACAATTGACTGCTTCAATTTAACATAAATTTCACAAATAGTTCTTCTTTTACCTTACTGTAGGTTACAAAGACATTGAAGACAATTAAGAGAAGCCATTCTAGAGCAACTTGTGTTTGCATTCTCAGTGACCTCTGCAGGGTGTGTTTTTTTCTGTTTGTATAAGCCTGACTGCTTCTAAATCCGACATTTGAAAACCCAAATAAATTTATCTCTGTGAGCAACAAAACACAAGCTCTTTGGGATTTTTCCTTTAAAATGACAGGAAAAAAATTTAGAAAAGGAAGTAATTTACTTTGCCTCTACGTATAAAGTATATTTTAAGGTAAGATGAGGTTATATTTTCTAGAAATTTAGAAAACCCATATAATTTTATTCACTTCATTCAAGCAAGTAGTAGTACTAAGTTTTGTGTGATTTCTGTTAAAAGAGTAAATCAGGACAATGGGAGAAAGAAGAAAAGGATAAAGTATCTCAAATTATATTCATTAAAATAGAAATAGCGATATCAGTGATGTCAAAATCTTCTCTGACACATGAAAGCCTAAAAAGAAATGCTTTTTTAAAAATTTATATTACTTATGTGTCATATACCTATGTATTACTCTATGACTGCTCTTCTTGGATATATATACAGATTTTTTACCTGTCAGCATCCATGAACTTACAACTTCATTTGTTCTCTAATTTTCATTACTTGTATTTTTTCCCTGTGTTGACCTATCAAATTTTAAATCTCTCTATCTAACTAATTTTTAACCACAATGACAATTGCATTTTTGCAATCCTACTTGCTCGTTCCTTTACGTAAAATTTTTGTTAGGGTGATTGTCCATCAGTACTAGTTATTTGGACAGGATGATTCACTTAGCAGCCATTGATTTGCACATCTAATTTTACATGTGTTCAGAATACTCTATAAGAACACAGAGCCATACAGTGCTGTCATGTGAATGTCAACTAATCTTCCAACCCTTCCAGTTTATTAAAGGGAAAAAACAAAACAAAAAAAAACAACAAAAAAAAATGCACATAGTAAAACCCCTCTAAGAGACCTCAAATATATCCTTTCCTCTTTTTTGGTCATTTCTTTTGCCTTCTTTTGTAAATTGAACTAGTTAGATCCCGAGATAATACACAAAACAGAAAAAAGTTATTTTAGTCCTAAAAGTCAGTCAGAACAGAAAAAAACAGTACCATCAGGTGGAAGCAACTCTGTAATGAAGTACTGAACTTGCACATTCAAAATTCTATGCCCAAAATAATATAACCCATTTTGCAAATTAAATGAATCTCATTTCCCTCCAATTCATTTTTTTTTATTCTAATATATATTTCCCCTTTTATAAACATTCATTGCAAAAACATTTCATATTAAAAAATATTGAGGACAAATGAGTTACTGTGAAAAGCTTCCTAAACCTTAAACATTTAAAACAATATTAAATAAAAATGGCTAGAAGCCTGGGCTTTGTTTTGTTTTGTTTGTTTTGTTGCATGTAGGATTTGTTTTTCTGTGGTTTATGTTTCTTTGGTTTGTTTTAAATCTTTTGCATTTCTCACATTTGTTGTTTTACCAGTGGACCGGCACCCGACTGGCTCTGTCCACATTAGCAAAGCCTCCATTGCTTTAAAATTATCAGGTTATGAAAACTGTGTGGGTGGCTGTGCTGTTGTGCAGCTGTTTTGCAGCCAGCTGAAGGGCTGTCCAGCTTTGCCCAGCTCCTATGAGAGCACAAGCTACCCCTGGCAGGACAGCTGTAGAGCTAATGCAGCTGCCAGGATATCCCGGTACAGAGAGCTGTGATCTCTCAGCTGTGGATCTCAGTGTGGCAACACTCATGGCTCTTCTGCCGCCTCTGCTGAGCAGCTCCAACTCTTTCTCTGATGACCTGAAGATATTAGTTTGCATATTCCCATACTCCCTTTGGTTTGCATATCCCTTAAGGACCTGACATTCCTGGAAAAAAAATAGAGGTCATGATTTAGTTAAGCTTAGGAATGCCACGGTGGAGATAAATGTTCAACATGTCAGACAGGATGTGAAGCAAAAAGTAAGATGGACAGAAATGTAACAATTTAGAACCAAAAATATTTAGTTTAAAAAAGTTGATTGATTCATTGATACACTTGTGATATTATAGAAATCACTTTTCCTGGTAAGTTACTCTTTTTTATTGCTGACTCTGGTAAGAGTTCTCTACTCTGAGGTGGAAAGACAAATACAGGAGAATCTTATTCAAATCACCATTTGGGTTACAAGCACCATCATTATTAGAGAGGTCAGAAAGAGTCTATAAAATGGATTGTCATGAGATTAATTTAGGAAGATGAGTAAAGGAATGAACTGATGAAGCAGTACTATAAGACTGGGACTGAGTTATGGAGCAACTGAGAGATGTGCCAGATTTCTCCCACAGAGAGTATAGTACAAGGCTGCCAAAAAGTGTGTGGAAGCCAGTGGCTTCCTGCTGACTTCAAAGGCTTTAGATCAAATTCTGGACTCCATTCAAAGCTACTTTGGTTTTGCCTCACATTCCTCTTTCTGAACAATTATTACATGAAATTTTCTCATTATCAAATATTTAGTCAATTAATTTTCCCCATTATTTATTATTAATTCATTTTTGCCAGTGTTTAGAAAGCTCTTGCTCATTGCTCATTCATTTTCATAGAGATGTATACATATCAATCATTGTCCCTTGAAAATTCTGTATTCTATTTCCTTTCTTATTTTAGGCATGCTGCTGACATATTTCCTTCATTCACAACTCTTCTACAGCCCAAGGTCAAATTCTGTTCTTGAACTAATTAAAAACTAGTTCATATTTAGAACCAGTGCAAATAATATTGTCAGCAACACTTGATGACTTATTGTCATCATAAAAACCATGATGGCAAACAGCAGAAGTGGGGGGTTTTTGCTTATAAATTCAAAGACAGCATTGGTATCAAAATCTGTTCTGCCTCCTTTTTCTAGGATTTTTTAGTTATTTTAATAATATTTTGTTGATATTTATTGCCATTCAAACCAGACTTTATTTTCTATGGATACACTGACATTAGCAGTTCAGCCTGTGCCAGGAATGCATGCCAGGAGAAAGTTCTACACATCCACACAGAGCAAGGAGCACAGAGGAATAGGAGCCATTCTGTGAAGGGAAATAGGATGCTGAGGACCCAACACAGTAAAAAGTGACCTTGAAATAGCTCTAGTCTGTTCTGAAGTTGCTATCTGTAAAGCACTTTTCAATTTAGTTTCATCTAAAAGGATACATTTTCTGCTTTCTAAGATTTCCCTGCAATAAGAAGCAATGAGGAAAAAAGCTGGGGAATATTTTTGCAAATTTATACCTGATCTGAAGGAAGATGTAGGTGTGATCTGTTGGGTTTTCATTCACATTATGGTGTGGTCTTAGACTATATTACCTGGAGGCCTTTCAACAGCAAGTCTTCTGCAAAGTGTAATTTGGGATCTTGCCTAGTATGCTCAAATCAATTGCTAAAGGAAATTTTGACCATCAGCCCAGAAGTATTCTGAAGTAAAAAAAAAACCAACACATATAGACAGGGAGTTGTCAGGTCCTCAGCACTGCTTATTTCTCTCAACAGATCAACAAGTAATTCCTGTGCTAACTGCTGATATGGGCATAGGCTACAGCGCTGCAGCGGGCTATATCCCTTCTCATTTTATCTGTGATCTCTCCTCTCATTTTTACTCTTGGATTTTATTTACTTAATTGACTCCTATCCAAATATTTTCCCATTACCCACATTCTACATCCTTCTCTCTAAACTGGAGAGGGATTTGATGAGCGGACTGTTAGATGGATAAGAAAGTGGTTGGATGGCCACGTCCAGAGGGTAATGGTCAATGGCTCGGAGTCCAGATGGACAAGTGGTGTCCCTCAGGGGCCTGTATTGGGAGCAGTATTATTTTTTGCCTTCATTAATTTTGTAGATGAAGGGTTTGAGTGGGCCCTCAACAAATTTGCAGTTGACGCCAAGCTGAGTGGTGCAGCTGACACACCTGAAGGACAGGATGCCATCCAGAGGGACCTGGACAAGCTCAAGGAGTGGGCCCTTGGGAATCCTATGAGATTTAACAAGACCAAGTCCACGACGCTGTACCTGGATTGGGGCTTTCCCCTGTAGCAAGACTGGGGATTAACAGATCAAGAGCAGCCCTGCCAAGAAGGACTTGGGGGTGCTGGTGGGTCAGAGGCTGGACATGAACTGGCCATGGACACTCACAGCCCAGAGAGCCAAATGTGTCCTGGGCTGCATACAAAGCAGCGTGGGCAGCAGGGCCAGGGAGGAGATTCTGCCCCTCTGCTCCGCTGTGCTGAGACCCCACCTGCAGTGCTGCATCACCTCTGGGGTCCCCAGCACAGGAATTACATGGACCTGTTGGAGAAAGTCCAGAGGAAAGGCACCATGATGATCAGAGGACTGGAGCGCCTCTCCTATGAGGAGAAGCTGAGAAAATTTTTCATCCTGGAGAGGAGAAGACTCTGGAGTGACCTAATAGCAGCCTTCTGGTACCTGAAGGGAAACTATGAAAAAGATGAAGTGGCACTTCTTACAAGAGCATGCAATTCTTTGAGGAAAGGAATATATCTGTATCTATAGGAATATATAGGACTGCACAAGCATATATTTCTTCAATACAAGGTGTGTGTGTGTGTATATTTTATTTTTTCTGTATTTGTATGAAGTGACCATGAGTGTATTCATCAATATCTAATAAAAGTACTGAGGGCAGATTAAGTAGGAGACAAGAGCACTAGATTTTTCTGAGCTCTGTCTCCCAAATATATTCTTATATTTATCTTGGGACTAAAACAAGGAAGCTACATCCTCTACCATAAGGACCTAACCCCTTAACCCTTCATTTCTCACCATCGGTTTTGGTGGATGCTTTTATAGCAGGGAAAAGCCTTTGACCATCTCTCCAACACAAAATGCAGAGTGTAGACAGTCACAGTGAAGACTCTAAATAATTTTCACTTTAAGAACATTTTGTGTTCTAGCATCCAAGTCCCCAAAGAAGAAGACTAAATTTCATGTATCAAAATAATGAACATTTTCTTCAAATGATAAAGTTATATGTAGTCTGTGCATGAAATGAAGATAACTTTTCTAGTCTGTTCCCTTTGAGTTAAAGCATCTCCCAAACAAGATACTCCAATCAAGTTACACCAAAAAAAAGTGTAGTTGAAATACACAGTGATAGTTCAAAGCAAGTTATAAAGTAGATGTAATTTCAGAAAAGTTAACAATTTTTTCTGTATTCATTAGTTATTGCTGGACAGCATAAGCCACACAATTGAAGAATGAATATTTCAAAGACATTAAAAGCCCCATGAAAGTGTTCAATGATTGCTGCATTGAGACTCAGAAAAATATGAGAAGGATTCTAATAGTATGCTCAGAAACTGCCATTCTATGTAAATCCCTGAGTGGGCTACATATTTCTTCGGACCTGCTTCCAACAACACCTTCTTAAGTTATGGAGGAACTTGAATGCACGTATTACACTTAGGAACATGAATATTCTGTAGTCTATTTTATTTACTTTTTTAAAAAACATTATTAACATTGAGTTCATGGTACAAAGTCTCTTCTGTAGAAAAAAAGGGATTTTTAAAAACTCTTTATTCATACAAAATAAAACTTTAAGGTCTTTGATTCTTGATACATGAAAATTTTAGTTGCTCTTTATTAGACTTTAAGTTTTGTTATCCAATGAATGAAGTATGTTAATTTCACTCTCTCTGCATAGTATCAAATATCAACAAGTTCAGATTTTACTCAGCTGTCAGCCTGACCATACCTTGATTTGCTCTAAGCTTTTTCTGCAAAACAAGTTTTGCAGGACTCAAATCTGAAAGAAAAAAGGATCAAAGACACTGAAGGCTCAATCATAGCTCATATGAAGATAATATTTTTTCTTAATATTACTTCACTGATAAAGAAAGTTGTAACCTTAACTGAAAAAAACCCAACAACAAACTAAATGGATAGTAATTTCAAATGTGATTGTTAATATTCTGCTATGCATAAATATACATTTATATGCATTATACCTTATAATCAGTTATGCATTGTCTATTCTATTTTATGTAAACCCTGAAGCAGACAAATAAATTACAAATATAGGTCTCATGTCAGGAAACATGCCTGCAGTAAGTGCATCTATCTCTTTTTTCAAAATATTTTGGTTATTGGCCTTTACCTTCTAAATATTGGAAAGAGATTTTAATAAAAAGAGATTTTATTTTTATAATCACTTTTAAGGAGATAAGGTCAAATGTTATGTTTCAGCTGATTCAAAATGTATCACAGCTGTTTAAAGTCTTCTAAATAGGAGGAATAATAAGATATTGAAAATAATCTCACTGTAAAAAGGAAGAACATTCCAATTTATTCTCTTTTATCATAACATTTTACAGAAAATGTGAGGTTTTCAATAGCACTTGAGATTTTGTCATCTCACAGTAATTAATAAAAGTTATCCTGAAGACAGTGTTGTGGGAACACTGTGTCAGCTCCACGCTCTCCTACAGTCTCACAAGACTGTTTATAATGGTCCCTATGACTTGGTGGTGTCAAGTGAGTTCTTCTAGCAGCCTGATATTGTATCAACAAGGAGAGCAAATACTGTGAAAATGTCAACAGTGGTCCTGAAAAACGACAGGTACCTTGTGGCACATTTGTCCTCTACAGTGGAGAACAGAGGTACTTTAGCACTCAGACTAACACAAAGTCTTACTCATTCTAAGGCTACACAGAAATCCAAGCTAGGAAGCACTGTACTTTTCAGCCTTCCTGGTCAGGTCTGGTAGCTGGGTAATCGGCACAAAGTCCATGCAAAAGTGCTGCAAGAGATGGCTGTGTTGCTGCCTGTCATCACTGGCTACCTGTCTTTAAGCTCTGTTTTCTGTTCATTCCTTTCCTAGCTCAGCATGAGATGAGCTAGCTGAGGTGGCTCTATGTTACAGTGTGCTTTAGCCAGGCTGACAGATGTCATGCCATGAATTTTGCAAATATCCACCTTGGTCTGTCAGCTGGAAGAGAAAAAAAGCCAAAAACATCTTGCCAGCCAAAATTTGATCCAAACAGCTGAAATTTTGGTGCTCCCAAAATTCTTTTCTGTGTGGCCTGTCTGATATCAGAAGACTCATAAACTCCTTAGAATAAGATGTAGGCTCCATAAAATATGAATCTCTATATTTTGACTACTACGGCAAGACAAGGCACCAAGTGATTCTAAAGCGAAATCAACATCTTTATACATTTCTGTGAACAAGAACCATTAAGACAAAACTTTAATTTTAGATTACAGTCTGTCACCACATGTCTACCCTCCACGTGGGTGTGAGTTTTTACCAAGGCTGACCACTTTTTTGCTTTTCCTCAATCTCAAAAGGACTCTTTTGGACCCTGCAAGCCTCTCTCTGAGGCTAATGGTCTCTCACACTGGATCGATTGTGCAGCCAGGTCAAACATGAGAAAGCTTTGTCACAAAAAGATTCTGATAATATAAAACACAACAAAAACTTGGTTACTTTGTTTAGTTTCCTTCATATTAATGCCTTAGTTTGTGATTCTTTTGTCATGTACTAATTTTGCATGCAGCACTTAATAATTGAAACTTTGCTAATAGTGTTTACTTCGTCTTAGCTATCTTACTGTCAGCCACCTGCAACCAATATGTCTATTGTATTCTCCAATTATGCATGGGTAATTATACGCCACTTTTCTTCAGTTTCTTTTCTCTGAGTGGTAAATTGTATTTTTTAAAAGAATAATTTCTATTATTTCAGACTGCAGCCAGGAATGACAAGTAACCAAAATTGAAAGAAAAAAAAGGTTAAGTCAACATCTCAAAACCCCTATTTAAACACATGCGAGCACATTGTTTCTGTGGGAGTGATGAGGAAATGATCCTTTTCATTTGGACAATGTACATATAATTAGCGATTTTCTGATTTCACACTTTTACAGCACTTTAGGAACTTCTAAAAGTATAAAACAAGAAGCTATTTGCCTTCCTCATGGTGGCAAAAAACACATGCAACTGTAACCATAAGCATGTTGACACTTTCCCTGAAGAAGCAATTAGGTGAAGTTACCTTGTAACATAGCAGTGCAGGACTAATTACTTTTACTTTATAAAAGTAAATCTAATTACTAATTACTTTTTACTTTATAAAAGTAAATCCTAAATTCTACTACCTAACACATGCCTTACTTGAGTGGAGAATGAACACATTTTCCGTATGTGCTCCCATCTCACTTTCCACAGTACGTGAGTTTGTGCACTGAACACAACAATTTCACCAGCAGTAACCCTCCTGGGGACTCCAAGCCCCCATAAGGCCATCCCCAGCCCCCAGGGAAGGCACCAGTGCTGCCTGATTCTGCAGCAACCAACTTAGTGTGGTCTCCATTCAGAGCTGACTCGAGCACTCCCATGCGCCAGATGGCCTTTGGGAAGGGAGGATTATAAAGCCTATATTGTCTCCGTCAACAATTGTGCTGTCACTGATTTTCATGCAAGAGAGTGTTAATACTTGTGTTTTAAACACAGCAACTTTTACCAATTAATTTTTCAAGTGTTTTTCAGAAATTTGCTATTTTAACATGGAGTTCCATAAACTCTCTTTTCTTTCTAACCATGGTACATTTTATGTGAACAGAAAGGATGGGGAAAAAAGGTGTAAAATGTACTGTTCTGCAGAGTCTTCAGGATTTATGATATGCAGATGCAGGTCTAATTTTTCAACAAATTTAGATGATCCAGAAAAGTTGAGTTTCCATTTCTACATGACCTCAGTCTTTATTCAGCATAAAACTCATGGCATCCCTAGCATTTACTGAACCACTATGGTTATCAGCAATGCAAATAAAGGTATTTTTTCTTCTTAAGATTTTCTGAATCCTTATATATTTTTCTCTATCCAAAAGCCACATATTGTCATGTAGCTATGCAATGGATTATAGCTTTGAATTTGCTACTCGCCCCTATAAAAGAAATTTTATTTCCAGTTATGAAAATATTTTGTTTTATCTGAGCATGGCAATGGTTTTTTGCTCAGGGGATATCTCTGTATATATCCTTTCCATTTTGCTTAGTATGCAATGATGTTTGTAGAATGAACATTTTTGTAGCTTTAAATAACATTTATCAATATTAGAAAATCAGAGACAGCAATTAACATGTAATAAAAATATCTTGTTCTGGACCGTTTCAAAAAGAAAATATTTTTACATGCTAGTAATGCCCTCTAATATTACTTGTAATGTTCCCTAAACTATTTTTATTTGTCTAAAATTATTCTGAGAAAAAAATCCTCCTGGGAGTTTCATCAAACCACACAACTTCCATTAAGTGGTTTTATGGTACCTTAAATAAAACAAACTTATAAAATATGAGACATTTTGAAAACCAAATTTAGCTTATAATGTATTTACCATTGTATTTTGATGACTTTGTTGTAACCATTAGTGGTTTCTTCCACAGTTCATATAATAACAATCTATTGGATAATTTTGGTCTACTTTTCTGTAAAACCATCTTTAGAACTTTAAGGTAGTGATTAATCCATGGTTATCAACATGTGAATTATTAAAATCTATAATAATATCTTTAGGGATGTATTAGTGTATTGGCCATGGCTTAATTATATGTAGTGTGATTCATCAGACATGTAAAGTAGTTAGAAATTTTCTGCTCAGAAGGGCTCAGGTGTATGCTTCAGCAATTTGCTACTGACCTCCATGGGATTCTTCTTATTTACACCTTTTAAAATTTAGCTCTTTGTTTAGAAATTTAGCTCTCTCATATCATTCATTAATGCATACACTCATGTACAAATTCATGCTTCAGCAATTTGCTACTGACCCCCATGGGATTCTTCTTATTTACACCTTTTGAAATTTAGCTCTTTGTTTAGAAATTTAGCTCTCTCATATCATTCATTAATGCATACACTCATATACACATTCACTCAAGGAAAACCAAAGTGTCAGCTCTTGGAAAGCTGTATACCACTGCACTGCTGAATTCAAAAGGAGAAAAAAAATTCTAATCCCAGCATAGATACATATCAGTTATTTGCTCCGTTTTCACACTTGGTTGGTAGATTTGCACTAAACAAAGATGTACCAAAAATATGTGAAGTTGGTCATGTTAAAAATAAAGCTGTTTGGATGTGTTAGGCTTATTTCAACAAGTAATTTTTCACCCAGGGAAAAAATTGCTCTTAAACTATGTCACTAAAATATTTTAGAACACTTATTCAGATGTACTAAATATAATTTAGTAAACGGTGTGAGAGGGATACAGAGGTGTAAACAATGATAGTATAATATATCTATATATACTTATATAGATATACATTAAAAATCTTAGAGCTGGTATCTACTTTGCCCCTTAGGTGACAGGTACAATGCCAGAGAAACCCTTTCATTGTCCTTTCATTCACTGAACAATTCCACTGAGATTTAACATTTGTTAAATACATAGGATAACCTCCTAGTACCAACAGAAGCAAAAGAAAAAAAGAAAGAAAAGAAAAAGAAGTCCACCAAAGAAATCCAACAATAAAACCCAACCCACCTTATCTTCTCTGCTGCTGCATTAAAGAACAGAGTACCAGCAGTTATAAACTACTCTCCCTTCCACATAGCTTTCCTTTTTAAAAGCAGTTGCTTGAGAAAATCTTTTCTGTTCTACTGGATTGATTGACTTTTTTTTTTTTTTTTCAGATCATTAACAATACTTTCTGATTTCTGAGTCTGGGATATTGATATTTGCAACTTTTTGACACTTTATTAGTAAAATACAACTAGCTTCTTTCTCACACTACTCTTGGAGTTGCACATTTTATTGCCATTAAACAAGCAGTTTCATTCTGCTACTGACATCCCAAAAGGGGCAGTACAGGTAAGTGTTGGAAATTCCATCCTCACACTGTTGAACCCAAGTGAGATGGGACTTGCATGTACTGCTATGTGAACACTGGCAGCTGTGCCTTCGCAGTCTGCGCTAACAGAATGACTACTGTCAGTGCTGGAGATGTTAAGTATTAATACTGACATGGCCTTCAATGTGCATGAGATAAAGCCAAAACTAATTAAGAAAAATCAATAGAATAAAAGTTTACAACCTGGAATAGAACCAAAACGAAAGCTGAGCTCAGCTTATGGAAGAGATTTCTAATAGGCCATCTTCTAGATTTTCTCAAAACTCTCTTCAGCAGAGGGCATAAGTTAAAACATCGATGAAACACATACTTTGAGGTGGTATTTCAAATCTTAAGACAAGTTTCATTTTAGCATCAATAGAGACTCCGTCTGAGTCACATTACAACAAAAGGTTTAGGCGTTGTAAATCTTTCATTGGCCACGAAAGAACCTAGTAGATTAGGCCACATCAGGTAATATTAACCCTTAATCTAGTGAAGGCTTTTTATCTATTTTGCATGAACAAACAGTTTTGGTTTAGCAAGTATTTTTAAAAATCTTTTGTTTTTTTAATGACAGTGATTCCATATGAAAACATGCTTAGTTAAATGTATCCTAGCATTACAGAGATCAAATCTGTACTATCGTTCTAGTGTCTGTCAGCACAGGATTCCACTCTGCACTGTGGCTTTAGGAGAATTAAATACAGCAGGCAAACAATTGGCTGGTTTTATGCTTTCTTTTCAGTCCCTATCACATATCTAGAGATTGTGTTCACCTTCTAAAGTGACTTTTCTGATAAGACATTTATTGCAAATGAATTGGGGTTTTTTGGTAACATCGGCATTCCAAAGGCCTCAAAACACTCAGCCAGATTAAAAAAAAAAAAAAAAAAAAGGGAGAAAAATATTATTCTTTGCTGCTGCACCCGTATCTTTTTGCAGTTCAAAACTAACTATTTCTTACCTAATTTTCCTGATAAATATCAGCCAGAAAGTATTTTAACAGTTTCAGTCCTCAAATTTCTGCAGCTGCAGTAAACATATGACCTGTAGTTTTTCCTCTCCTAGAATCCAGTCTATTTTCAGAAATTAATCACTAAATTCTCAAAAAAATGATAAAGCCATTTTATTGTTTAAATTTCATCCTGGAAGGGAAGATGCTACATATAAAAGTGGTCTGTTTTGCTACTGGATGCAATAAAATGGGAGATACCACTTTCAAACATGACCAGTTTGCCCACAATCATGGATAATTGGATGTGTAAAGTAAACATTTGTCTGAGCATAGCTGGATTACAAGGACAGGTGTTCTGTGAATTGAAGTCTGTGATGTCACCAATTAATACTTAATTCCTGTGTATTACAAAAAGGAGGAGACCCTCTTTTCTCTTCTCTCATATTAATGTGACAAATCCTTCCTAAGGATGCTGTCCAAGACAAAAGGGATGTATAATTTTAATGATTCGTTCATTGTGTTCACAGTGGCTGTGATAGCACATGGAACTGATATTTTTCTGATATTCTTGATAGGTACATGAGTAGTTTGAGAGACAGGGGTAAGAAAGAGGGAAGAAAAGGGAAACAAAAATGTTGCTCAGGTAAAAAAATCACCATTTTCCATTTAAAAAGTCTTTCTTTTACCCAGAAGAACTGGGTATCCCTTCATTTTACTTCTTATTATTGACGTTTACCTACCTTTACAGTTCTGCCTAGAAAAGTAGATGTCAGAATACTCCACTAAGGTGTTCTCTGACAAGGAGAACACACACCATCGAATGTCAGAAACAAGCCCTCAGAGCTGTTTAGTGAAATAGAGACAGAAAGTATTGTCACATCCTAATGAAGTTTCATGCATGATATGCAATGAGTTTTGTACATTTTGTATCAGGTCATTTTTGTTCCAGTTTCTTCTATGATGCAGACTTAGACCCTATGATTTTATCATAGAATCATAGAATGCTTTGGGTTGAAATTTGTACCATTTAGGCATACAAAGCAATTTTTTATTCATTAATATATACAATAGCCAGGACAAATGGTATGCTAAGTTAAACATTACATGTTCCCCATACCTGATGAAGACCCATAACTTCATAAGTTTCTGCAAGCCAATCACTTTCCAGTCTGGTGGGGACAGATCAGCCCCCACTGATCCTCGAAGTATCTGACCCTTGAGATTTCTGATCTTCTTTACAACTTTGCAATGCAGAGCTTTGCCTCTTCTATCTTTGGGTAAGCTTTCCCTCAACAGGTGTGCTTTTTTTTAGGTTCTTAAGTGTCTTGCATTGCTTAACCCCACATGTTTTCTCATAAAATAAAAATATCCTCAGTGAAACTGAGCCAAGTGCGAACAGCCCTTGGTACAGCAAGGTACAGTTGTACCTTGTGCCTGACCCTGAGGGTGCCATGAGACCTCTCTGTCCTTGCCCGCACTCTCAGGGTTCTCCATACCCCAAGCACACTGTGAGAGATCTAGAATTGCTCATTGGATGCAATGGTCCCTCAAGAAGCTAGCCAAAATACTTCCATTACCTTAAAGTATGATGAGTTCTTCATTGCATGTGGGATGACTTCCTAAACCTCTAAATGTCAGACACACAAGGCTGTATGGCAAATGAGGACATTCCTCAGAAACATTTTTCTCTAGCAGACGAGAAGCATCAAAAGCCCTAAGAAACATTTAAATAGTGTAATCAATACACTAAGAGAAATCAATACTAAATGAAAACAGTCATACCTCATGGTTAAGAGGAAAGAGCAAAATAATACACAAACAAATGCCAGCTGTCCCAAAATGGTAGGAGTACAAATGTATAAACATTTTGCTTATGATAAAATTGATGCTATTTCTTTCTCTTACCTATAGGTTTATGACTCAAAGTACGAGGAAGATGAAACTGTTCTGAATGCGCTCTGCACGCATCTCAGGCTCATCCTCACGTCCCCTTGGAACAGACACAAAAGGCTAAATAAAAGGTTTTATCCACACAATGAGCAAAAAAAGTTTAGAAACACCTCCTATTCCATATTTTAAAGCTTATTATTTTTGAGGAGGGTTAGAACTTTGATTCAACAGCTTATGGAAGGTTTTATTGCTTTTTATTTTAAAAAGCATATTTTTATAAGGCAAAATATTAAAAAATAAGAGAGAATAAGTAAAATATTTGTTCCTGCCAGTGTGAAAATCAAAACAAAATCAAATTAAATTGAATCAAATTAATAAAAAGCTTTCCTGAATTTTCAACTCATCTATTCACAAAAAAAAATCCATTATTCTCTTGGCTCTAATTAAAACCACATTATATTTATGTCAGCATGTTTCCTGCTGGCTTGAACTCAATGTTGCTCTTTGGTTTTAGAAAATGTTAAATGAACAAGGTAAGTGAGATCGTGGCCCCGAAGAAGGCAGAGGAAGCTCTAATACTTACTTTGATCAAGTCAGGGCTTCAATTTATGGGAATTATTTTTTTACCTTCTTTTCTGCCCATATTTTTTCTATTAAGTGTTTCCATTCTCATCTGCCTTCAAAACTTATTAGTCCTTCAGAACATTACCTCATTTTTTGCATCTGTATCTCACATATCCTTGCAACCCTGAAGTAAGACAAAGAGCAAATCACAGATTACACTGAGATTGAACAACACTGGAAGGGATAAAGATAGGAATTGGATAATGATAATGGAAAAAAAGAATTTAGAATATGCTGTGATAACTTAAGAAGCAAATGAAATCCATGAAGTACAATCAACGAAGTGTTTTGAACTTAATGGAGTGGGAAAGCAATAATTGCTTCACATGACCTGAGCTGTATACTCTGCACTGGGTGAAAATTATTGCAAGAAGCTGTAGGATGAGGCCACCTCTCTGCTTGACTTTGGATTTTGCTGAGAAATCCTAACCAAAATAGTATTATTGAAACAAATAATGCAAAATTCAGTCCTATTTTGACATCCATGCTTTAAGTGAACTGCAATAATCAGGAAAAAAAGCTCAAAATAGCCACAAAATGCAGTAAAATTCATAGAACAGTCCAGGTAGCTACGTTTGTTTTCATGAATTAAACTTGCCACCTAGCAGAGAATGGATTTGTTCTTTATGTTAAAAAATTTTCCAGTTCAAAATTGAAAGCCTTAGTACAGTACAGCATGCCTGTTGGGAAAGGTACCAGGTTCATGCAAATTTTCAAATTATACAAGGGTATTCATTTGAAGCTTGATGATTTAAAAATGGTAGAATCGTGTCTGGAATATATTTAACAAACAAAATTGTAAACAGGTGAGTTCCACTTCCTAATGGCATTTTATCACACTCTTGAGTACATGTGTAGCTAATGAAGCCTAAAGAGCTTTAGCTCATAAGACTTAAGGTGATTTGTTCAAGATCTGTAGAAGAAGCTTTAAGAATAGACTTTTGCATAAATGTAAAACAATATTTTAAATTCTCACCAAAAAATTTCAGAAGTCACAGCTAAATTGCAACACTGTTTGCTGCATGTTCAATAAACTGTGAGAGATGCGGGGATTGTTTCTGTTGCAATTCTGCACTGAACTACTCCTAAAAATTATAAACTTTTCTTAAAATCTCTACTAAAGTTCTGGACTAATAAGAATATTTCCAAAAGAAGGGCAGCACTCTATATTACAGGGATAAAGAATTTTATTTAAAAAAATGCAAAGCAATAACAACACTTCATAAACTCATATATTTTCAAGAAACCAGTTCACCATCTTTTCTTCCACCACCTTTTCCTTCCCCTAGGTGAGAAATCCACTGGTTTTCATGATGCCATTCCAATTTGTATCCTATTTCAAATCTGCTATGGCATGAAGCACTAAATATTTTTTTTTAAGGAAACATTTATTAGTTACATATAAGTGTGTATCCTTGAAATTCAGTTTCTTTAGGAAAGAAAATGAAGGTTGCCCTTTTTTTACATATAATTATCTCTGCTTTTCATCTTATGAAAAATTCTCTAGTGTGAATAAATCTTCCACTATTATGAACACTGAGTTATGATTCATTTTAGAAAACATTCTTATTATGGTAAAACCAGGTTTGAAGATACTTACTTTCTGCATATCATCTAGGTGCCAAAACATTTTTTTTTCCATTAGTAATTGCAGAGGGTATTTATTTGGGTAGTATTCTGAAATAATTTTCTCTGATCTCTCCTGAAATTATAATTCCTAAAATTCTTAAAAAGGAAAGTACAGAACAGATGCAAGAACAAGCAAGACTAACAAATCCACAATATCTAAAATGCATGTAGCAACTTCTAAATCCTTTTATTTTCTCAGTTGATAAAATTGGCCTCTGTTTAAATAATATAATATATTCTTTATGGAAAAACAGAGAAGAAATAAACAGAGAACATCAGTAAAACTGTCAGATTAACAGTACTGGACTGGCAGGTGGCAAATGCATGTCAAAATTTCTAGCAGCACAAAAGCTTCAGTGCACATTATGATGATTCTTGTGTCAAGATGGAGGTGGGTCAGGACCAGAGATGCAGCAAATTAGTGTTAAAATGAAAAAAAAGTAGGTTTATAAATAATATGGACTATAAATGCATATTAAAATAAAAGCATAAATGCATATTCATATAAAAGTATTCAATATACAGTAGATAGTCATCTCAGTTAATTTATTATCTGGTTGGCTTCTCAGTTGTGGATGCAATTCAAATAAACAGGTCATAACAGAAGCCCATTCTGAATTAGCTAGCTTTTTCTTTTTTGATAAATAATTCTTATGTATTGTGATAAAACACAGTCAGTTCTTATTTATATGTCAATGGCTATTGAATTGAAGAGACAAGAAACACAAAGAGGCTAATAATTATAACCACAGGAAATAAGATTTTTTTTTCCCAGGTCTGCATCCTCATCAGAGTCAATTTGATCCTATGGAAAAAAAGGTCAGAATTTGCACATGTCAGCTTGTCCTACCATCATTTTCAGGAAACAAATGCAGTTTCTTGGTGTATGAATGAATTTTATTATTTTGCCCAAAAAATTGCAATTATTGATATATCAGTTAATAAACAACAAATTGTCAAAAATAATTTAATCTGGCTACTGGTGCGTAAGACTATTAGAAATGTTTCTCTAAATGCATTAGCAGCAAAAGGATGGCTAAGAACAATCTCCATCCTTTACTGGATGCAGAGTGGAAACATAGTGACTAAGAATGAGGAAAAGGCTGAGGTACTGACTGCTGTCTTTACCTCATTTTTCTAGAGTAAGAACATGATCTTCAGGTACTCACACCTCTGAGTTGGAAGACAAGGACAAAGAGAAGAATAAACCCCCTACAATCCAAGGGGAAATGGTTCGCATTGTTCTAAACCACTTAGTCCTACCATTTTTACAGATTCAATGTTACAAATGCTGGCTACTAAAAGCCAATGCTTTTCTAAATGACATCGCAATGTTTTAAATTGAAATATCAATTAAAAGGCAAATATAATTTTCCTAATGTTACCTTCTATGTTAAAAAACACACTTTATCTTAGAGAAAAAAAAAACACCCCTTTATCAATCGTAGTCAACCTCAAATAAAAATTTTTCACAATAAAAATTAGTTTGATGTATTGCAATATATGACTGCAGTGATATGGTTTTGTTTCTGAGGAAGAATTAAAATAAACAAGATATAAGAATACAAGATACAATAGGCTTATGTATTGCAACAACAGTAGCAGTGTGTCACTTTGCAAACCTCTATAGAAATAACCTAAAATCTGCAAAAAAGTAAAAGAGGAGAAAACATTGGGCATTGTTCATTTTCTCAGGGCCCTGCTGTGCCGGGCTGGGCTCTGTGGGTGAGCAATTTTACATGCAAATCACCCTCTCTTTGTACACTTTTGTTATTTATATTGTTGCTGTTACTGTTCATTTTCTTATCTCATGACTATTTCCAGAAAATTGTTCTTATCTCAGCCTGCAATTTTCACCTTTTTGTTCCTTCAATTCTCAACTCCATTCCCAAAGTCAGAAGGGGAGGAGTAATCAGAGTCTGTTTTTGGACTGCCACAGGGGGAAATGGAGAGGGGCAGGAGAAAGGAGATGAGGGTACCAAATTGAAGGTATTAAATTGCCATTCCTAAACCACGGGCAAGGACATTTTGGTAGCAGAACATGTTTGGTCTCTACATAATTATGTCACACAAAATGTAAATTAAAAATTGATTTCATTCCAAAATATTTAGTAATCAAAGTATTTAATTTCAAAAATATAGTGCCTAATTGACCCAGGAGAAGTAAGGATTAATAAAGTTTTGAATAAAAGTAGTCAAAAATAAAGTGTCCTTCACTTCTAAAGGTATATGCAACTTGTTCTGACACCAGAAGTAGCTGTGATAAAGTTGATTGTGCCAAGTTGTCATTTATTGATTATAGCAATATTGACAACCTTCTCTACAAAGAGAATGAAAAATGCATTTCAGGTCTTGCAGTTCAGCTTCAAGATGTTATTTTGGTTATTTCTGTGGTTTAAAGGGATTGTCTGTAGAATCATTTCAGATGACTCAAAGACAGGTTTCAGCTCCAGGCTGAAACATCATGGCTCATAACACAGTTAAAGGGAGCAACACACATAAACACATTCACTTCAAACAGTAAAACCCCCCGAGCTAATTAGATATTCAATAGAATTTTCATCTTTTTTACAACAACAAACTTTTTTTTCAAATCCCAGAGTTAATACTTGATGGGTTTTTTTGCCTTTTTAGCATTATTTATTACCTGTACAGACTCATTAAATTCTGCTGAAAATATGGCTAGCAAGTATTAGTTTAGAATGTCTTTTTTTCCCCATATGTAGAAAAAAGCCTAAACAGACTATGTACCTAAATTGGAAAAAAAAAAAAAAAAAGGAAAATCTTAAATATCAGAAATGAGATGCAAAGTCATTTAGTCATTTTTTTTCTGTAACTTTAATTTGTGTATACTAATCTCAATGGACAGAATCTGCCATTCAATTTCTGGAACAGTCATCATAATAGTTATATAGCTATCACTGCAGCATTTCTATAGTTATATATGTATTAAGACTTGGATATGGAAAGATGGAATTTGAAATAATTTTTTATTTTATTATTTGGAAATTACTGGATAAATAAGTTCTGAAGAGTGAAATCTGTCTACTTATGAAAATTAATTGTTCAATGAGAGATTTTTTCCCACACCCTTTACTCCCTTCATTTTAATATAACTCCAACAAACGATCAATTTAGATGGTGATGGGAAGCAGATTAAAAATTATAATAACATTTTACATTAAAACAAAAGGCAGTTGATAACACCAAAATCATCCTTTGGAGGCTTTATTTTTTTTCAATTTAATATGTCTTATGATCAAAGTTCCAAAAATATTCTTTAGCTTATGATCTAAGCTAAAATATTCTTCTTAATTCTCAGTTAAGCATCATTTTTTGTTTTTGCAAAATAGAAATATTTGCCCTTAGTTTATTTGAAAGGACCCCTGTCCTTTAGCTTGGACAAAATGAATTTTCCAGATTATAACAAACTTTTTAATGGTAGAAAGTATATTTTCCCCATCACTGGAAATATACAAAGTCAGTTGGGATGCACATTGAATAACCTGATCTAGTAAAATGTGTCCTTGCTCATGTTTGGAGTTTGGAGTTTGGGTTTGGAGTAGATGGTCTTTAAAGGAAGGTTCCTTCCAGCCCAAACCATTCTCTTATTAATTCAGTGAATCATATTGGCACGGACTTTATTTTGTTGGACTATATTTTTTGATACTTATATAATTCATTATAATCATAGAGTCATTGCAGTAAAGTTCCATTGCGGAAAGCATTCAAAATAGTTTTTAAACTTTTTTTCAGAAAATATAGGAGTTCATTATTTATTGCTTCTTGGTCATTCTTCATTTTCTCATTTATAAGAACTTCCTGCAAAGAGAAGCACAAACCTGTGACAAGTTTTTTACCTAGCTTTGGATTTGTGTCTCTTTCCCATTGTTTTTAATATTTTCTGACAAAAAAACACTGGTAAGTTATAAGTAGAAAAAACATAGAATCATGAAATGTGCTTGGCTGGGAGGAACTTTAAAGATTATCTAGTACAACCATGTAGCCGTACACTATAGTCCCAATTGGAGTCAGAATAATAGTAGTCATATCAGTAGTAGTCTCTTACTCTCTCGGGGGTTCCTTGTGGCTCAGTCTTCATCAACTGATTCCCTCCTTGGCAGACTGCTCCTGCTCCTTCCAGGCTGACCTCGGAGTTCTGTGTTATTGGAAAGCCCAGCCCCCTTTTATCCCAGCAATCCCTGCTGGCCACAGCTGCGCCCAATTAAGGGCATTGCAGCTGCAAGCCGTTCAGGATCAGCTGGGATTCCTAGGGGCAAGGCCCATATACAGATATTCAGATAGAATACATATTTACTACTCAAATGCCACCTCTCCTACATTTCCCCCTTTTTATTATTATTATTGTTGTTAGCAGAACATATCAATCATACATAGTAGATTATATTTCCCATACATATATTCACACCTAGGATTACAGGGCCCAACTTTACCACATTTCCAATACACATATTCATACCTAGGATTTACCGGGCCCAACTTTACCACATTTTACCATATTTCCATTACACATATTCATACCTAGGATTTACCGGGCCCAACTTTACCATATTTCCAAATTTCCATTACACATATTCATACCTAGGATTTACCGGGCCCAACTTTACCATATTTCCATTACACATATTCATACCTAGGATTTACCGGGCCCAACTTTACCATATTTCCAAATTTCCATTACACATATTCATACCTAGGATTTACCGGGCCCAACTTTACCATATTTCCATTACACATATTCATACCTAGGATTTACCGGGCCCAACTTTACCACATTTCCATTACACATATTCATACCTAGGATTTACCGGGCCCAACTTTACCATATTTCCAAATTTCCATTACACATATTCATACCTAGGATTTACCGGGCCCAACTTTACCACATTTCCATTACACATATTCATACCTAGGATTTACCGGGCCCAACTTTACCATATTTCCAAATTTCCATTACACATATTCATACCTAGGATTTACCGGGCCCAACTTTACCATATTTCCATTACACATATTCATACCTAGGATTTACCGGGCCCAACTTTACCACATTTCCAAATTTCCATTACACATATTCATACCTAGGATTTACCGGGCCCAACTTTACCATATTTCCATTACACATATTCATACCTAGGATTTACCGGGCCCAACTTTACCACATTTCCATTACACATATTCATACCTAGGATTTACCGGGCCCAACTTTACCACATTTCCATTACACATATTCATACCTAGGATTTACCCGGCCCAACTTTACCATATTTCCATTACACATATTCATACCTAGGATTTACCGGGCCCAACTTTACCATATTTCCAAATTTCCATTACACATATTCATACCTAGGATTTACCGGGCCCAACTTTACCATATTTCCATTACACATATTCATACCTAGGATTTACCGGGCCCAACTTTACCATATTTCCAAATTTCCATTACCTCTTTTTTCTTTTTTTTTCCCTTTTTCCCCTTTTTTTTTTTTTTTTCCTTTTTCTTTTTCCTTTTTTTCTCTTTTTTTTTTCTTTTTTTTCCTCTCCTTACATTTCCAAATTCTCAATACATACATATTTACGATTCTTGAGGCCCATCTCACTTCTAAATTTCCAGTACATTCATATATTCGCCTAAGTCAAAATTGGATTTTCGTTTAATTTTAGTTTAGATTCAGAAGGTTACTTATCTTCTCTGTTTTTGCTAGATTTTCTCTTCCCAGTTAACAGATGTCTCAGCTTCAAGTTGAATGCAAGATTTCTAGTTTCTTCTTTTCTTTTCTCCATCAGCTTCTCTCAGCTCTTCTTCTTTCTCCAACACTTCCAGTTCTTCCGGCTACCCTATCTTATAATTACAGCGATCACGTCGGGGTCACCAGATGTAGCCGTACACTATAGTCCCAATTGGAGTCAGAATAATAGTAGTCATATCAGTAGTAGTCTCTTACTCTCTCGGGGGTTCCTTGTGGCTCAGTCTTCATCAACTGATTCCCTCCTTGGCAGACTGCTCCTGCTCCTTCCAGGCTGACCTCGGAGTTCTGTGTTATTGGAAAGCCCAGCCCCCTTTTATCCCAGCAATCCCTGCTGGCCACAGCTGCGCCCAATTAAGGGCATTGCAGCTGCAAGCCGTTCAGGATCAGCTGGGATTCCTAGGGGCAAGGCCCATATACAGATATTCAGATAGAATACATATTTACTACTCAAATGCCACCTCTCCTACACAACCACTCTGACAATGGACGTGGACACTGTTATAAATAAAAAATCTGCCAATTTTTTAGGGGAAAAAAAGAGTTGCAGAACCAGTTGGACCGGTTGCTGCCAAGGTGAAGTTTTCTACCTGTTTGTTATCAGTTGTAATCACTGATCGTTCTTGTAAATTGCTCCTTTTGTATCAGTTTGGCCCTGCCTGAGGCTAAGTTGTCCTTAGGGGACATGGAGGGGGGTGGGGGGGGAGTATCAGAGAGAATGCAAAACAGCCTCAAGACCGGCATGCCATGGGAAGCAGCCCCACCAAACTCACCGAAAAGACCCCAAAACCAACGAGTATTAAGAGATTAGAGTGATGTCTGGATGTGAGGAACAGAGTACCGAGCCTGCAGAGATGCTGAGAACCTTTGTTGCCCCTCGCCCTAGGCAGAGAAGATTTCAGATGAGGCCAGGACCCTGGGTGGCAGGCCTTAGGGTTGGGAAGTAAAGGGTTATGCCTACTACTCTCGTGAGGATGGCACTCCCAGCTCTGCCCTTTAGTGAACAAAGCTGCACGTTCCTTCTCTTCTTCTGAGTCACCCTGGGAGCGCAAAACTGTGGACCCATCTAGCTTCCCAACCCTGAGCTGATTGCTTTTAATAAAGGCATTAAAAGGAGAAAAAGTCTCCTGCCCTGTTTATTTCAGACATCTTTCACTAGACCAAGTTATCAAAGTCCCATTCAACTTGGCCTTGAACAGTTCCAGGAATGGGCATTCACAGCTTCTCTGAGCAACCTGTTGTGACGTTCAGCCTAACTCCATAGGAGAGATGTTCCAGCCATCTGATCATTTTTATGGCCCCTTTCTGGACCCACTTTAACAGGCCCATGTCCTTCTTGCACTGGGGACCCCAGAGCTGGTCATAGTTCTCTACATGGTCTCATAAAATCAGAGTACAGGTGGCAGAATCACCTCCCTTGACCTGCTGGCCATGCTTTTTTATGCAACCTAAGACTAACATACAATTGACTTTCTCAGCTGCAAGTGCACAACTTTTTTCTCCTCTAGGAAGAGAAATAAAATACTGAACATAGAATATAATTACCTAGAAAGCAAAGCATTTAGGCACCACAATTAATGTTATGAAAAGCTTACTTTATGAATATGACACTGTCACACTTTTAACACAAGTGTTACATATTCATTACAAATATTTTATATATGATCCATGTGATTCTTTTTCTCAATTAAAAAACAAGCAAATAAATAATTTTTAAATGATCTCTTGGATATTTTTTTTTCCTTCAAATTGCTTACTCTTGAGCAAGTTCAGTGTCTGCTACGGGCATAAGCAGGATGTTTGATCAAATTTGAAAGGAAATCCACTTGTATCAATACATTCAACAAAAAAGTTTTTTATAGTTTATGACAAAAGTTGTTTTAATAATAATCTCTATATACTGTGAGTCTCTTCCATCCAATTGCTTCCTTCAGCAACATTTGTAGTAAGTTTTTTTGGTACCTGAGATACTGAAAGCAATTAGCACACCCTTCTACACGGACACAAATCATGATAGTTTAAATTTATTTTCTACAGCAGACAAATAAATTTAAATATTTCTATTTTAACAACTCAGCATTCATTTATTTATGTAAGTGCTGAGTTTGTCATACTTATCTTACATGTCAAAAGTCCATCTATTTAAAACATTTCAGTCTGTCATTTGCTCATATTTCAGCTCTTTAGGATATCTGTTTGAGGATAATGTGCTAAGTTTAGCAGGTCAAAGTCGAGCTCTGTGTAAAAGCACTAAAGACATTTAGATTTTTTTTTCAGTCAAGATATTGGGAAAAATAAATTGAAAAGCAGCCAGTTACTTGATTTAATTTCATAGTTTCTATCAGGAGCAGTCCAACAAACTCCTAATAACTCCCATTTTTCACAAAATGACATATCTTTCCTTCTAAACAAAACTAATGGGCAGTGGAAACATTCATGCATGGACCAAAATTTAAATGAATAATGTCATTATAAAAAATGTTGAAATGCTGAGTCCATAAATACCTATTATGAAATTAATGGTGGACGCTATATTTACTTAATTTTAATAATCTGTATAACTCCTTAAATATATTATTTCTCTTTCATGCTATTATACAGTGGAATTTGCATCTGATTCTAATTATAAATACATATTCTAGCCCTACATAATTGTACTACTTTGTTGCTTGTCATGCTTCACCTATATTTTTCATATATTCCTCTAATTATAGTATCAGTTTATTTAAGTGAATGTTCAGATTTTTGTGTTATATTAAAAATGATGCAAAGGGCTGCCCATATAGTGAAAAAATATATTCAACCATTATCCACCCAGCCAAAAATTTCAGAGCTTCAGAAAGTAGGTCATACCATAATAGTGACATTGAACTTTTCAACTGGGAGTAATTAGGTTTTATTTTCAGTGCTCAGTGACCTACTCTGAAAAATAAGATAATACAAGAAGGGTTCAGCTTTTTCTTTTCTTTTTCTTTTTTTTCTTTTTTTTTTTTTTTTTGGTTAGTTAGTGTCTTGCTTTGTTATTTCTTTCTACTGTATGTACCTTAAGAATCCATAATTGTTACCTATCCAGAAAATAGTAGTTGACAGCTGTGCAGGGTACTTCTGCTGTTTAATATGTCATAAAGAATCTGTTGCAAGCAATGATGTTATCATTAGGGAACAAGGATAGTGTCTATTATTTCAGAAGCAAATAATTCAGCATTAAATCATTTCAACTGCAGTGTCACTTGCAGGGAAGAGAAAGCAGAAAAGTTACTGTGTATGAAACAGGCTTTGCAGTAGTACTTACAGCACAGAGGGCATTTGAAGCACACTTCCATGTGTATTCCCTCTAGGGCACTTTAGAAAGCTTTGCTTTTATTTAATGGCTGCTTCCTAATGCAAAGAGACATAATAAAATGCACTTGCATCTGTTAGCTCAGATAACATGACACATTTTCCCTTTTTGGGGTTGGGGTGTTCTAAGAGCCTTTTGACACAATTCAGGCTACTGTGTTGCAACACAGAACTTAATACTTCCCAAGAGTCTTAAATTTTTTATTTGTTACTAATGTCATTACAAGAAGAAATCCCCTCCTAGGCCTTGCTTTGGCTATGAATTTGTCCTGTGTATCGGTGTGTGCAGTGGCCTGCTGCATCATGCCAATGTGTAGTGCAATGCAACAAGAAATATGACTTTGATAGAGTATGTCAGATGCTAAACAACATGAAAAGGCATGCATGAAACTTTCACAGACAAGGGACTGTGCTTATTCAGAGGCAGACTGTTTCTCTGCCACTTGCATAGCTGTGAACTGGGGGTGGGAAGTCTGCAATGCCTCTATCCTGTTACATGGAGCATACAAAGGGCATGTTTTTAACATAGTAAACCTGTTTCAGGCAGTGTTCCCTATTTTACTAAATATGATTATCCCCAGTGGGTGCCTAGATTACCAAGTGTAGTAGTAAATGTTCACCAAAAAGGAACAGAGTATCAGGCACCCAAGAACTACAATTTTTTTTTTTTTTTAGTCATTATGTTTTTTTCAGAGAACTGTTTTGGGGTTTTTTTTATTGGTATTTTAAAACATCATCTCCTTGAAATTCACAACACAGGACAAGTTCTCAGTGGCAGAGTTTAGACTTGGTCATTTTACTTCTGACTGTTTCCTGAATTTTTTTTTTTCCAGAAGCTCAGATTTCATCTTTTTTTTCTATATATAAGCATGCAAATAGCTCAAACTTTGAGAATTACCTAAGAGAACACTCAGCTTCATATTCATTTAAGATCCTAGTTTAAAATATATATTAAGTGAAAAATTCTCTGCTGTTTGGTTACTGATGAAATTATAACAAAAAAAAATTATATACAGTATGTTCATGCTCTGACAATATTTGTGACAAAAGAGATCAAGTATCTTCAGTGTACAAACAGGCAGCACAAGCTCAAATACCACCTCAGTAATATTCAATAAATCAGGGTCTGTATTCAGGAAAATAGGCTTTTGTATTTTTACAAGACTTCAGAAAATTCAGTGGCAACAACTGACTGTTTTTTATAATGTTGATACTTATTCCCCAATATTTTTAAATAGATTAATTGTGAGTTCTGCTTCTGTGGGGGAGATGGGGGGGAATATGATGAAAACATTCCTATTGCTTCTTGAACCCTAGGTCATGTTTTCCCAAATATTTTCAGTTCTACTGAATTGGGTGGAAAAATAGATATGCTATTGGGTGGAAAAAGAGAAATTACTGATCTTTTTGTCTAATTGCTACACCATCTTGCTCTATTAGGCAGAAGAGTGGTAAGTTTATTGCTTTAATTTCACTGATATATCAAGAGAAACATGCATTTCAAATCAAAACCAACCAGCAGGTCATGAGAGTTTTGAGGCAGTAGGAGGGCCCCTTACACTTCACTAATTCCACATGCATTTGAGTTTATACCCATTCAGCAGAGTAAAGAATGCTATTAGGTACTTCAATGGCTAACGACCTCAAAGAACATACATAAAACAACATTTCAAAAAAATTCTATGTATTCAAATACAATGCTTAGGAACTTTTTTTTGCAAGAAAACTGGTGAGTTTCTGTATTCCTGTTGAGCAATTTTTGTGGAAATGTGTCAGATACCTACTGTGAATAATATTCTACAATAGCCAGTATTTTTCATTTCAAGGCAGGTATGAGAAAATTCTACCATTTTGATTTCAGTTCTGGCAAAAGATACAATTAACTCTGAAGGAGGAATTGTGTACAATTTCCAGAAGAAACTGTTCTAGGGAAGAGAACAGAGACCAAACCAACAGATGATATTTTACAATGGAGGCAATAGAGGTTTGTTTTTGTTTCTATGAGAATGAGCACATGCAGAATCAAGCAAGTGTCAAAGTTTTTATTTTGAAGAATGGCAGTATATGGAGTGTATAATATTTTCTAATTAATTTGCAAGGCCATAGTAATTATGGTGCCTCCACAAAAGTCTAAGAGAAAAATCAGATATGAAAGGAATGTTAGAGTCAGGCTAAAGTAAAATATGCTGTGAATTAAAATCCTTTTTTTTTTTGACACTTAAAAATTATACAAAATTTCCTTTAAAATATTTCCAATTTAGGGTTCAAGGACATCAGATAGTTATTTTCCATTATAAAAAGAAATTCTGTCACTTTTAAACAGGGAAATAGTTTTTATGCTGAGTTTAGTATCAGTTCACAGCATTCAGTAGCAATTACACAGGTGGTGTAGACTCCGCAACACTGTCTGATACACCTTACAGAGAAGTATAAATTTCAGTTTTAATGTACTTTAAAAGCATATTCTAATCACAGAACAAGCTATAAACAGACACCAAAGAGAGAATTAACACCACAGCCTGTACTTTATTGATACAAATCAATAGTCTTTGGTCTTTGAGATGAATAAAACAGAATTTCACACCACAAAAGACATTGTCAGCTTAAATGCCTAGTAAAACATACCCTTATACTGCACAACACTTCTCACACTTAAACAATTTTTTGCAGCCATGCCCTGAATAATATTTACTTGTATGAAACCCTTACTAGTATCAGCAGGACTAAGGATCAGGTAAGATATTGTGCAGTGTAGGAAGGGAAGAAAAAGTACACACAATTTTAAGATGAAAAGCACTTTTAAAAAACAAATTACGGCCAGTTAAAAGTGTCCCCAGTAAAAATCTTGTTAATAACCACTCTTTTTAAAAACTGAAGTTGGGCTTTCTTGGAAAAGTGTTAAGTTTACAGTGCATGACAATGCAACATAACACATCATTTATTCACTATGTATTCTATTTTGAATGACTGGAGGAAAGCACAGTAATTATAGATGGATCTGACATAGTAACAGCAAAACACCTCAATATCAAATGTGAATACCACTGATTTTAGAGGAGTTGCTTTGGAAACAAGGCTGCATAAGGGACACGATTCACGATAAACACTCCCAGTATTTGCATACTTGTTATTACTCCTTCTTGCAGTAAGCAATGAACAGCTGTTTTCTGTATACCTAACAAGTATTTGCAAATGAACATATTATGGTTGCGTCTCTAACTAAAGGTCATGCATGTACTCACAGAAACATATAACATTTTGAGAAAACACATTTTAAGATGCATCATTCCTAACCAATCCATTCAAAGGACACCAGTGAAAGACACAGCAGTGATTTATCTCAGTCAGTAAGTTCCTTTTAGCTGAGCTGAAGCTGGAAAAGAGGAGTTTAAATATTCAGTGAAAAGCCAACTAACTGCACTTCCCAACCTTTCGCCTTCAGTTTTTCAGAGATACTTTTCTGTCTACTGTCCTGTGTCAAGCTGGAAATGAATTGTATCAAATAATAGTTACTCCGCTCTCCCTGGCTTGTCTCAGACAAAATCCTTTCTAGTTCTCTGGAGCTCAAATCTGTTCTGTCCAGTGCTGTTTCAGAGGTTTGGGGTTTATTTGAATAATTTTAATGACATTTTTTATTTCTTTCATAAGTGAAATACTATGTGAAAAATTTGTAAGTGGGTAATGTCTGTGTCCAGACTATCTACCCACAGAAGTTTGTTGACACTGTTACAGGGATAAGGAAATGAACACTTTGTCACTGGAGTAAAATGAATTTTATCTGCCTTTATTTTTTGTAATCTGTTTAAAATAACACATAAATTAAAAAATAACAATAAAAAGGCAGTTAGATTTTTTTTTATCATCCAACAGAAAGTTGCAATAGGTCAAGTAGCTACCAAGGGAATAAGAGTAGATAAATAATAAAAAATATTCTCTTTGAGAATGTAGCCTTGTTGGTGATTTTCCGTCCGAAAGAACAGATTATGGTGTTGAACACAATGTACAGGAATATTAAAGGTAGTACAAGAAGGATAGCATTTGTTTGTCTGCTTGGTTCTTTTGCACATTTGTGGAAACATTGTGAAAAAGTTCAAGTACACTATCACCAGTCAAAATGTGTTTGCATCAGTGTTAATGGATGACACATTGTTGACACTGCAGTGTTGCATGTATTATTCTTTGAAGCACATGATGCACAAAAACCTAGAGCTTGAAATCATTGGGGTTTTCTTGCCATTGTTCACGTTTGAATATTTTAAATTAATAATTTGGGGTTCTTTTTTAATTTCAAAGCAGAGCTTTATGCTGAAATAGTTAATTGGACTTATTGCCAAATTTGTGTAGCCAAAGAAAATGAGTATTTAAAATAATTACCAAAAATCTTCCTAACTGAAGTGCTGCAGCTTGTGTGATTCATTTTAATCTTCTCTGAATCTTGAGACTTCCTAGAAATGCTTAATGATTAATTACGAGTTATTTTGAATATCTGAAACTCTTTCAATCAAGACAGTTTTCAGGTACTTTTTATTCTTAGTACCATTATCAGAAAATGTATTATCTTACAAATTATCACTGATGGCAGAGTTAACACCGCAATTTTCAGGTTCTGAATATCTGAATACTTGTTTCCCTAGGAAAAAAATGCAACATGTTAATAGTATTTTAAATATACATAAAAACACATCTCTTCATATTCTTAAGTCCTGTGAACTGCTAAAGCATATATCTTAATTTTGTAACCTAGTAACTTGTTTCTAGGGGAATATAGCAGAGTTGCTAAAGAAATGCAAAGATTAAAAAGAAAGAGAAACCCTAAGTGTAATTGATAATAATCTAGTGCTATGATGATAGTTGTTATGCAAAACTGGAACAAAATAATATTGCTCAGAGTCTACAATTACTTTTTTTTCTTTAAAAGACAGCCCTGCTCTAAATAAGGCATCTGACAAATACCAGTGCAAGACAGATCCTCAGAAGAGATCTTATATGCTGAAAGATAATACCAAATACTTCCTAACTTCACAATGAATGCTGACAGTCAAAGGTTCACACAGGACTAGCATTCACAGCAAGTTACCCAAGAATATTGATGTTTTTCAAAATTCCACATTTCTTGTTTAATGGTGCATAGAATGACAGACATCCCAAGAGAATAATTTGTCTTGTGTTCCCTTTTTATTGGTAAAATAGAAAACTATGAGTGACCGATATAAAATTTTCTATAAATTCTATTTTTATTTTTTGCAGCTTTCAAGAGATTTTTTTTCCTCTCTCTCTGAAGGTGCTTTAAATGCCAGCTTTGCTTCTGAGTCTTTCTCAGGTTGATGTATATTAGGTACCACTCTCTCCATATTGCTGTGTGCACACTGGAGACTTTTCACCTTTCTTCAGGGTGTTCAAAATAAATTGAGTTCCAAGCTGGCAGCAAAATGCCAGTTTAGCAAAAATAAGCAGTCAGAACAATCCTTGAAAAAATAGAGATGTTTGATTAATTGGATTGAGCTTCAGCATAACCTGAGTATTAGTGAAAATTGGCAGCTTGGTCTTCCTTCAAGTAGTCAATGGAAAAAGTTTTCTGGTGAACAGCTTATAATGTCTAAGATGAGGTAATGAAATACCTCTGTAAGAATCTAAAAAAGTAGCTTTGAATAATTAATCTGAATTCTAAATTTTATGGGGCTAAGTCAAGTCCGATCAATTCCTCCCACGGTGTTCACGGAAGAAACTATTTTAGGAAAAATCTATGATTATTAGTAAGGTAACAAGAACAAAACTATTATTTCTTGTGGCCCAGACTCTTCCATTTCTTTAGATTTTCTGTATTTTTACACAGATGCTAGGGAACTCAATAACAAATAATTATATCACCAAATTATCCTCAGAAATATTTAATGAGGTGATCAGGTAGGATAGTAGGTTGGGAGTGAGAGAGTCTAATACAAGGCAAATGAGAATCCAAATTTTATGTGTGCCCAGATTTTGCATTCCGCAAGAGTGTTTATTGTACTGATAAACCTTTGTTACACCCTTCCTATATGGGCTTGAACCTTATATTAAACTGTCAGGAATTCCGATTCTGGTTTTGATTACTTCTTAGTCTGGATTGAGATTTGTTGCACTTCTCTGGCATTGTTAATTAAAGTATTTGTAATTTAATGAGCTATGCTACATAATAAAATTAATGCATTGGGTTTTGGTGTTAAAAACCTTTATAAATTTAAAACAAAAAAACAGCCAAACAAACCAACAAAAATACCCTTGAAAATCCCAAAGTGACAAAAAAAGCTCGAAAGTAATTAAAGAAAAAAAATATCAAATATTTAATGTTTAATGTTTAGAGGATCACAAGTTTTACTATCCTACTAAGGACTTAATAGCACACCTACTGAAAACTCAATTGTATCAGATTGCGGTTTCTGCTGACTAGATGGGAATTTTCTACTCTGTTGAACCAAAGCTTTACACTTTCATTAGCTCACATTCTCTGCCATGACACCAGTGCCCTCTCATCAGATCGAAGGCTGAGCTGAGTGGTACGGACAGAGAGAGGCAGATAAAAGGAAACTGATGAAAGTGCGAAATGTTTTCCTTCTGGGTAAAAGCTGCACGTGGCTTAGCTGACCACTGATTTCCTCTATCTTGTTCCAAGAAATGGGAGTGTGTCTTGTGTTCATTTCATATATAATAATAGCTTCAATTGAAACCTAATTTGATTTTTAATTTGTTTTCAGAAAGCACTTTTTTTTTCTTGAAATCCAAAGGAAAAAAATTGCTTTCTTTCACAAAAATCAACCAGCATTCTGAATTTAAAAGATTAAAGATGGAAACCCTGACTACGTAATTGAATTTTCAAGTTCTTTACCACAGTCAGTCAAACACCATTTTCAGAAATTTGTAAGAATCATTTGATTTCCTAATAAGCAAGGAAGCTTGATCAAGTATGCAGAAAGATTTGATTTTAATAACAGTTGAATTTATAGTCTATTCATGTTTCTCAAACCTGACCAGAATGAATTCAAGCTAAATTGGAGAATTATATCTGAGAATATCAATAATTTGAATAACTGTTTATTTGTGAATCCTAGTGCAAGAATCAAAAAGTCAAAATACTATAATCAGCACTGGTCTGATCTGAGAGATTCACATCTGAAATCCCTATTTCATCTCCAGATGCATAAGTATTGGAAATCCTCTCAGTAATCCATTTCTTGTTAAAACTAAAGCCTCAGTTTGATCACTAAACCAGATAAGTATAAAAAAAAAAAAGAACAAGTAATATAATCATATAATAAAAACCTCTGAGTAATTTTGCAAATCTAAAACCCAAAATTATTCTGATTCATTGAAATATACGAAAAATCCATTAGACTGTAAAATTCATCAAGACTATAAAAATTGTTCTTTCTGGTAATAGTTACACAAACAGAAAAAAATACTAAATAGTATCTTAGTAATAGAAATCTATGACAGGAAAATATAAATCAAATACATTATAAAAACAGTATAAAATACTATGTTTATAATATTTTGGAACAAAAATAAGACAGCATCTATTTATCAATTTGTCAATATATCAATATTCACTGTTCACCTAATCATAATTTTTAGAGTAATTTCCTGTTTTCAGAATAATATTTAAAATACAAATAATGAAAGCAGAATTATTAACACACAATGCACAATGCTAACAGATATAGGACATTTTAAGTTTCTTTTTCTTATTTTAGTCTGTGTTACACATAGCTATTCAGAGCTGAATTCAAGTCAAGCAGGAAGGCATGAGGGCAAGCATTCAACTTGACAAATTATTTTCAGCTTTGAAACTCTTGGAGATACACACATTCACAGCAGGAACATATCAAGCCAGCAGAGTTTTGAGAACAGTTTCAGAGAGCCAGACTTGAGAGTTACTTCTCATCTGAAGAGTGGTGGTCATGGCACAGACCTGGCATAGAAAAAACTGTCTAATCCAAGTTTTCCTATTGCTAGCTACCATCTGTCTACAAATATGTGACTTCAGTGATTTTAATACAGTTTAATATCCATTTTAAAAAAATATGTACTTAATAAAGAATGTTGTCAGATTAAATTGCTATGAAAGACAAGTGATTTTCTATTTTATGCACATAGTATTTTCTGTTGGTTTGAAAGGTTGATATTTCAGAAACTTACCAAAACACTGCAGTAATTTCAATTAAACTTTTCTACAGGTTTTCTGCATTCCCTTGTTTTCCTCTGCACGCAGAAATGAGACCTTGATTCTTAAAATAAAGGTTTTTGAATCCTGTGAAACATTGTATCTATATCATAGAAAATAGAAGGACATCGCCATTTCAAGCATTATTCAAGATGCTTTCTATTCCCTTACCTTATAACATAAGGCAGAACATGAGAAAATCCATAACTCCAACAGACAGCATACATATTTTAGGTAATATTTTTAGAATGCAAAAAGAGTTAATGTTGCTTCTATCGGTTTCTGAAAGTCTGTTCTTGATTTTATCCAAAATTATCTCATTTGCCTAAGAAGAGGAGATCCAGCTGTAACATTTTCATTTGACTTAAGATACTTCTAAGATAATGCATTTCTTCATATTGCTATGCATATTATGTTGTTGACTTTTTCTTATGAGTTTTCTTTTCCAAATATTGTATTCAGACAAATATAGTTGCTTTATGAAAATTTAGAATATTGACAGAGCATAAGAACAAGTGTATTTTATTAATTCTGTCAGGCTACTTGTAAAATCGGTTGTAAAATTAATAACTTTAAATGTGTTAAATTCTAAAGGCACCAAATGAGATTTAAACTCTTTAATATAAAAATCCGCATAGGTAATGGGTGCATAAGAAACAAGTCTCATTCTGTTATTAATGCATTGTGTATATTATGCTGGTTGACAGCGCTCTTAATATCCCCATTATACCCATTTATTTTTTTAAACAAAAAAGGATAAATAAAACTAATACTCAAATTTTTCCACTGGTCAAGTGCTTTTTAAAAAGCCTCTGATAAACAAGATTTATGAGACTGGACGTGCTTTGCCCTAATTTTGTAATGTTTTGTTTCAGTATAGTAATTTCATTCACTGGTGTCTCTGGTCTTCCTCACCCCTTGAACTTTTTACCGTTTAATCAGGCAAATGCAGGCTTAGAGTATGTTCAAATTTCTTTGTTCTACATTTAAATCTGAAGTTTGAAAGGAACAAGGCTGATTATCATTTCTCTCCATACATAGCCCTGAGATTGAGTTAGTTGTCTGTTTACCTCTTAATCTTCAATTCAAATGTCTGGAAATGTGAGGTTAGGCAGAAGAGGGAAGAAAGAAGAGTGATGTAGACCTAACATTTGGCAAGCTGTTCACTTCAAACATGGCCACAAAAGCACAAAGGAAAACAAAGCCACCCACAATTTTCAAGGTTCTACCATCTGCAAAGTGTAAGTATTTTTGTTCCTTCTTGAATTTTAACATCAGAGTTATTTGCTCTTTCCAAAGGTTCACAATAAACCCGCGAGCCATCAAATTGCATATTTCACTGAAGTGCAGCCATCTTGAATATATTGTAGCCCAGGGATGTCAATAAAATGAATGTAAGACACTGCATTTACTCTATTTCCTGTGAAAATATTTTAAAAACAAATCTATTTCAGAAGAATGCTTCTTCGTTCACTTTGGGCATTAAGAAATTAACTCACATGTCATTTTACATTTTTTGCAAAGGGTAAAATCTAATGTCGGGGTGTGCGTGAGTGCTGTAAGTGCTGCCATTTTCCAAACTTGATATTATTAATCGGGACTGTCAAGTTTAGGTCAAGCGTTTATACACATTGTGCCTCAGTACTTCCAGTGTTTCAAACATATCTGTCATGCACAGCAAATGCACAGTGCAGCACAATCCGTGGCACTGAGAGGCAAACATGAAATCTTTTAGCAGAAATGAGCCAATGCTTTTACCTCATTTATCTGAGCTGTTGCTTTTACCTCATTTATTTGACTTGACACCATTTTTAATAACAATTTCATTTATTTGACAGCTGCATACACTTTCTAAATAAGCAATTTCCTTGAATTTGCTGATTTGCAACACTTTTTTAAATTGTCTTTTTTTTTTTAATTTTGTTTTCCTTTCCATTTTTTTAACACCTTTTATATTATATAGAGACAGGGGAGAGAAGAACCATGTTGTAAAGTATAGGTGTGTATTTTTAAAGAAAATATATCTTAAAAATGTACACTATCTTTAATGCTAAATTAAAAATGTTGCTGGAATAGTGTTATATTAACCTTTGGGTATATGTGATTTCAGCATTCACTTAACTCTGGAGTCGTCCTGTAAATGGGACTTATGTGTCTTATGTCAAGGCAGCCAGGCTGAATCCATAGAAGAAAACTGCTTGGAGGGGCTGATGTCTTAGAGAAGTAAGTCTGCCCTATCTGAGGCAGACAGACTATCACATGGCTACATGTACTAAATTAAGAAGTGGGGAAGTTCATCCAAAGTGCACAGATTAAAATTTTCTATAGGCCTAAAAATGACTCTAAGGCATGAATGAGCCTGTCACTTTTTCTCTGCCTCTTCAGCAAATGATGGATTCACTATATGCCCATAACATAACCCGTGAGATATGCCTGGCTTCATTGGTTATTCTTCATTCTCAGTCAAGCTGAAATAGAGGCTGTGGTTAAACAAATCTGCTTTTATGGAGCAAAGCACTGTGAAACGGAGCTGATTATGACCTGACACATTGAATTAGACTGTTGTGTAAAGCAGTGCTGATGATTCTATTGTTTCAGGGTCCTATTGGTCTGCCTGAGCCTTTCCTTCTCTCTCAAGCCACACACATTTCTTTTTCCCTTAGCTTTAAGAATCTTTCTTTTACTATATTTACTGTTTGCAACTGACTCTGCTGTAGAATGCAATTTAAAAGGTCTATTTAATAAAAAGTTTAGTGATGAATACATTAAGGTAAGGATATCACACATTTCTCTATCACTATTCTCAAAGACATATTGCGTTATAAAAATATCACAATGACATATAATCACTTTTAATTTCACTTATAAAAAAGTAGAAGTGTTGGCTAATTAAGGTCACTGGCCAGCAACATCTAATACCATGTGCCAACAATCAGAGGCCAAGATATACTGAGTTCCAAGATGTCATGTTACTGAGCATCTCCTCTTACTCTGAAGAAACACGAAACACTTAAGCTTTCTACTAAATTTTCCACCTTTTAAGCCATTGGTCTTGATTGAACTTGGTAATGAATTCCTTGATTTATTTCCTGTGTTTGAATCTGTTGGCTACTCTTTCTTTATTGTTCCAGTTGGGCCATGAAAAAGAATAAATAACAGTAACTTTGCAAATAAAGAATTTATTAATTTATAACCAATTTATTATTTTATAACAAATATTATTAATTTTATTAATTTCTAACCAATATAGACAACCATTTTATTAATTTATGAAAAATATCCCACCTTCTGTGTCTCCATACACCTTAGAAACATCAGTTGTTTGTTATTTGCTTAGTTTTTATCACTCCCGGTACATTTCATCTAAAACCCTCTTAACCCTTCTAGGAAAAGTTTTTTGTATAAGATGCCCAGGACTGCTCAGTCTCTGAAATTAGAGAACTGCATGACAATACTGCAGGCACTGAGTCACTGCAGGGCTCATTCAAGATAAAAAATTTATTTCCTTTGGATGCCATGACTAATTGATACTAGTAGTCAAGTTAACTAGTTTAAACCTATCTTGAATATATCTGTGATCTATTGCAGTCACCACTGTTATAGTGCAGATGCAGATAACACCACAGACCTACAGTAAGGTTTAATACCTAAAATATATGTAATTCTTTGTTTCTATACACATTTACAGGTTCAGGTGTATTGACTGCCATAGTCACCATAATGCATTATGGCAATGTTTTTACTGAGCTAGTCATAGGCATTCAGACATTTCAGCTCCCCCCATAATTTCATTGTCAGTGCATATCTGGTATAAGAAGAACCTATGCTTAAATCAGTTCAGATTTTGAGTATTGAATAGTAATTTATGGTGTACACAGTTTTGTAAGCTCTTCAGGTTTCAAAAGAACCTTTGAGCAGACCAAATTTTTAGTATTTTTCCTACATGCAAACCAGAAAATTATTTCTAGTCATTGCCTGTATATGTAGGGTTCAGATCTAATAAAGCTTGTACAGGCTGTTCACCTCAACTTAAACACTGCTCAAAAGCATGAGTAAACTATCCTAAAATAGTGCAAAATAATGAAAATAATGAAAGGGATGAAAAAAAATTTTCTAGAAGAAACTGGTAGGCTTTTAGTACCATACAGAAGATAAGACTGGCACCAGTGTAGAGTTAACAGCTCATACTGATGGATCAAAAGTTGCTGCACTGTTCAAGTGCATCCCAGTCATCTGATGGAAGCTTCTGACTCCACAGCAGCGGAGGCAGGGAAAGTGAGATGTTCTCAAAACCAGAGTGAATATAGATTTGATGCACACTGTGGCAGTCCCCACAGTTTAATGGCACTGAGTGAAGTAGATTCCTAGATGCTGTCGTTTTGGTACCATTTCCATGGTATCTGTGAAAAGAGACTCCAATTTTTTTTTATTTAATCCAGAATAAAGGAAACTTTTTGTAATAGGAAAATGGAAATAGCAATAAGCATGGAGATATAAGCACTTCCACAAAAAAAGAAGGATCAATACAATAAAGATCCACTATTCAATAAATGCAAATGAAATTATAGAGAAATTGACAGAAACTTCTGGAGTTTACTTCTCTTAAATTTATTTTATCTTTTATTCTTAGCTTTTATTTATTTTATCTTGACTGCATTATATTGTTCTATATCATCTGCAACCTTTTCTTTCTTTACATTTTTTCCCGCTATTCATTTTATTTTATCTTGACTGCATTATATTGTTCTATATCATCTGCAACCTTTTCTTTCTTTACATTTTTTCCTGCTATTCATTGGATGTGTCTATGTTCCATGAGGGCTACCTTACCGACAAACAGCTGCTTACTTGGCTTGGCAGGAATCTCCTATTGGCAGCATGAAAATTCTGCATTACTGAAAGCCAGAGTGAAGCCAATTTGTTCAAAGCTTCTCATCAAGCAAAGAAAACTAGTCTTGTCACTCTAATATAGTTTCAAGTGTAGTGGATTTTGCCAGTAAATAAGTAAATTGCTTTTCAGTAGACTGAAGAGACTGGTCAAGAAAAATCTCCACAAGGAAAACACTCATTGCATCTCTTGACTTGCAGAGGAGGAACTTTTTTCTTTTTTATTTTAAGAACTTATTCTGACAAAAATATATACTGGTAACAAAGCAGACTAGTGTTCTCTCTTCATAAATAGTGTGGGCAACAGAAGAATTATGTAAGTTTTCACAAGTTAATAATTCTTAAATAATCCATTGTGAGTTTAGAAATCCAGTTTTCATAAATTCAATATAGAGTTTTTACTGAAGTCTGTGTGTAGGAGAAAGGCTTTAGCCATATATTTGAATTATGAGACTTTGCTTGCTCTTCTGCAACATATTGAATAATTTTAACATTATGAACCCTTGTGCTGGATAGAAACATTGAATTTAATTTGCTGAAAATCAATTTTGTTCTGGAATTCTTTGACTCCCCTAGTAAAACTAGTCTTTGTGTATACCTCTTATTCCAAGGTTTAAGTAAAGGTCCAAATAAACTCTTACCATGTGGTCAAGTATTTATTATGACAAGCAAGTGCAAAAAAGTCACATTACTCTGAAAAATGTTATTATGTAATATTTTAATTTACTTTATTCAACAGGCCCATTGTATTAAGCATCTATTTTAAGCCATAAAACAGATTAGCTATGAGCTGCAGTTGCAGTTCCTGTAAGTTCAATGCACGTGTGAGTGGCAGGATAATTAGTTACATACATTTTGGCAGCTGCATTATATGTTGCAATATCGTGTAGCAGTTTCATTATGCTATAACAGTTCAGGTGATCAAAGAGTCAAAATAATTATTGGATTTCAAGATAAACAGAAAAGGAAAGTCAATGGATATATGGAGTCACAATGTTGACTAATAATCTGATCTTTCAGCAGTCTGGAAGTACAGAGGAGTCCTGGAATTCGTTTAAGATTTTGTATCTAATGTCAGTTAAGGGAGATCAGTAGAATCTGATCCTACTGAAGCAGGATCAGGCTCCAAATACCATGGTGGAATAAAGTTCATAGTACAATTTTTTTTTTATTTTATTTCAGCATCAATGCATCAAAAAGACTTAAGGGAGAAGGGATGGGGAGAAGGGGAAAAGGTAAAGAGCTTATCCCTGAACTGCTTACTTAAAAATATGTTCTGATATGTTAAATATATTTATATTCTGGTCCCATGTGCGCATGTTTTCAATTTCAACAGTAATTATTTATATGAAGCTTTTAAATAATTAAGTACCAACTGAGACTTATCTATCCTTGATACTAAATTCATGCAGTCAAATTCAGAGCAACCTCTTTACCTTCAATCTACTTTATGGTAACTCATTGTGAAGACAGCTAAATGGGATTCCACCTTTGCTAGTTACACATTTCTTATACTCATTATCATTAATAGCTTAACAGCCTCCAAACTGTTACCTTAATCTTTTTTATGTCAATGAGATATTCTCCAACTGTCAACATTTTACAACCATTATACACATTAGAAATCACTATATTTTGAATCATGTCCAATTAATGGAAGAAATAATTACAACATTACCTTTAATTGAATGGAAAATGTTGACCAGGTTTCTTCTATTTTTCCTTTGGATGACATTTATATTAGAAGTGCTCTGCACAAACACACAGGTTTAATGTAATGCATCCTCATAAAAATATTTAATAGTCCTTATGAAATATTCAGGTTAATTTTCATTTTTTGGTGTACACAGTTTTTTCAGTATTCGTCCTACATTATATGTACTTATTAGAAAATGGGATACCCTGCTATGCTGGGAACAGCATGGGATTTTAGGAAACAAAACTTCATATGTGTTTGCTACTCATGTCTTCAATATTAGAATCAAACAGCAGACACATACAGGAAGGTACTCGGTTCCTTTTGAGAAATACACTTCTCTGCACTTAGCGCAATTAAACCTTCATATTTTAAGTGATACTGCACAATGGAATTAATCCTTCCACACTGGTTTGACTGCAAATAGAAGATATTCTAAGATGCCCCCCAAAAGACAAAAAAAAGTATGTGAAAGATGTGATTTTTATACATTGAATCATTTTATAAAAAGTTGAGATAGAAGTGCAATTTAAATATGCACTTCAGTATGCAAGGTAAGGGTAGTGACTTGACCAACGCAGACAGTATTTCAGGTGTGAGAAACTGTGAAAGGAACCAGACATCTGAAGGCATTTAGAATGAAAGATTTCAAATCAAGTCAGAGAAAGGACAAACTGAAATTTGTGGTTTAGGTTTCCTAAGATTATTCACTTCTCTGAGACAGTTAAATAATATTATTAAGTATTAGATTGCCTAAATTTCTTGGAAAACAGCAGCAAAGGATCTTTGAAGCTATTTGTGCACAGCCCCCTTCTGACCGAGTTTAAACATGAGTTTAAAGGTGATGAGAAGGAGAGTCTGCATGGCTAAAGGCAAGATCAGAGTTCATCAGAGGTTCAAGTGCTGATGAACAAGCCCTTTAGCCCTCTAAGATTCACTTGTTAAAGACAGAAAAAGTCACCTGCTATTTGAGCTATACATGTAATACCTGGCAGAATTTCCTTCCAAATTCTTTTCCAAATTCTATTTGCTTTAATATTTTCACACTGAAACTAGGAAAACTGAGATTGGAGCACACATGTGAAAGCCGCTGAGACCTAGGTGCAATATAATTCAGAAATGTGTTTATCTGATAGTGAAGCCTGACAGGAAATGAGAAAAAGATGATGCAAGCTAAAGAGAAATTCAAGGAACTGCCCAATAAATAAACTTCTTTTTTCTGTTTTATATATTTTTTTTTTCTGTAATGTTAATTAGCTAAGCTAGTGGATCTCATAAAGTTTAGGAGAGTTTGCTTATCACTTGCATGCAGCTAAATTTTAATGACTTTCTGTGAAATCTCTACCGGCTAACTGGCTACATCATTACAGATAAAATAAAATACTTAGAAGTGAACGCACAATTGATGTCACATCATGTAATAAACAGGTACATCAAACAAGTCATTAGTATGGCTTTTTTTCTCCTATTACTATGTAGAAAGGGTTTCAGTGTTCCTTCCGTGTGATGCAAATTCAAATATTAGGAATACTCAACATGTTTGAAAGTAAACTAACATTAATGAAGTGTTATTGTAATTAAAATAAAAACAGCATTTTCAGAAATGTTATTTTCAGATTTATGCTTTGAAGATCTCTTATGCTAATAAAACTTTCAAACCTCATTACTTTCTTTTGCTACCAATAGGATTACTAAAGAAAAAAATGTAAGGACTGATCTCAAAAGGAAAATTAAAGTGTAAAACATTTGTTAACCTAAAGGAAAAAAAAAAAAGAAAAAAAGAAAAAAATAATGGAAGACCGAAAAAATTTCTGGTTTTCTGTACATTAAAGAGCTTCTTCTTTGCCTCTCTGTCTCCCCCCTTATTATTATTATTTTTTTTAATATTATTTCATCTCTAGGTCAAATCAAGTTCATCTATGTCCACTAGATTATTCCAGTTAAAAGGAAAGACAAAGATTAAAGAGTATAGTAAAATACCTTCCAATCTGCCATGGATGCAGTGTTTAATATTAAAGTCAGGTGACAGGACTGCATCTAGGCTGTGGTAGCTAACCTAGAGACCTCCGGGTGTTGAGCTGGAAGAGATGAAGTCTGATTTTGACTTCGTCGTATAAACAGAATGTCATCCACCCATCAAAATTCCACCCACAGTGAACCCCCAGCATGGTTAATGATTATAATCTTCACATTTAATCATGGGAACACAGTGACAGGCAAACAAAGGTTAGCTAAACTGACAGTGCAGGCTGTTTGAATGGAAAAGGGGGACTTCACAGGTTTTATTTTAAAATGTGTATCTTCTTTCAACTGTACTTTTCAGTTTTACACCAGAATAGCGTACAAAGCCTGGCTGCTTGCAGGCATGGGCAGTGTGCATAATTAACCTTTAAACTGCAGAAAGACTGAAAACTTTGATGCTTTCTTTAAAAGTGTTGCTATGCCAATACTACTTTCAAGGTTAAATTAAGCTAAGGGCACTTAAAGGGTAAAGGAAGAATAACTGCACCAACATGTCAAAGTGTCAGACAGAAAAGATGTCATTTTAGAAAAGACATAGTTATTTTTTAGAGATGCTCTTTTTTACCTACATTAAAGGACAGTGACAAGTTACTTAAAACAATATTTCAAGGTACACTTCTCTGTACAGTTTGTTGCTCATAAAACTGTGTGGATTCTTTCATGCCCTTTCATCTGCCTACTGTGATGTCCAGACTTCTGATCAAATGCATGCACTTCAAACCTTCTTATATTAAAAGTATATATTCACTAGTCTTTTAGGCATGCATGCAGTAAATGTACTCAGTTTTTGTATGGAATAATGAATAAAAGCGTAGCAATTGATCTTTACAGGTAAAATGAACCTAATTTAATCCCTGCAGAAAAAAAAGAAAAAAAAAAAAGGAGTGATTTTTACATTAGATTAAACTATTCACCATAAACTAAGCATTTAAACAAATACTCAGTTGCTCTTTAAGTCATTGAGCTATTGCATTGTTTTTGATGTTATTCAGGGGGCACTATTTCATATGTACTATTAATATAGAAAATCAATGCAATAAATTCACACTAAGATGATAATACAGTTTGTATACAACTCTCACTGCTTTTGCAAAATGTTCAGGTGAATTTTTCGAGTACAAATACTATATCAAAGGAGCAACAAGACACTCAAAACATGAAAGATTGAGCTCACCTTCTCCAGGTGAGCTCCAAGGTGCTTTTCACGGCCCAGGACTTGGGATCTTTCAAGTCTCGGGGGGTCTCCAGCCTGCAAGACCCTCTGTCTCACATGCTTTCTTTGCCACTGGTAGTGCACTGTGTTGAAGGCCAACATCTACTTATGCTTTCCAGTCAGACACACAGAGCAGGATGAATGCATCACTGGTCACACATCTGTGTCACTGATGCCTGTGCAATGTTAAAATATTGAACCTCCTAAACCTGCCAGCAAAACAGGCAGGGGAGGAAATTATGGTTGGAATTTGAATAATTATGGCCTATCTAAACAAGTTCTAACAGGTAAGCAGTGGCTTTCTGCAGCACTAAGAAAGGAAAAGTAAGGAAAGTCATTAAGAGGATAGGAACAGATTATTATGAAGTGAACCTGAATGCTGAATCTTAGAAGTTTCCTAGTCAAACATGGTAAGGAACAGGAATACACTTCTAGATTAAAAAAAAGTAAGCAAAATAATATAAAATATTTTGATAGTTTATTTTTTGAAAGTATAACTGTGAATGGCAGTAATAACTGGGAGTAGAGTATGACCAAGGTCCCTTAGATCTCTGTTTTTCTATGTAATGAAATAGCAGTTCAAGTCTAGTTGACAACTCTCACCACTGGTTGTAACTATGCTCAATGAATCCAATACATAATAAATTGGTTTCATTTATCTTTTGTCAATTTAAACTGCTAAAATATAAGATTGAATTCTTTATTGAATGTCTGTTTTTGCCATGAGTTCACAGTAAAAAAAAAAAGTAAAGATCTATAGAAAGCACAGGCAGAATTTTTATGTCCTCTGTCACAGAAGATTTGCTCTGCTAACACAAATTTAAATTCTCCTTATATACTGATGCTGACTTCCATGGTGACTAATTTAAAGCCCAATATTAGAGGTCTATGTTCTCATTTCTATATTTCATTTCAGATACTCTTTGTGTTGTGGTTTTATCTCTCAACATTTTTTTTTTCTTCTCTGGAAGAAAGGCTTTTTGAGAATACAGTGAGTAACATTGTTCTCTAAAAATAGTTTCTTCCAAGCTTCCATATTTTCCTTTTTATTTTGTAACCTTTTTTATGGTTGGAAAGAAACTATTTCCGCAGTTTACACCCTCAAAATAGCAGAGAGCAGCCTACCCTACATCTCAGTTATATGGAATGCATACACTCATTGAAGTAGAGACAACAAATATAAATATGCAGTCATCCCTTGCATGCTCCTAACAATGTATTACATTCTGAATAGACTACAAAATACCTGAAGATTGGATTTACGTGTTGGAACTGTGGGGTGATTTGTCACACAGTTGAAAGCCAAAAAGGAAAACAGGAACTAAACATTAAAAAATTTGCCATTTCAAACTTAGCTCTTTTCCATTCAAACTAGTACATTTTTAGTTCACTTGCTCTTTTGAAGTATTCTAGAATTTATAGGCATAAATATACAGTTCTCACGAGAACTATTTTTCATGGTTATCTGCTAAACCCTTGCTCTGAGAAGGAGCAATAAAGCCCCCATTTGCTTTACAAGACAAATGTTGGTCTCTGTTTCAATTGCAGCATCAGCTCAGAGCCAGGGACCACCCCACTGCTTCAAATGGTAACCGCTTTCTTATTGTCATTAAACTTCCTAGCACTGACTGACCCCTTGAAACTTGTCTATCATTATTATGCCTCCAAGAGAGACAATTTATGAAAACTCACCATGCTTTTTTTTTTTTTTTTAACTAAACTGCATCCAGTTATGGCCTTCTTTAGAGGTTTTTACCCACTGTACAGCTGAACACAGATGCAATTGTGCTTGCTTACATACATCTTAAGCACCACTATAACATTACAGTGTTGACTTCAGTGAATAGGAACACACCACAAAAAAAGATCTCAGATTTAATTTTTTTAAACACTGAGAAAACAAATAGCTATTCAGCAGAGAAGTCAACAAGAAAGCAAGCACAGAAAGACTAAACCAGAAAGAAACAGGAGACACAGTAAAGGGAACTGTGTGAGGCAAAAGGTTTTGGTCCTCACCAGTCTTCTCTTAGACTTAAAAAGCATTTCAGATTCATGAATACTTTCTCCTTTTCACTCTAAATAACTGAATATTGTCTGATCTAAGCACACCATGAAATGTATTGATTGTGCTTTGAGAGATGTCTGACACAGGGAGAAATATTTGCTACAGCTGTGGTCTGATCAGCTAAAAAAAGAGAAAGGGCAGTGAGGGAGAACAGCTACTTAAATTCATCCCAGTAACAATGAGGGCACCACCAAACTGTATTCATTCTGACCTAAGTAATCCAGGATTGTCTGCAAACAAAATTTTTATTCAGATTAACAAATCTTTGGGTAAATTCAGACCACAGAATAGGTTGCAGTTTAAATTCTTAATGTAACAAGAACATAGATAAACATAAAAGAACATAGATAAACCAAGAATGAATTACAGTCCATCTTGGACTGTAAATCAAAGAAATAATGTTTATTAATCAGACAAGGTCAGCCTATAATGTAGTAATGGTTTGGGTGGGTCAGAGTACTAAAAATATAGAAGGTTTTATCCCTTTTATACATATAGATGTGAGAAAACTCATGTGTTGTGTACTGTATACAACACAATCAGAATGCAAATTTTTTTTCAATTTCCCCTTCCCAGTGAATTTAAACTAAGAAGGAGCCCTCAAGAACTCTTCTGTTCCTCTTTTCTTTTTCTAGAAGAAAATTACTTGAGGCATAAGTATATCATATGCACTTCATTTTTCCTCCTTCATCATTTCTTTCCTCAGTGTTACTTGCAGCCAGATTTATATATATATATATATATATATATATATATATACATATACACACACACACAGAAAATGTAAGGATTTACTTTATTTGTAAAAATATAAAATATTTTCAGAAGAGAATAGATACTAACAATCAGCAGACAGCTGAGTGTAAAGGAGAATATTCATAACTGGAAGATAGGACTTCTGCAAGTGATTCTAGACTTACAAAAACTCGTGAGAACTCAAAGCATCAGGATGGAGAGAAAGTCATAGATGAGCTGTGAGTAAGGAGCTCGCTTTCTATATAGTTGAGGAAACGCAGGAAGAATTAGCAAACCCCTGCTGTTAGAAGGTGTAAGGGCAAAGTAGTCTTGCCCTGTCGACAATTCTTTGTCCTTTACTCTTTGCCTAAAGACGTCTTCAGTCTTTCTATTAAAAGTGGGGGGCAGGGGGTGGGGGTGGCGGGGAGAAAAAACAGAAAAAAAGAAAAGCTTTACAAAGTTTTGACAGGCATCTCAAGAGACTCCAGAATATCTTAGAACCTGGGTGCTGAGAAGGTCTCCAGGAAAAAACTGTCAATTGGGAGAAGATCTCCAGAAAAACACTTCAGAACTATTGTGATTTTTAATTGTGAGGTTCACCTGCCCTTTGGGATGATGACACCTAAGGTGACATCTATGAAAGATCCTTATAGGCAATGTGAAGCTCTTCAAGTTTCTTTACTTCTAAGTAATGATAAAATCTTTTTGAAGTCGCTCCTCATGCACAGAATTGCTAAGATGGTGAAAACACTGTGACCTTAACCCACAAAAATCTTGTTGTCTGGACTTACATTCATCTTCATCAACAAAAACGCTTTTTCTCTGCTGATACAACAAATGCAGCGCGTGGAAATAAAAAGAAAAAAAAGCTCAATTCTTCTTTCAATTGAAGATATATGGTTTTAGGGTGAAAGCCTACACCAAAACCTGAACTGGAACTCCTGCAAGAGAGAATTTCAGCCAAATTATTGCTCTGAAGCTCTGCTGCACATTTGCCACCACAAAGTGCAAATGAAAGCAACTGTCAGGACACAAAAATTAAAACTTATCAAAGAGAAGCAAAAGAACAATACTGTCATAGTATGCATTCAAATTCATAAATAGGCCTGGATGTTGAGAGGAAAGCTGGCCTTCAAGAAGTTCTGTAATCCTTTTCCCAATCACTTTGAAAAAACTTAAGGTTGAACTGGACACTGAAGAAAAGCAGAGTGTACTTTCATTCATAGCTACAGTTTCATTGGCAAAGTACAAATCAGTAAAACTACATTCTATGAAATTTTTACTGTAAGTACGAAGAAATCCGTGGATGAGCCCTGAAAGTCTGCCTATATGTAGTTTTCCTTCCAAGTATAAACTTGTCAAAGAGCACCTTTTTTGGGCATTTTTTAGCTGCATATCCTACACAAATTACCTTATTTAGTTTCCTGTAGAACTTGGACCTGTAAATCTTCTGGAGGCTTCCTCCTTCAAACTGGGATCTGACACTACAGATCTCTATCTGAAAACTTTGGTACTTTTTTATAAAATGCACTGAAATGCTTTGGAGTATTTTACTCATTTTGTGATTCATTACAATGACTAAGTGAAGACTTATATTAAGGAAAAATAGTGGATTTGGGATTAATTAAGAAACCTTCCACCAAACGCACAAGTCCCAGCAAGGCATAAAACATTGAAGATAACAAAGGGAGAATGAGAGAAAAATGGAAATAACTGGTAGTCTAAATCCATCCTTAAGAAGAGAACTGAGAAGGACCAACTCAAAAAGTCAAGATCTCACATAAAACAACATTCAGAAATTCTCTGATTTTATGAATTACAGTTCTTCTTTAAGAAGAAACTGTATTAAATCTGTCAGTTTTTTTAATCAAAAAGCCTGTTACAGTAGAAAACCCACCATTATCAGAGACAAAATGAGCCTTATGGAGCTAATTTAGAACGTAATACATTTTAGTCCTTTCTGTGCAACATTATCACACAAATATACACACCAAGTGGAAATAACAGGAGCACTCAAAAGATCTGTGATATCTCCCTGAAGATGCTGGGCTCACAGAAACAAAAATTGAGGTTTGTTGAGAAATAGCTAAACTGTTAGAAATGTACTTAGCATTAATGTAAGTTTTTCTGCTTACATCTAACTATATCTGGCTGACTACTTCAATCATATATTTTATGGAATTTGTGGATTTACACACTTGTGGAAGGCTAAGAAAGATTCCTGAGAGAAATTACCCTAAATTCTGAAGCACTTAAAGGCTGGCCATAACACTTTCAGAAAATTCAATCTCTTCATATGGCTGAATAGCCACTGGAAAAGGAAACCATTATTGATTACTTTTTTTTTAATGCCAAACACTCTCTATTCCGCTTTCTCAAATGATTTAGTATTTAGTATTTCTATTCTTTATTAAAGCTATTTATTCAAGATGTTGGACTTGTTTCCATTTCTAATTATCAAAATTCCTCAGTTACAGTAAAAAGTCACACGATACCTCAAATAGTCCTTTCCATAACTTCCCAAGATATTTAAATATGTTAACATATAAATCAAAATAATGTGATTAATTTTTTTAATATTTATTTCACATATAAAGATGATGTTTTGGGATTGTTAGTGAACATTGTATTTTTAAAGCAAATATTCTTAAAATATTGTAAAGAGGGTTGTTTTTTTTTTTTTTCAAAACTAGAAAAATATATACAGAAAAACAAATACATTTTTGTTTCATTTTTTTAATTTGCATTGCTTATCCAATAAGGACAAAATTTTCAAGACCAGAATAAAACCCTGCCAGCTTCATTTTCACCTTCTTTACCAATTTTTTAAATCTTATATTTTTCCAAGTCGTTCCTCTGACTGTGGTTGTTTCTTCATCTTTTACAGCTTTCAAGGAATAATTCAAGTTCCATAAAAAAACAGGTTACATGTTTGATATTGTTTCTCTCTCTCACTTCCCCCAAGAAGGTCAGGTCATGAAGCAGGACTGAGATGTCATCCAACTTTTACTTAATTCCACAATTACATGAGTAATTGTAATCCATTTGAAGCTAAAACTTTTAACAAAATGTTACAGGTCTTACATTACAAACCACTATGAAACATAGAATAGCTTTGCTTGAATTGTCCAGACCAAGAAAATAAAGAGCTCATTATGCTGAGAAATAAAAATTAGGTACTGGTTGCATCATTGCCTGCTACAATTTGGATCTGTATGTAAGCAATAATATTTTCCAATTGTCATGAATGATGGTGACAGAGGAGGAAAAGGAGCTTTTATGTTAGACTTAAATTTTTTTGTAGCACAAAGGAGCTAAATTATTAAAAATATTTTTATTTTTTTTTAAAAAAGAGAGTTGTTATTCATTCTTTATGCGAACTTACCCTTTAGACTGGAAAAACTCATAGGAAAGATGTTTACAAAAGTAATGGGAAATAACAGGAAGATAATCAGAATGCTGACATTTTAACCAGATGCACAGCCAGTTTCTAGCTCTGAACAATATCATCTCAGTATGAAAACAGTAATAAGCCTTTTTTTGATGCATTCTGGCAATTTAAATGTGGAGCCAAGAATAAAACAATTTCAAAAATACAATCAGGCTGTACCTGAAAAGTAGGAGTAATACATAGTAGCACAGATCAGTAATAGAACCCTAATGAGCACTGGTTTGTCATTTTCAACGGTGGAACTTACATATAGCCAAATCAGAGCTTTCCTTAGTTTTTCAATTTTCAAAATTAATACAGACACCACCTTCCTAGCATGATCATTTATAAAATGGTTGCTTAATTATATTATATTTCTTTCAGAAAATGCTGTATAAGCTTTCATTGAATCACAGATCTGTTGGGGCTGGAAGGGACCTCTGGAGATCGTCCAACCCGACCCCCCCGCCAAAGCAGTCGCCTGGAACAGGTGACACAGGAACACACCCAGGTGGGTTTTGACTGTCTCTGGAGAGGCACACTCCATGACCTCCCTAGGCAGCCTGTTCCAGTGCTCTGCCATATGCAATGTAAAGAAATTCCTCCTCACCTTGAGGTGAAACTTCTTGTGTTTTATTATATGGCCACAAATATTAATTATTATTAAACATATCACAGTTTGATGATGTTAGATGATGAGACAAATGCACCATTACTGATAATGTCCTTTGTACTTCATGCTATATCAGAAGTCAATCTAGATAAGTGGACAATTAAAAATGCTTTATCCAGGGATATTTGTATTTTTACAGGAGAAAAACACAGGAATCTTAAGGCTTGTTACTGTCACAACAGACATTAACAAAAATATCAAAATCTCAGTGAGGCTGAGATAAAGTGGAAAGAATAGGGTGTATCTAACAAACAATATCACGACCATATATATGACAGAGGCTGAGACTCAGGATTAGGCAGACCATTTTCCAGCAGTCAGTGGTAATTGCAATAAACACAGACTTCTACAATTAGGGAGAGATGATGGAAATAATTCATCCACAATTAAAAGCATGCAGACTGGCAGAGGCAATTATAATAATACATATACAGTCAATATATTCACTAATTAAAAAGGCAAGATGGAATATGGATGTATTGGGAAATAACAGGGAAATGCATCCTATTCAAATGTAATTCAGTATTTGAGATATAATTCTTTGGAAGACTCCCCAGTTGGCAGCAATAGCCTAGAAATTATGCTGTATATTATATATAAACCACCCTCTGAGTGAATACTTGTATAACAGCACCAGTAATCTCAGTCCCAGTTCAGAAGAACATAAATAGTTTGGCCTAGTTCCAAAAATATGGAGTATGTTTCTGATTTTCCTCTCAATGAGCATCTGTACAATTCTCATCAGGAATTTCCACTCTGGGGCATTCTAAAAGCACAAGAGACAGATTTTCTGATTTGAATAATTGCCCTTTAATGAGCGAAATAGTATCTTGTGGTAGCATTTGCCTGCTGCAGATTAGGAAAAGACAATGGCAACAGCGCTGCATCATTACACTGTTCATTCAAAGTCAAAATAAGAATTATATCACGCACCAATCCTCAAGATAGGTGCTGCTTGAAATCCCTGACCTGCATTAGTATTTATTAAAATTCCTGGATTTCATTGATGCATAAGCATTGCAGAAACATCATGCTATTGATGTTAAGGTCCAGTACAAACAGATAAAAGGTGCATGAAAGATGGGATTAAAAAAAAAAAAAAAGAAAAGCAAGATTCCTTGACCAGTATTGTCAAAAACTTTAGAAAGGACATGCCATGTAACATCATAAATATTGGTAACTATGTTTTAGCAATCTGAATCTTTAAAGTATTTTTCAAGTTTGAAAACACCAGCTTTGGCATTTCCTGTCTGTTGGTGAACCTGTGTCACTTAAACTCTCCAAGAATCAGTTTATCCAGTGAAATGCTCCTGAAAATATAACACACTTTCATCTCACACGCATTTTCAAGTGGTTTTAAAGTGATGATTGCATGACATCATGAAGAGATAGAAAATTATCATCATTCAGCTGTAGGAGCCATGCAGCAGCTGTACCTCCCAAACACAAATAGGATGAAAGGAGGCAGGGGATCCCACTAAATCATGGAAAACATGACAACATCTAGCCATGCTTAAATCTCAGCTTTCACTCAATTTGCCACATTGCCTTATCTAGCTGTATCACTCAGGGAGTTGGGCAGCTCTAGCACCATAGAAACAATAATTACAAGGACCTAACACAGCATGGAGAAAAGAAAAAGAGCAGGATATGCTGAAGAAGAATGTTGAATGCTATCTATATAGCTGAAAGTTGAGGCTGGAAAATCTTGTTCTTCATCAGTTCCACGAGAAACTTCTTTCTATGGGACTGAGTTAGAATTATGGATTAGGTTATATAAAAATTCTGGTCTTCTGATAACACACGAAGTCCTTTAGGAAAATCTCTGTAAAGATTAACACTTTTCAAAGCAGCAGGTATAACATGGAAGCATATCTTAACAAATTTTATTGCCAGAAAAGAAGTGATAGCATGAAGAGCAGAATTCTTCAGGAAATTCTGAGTGACCTGTTAAATAGAGTATATGCAATAAATGCACATCTGTGCCTTTTCAAAGTTGTATCCTGGTCTTCACACTCTATGACCTCATAAGTCAGAACTTGGGCTTTTTTGCTTAATCTCCCCATTTTAGTTATAAAAACAATCCTTCTCCCCAAAGAATTAGTCAGACATATATGTCTTATGATTTAGTGAGGAAAAAAGCCCCAAAACCATGATGAGTAATAGTAACTCCTAAATTATTTCTTCAGAAAATCTTCTGATTTCAATGTGTCTTTTCCAAGTAGGCTAACTATATAAATAGGGCTGGCAGTGTCGGAACTGTCTTTTGGAGTTTTTTAAGTACTTTATCTTCTCAGTGCCTGTGAATTAAAGAATTTTTGTCTGAGATATTCCTCTGATACATTTGAGAAGACTTTACTGGAAAGTTTACAAAGAAAACAGTTTTTCCTTATTTGAGAATAGAATAGCTATAACCATGGGGGAAATAGAGGAGTGAATTTAGTAAATCCACAAATCAGAATTCAAAATAAGCAAATAAAGGTACAATAGCTGGCAAATGTTTGGAAGTAATTTGGAAGTAAAAAAAAAGGTGGAGGATGAGAGTTTTCAACTGATCTAAATCACCTTGCTTTTGCATGCTTGAGAGGAACCATGTCCATTATCATGCAAGAATCTAGTCCAACTTTTTAAATAACCTCTTTTTAAAATAATTAATTTTAAATAATGTATGAAATTCTACAATGAGATAGTATTTTAGCCTGAAGAAATATTTGGCCTATCTCTTGCAGTAGTGAATGGAGGATGCCCAGAAAAACAAACAAAAAAATAAAATCCACATTTAGACAGAAATTTGAGGTACTTTTTATTACTAGGAGGTTCTGGTATTTCCTGATCTGTATTGCAATACACAAAAGTACATTTTCTATTTATTCATTTTTGTTTTCCTGAAAATATCCTAGTGGATATGTTGAATTATTGTTGAATACTCACATGATATTTTCAGAGATTACAGTTAGTAAAAATTATTTTCCTGAAAAAAATCTCTGAATATTTGAATATTTTACTTCCTTCATATACATTATTTTGCATTTACTGTCATTTAATTTCATCTCTCATTTTAATCACTCAGTCACTCTGCTAGATTCTTCTGTAACTCTCCAGAGTTAGGATCAGATTTGATTATCCCAAATAATATTGTAGTATTTAAAACCCTTGTCATGTCAATTTTCATTCCTTTTCATTTCATGAGAAAAATAACAGTTCGGCTGTCTAAATTTTTAACTTTCTTATTCTTAAAATTTAAAAATTATCATGTACTCCTACCCTCTTTATCTACCTGTTAAACATTTATTAATTCATAACAGATACATAGCAGCTCGGTTTCCTTTGGTAAGAAACAGCATGTAAAGGAAAATAACAAATGTACCTTAGTAGACTATAGACAGGATCTGTCCAGAAAGACATTGTTTTTCTTCATTACATTAGATAATTTGTTAGAATAAATATAAATTCAGTCACATAGGAAGACTTCTGTAAACCTGAAAGCTTTTCCAACTTTTTCACTTATAAAAATTAGACTAATAAAGGAATGCTACTATTCCATTCAAATATTAACCTCTTAAGCTACTACGGCAACACCTTCTACTGCGACAATACTTATCCAAAGGAGAAGTGTAATACATTTCTCAACCTTAATTTTGTAATAGTTTTGTTAGAAACTATAGCAGGGTTTAAATATGTGGTTGCACAAAATCTATAAAATTTAATCACTTGGTATAAAGTAAAAAAGAGAAAATATGTGTTTTGAATCAATAAGAATTGTTATACTTAGTTTTTAACTTGCTAACTAATTTTCACATTTAAATTACAGAAAACCAAGAAAATGTCAGCCAAAAATGTCAGAAGTACAATAAAACCAAACAGATGTTCTAAGAAAATGATTGTCAGGTTGAAAGGAGAATCATCTAACTTCCTGATGAATATATTCCTTAGTCTGCAGCCATTTCTGCAAAGAGCTGAAAGCACTCTTTTAAGGCATTGCAAATGAGGGTGGTAAAGAGAGAAGTTCTTTCCTAGATTCATGTTGGGCATTCATCCATAGCTGGCTGTGAATCACTGCCACCAAGATTCATTACAGCACAATAATTTTTCAAGCCAAATCTGTTTTATGAACCTATTTTTCCTAAGGCACTTACATTTCCTAATTTATATATTCTATTTAAAATTATGTAAGATGCTAAACAAACACCTTTTCCTTGTCCTTCTCGCCACACTGGCGTGACAGGAGAGTGCCACCCACAAACCACAGGACAAGGTGCACCATGCTGTAGTGTTGGGAGGCTGGAATAATGTCAGCAGTTTCTGCTCTACTTCTAATAACTCTTGTCGATTCAAGGTTTTTTTTTTTTTTTTTTTGGTTTTTTTTGTTCAGTTTTCTTTTGTTTTGACAACATTATACTATGATTTTTTGAGGGCTTTTTCTGCCTGCAAAGAGCTGAACAAAACCAGCTCCAGGGTGTCTGGATGTTAATATTATTTTGCCTGATTGCTAATCAAGAAGAACAGACTGCTCATTTTCTCTAGAAAAGATTATTTGCTTTTTTTTTTTTAATTCTAAACAAAACTTAGGCCTTATAAGGGGTCACTCATTAATAATACAAAACCAAAAGTTTTTATTGTAGCAATCCATATATTTCCCAAGCCTCATGGAATTTTTTTTCCACTATCTCTTCTCCATATAGTTCCTGACACCAGCACCAGCCAGACTGTGTGCCCTTTTACACCAGGGACAGGGCTGTCAAGACAGCTTAGTTTCTTCATGGGCACCAAAGTAACTGTCCATGCATGCACAAACACTCATAGCTTAGCACCTCCAGTATGCCTCTGAAGACCAAGTTTTTCACAGAGACTCAGCACTCAAAAAGCCAAGCTCCTGAAACCATTAAATTTGATGCTCCAATAATATCTGAGCTTTTCAGAAGTTCTAGCTGAATAAATCATAATTCTTGAATATGTCACTAGCTCCTTCGTTCCTTCACTGTTCAAGTACTGCTGTTTGCTGTTTTTTCCATTTCTGCTCTCACTCTCCATGGAAAAAATAAATCAATTTTAAAAGTTGTCTTATTTGAAAAATTGAAAGAATTAAAGAATGAACCCAGGGAGACTTCCTCAACTGCAATAAACTGGGACCACCTCTTTTCCCTTTCCTTGCTGGAAGCATAAGAAAAGAGACAAAATAAGCAAGTAACTTTCTGAGTGTATCTTTTTTTGTTTCGTCTTCACACCAAGAATGTTTCTAAAGTTCTTGTTCTGATTTTACAGCTTAGAAAATGTAGAAATGCTGAGGGAGTTAAGGAGGAAATAAAAAAACACTATTTAAAAAAAAAATAGTACGGGCAAAAAAATCAGCCCTGAAAGCCTAAAGCATGCATTATCAATTGCATGGCTTTTTAGAATGTATTTTATGAAACCATTCATATTTAACTCTTTTGGTTAAAGGTCCAGCACTAAAATAAATCAAAATCATGTGTTCTATAATTGTAGTATAAAATATGCTCACTTGCATCTCTCTGGTTAAGTGTCAGAACACAACCTGCTTCTTCCATGAAACATACGTTATGGTTCTCATCAGCAACACCCCACATGAGCATCACACTGCAGTTGCCAAGGAATAATCAATTGAAATTACACATATACTCTGAGCACTGGAATAGTGCCTGGCACACACTGACTACCAACAGGGAAGACACCGCAGTAAATTCTGCTTTGGTGCATTTTTCATAAAACATAGCGGTGGTATCTGCTGATCTATTAAGACACAGAAAGATTTTTTAGAAAAATTTGCATGATTAGATCATTTAAGGAGTGGTTTTTTTACAACCTGAATAGTCAACATTCGTTGTAATTGCAAGAGTAAAGTAAACATTTCTGAGATATTTTGTAATCCCAGACATTCTCCATGTGCAATTAAATTACTTGCATAGATAGTAATATTTTTTGCATGTTCAGAGGCCCGCCACTTCACAGCATGCCAAGTAACACCCAGATTTATCCAAAGTGATAGCATTCATGGCATTCATGTACATCTCAGAATTTGCTGTTACCAGTGCTTTTCTACTGCTCTGGTCTATCCATGAAAACGACAGATCCCTTGCAGCGAGTATCAAGGAAAATATTATAATATGTCTAGCTGGACCATCTCCTTGGAGTTTTCCTTCCCTCACTCTTTTCTCTCCAAATTCTCATATTTAGTATCATATTTTACAAGCAATTATGAATCTGTTCTCCCTTAGATCATTCATCTGTACCCTGCATTGTTCTCTAAGCAATCCAGATTACACAGCACAAAAAAATAAGTGCTTGCTTTAACCACATCTTTCTAAAATTATTGAGTGACCACTGTCTCTTAATTTGGAAAGATGAATTATTGTTTTCTTTCACCCTTCTCCAAATCTCTTTTGATTTCAGAGCCTGTCTGTATTAACTTCCTTGGTCCTTTTTTTTCCATCTGTTCGGTCTGGTCCACTCAAACAACCCGGTAAGTATGTAATCAGTTCTGTGTATTTTAAATAAATTTTAAATAAATTAATTTTTAAAAGCACTCATGCTGCTTTTAAAGGAAAGAAACTCTGCAGGTAATGCTTATCATACAGTTAAATACCCATTGATTTCATATAACCTGCAGTTCAATAGAAGACATTTTAATAACAATTTCAGAGCAACGCATGGCTCCAGATACTCGAGACACGCACTGATCTAATTGCAGAAGCTGTTATCTGTGGCTCTATTCAGCTTGCAAGCAGCCATTCACTGCCTGCAGAATTACGGCCCCACTTATGCTGAACTTCAATCTTCCTTTTCTCATAGCAAATGTTTTGAAAGTGAAACCCACTTGACTAAATTAAGAAGACATATTTAGCAAACCGTCTTAATTAATAATCAGTCTGTAGTTTTACCCACTTGTGCTTACTCTGTGTAATAAACATTTATTAAGCTTTTCTTTTTTATATCATGAATGTTGCTAATGCGCTTTGAATTTCTCAGAGAAAATCATATGTAACATTTGGCTCCAAATTGCAAAAGTCTAGATCTGGAGGTTCTGTGTTGCAGGTTCTTTGCCCCCCTTCCCACCAAAACATTCTGAATCCACTTGTTAATTTCTTTTGGTTATCAGCCTATTTGTATAATTTAAATACTACGACTTTAAAAATCACATCTCAGAAATCCCTCACTTATTTAAGTAATTATGTATGTCAGTCACAAATAAATATATTTGTAAGCATGTTATTTTGATGTTCATAATTTATTTTATTGTATACATAACTAAAAAGCAATATTTACCAGTAAATTGCAAAAGCAGCATGTTCATACTGTTTATTTACTGAACAGCTGAAGGGTTACTAGATATGCAAAACAACAATGAATAAGTTAGCTTTTTTTTTCTGTTTGCAACTTATCAGGAAATGTATTTCAATTTATATAAAGTATATTAATTATTCAAAGAAATTAGGCATAGTCTCATTGTCTCCTACCCACTTTCACTCAAATTCTAATATGTTAGTTTAACCCATTTCAGTTAATATTAGTCTAAAATATTTTTTAAATTAAAATCAGGAATTTTATTAAAATACTTTAAACACAGCCTTATTTTTATTTGAATTTAATAATGCTTTCCATTGTATAGTATTTCTATGAATTAAAAATCAAAATACTCCAGTTCATAAAAAAACCCTGATATAATCCGGACAAAAAGTTGATGGCAATACTTAAATTTCCTTTGTCCTTTCTGCATTTTTTTTTCCCTATTCACAATATAGAGAATTAAAACTTTTTACTAACCATGTATCATGTGCTTTCAGTTCTCACTGCATCCCTGAGGAGCCCCTAAAGGCATCTGGGTCTCTTCCCTGAATTGTGACAGCCTGGCTAATTAGTGGGGACTTCTCAGGCTGCAATGTAATGCTCACTTATATCAACAAGAGCTCTTATTAACTACTAGGGGCAGCAAATCTACCCCTAATCTTCACATTGCAAATATTTATTTAAAAAATTGACAGGAACACATCTTCATTATTTACAATCATATGAAATCATGATTGGCAATAAAAATAGTTTGTACAAAATATCGAAGTACAAAACATAGAAAATAAGTGATAAGTTTGGTCAGTTCTCCATTATGTTCACATATTTCTTTGGGAGTCTCTGTGTATCCACCCTACATGCTGGGCAATTTGATTATCTAAAAAAATAGAGGCTCAAAACCTCTTTTATCAGCCAGACATAATTCAGTTAAAGAGCGAAGCCTGATGCCCTTGTACAAAAGTAGGTATTGATTACTCGATTAGACAAAGCCTCTAAAACTAAATGTCCTGTGGTTTTGAGAAGTGAGCCTACATGGCAACTGAACAATAAATGCTGTGCAACCAATTAGTGTCTTTTAAAAGGGCATTCCAAGTCCAGCAGAATCCTAACTGATAGAGGGAACTTTGTGATCTCCCTGAAGACTTGGACCCACCAAATCATATTCCAAAAAAAGACAAAAAAACCTGACATTTTTTACTTACAGTGAGATATATCCACATTATGATTATTTTTCTATCAGGCTGTAAAAGAATCAATAATTTGTAGCCATGTTTACATAGGTGAGTCATTGAAGCTTGTCGTTGCTTTTGGTTGAGCATCATAATTTGTCCTGGGTTACAATATAAAGGTGTATTCTATTCCTATCCTCAAGAGCTGCTGAAACCAGGAGAGGCATAGTTGCTTCCTTATCTCCTGTTAATGGGCCCATCAATGCCTTTCCACATGACTCAGCAATAACTCCCTTCAGGAGCCATTTCTGTTTAATAGGCAATCAAGGACCCACCACACGACTCACAGAATGATTACAGCACATTGTGAGATGCTCCGCCCAGGGGGGAGGGGCTAAGCATCCCCACCTGGATATAATCTGGGTTTTGGGACAAAGCAGTTAGTTTTCCCACTGGATTCCCAGAGGAATGGCTGGTTTTTTCACTGGATCCGCAAAGGATGACTGTAACCTTTCTACATCATCACTGCTCCTGCAGAACCACATTTCAACTGCAGCCACAAATCCAACTGGACTGCTATCAGCACCCTGACCAACAGGGTGTCAAGTTGTATTCGAACTTTGTCGGGGGTTTTTCTTTTGTATTATTGCATGTATTTTGATTTTCCTTTTCCCTTCTCCTAATAAATTTTATTTCTGACTTGGGATCTCTTATTGGTTTTGCTTTCAAACCAGAGCATAATTACAAGTGATTATCTCAGTTGATCAGGTATAAAGGAAAGACATCTCATCACTTTCCCTCCAACACACTCAACCCAAGCCAATGTTACTCTATGAAAATTCTTTAGACAAAATATGTCCCTGACCATTTGTAAGTCCATCTCAAATTCCAGTTAAACTCAACAAAATATAACAGAAAATAATTTTCAAGATGTAGGCAGCAGAGGAGTGTGTTAAAAATACTTTTTTAGTACATGTATCATTACCTATAACTTGATATTATTCTCATCTTTATGAAAATGCAGGGAAATATTGTACTGTGGAAGCTTTATGAACCCTTCTAACTCTAGTTTCAACTATATAACAAGGCCAATAAAAATACTGCATTTTAATTTGAAAATTGGAATATTGCAAAGCAAAAATACTTTGTACTTTCATTTTCAGTGCCTACTTCCAATGGTATATTTGGCACATTTTATGAAAATATTTTCATTTTTTTCCAAAGTATATACGTATATATTTTTTTTTAAGAAATGTATTCTCTAAATATGTTTATACTGTCCCAAAGTTACTACAAATCATTTTAAGATACAAAGAAAAGGTTTTTTAAAGGCTTAATAACTACAGATAGAAATGGCTATCAGGAAAATATAAAGAGCAGTTGAGACAATTTTTAGCATAAGTTAGAGGTTGAAGTCTGGGATTTTCCTTTTGATTGACCTACAGACCCCTCTCCTCCCTCCCTGACCTTACACTACTTTTCACCCATTCTCTACCTCCAGTTTATTTTAAAGGTTTATAAAAAAAATCAATAAAGGTATTGATACTCAAGTTCATTTTAATTTCATAGAGTAAGGAGCAAAATATGTGTTAAACATATGGGGAATATATAAATTATCCTGATTTTATGAATATAAAAATCAGGACTGTTTTTTGTTTAGTTGGGTTTTTTTTTCTCTGCTTTTAAAGCTTTTAGCTTTTTCAAGTCTAAATACTATTAAATACTATTTTGAGTATGTGAAACTTTCCTTGAACTTGTAAATAAGCATGCATATTCATGGCTGAGATGTAGGTTTCAGAGATAATACATCACTAAATGGATAATATTTTCTTTAAGATCCACGTAAGAGCAAAAGTTCTCATAAAATAACAAGACCAACATTTCACAATATTTTTAATGTACGACCATTTTTGAAGCTCTTACAATTAACATTTCTACTATCTTACTAAAAGTTGAGACTTTAGCCTTCTGGTTATGTTTGCTTTATTCTTGCTTTGACCCTTGGACTTCATAGGCAGTTTTAGATTGAATTCATGAAGATTTCAAACCCAGGACAAGGTACTCATATTTAAAAGAGAGAGAACTGAAAACATTGGAGTGGACACTAAAGCCGCTACTTTTCATTTTTTAGATGTTTCAAGGCAGTAGTATTTACAGAGTCCCATCGTATTCTTGCACCGTTCCTGTCTTCATCCTAATCCATTCTGACTTTCTTCATTAGAAGTTTTACAAGCTACTTGTCTTACTGCAATACTACCTCTAAAACAGTTAAATTCTTCATCTTTATAGTACTTACTAGTCTTTAGTCCTTGAACTTATTTCTTAAATTTTAAGCATTTAAGTTTTATTGCTACCTGGAAAGGCCTGCTGCTACTTTTATTTGATCACACAGAAGTCCAGAGAGGAGAAAGTCAGTAGGAAGATCTTTACATTTTGCTGCAGTTAAAATTTAAATTGCTCCCCAGAGACAATGACTTATAGAATTGTACTTCAGAATGGTACTTATCTTCTTTTTTTTACAATATGATTAAAATTCTTCTTCCTATCAATTAATGAGTTAGATTAAAAAGTAAAAAGGAACCTGGCAGCTACAATTTAGGTTGTGCAAAAACTAACTTTTGGCCATTTGTTCCAGATGGATTCCACAAGTGTGTGTTAAGTGTCTGGGAGTCTGGAAATCAGTATGTTCTCTGGTGAAGTAAAGGCATATTTTGGCTCTGATATGGGTGCTGTCTGGGTGCCAGCTACCAGAAAGGTGAAAACCATTGTTTGAATGCAAACCTGTGGCTTTTATTTTCTGGAGGGAAAATAACACTGTCCAGTGTTTTCTAGTTTCAGTTTAAATTCACTTTCCTCTCTACCTTCATTTGTCATGGTGCATTGACAATTTCCCGGGAGCTGTAGCTTTGAGCTCCCAAGTAAGGGAGGACAGGGTTGTGGGATATCTTACCACCACAATGGGTTGGTGGTAGCAGTGCATGCACTAAATTCTGTAAGTCACATGCATCATCATCATCATCATCAATGCAGCTCTGCCCTGAACACAAAAATACTTATTATCTTTACCATTCTATTTTATTTATCTCTAATAAGAAGCGCACATTGTGCTACCTTTATTCTTTTCTTAGTAAACAACCCCAAACACAAACCCTGCTCTATGTAGTAATTTCTTTTGTTTAAAGATGCTTGCACTGTGAAATCAACATGAACTGACAACCATCAATATCACTTGTTCTGAGCTGGAGTCAGATCAAGTGTAAATATAAGCTCTGTAAATAAGACAAAAAAGTGCACAATGAAAAACAAATACATGAATTCATAGACCAGACAAAGAAGACAAAACCCAATAACACTACATTTAATATAAAGAGGAGAAGCTTGCAGTATAAATGAATGATCAGTGAATAAGGATTTAATTTGTCTCAAAAGAAAAAAAAACACAAATAAACAAAAAAACCCACAAAACCAACAGACATCTTGAGTCAAATGTTCACATGAAAAATTTGTGTAGTGGGTTGAAAGATACAATGCTTTAAAATATATTATCTCTGTTTGTCAAACACATGGACTAGGCAACAGCTCCCTAGAACATAAACTTTCTGATTTTTAATTTTGTCTAGTATTTGTACTTTTGTGGCAGAACCTAACTGTAGAGAAGGGTGAGGAAAAAGAACACTCAAAATTTCTGTTTAATTTTAGACCCCTTATTTTCTATGGAGAAAAATTTTGAACTTTTGTTAAAGGTTCACTTCAAAATAATCAGGTGATTATTTGTTTAACTTAAACAAAAATTATAACATTAACTAAACAAGTTAACCAACATAATTGTTCATAAATGACTAAACATAGTCATGTATCATATTGGAAGTAGATGGAGCATGCTAGATATTGGACATGTCTATGTCAAAATGAAAGTAACACTTTTCACATTGATTTAAAACTAGGACTTATAATCACTTCCATAATTTCCAACAGTCTGGAAATAAACCAATGGTAATTTTGAAGGACTTCTGCAGCAAAAACAAAAAAAACCAAAAAAACAAAAAAAAACAGACTTTATGAAACATGTAATTTCACCATGATTTCCAGACACAGAAGGAAGTACACTCTTCCAACAGCAAGGATGGAGGGCTCTGTGGAGGAGAGGATAGTGGCAGTCAAGACATCAATAAGAAGTGCTACTTTCAAAGAAAGATGTAAGAAAGTGTCTACTGGGACATGACAAAAATTCTTCCCAAGGTATACTTTCTGGAAGAAACTGAAAGCTCTAAATTGGATTTTGATAGTTTAGGTGATGAATCAATCCTAATGTTCCTGAACACACCTTTTGTTTAACACATGCTCAGTCTTTTTGATTTTCCATTTTATCAGCTATAATTTTTACCCTACTTCTGTTTATTCTTCTTTGTTGCATGTCACAGTGTTAAAAAAAATCCTCTCAGACGCATGTAGGACCTTTTCTACACATACCTACTCAGATCTAGCCTGATGACCTTAGAACTGAGACATTGCTCAGCACTGAATGAGAGAAAGCAATTCAGAATGTAAGCCACATTTAGATTCCATCTTATTATGTATATCAAGCAACTCTGTTTGAAATGGAAAGGGCAAAATAGCCACATATATTTGAATGAACTGTACTTAAATATCACTAGACTAAACAGTGAGATATTAGTGTCATTACCTTTGTCTGGAAGCTTCCTGAACATCTGACCAATATAATTAAACCAAAAGGGTTAACCTGTTTCAAGCACCGGATCCAACAAACATTTGGATACACCAAATTTCAATGCACTAATGTTAACTCTGGACCGTATATTTTTAACTAATGAGTAGGTTTTGTGAACACACCTTTAATAATGGATCATGGCTGTAAACCATGGTTGTAAAATCTAACTAATGAACATGATGCCTTGACATCATTTGAGTTTAGCTGACTTCAAGGTTCAGAATATCAAGACTGCATGCAAGCCAACATGCTGACCACAGCAAAAGTGCCCCTGAGCAGCAAAATGCACTAAGGAGAAGTGACATCTAAACAGCCATGTTGGCTGAAGCACCTCTGCCAAAAGTCCTGACTAATTAGAAATTGGGAATAGCTACTTGCTCAAGTATTTATTTACAGTACTTGAGAAATAAGTTCTTTATGAGAGAGGCTGGTGTCTGATGTTTAATTACCCAAGTGATTGAAATCTGCATTTGTAGAGATCCTGGTGCACTAGTAGTCTACAAACTCTATATTCCAGTATTATTTTATATTTTCATTCAGTATTTCCTTGAAGAACTATAGACTGTCAATTTCCATCATGATTAATTAATTGAGCTTTTTTGTAATGCATTAGCTTTACAAGCAATATTTAGTGGTTACAAGTGATCAACAGAAAAAGAATATTAATCATATCTTCAGGTTCAAGCATGGTTTCTATGCTAAGACTCAGAAAGAGACTCCCCTATCAACTCTGAATATGTTTAAAATTTTTTAAGTGAATTATATTCTCATTTTTTTCACCCAAAAATACAGAAACCCAGTAACTTACTAAGAAATGTATGGACTACACTGAAACAGACCAAAACCAGCATAAAAATATGGCTTAACTTATGATTTATTAAACTTCCTAAAATCTTCATAAATATTTTGTTTACAGCTAGATATAAAGCTAAAATTTTGCTGTCCTAGTAAGTACCAAGTATAAGGATGCACTTTCTTACATAATTAACCAAAGAAAATTTGTTTTAAGTTTTCAATTTTATCCAAAATACCTATGCAGAGAAGATGCTTAAGGCATGCATTTTGTTCAATTTGCTGAGCACTCAACATTTGCAAATTCCCTAATACCTAGCCAGCATATTTTTTTTAATCATGGTGTTTATTTAACCTCATGCTTTTTAGTAGGCATTGCTTAATATTTAATACTTGTAATACTTGAACAACTTTATTTTAGATAATTTAGACTATTTTTTTTCCTAATAGACACAGTGTAACCATATTGCTTACTACTAAAAATCATGGACAGTGAGACTGAAATGTTTAGCAATTTTGTACACCCAATCTTTGCACTGGCCTTTTTTAGAATAATAACATACTTTCAGGAGCTATTGATCAGTTTTGTTAACAGAAATGCTTCAATTGTCTTACTGTCAGTTAGAGAAAAGATTATTGAAAAGAGACAACCTGCTACTTTTAGAAAGACCTTGAACAAAGTTATCATTCAAATAAAATTTCACAAAGAAATCCTTAGGATTCCCACATAATTTTTTAATGATTGTCCTGTTTTTTTCATGACTTCACATAATTCTACAAAGATAATGAATGCACTCTGGATATTTGCTGCACCATCACTATAAAACCATCACTAATTATGAACAGAAAATGTCATCGCTCTGAGATATGTATAACTAATTCAACTAATCCCTGAAAGTTTTGACTGCCAGATTCTCTTACTCTCCATTTTCCCATTTTTTAATTCTGTTCACCCAGCATTCTTTCTATCATCCTACAATCTCGTGTCTTTACCCATAAAGGAATCTACTAGCATAAAATAGTTTTTAACAGATCCATCCAAAAAAAGCTTTTATATAGGAATTACATTATACTTTGAAGGTCCTAACAGTGTACATTCCTTTGTATAAATGTATATCCACCAAGAGTCCTTTGCTGTTTTCTCTGCACATGCAACTGCAGCAAATTCTAGTCACTACTTGGACTTTTGATTTTTAGAAACTTTATGATGTGAACATGTAAAATATTCATTATTAATCTACAGGCACCACATGATGTTCTAAAGTACAAAGTTCATTTAAAGTTCTCAAACTTAATTTTTCATTGCATCTTCAATTTCAATTTCATTTTATTATATCATTTGATATCTTTCTGTCCTTGAGACTTATAGGACAGGTTGACTGATAAGGCAGTTATAAAATAATTTATTTAATTCTCCTGCCATCCTCACATTTGGGTTCCTGAATTCCTCTCATCATTTTTTAATGCCTTAAAAATAATTAATAATCTGTGATTAGTGCCAGCTTTGTATCTGTCCAGAAATTTCACCTAGAAAATCGGTGACAGATGCATTTTGATTCATGATGTTACCCAATTATTAGGCTACTTGTCACTCTTCCATCTACATAATTTGTATTTGCAGCATTTCTTTAGCACACAGTTCCTAGAAAAGGTCTCTACTCAATCACTACCAGGAATCATTATGGAACACATAGTAATTTTACTCTACTATAATGGTAAAACACAACTGAAAAAGCTGCTATGTGCTCCAAAGCTGCATGCTCTACTTTTATAGAAACAGCTCAAACCTTTTAGAATTGTCTTAACATTGTGCTTTCAAGAGATAATTTGTACAGAAATATTTGAGGAACTGAGAGACAGGCTGACGTCATGACTAGAAAACTGGTACAGTCACAGAGAAATCCTCAAAAGGGGTGCAGAAATTATGTTTCTGGTGGTAATCTTGCTTCAGGATGATATTTTTTTCCTCATACGCTGATTCAAAGTATTGAGGGAAAAAGAAAAGTTGTTGTAATAGAATACATGTATCTTCAGAAAAAAATAGGGATTTTGGACAACTTAAGAAAGCCACTAGTCAGAATGGACATAGTGAGCAGTCGTGTAGAAATAATTACTAACCCAGGTTTTCCTGAGTGTTTAGAGCTTTTCCAGTGGCTATTATTAGATTTCCACCTATTCCAAATATTCTTCATATTTTTTACTTCTCATTTATCTTATCTTAACAAAGAAATGAATCATAACATCTGTGTTGAAGGAGAATTTGGTTTTGCAGATAAGTTCTCAGGGAAAAGTCCTGACTAGGCTGGTTAAGATAGATGATAATTACAATAAAAAATCAGATCTAGAAACCTGGCTGAGTCAAACAGCTGAAATTAGGAGCAGAATTCAAATGCCTGACTCAATTCCATGCAGAGAGTGTTGCATAGATTCACTTTAATAAATTCAAAATATATACCAAGATAATTTGAATTAAAGGTATTGCCCTATATGAGAACACAGAGTATATTTAAATTGCACATAAAAATATAAAAGCAGCATACCAGTGAAAAACTGGACAAGAAAATAGCTTATGTAGAATTCAACAACATCATCAACATATGTCCGTCTGGTTATCTGACATATACTAGCATCAACTTTCTCATTATGGCAGAGTTCTCAGTTGCTAGCAGTTTGTTCTGGACAAACTAGGGAGAAACAATGGACTCAAAAGGCTCTCTCTTTATGTGAACCTAACACAAGATGCAGTATAGAGAGGAAATGAAAGCTGAAAAATTAAACAAAACTTTGAGAAGTGATAGTTACATGGGATTACTAGATGCATAACTTCAAGATTTAGAACACAAAAAAATAAAAAGCTAGCATTAATGATGGCAGAATTCAACAATAGCCATCTGTCTGCTATCATTAGTTGGCATTTTCTGTAGTTTCATAGTAAAAGAAACCTTGAGATTAATGCCACCTGCTTGTGGGTCTTTAAGACCACAATACTTGAGTTGACTACTTATTTCAGGATGAATGTGACGTTACTGACAGGATCATTTTTCATTTTAAATTAGTGAAATTTTAGTTCTGGCCAACTACATTTTACAGGAAAAAGAAGAAAACCAGTAGGAATCAGGAAGAAAAGGTTAAAACAAAATAGAGAAGGATTACAAATAGTTTTAAATATGTAACCTATTAATAAAGGATCACATCAGAATCTCTTAGTTGTTTCTTTTATTTCAATCCAATAGAACTAAGACTAAAATAGCAAGAACCCTCAATATGTGAAGCTTTTGTCAGTGGTACTGTAAAACATAGTGCCTCATAGTACCTAAATCTCTATCTTAAGTACAGTTCTTTACATGTTAAGTAGGAAGTAAGAAAAGTTATGTCAGATAAGTACTTTTCAATCTTCCATTCCAAAAGACTGGGGGAAAAAAATAAAGGAAAAAAGAATGTCACAATTTTAAATGACCATTCATCAGTACTTTGTAGAAGTTTTTGTATTTGGCATGAGAGTAAACTTTCAGGTGTAGTTCTAGAAAGTTTACTGGACACAGTTCATAGTTAATTTCACTAGTCTCATTGACAGCTTGGAGTTTCAAGAAATTATTTTGTCCAACCATTTTATTATAATTTTGGCCAGAGGCAATACCTTATAGGTCTATAGAACATCCCACTAAAAGACAGCAAAGAATACCACAAATCTACATATGTTTCATCATCATAATTGTGAGATGAAGATATTATATCAATATTCTAATTTAGTAAGTAGGAATAACAATTTGGAAAGTGACATTATTTTTCCCTTGGTCATGCATACTTCATACAGGTGTTATCAAAACAAAATGCACCAAAGAAGGGCAAAGTTAATAAGTATCTTGTCCTAATCAGTTGGCTCAATTTTTCATGTCAATTTGTCATTCAGAATAGACTCACTCATCTCTCTTTGGGCTTTGGCAGAGAGTCAGATATTTTTTCAAATTCTGTATCTCCTGCCAGAATGTCTCTGAATGTTTCAGGCAATTGTCAGATTCAATTTTTGTTTAAAACAGCAGTGCAGTGTGGGCTCTTTGAAGTAGGCCCACATCTAAGAAAACCTCAATTCAACTGTATCTTACATTCCAATATAGCCTAAAGAAACTTGAAAATGAATTTGCATCATGTTTAAAATACACATCTATATTAAAATTTCACTGATTTATAAAGCATGACAGTACACTATACAGAGTAAAGAGAGGATCATTTTATTTTGATCCTTTCAAACTGTTACAGAATTTAATGCCATTTTCCATTTCCTATTTTTAAAAAGCAATAATTGCTATCTCAATATAAGACATTAGGAAATAAGTGTTCTTAATTTTAATAATGAAAAATCATGCATGATAGGTTATGATGTGGGGATATCAATGTCCAATAACCATTACAGCTACAATATTTAATACAGAAAAACAGCTGCTACTACAAATATGCTCACCACTCCAGTTCTTTGGGTGATTTAGACTTTCATATACAGAGTATAACTGGTACACTTTGTTCACTATCAAAGAAAATGAACATCAAGGCTGCTTCAGACATAGTTGTTAATTCTTGTCAACCTCTTCTTTCTCTTTGTGGTCCCAGAAAAATACTTTTCTTATATTTTTCTCTGGTGCAACATGTTCCTTAATAGTAAACTGTTGGAGGCTGTGAGAATATTTTGAAGTCACATAAATTTCTGTTTTATTTCAAGCTCTCCCATACATCATGAAAAGTAGATTTGGCAGAAAGCTTGAAACCCATGTAATGCCTTGGAAAATATATATATATATTTTGTCTATATAATGAACAGAAGATGGGTAAAACTTTGGTCTTATGCTAAATCTCTGATCTTCTTGGTAGAGCTTTGTTGACATAACAGTGACATTTAGAATTCACCTGGAAAGGGACATTCACCAAGAAGGGAGAAGGTTTAGTGCTCATTCTTCTTACACACAGACAAAGCTTTTCGAAATGTGCTTCTTTGCCTTCACAACTTAGAAAATATTTAGAATATGAAGAAATGGCGTTTCTATTTCAAATTTTGGACATAAATTGAAATATGGCAACTAGGAAAATACTGATTGGTAAGAGAAAATGTAATTAATCTCCTGCCTATGTACTTATGTAACTTACATCTCAGACATAGACTGCACTGATTTTGGACAAGGCCCCTTATTTCTCAAAGCTACACTGGAGTATATTCTGTTAGACAGTCAGTGTACTGCTCCAGATAACATTACATAATCTGCCAGACTTTCAACTTGTACCTTTCCTCAACTCCACAGCCTAAGACATAGGCAAAACTCCATCTTTAGGAAAGCTTGGACATACCATGCCCCACACATACTTAAGTTAAAAATCCCTAAAGAAATACTCCTGTGAGCAGAACCATGCATTTCTCTGCCACGAAAAAAAAAATCATACCCCACCAAACTCTGCAGAGCATCCTGCAAGCCATGTCTTTCTCTGCCAAACCACACTGGCTCCTTTCACAAAAAGTCTCTGTGCATTCAAATGAAAGCAAAAAGATTTTTCACTTTGTTTTGTAGCATTTGTGTTTTTGCTCTCTGTATATTTGCTGAATCTAAATATATAGTAACTCTGGTGACTGTACCCTCCATATGTCTTTGATAATTACAAATTACAATAAATCTACTTTTTACATATATAAACTGTCATTCTAAAAATAACCTGTATAATAAGTAAAGGTATCAAAACCATCAACACTCATTGAACATTTGAGGATCACCGAAAGCCTTCTTGTTCCTGTTTTTATCAGTTTTCTAGGAACAAAAGCATAGATCCTTGAGCACACTTTGAATATTTTTTTAAATATTTTTCAGTTTAATTGAGATCAGTGCTAAACAATCAGATTCATAATATCTGTACCTTTTCTTGTCCTAGGCTTGTTTGCCTTTTTTTCATCTGAGCCATCAGCATCTTAACTAAAATAGACATATCTCAAATAATTGAAAATTTTGCTTTGCTTAGATTCCATGTCTTTGGTACACATGAATGAATAACAGTATAAACACCCTACTGCTGGTTTAAGTGGAATTTTACTTGGATTTAAATGGGAATGGAAGAACATAATGGTCTGACTGTGACTTCATGTTATCATAGCCTTCTTTTACATACTTAGAGACCTTGTTATGCTACTGGTGACTTTTGACACATTCCTAGCTAAACAAACTTTTAAAAAAATTAATGCACATTTCAAAACAGCAGGAGATAATTAGTAGCATTAATGAGGCTACTCATTGGATTCCACAACAATATCTTTCACAGCAGGAGAATTAGACTATGTGTGTGTCAGGGACACTTACCCTTGACATTTTCTAATTACTTTTTGTAGGTTTTCTTAACTCACCTTAGCTACCAGGAGACATTGACATTGAAGTTGGCCATAATGGTCACTGTGCTCAATCAGTTACAGGACAGCAAGGCTGCAAGACTGTCAGACACAAAATGTCTTAGTACTGACCGAGGATCAGTGCTGATCTTAAAAGAATTTATATTCTGGGCTTAAGAAATTAAGAGTTATGCCATTATATAAAAATCAATTTGATTTAAGCTCTGATTTATATCAATAGCATAGAACAAATATATATTGAGATGCTTATTTTATGCAAGTGCAACTGCACCATGCAGTCACTTCATGGTTTCTCTTAAAAAATGAAAAAATATTTGGATTATAATCAAACTTAAGTACTTTTTGAAAAATTTTATAGATCCTACAAAATATAGAAATGAGCAAATTCTTTTTTTAATTATTCACCCTTGACCTAACTCAGCTTCTTTCAGATTTGACAGGAGTTTTATCATTTACTTCAAACAAAAATCAATTAAGGTATCATTGAGTGATCTTAAAAACTCTGAGTTACCGCAACTGAGATACCTTAAATTTAAAAAAATCAGTATCTTCATGTAATTAAATAAGAAAAATTGAAAACAAAATTCTCATAGCTACATTTTCATTTGACTTCTCACTCCCTGAAGGAAAAATGAATGACATGTAAAGTACCAAGAAGAGGTTTTCTTCTGCTATCATGTACCTCCCCACCTTTTCTCTATTTTCTATATACAGAGTTATTAAAATTCCTTCATTCTACCTCTTGGCTTTACAGCTGTTGCATTTTAAATTTTCTTCTCATTGCCACATTATTAACTATTTTTGAAACATCTGGAAAACATTTTTTTCCATGGGGATTTGTCTCTGATACATGCTGAACACACTGGGAGATTTTAAGGCAGATAAAATACAGTCAGTAATAAAATAGTGAAAGTAATTATAAAGTATTTAATAATAATGGTAATTTTTTTTCATGGGTACAATTCTTGCTTTATTTGAGATACTTCTAATTAAATTTCCTCCCTAATAAACTAGTGGATTGCTTTTAAATTTTCCATTTTCTGTTCACATGTAAGCAAAACTACAGGTGCAGAAAATGTCAGGAGGGACAGGACAAAGTTAGATAACAGAATAGGGAGCACTTATGCTGTGTGCAATCCTTTAGTACTAAGTACTAAAGGGTTCTTTTGTACCTCTATGAAACAGAAAATTATTTACGTTCTTCTTTTGATCAAGCTCCTACAATCCAGAAATATTTTCCTTCCAGGGCTTCCCTAGACAGTTACCCATCTCAAAAGACCCTGAAGGATACAGTATAGACACAACATACACATTGCTTGACTGAGAAAGTAGCGCTGCTATTCTTCAGTACTCCCACCAAAATTCCTAACAGGCTCATGCATACCAAAATGCAAGGTAAAAAGCTTCCCAGTGTCTCATCTTGTGTGAGCTGGAAGTGTTTTTTTTTTCCTTTTTTACAGCCACAAATATAAAAATGTTCACAGATAAAAAGGTTTTAAAGCACAAAAATTTAAAGAATAAGATTTCTGGCACATTTTCTGTTTTGTCTCTTATCTTTAATAAGTACAAGTTCTTTGATTGAGCAGGTCACTTGAAAAGATTTTCCATGACTGTTTATCTTTCTATTTAATTCTAAATAAGGTCAGTGGAAGTTTATGTGATTTTTTTTTTCATTGCTGTTAGTTTTTTTCTTTCCAAATAATACAATCTTGTCTCTAGCACAGCAAGTGAAGGGATATCAGACAAATGGATTTCAAGGATGATATTCAACACATACATTTTTAGTATTCGGTTTGGCTTCAACCCTTGCTTTTCACATCCTGAGAATGAAAGGTTTTGTTATTTGTCCATAAGCAAGCATTATTCTTTCCTTTTCCTGGAATTATTTTCAAGATACTTTTCTAAATATTTATCAGCATTTTTTCTCATATCTTTCATTTGACAGATCTTTTCCTGGTTATGTCAAAAAGAACTTGAGTCTTATTTTGCAAATCCTGATAGCCTGGTAGCAATCACAGGATGCTGCGATTGTTAAGATCATCACATTTAATTTATCATTATTACAGCTTTTTTTCTGAAAATATGTGGAAGTCAAAATCATACAGCAAATGCCAAAACCCAGTCTCACTGTCATGAAGGGAAACTCCAGCACGAGTGGCCCCCTGTTGATATCCTTTCTCATACTAACGAGTGGTCTACTGTTAAGTTTCACTTTTATCAAGAAAACTGCTTGACCACAGTCAGTATGAATGGAAGTAAATTGACCTTACCTCTACTAGAGTTAAAACACTCACACATACGCACACAGAATCAAAGCATCACAAAGACTGCATTTAACCTTTGAAGACATCTAAGTTAAGGCTCAGAAATTCTCCCTGGAGACCTTCAAACACTCCTTTTTCTTTTCATTTACTGTACTGGACTTAGCAATTTACCTGTGATTTAAAAGCATGGATCCAAATGCCTAAATTAGATATATCTGGTCTTTCCCACATTTTCAAAAATGTTGTGTCTTCTATATGCTTATAAACAATTTGAATTCTTCTAAATGTATCAAGGCAAATAGACTTACTAATATGATAAAAGTAGAAAAATACAACTGGGAAGAATATTTCAGCATGTAATGACATTGTGCCTATATCTATACAAAACCTAAAAGCTGAAAGTTCTTTGGGCTCTGTTTTTAATTTCCCACATGAAATTTAAAAAGAAAAGCTTTTTTAAAAGATTTTTATATAAGGTTACATGTATTTTTTTGGTGGATACATATATACACACATATACTTATTCCACAGGTTTTCAGTTTGCAGGTATGAATGAATAATTTCAAACTGGTGCTGTTCTTTCAAGAAGACAATATTTTCTCAGCTAACACAATGCTAGTAGTATGCACAGGTGAGTGTAGTATAATAGGTATACTTGTCTGTTAAAGGCAAACACTTCAGTTGGTACAATATACTTTGCAAAACTGAGGTAAAAAGGAAAGGAGCATTGAAGAAACTAATACAAAATCTTAATTTCCTTGAAGTGCTGCATAGCCCTTTATGAAAGGCAAATTTTAACAGCTTTGACAAGAGGATGGTGATATTAATCATAATTCAAACAGCAGTAGTAACTGATGCTGTGAGGAAAAGATAGCAGCTGGTGTATTCCTGAAAAGACCCTAATTTTGACATTTCATTCACCTCTGTCTGGGCAAAGGTGGCTCAGCAATATACCATTTGTCTTCATCAGTCTTCCCAGCGCTGCAACTTGACAGGATAACTGCATGGTTGCTTGGTGGTCTGCAGTGGAAACCTGCCCTTTATCTACCTAATCACAGTTCAGTGTAGCATAAGGAAAGTAATTTTACAGGTGTGTAGCAAAATCTGCATCCTCCTGGCCACCCAGTCGTGGGATTGCTTTACAAGGTGGATCTAATCAAAGTGAGGTATTTCTGGTCGGCTACTGATGGCTGCCAGCCTTTGAAGCTGCACTCATGTCAGATGTAAATAACATAAAATGAAGGCGCAGAACATTAAAGGCAGAAACTATGTAAAACCAGTTGAGCTGATTAGTACTAAATTACTGATGTTCCATCTGCCAGGGTGGTAATACTTGTTTTCAGACTGCCTGACTGCAATGCTTCATTTCACAGAGAGCCCGTGTTCGATGGGCCTGCAGGGAACACTTAATAGACACTGACAATGGAAGGAGATAGTGACAAATACATAATATCTCTTTGAGAGTGCAATGTGTTCATTAAGAAAACTAGCGATTTGTCTGTGGTACAGAATATATATATATATATATATATATATATTATTATATATATATATATATATATATATATATATATGTTGCGATATATGCACAGACTCTACGGACTTGAGAGCAGAATAAGGAAAAAAATTTTGGATCCTCACTACTTTGAAAAACAAAAAAATCTGTAATAAATAGAAATGTAGAGCATATTAACTTAAGAGAAAAAGCAAAAAACAAAACTGAAACAAAACAAAAAACACCATAGGCAATATCTAATCTGTTTATAACTTTCAATATTTAAGAAATTCACTTTGACATTTTTAAGCTTCTTCAATCACCTCAATTTATTCATGTTCTTCAGAAAATACAGTTTTTTAGAAAGAACTAGCAACACTGTTACCACTGGCACACCCTTAGACAATATCCCAGCTGTAATACTGAGCAGCACTTAAAATGGGATTGGATTCTAATGAGGTAAACTGTAGGAAGCAGATTTAGTACCAGTGTTAAGCCACATTATGACATAAAAAGCTGATGGAATATGCTAATACATTACTATCTAGCAATTAGAATTCCTCCTCCTTAGATCTGTCTCCTACAAATACCATCATGTTAGCTCCCACACTGCTCTTAAAGATTAAGAATTCATTTCTCCTGTTCACTAAATAACTCATTTTATTCTTAGAGCTTAGTTACTCCTGAGTAATTCAAAACCTCCCATGTTGACAAATTCTTCTAGAAGTAAGTTTTCAGAAAATCCAGATTTTCTAGAAAAGTTATGACTAAAAGTGTTCCAGGAGACTGCTGAGAAATTTGAAAGGTGTTTCTGTCTGGAAACCCCGTGAAAGAGGAAGTTCAACATTTTTTTTTCAATATGTTTTGTTGCTGCATGCTACAATTCCTAATGTAAGCCATATTGTTTAGATTTTCTTCTGCACTGAGTTGGGGAAAAAATACCATTATGGAATAATGATCCCTAAAAGAAATGAACATCAGGCAGTAATCTTAATCTGACACAAACAGTAAAAAAAGGTGAAGGACTAACCTTCCTTATATACACTGTGTGAATGAAAACTTTGTAGATATAAAGAGAATGGATACTGTCAAACTGAACAGCTATTTGGAATCCAGTCAAACAACATGAAACATTGTATGGTCCGTGAAAAAAATTAAACACTAATATAACTCTTTGATGCAACTGATAACACATGGGAAATGGATGGTTTCTGCAATCAACTTAGAAACAATGTGAGCAATGAATACAATATTCTAGTCTGGAATGAAGATCACTCCATGCATCTCATGTGTAAATAAATAAAACGATATCCTGTAATTTTCTGTTACAAAAGACAGGGAAGAAAATCTGAAATTTTAACTAGGGAAAGGAGAAAACAAGAGGAATCCTGCACTCATGAAGATATAGCAAAATAAGTTGCTACCCTGGAAAAAATCAAAACTATAAAACAAAACAAAACAAAAAAAAAGCAAAAAAAAACCCCAGAATCTCCCTGAAAAGATAAAGTTTCTGTCTTACTCCTCTGGGATCCTTCAACTTTGAAAACAAGAATGCTGCCACCTGTACAGACAGGATTAAGTTAATAAATCAGTCCCTGAAATGCACAGACATTAATTGGAAAAAAAGTTATTAGGAAGCTCAGCTGCAGTCCTGAATATCAGAAAGCTTCAGATTTGGGAATCAGGAGCAAAGAGACCATAGAGATAAGGCATCTAAAAACAGATTGGATAAGGCCCTGAAATGTGCTAAATTAAAACTAAAATGAAAAATTTTTGGCTATTTATATACCTTGTTAAATAACATAATGTCTGTATTAGGATTTTACCTTGACTTTATACTTAGACACCTAGCAATTGGAAATATGCTCTGCTGTAGTGCCCATTGTTAATTAAATATAACTGTGAAAGTTATAAGTGCATTAGAAGTCTTTCACCTGAATTCTAATTTATGTCCCATTTGTCTTTGCAGAATGGACTTTAGACAATTTAAAGACAAATTATGGCCTCTCCAGCATCCAGCTCCCTGGTGACTAAGAAAAATGTCCAAAGAAATATTTTCTTCCCATAAAAAGTTTGTGTTTCAGAGAAATTGTACTCTGTCTTGTAGCTTCCTTGAGTGTCCAGTACATGAGCAAATCTAACAAGAAAGGAGCAGATACGACACAGCCAGAAGGCTTATTTACATTTTAGAACTATCAAGAAAGCTGACAAGGAATGTGTGATTTCAAATTATCTAGTCTGTGGCCCTCATTTGCAGACTAATTCAGTTACAGTGACAATTTCACCAATACCAGAAATTGATTGAATAAAAACCACAGATATCATTAGATATCATTAGATAACATTAAAAGTTTTGAACCTTTATTAGTCATTTTAAATATGCTAATATGTATATTATGATTTTATTTGATAATTGTATTTAACATATCAAATATATCAAGTCAAATGCAATAAATGCAAAGTAATATTGTAAAGTAAAGGCTAGCAAGCTTTGTAGTGTATTCTCTGCATGACTTTTATAAGGCAAAACTGCATTTTCACAGTTTTGATGCCTTATTTTTTATTAGCACGCTATTACTGAGATCATGATATATATTAAAAAAATCTCTTAGTAATGGCAAAATAATATTTTTTTCAAAATTGTTGCAAAATCAAAGATATGGACTACTTTTTGTTTATACTGATGCCTTAGGTTTTAGTTTTTTATTTTTCAGATTCTGTACTGTTTTAGTGTGTACTTCTGAGCTTTGTATTATCGGATGGTAAGCTCTCTTTGCAGAGTAGCTAGACAAAACAATTCCTTTCCTAGCTTGGGACCAAGGACAACCACCCAAATTTTGAGTCCAAGAGCATAAACAATGTGGACTGAAGAGAGAAAAACAAGAAGAATGGAGTTTCATAACCTAAAACTGTAATTGGACTATAACTCCAGTATGCTAATGGACCCAAACTCATTAAAGTGAGAGACTCCGTGACCAGTCGTACATTTGGAGACCATTTTGGGTTCATCTTGAGTGTAGCCTTGGCCAGGCTCTTGTACTGCCCAAGGTGTGTCTTTTAATAAATATCAACTTTAACTCCACCTAGCCTCCGTTCTAGGTCACCCTTGAGAAGGCGTCAATACACTCAGTCAGTAGGCAATGATCTCAGTTCACAGCTATTTGAAAAGTCCTTAAAGATTAATTCCATTTTTATAGTGAAAAGATCAAGGAGAAATAGCTTCCACCTCTTAACAGGGTATCAGTGTTGTAAGTGAGAGACTTTCTTGTGATTTCCTGTGACTTTCATTTGCTCATCTGTGCATTTCTTAAACTTTAGCAAACATTCAGATATTCCTCTAAGCTTAAGCAAGATATGAGAATAATAAAAAGGAAAAACAACTCTAAATTTCCCATTATTACTACAACATGCAAATATAATTAACCCCCACACACAGCCTCTTGACTGACACTAGACATATATTAAAAAACTGTATTGGGTAGTATATAGACATATTTCTCAGTCAAATATGTATATACACAGAAATATATATATATATGTATGTATGTATAACAAGAATAATTATAAGGAATCGTTATATTTCCACAAAAAAATAATTTGGTTCCTGATGTTCATTTTCTCAAATGGAGGCCCAAAAAGATAAATCTTTTGCTCCTTCTTTCTCTTTTCCTTTTACAGCTTTAGAGAGCAGACTTCTAAAAATACTGTCTTAGACATTTCTATCATTCCTTCTTAAAGTTTCCATTCTACTTTCATTTTCCCTGATTCTAGACTATTCTTCTTCACACATTTTCAAATCCCTTTGCTGGAAGGAAAACATGCAAATAACTGCACAGAAACGTGGGCAATTCACACAGAAAAAAAAAAAACTTAAGTATTTTTTACAGAAAGATCTCCAACAATGACTTGAAACTTAAGATACCTGTAATGTGCCTTATTACCGTTGTTTTTGCAATAGGTTAATTTTATTCACTGTAAACAAAAGCCAAAGAAGGGCTAGTATTTGAGCAATAATCAAGAAACTAGCCAAATTGAAATAAGTTTGTCTTGTTAGCATTGTCAAAAAGGGTAAAGAGAGAAAAAGGTGAAATAATATTGCTGTTGATTTTTTTTATCTCAGAATTGAATTGCATGATCATATTATATTCCTTTGTTTGTAAAATACACATTCCCCTAATTCCATATGGTCTTTTTGTAATAACAGAAAAATATTGTATTTAAATATTGTATTTATATGCCAAAAAGAAAATTTTTAGCAGTTTTCTTATTAATCAGTATTTTTTTGTTGAGCTGTTAACTCTGATAGAAAAATGTAATACATCTAAGTAAATTGTGTTCTATAAGTATTAGTTTCATTCTAAAGATTCTGAACAGAATCTAAATGACTATTCAAATAAAGCTGTTTACCTAGCATACATCTAAAACTGGGTTTCATGTAGTCAAACCTTATGTTCTTGAAAGAAACATACTTAAAAGTGCTTGAGACCTAAGTAAAAACACATCCCAAACAGAATACATCAGAATATTGTACCTCGCTATTATCACAGCAATATATCCACTACCTGCATAAAATTAACAACTATCATTGGAGAACTTGAACAAATTAGCAACACATTTGGACACATTTTACTGATTAAACAGTTCAGTGTTTTTATTTTACTATATGAAGGGAAAAATTTCTTTATATGGAATTTTGCAACTTAGGATTTCATGTTTCATAAAAGTCAATATGTTCCATTAAAATCAGTATGTTCCATAGAACAGCTCCCAAAGCAACTATATTTAAGTCTGTTTTACCATATTTTGCAACTGAAGTGCAAAAAGATTATTTTATAAATTTTGTGTGATGCTATATGCACTGTGTGCAATAAAACACAGTTTATAACTAAACCTCAGTCATTTAAAGTTCTCCTTGGTAAAGCAGAAGGCAGAGACATTCAGTATCTTCTTCATCTCACTTGTTACAGGTGTACATTGTTACAGCAATCTCAGCATCCTGAAACCAGTGGGAAAGGAAAGTCTGGGGTAAGGGAAGCTTATCCCCAGTGCAGATTATGTATGACTTAAAAGAACTGAACACAGAGAAGACAGGGATGAGCACACTCACAAGTGCTGAGGGAAATGTCTGATACCATTGCAAACCCACCCTTGATCATCTTTGGAAGCTTATGGGATCAAGTGAGGTCCCTGATGACTGGAAGAAAGAAAATGCTCTCTTTTCAGGAAGAGCAAGAAAGAGTATCCAGGAAACTATAGTCTGGTCAGCCTCACCTTATGAAACTGATGAAACAACCAATCTAGAAACAGTTTCTGAATATACAGAGGGGAAGAAGGTGATTGGGAATAGTCATTGTGGATCTCTGAAGTGGAAAATACGTACATCTGACTGACCTTATAGACTTCCAAAATGAGAAGACTGGCTCAGTAGGTGAGGGAAGAGCAGGGAATATTGTCTACTTTAGCAAGACTTTTGACACTGTCTCCCATAATTTCCACATAGGCAAGTTGATGAACCATAGGCTAGACAAATGGACAGTAAAGCAATTATGAAATTTGCTGAATTGCTGGAACTCAAAAGGTTAGCATCAGTGGTATGGAGTCCAGCCACAAATAATGTACTCCAGGGGGTGATATTGGCACCAATGCCATTTAGCATCTTTGACAATCTGGACAATGGGGCAGAATGCACTTTCAGCATGTTTGCAGAAAATGCAAAACTGGGACAAGTCTCTGATACACCAGATGATTGGAGAAATGAGCTGACAGGAGCATTACAAAGTTCAACAAGGGTAAATGCCAAGCTCTACACCTATTGGGGAATAATGGTATCCACTAGTAAACATTTGGTTGAACTGGCTGGAATGCAGTTTGGCAAAGAAGGGCCCAATGGTCCTAGTGGCTACCCAACAGGTAACACTGCAAAGTAGGTTTGCAGTATCCCTGGCTGAGTTAGGAAAAGTTTCACCAGCAGGCCAAGATAAGGGATACTGCCCCTCTGCTCAGTCCTGATGAGACATATCTATGTTCTGTGTGGGAGGAGGGGACAGGGGGGACGGGGTGGGAATGCCTTGGAACAATTCGAACATCAATCATTTGTAACCCACTCCCTCCCTTCTAGAAAATTCCCTGTACACAGCTCCCTCATTGGAACTCTCCCCAAGAGCACCCTCTCCCCACTTTCCCATTGGTGTACCCCCAATCACCCCACCTTCTCCCCTCCTCTGTACCCTTCTCCCACTGGTTGAATTGTACCCCAACCACACCTACCCTGGTTCGGGGCTCGAGCACCCCGACACCGGCTCTCTTCAAATGGGGCTGTACCCCGCTTTCCTTCCCTCCCTGCATCTTTGGACATTCCACTATTAAACCCAGTTGGAACAGCACCCGTGAGTTCGATTCCTCCTTCCCTCTGGTCGTGTCGTTAGATAAACATCTGGGACTGTGCATGTGTGTAAGCGGCGGAGACGCTCCAGTGGGACCCCTTAGAGAGGGATCTGCCCGCACCCGCACAGAAAGGGGTTCCTGGAGAGGAAACCCCTCCCACAGTTCTGGGCCAAGGCCAGGGCCCCCTAGGACAAGAGAGAAATACATTTACTGGAGAAAGTCCAATGCAGGACTGTGGAGACAAGAAGTGGTTGGAACATCTGTGGAATGAGCTGAGGATGAGAAAGCTGGGAGACCTCCAACTGGAGTGGGCTCATGAAAATCTCATCAATATGTCAATATCTCTTCTGATAGGAGAAGCCAGACTCTTCTTAACGGTGTCTAGTGACAGAGCAATACTCAGTGGACACAAAACAAAACACAGGCAATTCCACTCAAACATATGAAAAAAATTTGATTTTTGATTTTTGATTTTTCTTTTCTCATGATTGTGGTCACACATTTCAACCTACCTTTGCAGGCTGTGGAGTCTGTGTCCTTGGAAGTATTCAAAAGCAAATAGGCACAACCCTGATCAAATTGCTCTGGGTTACCTTGCTCTGAGCAGGAGGGTTGAACTAGATCAGATGATTTTCAATTTCATTCATTCTGTGATTCAGTTACCTCTATCCTTCAATGTTCTAATGGAACAGTTGTGGCCACATTGTGATATCCATAAGCTTGGTACTTATTTAATTGTATTTTTTAGGTATCTTATAGTTTGTTTATGAATAAAATAGTAGTCCTCTAAAATGAAACTTTCCTGCTTGCCTTTAGTTAATTCGTGAATTATGATACATTTATACTCTTACTTAAATTAATATGTAGGATTTAAGGAACAAATTCTTATGCCAAATAATGTGAATTTCATGTGTGCAGATAATTGAGAAATTAAAAACCTGATTTTCTTTTTTTATACTGAGTTTATAGATAAAATTCAATTACTTATGCATTTGAGATAGAAGAAAATGTTTCTTTTTTTCCTTCTTCATTTCTGAATTAATATGAAGGCAATGAACCAAATCCCACTCTTAGGTACACAGGTATAAATTATATTTCTAATTTCTGTATTTAATTATTCATAGAATTAAATTTATAAATAATAAATTTCCATATGTGTATATGTAAAAATAGAACTTAGCTGGGAAGAAGGTCAGGAAGAAGGTAAAATTTAAATGCCCTCTAATTATAAAAGTAAGCTCTATACAGTAGTTGAAAAAAAGATTTCCAGAAGATGATAACTTTGGTCAACTTCAGTAAGTTGGGAAAAATTTCTCTGGAGTCCATAATTGTTATGGGAGCAAATAGGTAAAGAATAAGTTGTTTTGTTTACCTAAAAATAAGAAGATAAAAGATTCTCTGCAGTGATGTCATTGTCTTTATTCTCATGGTTAGAAAAGTTGTACACTAACATTTGTGCTAATTCTAGTATTTCCCAGTTTCCTCTGAAACAGGAAATATCAAAATTATCACTAATTCAACATGATCGTACCTTATTGCACCTGTATTTCATTGTTTAGTTTACATTCATCCTTCTATCCTCTTTAGTCTTTTGCCCTTATTGGCCTTCCCCTCTGAAATCATAGAAATATTTCCACTGTCAGTGACAGTTCAGTGTTTCTTCCTCTACAGTCCTTTGACTGACATTTGTGAAGAGACTCACACCTTAAATGGTGCTCAGTAAGACCCAAACAGAGTTACAGGGAAACCTGAATCACTGCTGATACCTTTATTACTCTCCATTTAATTATTGGCTAATTAGTGATAGATATTATTACTTTTATATAATTTCAAATATTTGCAAACTTTATCAGAGTGAATCTAAAGATAGATTTCCTCTGGGTTTTGGGTTTTTGGTTTGTTTGTTTTTTTTTTTTTCTTTGTTTTGTTTTGGGGGTTTTTTTGCTTTTTTTCTGTTCCTCTTTGTTAGAGATGATTGTCTGGTTTTCATCTGCTTTGCTTTGGCACAATTTAATATTGCTGTGATTCAGCATTACATTGATTCAATTTGTGAAGATGACACCTTCAGTGCTGTCTGTGCACAGAAACACTAGACTGGGTTAACGGATGAAAATAACCCAAAATTATTTATTTTTCCTGTTGGATTTCTGCCTTGTCCTCTACAAAATACATTGACTACTTGACATTAGTCATCCACGATATGCTGGTTTACATGGTAAGTGCACTACAGAACCATGCATGATTCAGATTTATGAAAAAGATCTGCAGGAATGAATTTATTGCTTTTAGGAGATCTTTTAGGTGGATATACTTTAACACTTCTGAAATATTTATGGGTATGTTTTGCACACCTTCTGCAGTCACCACCACTGCCACTTCAGGCAGAGAACTTCTGATTTCTTTCTACATAATTTTCTATAACAAGTTTCCATTGAACCAAACTTTGATGAAATGCTTTGGCTGGGTTGCAGGGAAGGCTTTTCATGTCCCTCTGAGTAAATATGCAGTCTCCAACTCAGGGAAAGTAATTTCTTGCTCTCAGGCTAATGGGAATAGAAAGCCAAGACATAGGTGCATACAGCTTTACTCCAAAATAGCATATTTGCAGTTTTCAGAAGATGAGAGATCTCTGCAAAAGGGTTTTTCCCATCACCATATTTTCTGAAATTTCCCTCGGTATTCTGTGGCTATGCAACTCACCTGCTTGGGTTTGTTGAATAAATAGTGTACCCAAAAATGATGTTTATGGTTATAACAGGGCTTCCATCTTTTACTCAAAAATTAAGCAGAAAAAAAAAAGTAAAAGAGCTTTGGATTCACAATTATTTAGTATGAATATGTTTTCATGAGTTAGTCATCAGAATTGGCACTGCTACTCTTTGGAAAATATTCTATTGATGGGTAATGAAACAGTGACATTGCCACAGCAGGAAAGGGAAAGTCGAAAGATTGTTCTCAGTCTGGTTTGCTTGATTAAGCAGTAGCCAGTGACATGGTTTAAGCGTATTTTCTTCAAAATATTTTTACTGCTATGGTTGATTGGTGGTGGCTAGTGTGTGAGCAAAGGACCAAAGACATAAGCATTCATTATGATTTGGGGGAATGAAAGCCAAGAGAAAATGTGGGCAAAATAAAAACAAGTTGCTTGTAGGCAGTAATCTACATTCAAACTAGACAATAGGGCAGACACTTCTCACGCCTTGGATGCTCTCACCCCAGTAGGCATGCTATGAAAAAAGACACATGAAGGGCAAAAGTTCCATGTTAAAATGCAGGACCTTTTCTCTGCAGACAGAAATATGGTTATGAGAAAAAGCAAAAATCTAGGCAGAGTGCACTGAGATAAACATGCCTTGTGATACCATGAAATTGAATCAGTTTCAGATGTGGTAGATTGCCCCAGTACAGAAAATGATGAGAGACTTTCTATCAATCTGAAATACATCCTGAATCTTGAAAGACTTCGGTGAAGAGGCTCAGCCTCTCTCCTGTCAACTTGTCTGGGGACAAATTCTACCATCACACTCTTTCCATGAGACTAAATCTCTTAGAATAAGTGCCTGAGTCACAGACATCCCCTAACCATTTCATCATCATCTATAGCCTAACAAGCCTACCCAGCCTCTCCTTAACTGTCTTTAACCTCAGCAGAACAACTCAGGGTTACTGACTCCCATTTTCCTTCTGAAAAGGAAAAGATCAAAAATTTGCTCTAATCTTCAGCACTTAAAGTTTGTCAGGGACATTCTTCATTTCACAGTTTTAACATGTTATTTTAAGAAGCCTTATTTCTATATTTTTTCCCTGCATTGACTTTCTTCTAAATCTTTTCTGTTTAAGTCCTTTGGCCAGGCATAGTAAAATCTAGCCTATTAAAATGTACATTTATGAAGCAAATATAAACTGTGATATAAAAACACACAGTCTCTGTATTAACATGCAGGGAAGTATTAGATAAAAGCATGTCAAAAGAAACAGTTGACAACAGGTAGTTTATTCATACTTTATATTTTTTTCAGGTCCTAAAAGCAATGTAATAATGAAATCATCTAGTATGTTCAAGTTTAATTGATCCATATAAAATAAAATATAAAAGAAAAAGAAGCACAACCAGAAGAGGATTTAAAAAGTAGGAATAGAAATTAAGATAAAGGGTCATATTCAAATGTGTATTGCCACCATTGACAGAATAGACCTTCTTCGTCCACAGAATGGATGTCATAGCAAAAAAAAAAATTTAAAATCCCATAAATCAACAGTCAGGAAAACTGTTAAAACTGGAAGAGCAAAAATTGTGTAACTTCTCTGAGCTTGACCTCAGCAAAAGGTCTCTCTAGAAATTTTCTTCTTCCTCTTACATCTTAAAATAAGTTTAACTAGTATAACTAAATGCAAATACCAAAGCAAGTTAAATACAAAGAGCACATTCTTCTCACTGTCTGAGTTGCTTTCAACAGGTTACTAAACTGAAATAAAATATTTGGTTTAAATAAGAATTACATAGCATGCCCTCAATTTCACTGGTCTAGTGTGTAAATTTACTTTTAGGAGCACAAGTATTATATTTGGAAAGGGTGAAGACAGGAACTGCAATAGAAGATCCACACTAAATGCATATTATAAAAGAAAATATGATACAGTTTTGTATTTTCATAAATTTATGGCATTTAAGGCCAGAGAACTATTATATTGTGTCATTGTGTCACAGGCTATCCTTTTTCATCTCACTAAATCTTTTTAGAAGAATAGCTTGTCTTTGACTGAAGCATAGGTTGTGTTTACCAAGAGCACCTCTTGCAGAAAAGCATTTCATCTTGATTTAAAGCCATTAAGAGGTGGAAAATGAACTACCTTGTTCAGTAGCCTTTCCGAGAGAGTAATATCTGTTGTTTAACAGTGAGTGTCTTACTTTTTGTAGCTGTCAAGCATGTGGCTTTAGCATGAAAGAGCTCATTTTGTTATATTCTCCTAAACTAAAAAAATTGCACTATCTATTCCCATAACTGCTTTTATCTTTAGAAAGAACTTATCTACTGCACATAAGTAATCTTTTAATTTAATATTATACTGAATCTCAGATTGTATAATATTAATATTAAATAACTAATTGTTTTTTCTTAGACTTTTAATATCCCTCTTAAAATATAAACATAAATTTTTTCAACGAAAAAGTAATATATCTCTCACTAATAAAAAAATTATTTGTGCATTTAACCTCATTGCTCCACTAGAGCAAATATGAGTTGCTAGTTTATCCTGACACTTTTTCCAAGTTGCTGCCTTCAGAGGGCCATTGCATCCTCTGTATTATGAATCCTTTTAATATGGAAATACATTCAGTTACCTTGTTTGATTTTCTTCACTTCCACAGGACTTTATACTTCTTGACCTCAAACCTGAAAAAATGAACTGTAAAAGCAAAACAGCAAAAGCTGGTGGTGAGGTATATTGTCCAAAAAAAGCCTAGCAGGAATCTTCCCAGCCACACAGAACAAAAGAGGTAGGCCATTTTATTTATTAAGAACATGTAATAGGTGCTTTTCTGAAATATTTCTCTTGATCTCATTTCATTTTGACATCCAGAAACTTATGTGAGAATGCCAATAAATAAATCTTTCAAAACTCAAATAGGACATTTTCTTAAGATATGGAATTGGCAGAAAATGCTAGTAAATTTTTACCTTTAGAAATCACTGCAGTAAATGAAAATCATCTGTATGAATTGAATTTATTAATCTTAAAATCAGAGAAATATGTGAAAATCACTGGGATTTTTTTCTGATTTCTGTGTCTGAGTTGCCCTCTAAATACCTGTTTATTAAAGCATACTCAAGTTATGTAAGACCAAAAATTCATGAAGGAAAACAGAGCAATTTAAATTTAACAATTTAAAATGTTGGTTGGGGACTTTGTTTCTTTTTAGGTTTTTGATTTTTTTTCAGTCCTGCTTTGTTTGTGGTATAGTTTTTTTGTTACAAACCCTCTGCTGTTGGCAAGGACGCCTTTCAGCAAAGCAGCTTGCCCATCATCTGGCCTTGAGCACTCTTTCACAATCCTTTCTACCCACAGGTTCATGGAAAGTATTGTACAGCAATGAAAAATGAATCTGCAAGTAAGCCTGAAAATAAAAAATTTGCAAATTAGTTTCTCCAAATTAGTGCATGTAATGGCAGTTGTATAAACAATGACTAAGTGAAGGTGAGCCATAATCACATCTAAAGCATCCTCAATGTCATTTTTAATTCACTTTGTTCAACATGAGAAAAAAATAGCAAAACCTATGCAGTAGAAAGTCCTGCATTTCATCCAAAGGATTGTTCTCTACAGTTTCCTATTGATTACCTTCATGTATTTTAAGATCTCAAGAACAGAGTATTGGAAGTGGAATATGCTTTTAAAATTCTTCTTTTTCTCATAAATTCTTTTGTGAGAAAAATTCAAATTACCTATTTGAATTAAGTTTCTGCCTGAGTGTTTCTTTCAATTAATTCAATCCCTATGGATGGACTCTTTTTTCAGCTGTCTAGGATATGTCTCACAGATAAATTCCCACAAAAAAATGGCACATTAAAATGAATTCTGACCTGTTCAGAGGTAAGAAGCCTGCCCTGGAAAATGTCTCTATGGTCAATAGACCTTTGGCATCTCATGTTCTAGAGATATCATCTTCCAGTTCTGGAAGAAAGCCAGGTAGCCTGCATATACAGGGAGGCAAGGAGAACTCTGGCAGAGTGCCAGGCTACCTGATTGCTTTCTCTTGTCTCCCACACTTTTTTGAACAGCCAGTCCTCAGAAAGGATGTTCACTGATCTCTAGAGGAAGCAAAACTTCCAGCTCATAAATCAGTCTGCAAAGAACAAAAGGAAGGCAACATGCTGCTGCAGTGCCTTACTATGCGGGGTTGATTCAAGTGTCTGTAAAATACTGTTGATTCTAAGCATTTCAAGTGGCAGCTGCCCAATTACTGGATTTGTGGATGGATAGTTAATGTAGATTTTTGTTGTCTGTCTTTGGTGCTGAAACAAGCTGCTGGTCAGCTTATTGAAACAAGGTTTCTATGTGCTTGTCCCATTCCTTTTCATGAGCAATTTTGGAATAGAGTTACTGGAAGTATGACTTCAAACCTGCACTTAGAAAGTCTTCACATATTGTCCTTTGGATAAATTGGCTAAGATTGAAATTCCACAGATACCTGAATTCCTGCAGCGGTTGTTGCAAGAACAAATTAATAAAAAGGTTTTGCTGATTGTGTTCCTTAAAGTATTCCTCACCTTCCTAAGAAAATCCACCCAGAAACAGACCTGAGAAGTCATCTGCAGCTCCATAGTTTTGGGAATCATTATATGTAAATTCTAGGTTAGTGCTTATCTGTGTCAGATGGCTGTGGTTTCCAGGGAGATACACGTTAGAAGTGTCTTTCCCTTTTTGTTTCCTTTTCTTTGCTGCTTGTAAAGGATACAAGAGGACCTACCTCATCTTTTGCAAATTGTCATTTGGGAGCCTTCTTGTCCAAGAATATTTTTGAGGGAAAAAATCTAGGGACTCTCTGCTACTTTTGCAGAGCCAATACACTGAGCAGTATGCCTGCCTGTTGTAGGTTTTGGATATGTCTCAGATATATTGAAATTTGATCTATATGCTAATGATTTGAGTTAGATATTCACCTATTCAGAAAAAAAAGTTGAAAAAGAAAACTAAGGAATCCTTATTATGACTGATTTTGGTATCCCTAAGACTTTGTAAAAAGATATGTTCAAGAGGTAGAACAAATGAAAGAGAAGATGAAGTACAATCTTGTGTAATGATATAACTTTTAAAAATACTTTGACCAAGAGTTAAAATTAATTTCTGGAGAATTGAGAACCATATGATGAAATAAATAGCTTCTAAAATTATTTCCCATTACTGGGAAGAGACTGCCCAAAATAATCCAACAAAGTGCCTTCTGCAAAAAAGGAGACCAGAAATCAGTATGCTTAATTAATTTGATTTTCGGTGAGTCTGTCTCTGAACAAGACAGAATTCCCAGTTTATATGAAGTTATAGTTTTTTTCAGCATATTTAATTGTTGATTTACTTGGTCTGCAGTCTTCTGGACTTTCAACTAATGTCATGGTTGGGTCTCAGAACCAAAGGCAAGTAATTTTGTTCATTCAAAGAGGTGCTAGAACATGGAAAAAAATTGAGGCAAATTAAGACATGAAGCAATGCAGTTTTGGAAACCTGAATTTTATTGTATTTATTTAGTCTGTGACTTCTCAGACCAAATTAACAGTTTATTCTCCTTTACAATATCTATGGAGGGAGTGCATGGGATGGTCATTAGTTAAATGATACGTTCTAAAAGGTACAGAATCTTCTTTCAGAAACTGCATTTGTTTTTGGACCACCACCATCCCTTGTTAAATTGAGAATTATCAGGTCTTCTGTTATGCTTACAGCTGGACGTATCTATGTGCAAATGATATTTTGGTAATTGAATTTTAGTTTCCAGGAATATTAAACTATTGAAACTATTTAGACTATCAAGCAGCTTTGACAATCAATATTTTCTGCATTATTACATTTGACTACCAACAGACTTTTCATTCTCATCTGAAAATTCAATTTCCTCAGAAATCTCCATAATACAAGTCTGGGGTTTTGTTTGGTTTTTTTGGTTGGGTTTTTTTTTTTTTTTTTGTTTTTTTTTTGGTTTTTTTTTTTTTTTTTTTTTGGGAGGGGGGCAGGGGTTTTGATTGGTTGGTTGGTTGGTTGATTGGGGTTTTTTTTGTTGGTTTTTTGGGTTTGTTTTGTGGTTTTGGGTTTTTTAGTTGTTTGGTTGGTTTGGTTTATTTGTTTCAGTGTGGGTTGGTTTGAATTGGTTTTAAGGAAAATGAGTAAAGAGGTTTTTAATTTCAATTCTTTCCTAATTTATTTCAGTTAACTGTAAGGTACATGTAGGATTCAAGGCTGTCCACGGTCTGTACTACAAACTAAGTCTTTTTATTCACTGATAGCTATTTCTATTCAAATAATACACAGGGAATGTGTGCAGCATGTGTGAAGACATACAAATAAACATGCAGAATACACTGCTTCCCTAATTGAGATAGTAATCCTGCCACCCTTAGCTGCTGCATATTTCAGACTTGGTAAGGATCAAAACTCTTCTAGGTCATAAGGAAGGACTGTGGAGTAGAAAAGAGTCTTCATTGTTATACAGCTCTTTTCATAGCTTCTCTCACAACTTTCAAGCAGCGCTCACTACACAACTGAATAGGGGAAAATCCTGATTTTACATCAAATTTACACAGTAAACACAGTATTTTTTTAAAAGACACTGTTTCTTTGTTTGGTCTATGGTAATACCAAACACATTTGTTCTATATAGGGTAACTGGTGTTACATTGTGACTCTTGTCAAATAGCATATTTGTCTCACATTTACCCCAAAAACCATGTTCAGGTGAGGTTCAGCACAATCTAGAGAAAAAAATTGAGCTTGAATATGATTGAATCAGGCACCTACTTCCTTTAGGACTATAACATGGGCTTTCTGATAGCTCAGCCAATTGAGATGTGGATTTCAAATGCACATATCATGCTCTAAAACAGAAGAATGTATTTTTTGACAGTCTACTTTTACACTAATATTAATACCTTGTGGTTGTACATACAATAAGTTTCAGGCAAGCAGTAATTTAAATAATTAATCTCTTCCTCATCTTCACCCAGCTTTGAACTTTGGCTTCCTACTTACCTCAGAAAGGCCCCTGGATCCTAGGAGGGTGATATAAGATAAGGAGGGCTAAAAAAAAGGGGAAGAACATAAATAATTTTACATTTACCAGCAAAAATATAGGTATGATACTGTTCTCATAATAATCACAAAGTTAGCAAGCTAGGATCATAGGCAGAAAAAACAAATTATCAAAAGGAAGATCCCAAATTCTGCCAATTTTCTTGCAGGAATCAAAATATTTTCTCATCAAAGTGTAGCTGTATATAAACAGGGACTTCTATACTTAGGCAAGTTCAGAAGTTCAGCATCCCTTCACTGATCGCTTGTTAACAAATATTTTTCTCTTCACTTATTTTCTTTTCTCTTCATTTTTTTTTTTAATTTTTAATAGAAATAGATCTGGTGAGACAAAAGTGATAAATATCCCAAGGCAGTGATGTATCTAAAGAATTGTTATCATGTTTCAGATGTGGCAGTGTGATTCTTGGTTGATTTGAGAGACAGGTGGCTTTCAGCTAATATGCACTGCAGAATAGGTACTACTAAAAATCAGCATTTTAATCCAAGCCCTATCAAAGTAAGAAAGACTCCTAATAATTTCACTAGTTCTTTGATTGGATCTGAACCAAAACTATTGCAGGATCAAGGTGGAAATTGCAGCTCAATTTTATGTTTTAAATTAGGTGCTTGCTATGTTGTTACCTGAGAAAATTGCCTACATTCCTGATTTTGAAATGATGAAAGCACATTCATAGGAATACATATGTGGAAAATCTTTAGGGCACACAAGTGCTTGCAATTTCTGGGCACAAAAGAGAATTTGAAATAATGAAAAAAAATCAACTGCCTTTTATAAGTGTTTTTCTTAAGATGAGCATGTTAGACCTAACAATAAAAAAATTCTGTCACAAAACAACAACCAAACAAAAATCAACCAGAAAAAGTAACTGATCTTTAAGGACTCTTACAACCGGAGTCATTTCATGATTCTAAGACTCCCACAGGTAAATTATATAAGACTCAGCTTCACCCTTGGGTCCAGTGCTATACAGCAGATGCAAATCTATTCAGTTTCTATCCACAGACATTCTTCCATCAAGAGCTGGCTGCAGAAAATCAGTAGCATCAATTGCATAGAAAACATGTAGCTCCAGATTATTACAAAACATTTCAGCCTGGGAAAAAAAATTATTTGAGAAACTGTCGGTTCTGCCATTAGTGTAATTTATAACAGCTGACATAAAGATACTCTGCCTTGGACCTTGTTCAGACATTTTAAAATCACTTCTCCCACTTTAAACAAATAAACCCATGACATAATACAGTCAAAGGTCTTATGCTGTTCTTGTTCATTACAACAGATCTTTATAATCCACTGTAGATGAGTTTGCATTGCCTTTAGAAATAACTTGCTGTCAATGGGGAAATTTTAAAAATAGCAATGAAGTATAAAAGCTTCATGATTTAAAAAGAAAGAAAGTAAGGTTTTCATCTCATCAGGTACACATGGGATGATGGAATTGATGAGCAACGCTGTTGAGATTGCAAATAATTTTGAACTAACTGAAATTCAATTCTGCTGAAACACAACTCACAATTTAACAGGTAGGGAATAGACCATGTTTTATTTTTATCGTCCCATTTTACCTATCAAGACAGCACTCTAACGAGCAGTTATCAGAGTGCAAGGGAAGAAAGTCTTTCCTGTGAATAAGTTTTAACCTCAGAAAAGAAGCTGTCCTCGAGGGCTGCAACTAGATCTGCTTAAAGCAAGTGGAGGATATTTCTGCTGACAATACTGCTATTTCTCTTCCGACCAGGTAAGTTCCAGGAGAAAAAAAAAGCAAACTAATGAACAGTAAAAAATAACAACAAAAAGCTTAATAAAATATAGCAAAGATACTGTTTTCTGAAGTTTGAGGGTTAACACATATGCGCCCACCAACAGAAAAACAAAAGGGTAAAGGATATTGTCAGCACAGTCTTGAAAGAAATATTTCCCCCCTCACTACTCCTCCCACAGGAGATTTTTTTTTTTTGAGATTCATATCAGCTTCATTCCACTCAAAATTTGTTCCACTCATAATTTGTTCTCCTAATTCATAATTAAGACAATTCTTAATTTTCTCACTGCATTAATTTGTTATGTATAACTTTAATAGAACTAGATTCTTTATCAACTTTATTATCTCCAAAGAAATAAAAATTTTCTGGAAGGCCTGTTATTCATGTAGCTCTTTTTTATCCCTTTTTGATGTCTCATAATTATAAAGGAAGTTCCAGAAAGGTCTTGTACAAAAAAAATCTCTCTCACAAGGGCACGACTGAAATTTCTTTGCTTTCCCCTTTATCATAACATAGAGTCACCCTGTGACCACATAATATAGCTAGGACTTTTCTCCTCATCTGTCATTTCCAGTGGGTCTCAGCTTACAGAAAAAAATTGCATTACTGCATAGATGATCTTGTACTTCACACCAATAAATTTTGTCCTATTTATATTACTAGTGGACTGCGCACTTCAGACTGAGTCAAAAAGGTCAGCCATTTCTTCCATCTGCAAATTATCCACAAATATGTAAAGCAAAAAGCTATCTATCAGTTGACTTCACGGTCAGAATTCAGGTTCTGTTGTAAAAAGCACTACGTCCCTCCCTGGAGGAATAATAGAATAAAGGGACCTGCACAGGCCCCTCCCTGGAGGAATAACGTTCAAGAAACTGTTGCTATGAATATGTATGACAGTACATTGATTGCTTGCAACTATTGCAAATGCTTCTGTGAATAGTCATGATACAGAATTTTTTTTATTTGTGTGCTGTGATTAACCAAAATTTCATAATATTTTCAGTTCCTAAGTAGATTAATTTTCTCTCTGAAATAAAAATTTAAAGTGTACAAAAAGTTTCCAGTCTTCAAAGTTATTTTGAGCTACCCCCATCTCAACATCTGCTTAGTAAATTCATACTTTTGATTCCAAATGTGTATGAAGTCAGAACAGGAAAATATCATGTAAAAAGCACTACAGTCTGAGTTCATAAATTTAAGGGAATAATGGTTGTTTAAAGAAAATTTTGTCTCAAAAGAAAACTATCCTTTCTTATCAGTATATAATTGAAAGAAGAACGTGATATTAGGTGGTACATTACTAGCTGAGATAAAAAGGAAGAAAATAAAGTCTGGGGTTTTTTTTGTGAAAGAATATCCTTTATGTGACAGATGTTAAGATACCAAAGCAATAGCAATTCAAATTCCTTGATGTTAAATTAAAGCCAAATCACAGTCCCACTGTGTTTTTGTTTCACTTAAAATCCATAACCCTTTATTGGAGAAAAATTCCTTAATGAAAGAAACCAGACTGATGGAAGAGACAACAAAGAAATATAGCCATTGAACTCGAACAAGTGCGCAATACACAATGTTTTGAGGAACAAGGTGGGCTAATAGACTATAGAATCTTCCAGTTAGTCCAAACTCTTCAATAAAAGTACAAAATATTCCTTTGGGGTTCCTTTCTGGCAGTCAAAATGAGAAGAAAAACATACTGACATAGAATATTAACTTTCAGCTCCATTCCAGGTAAGTAAGGACAGAAATGTAGTGAGGGAAACCCGCAAAGCCTCTTAATTGTGAAGAGTCAGCACGATTCAATATATTACTACTCTTTGCAGAAAAAGTACTTGGAAACACATAGATCTGGTATTGGAACAGATCAGCCCACCAATAAAGTGCCAGACACAAAGACATTAAGTTCTGCTCATTTAGAGTCGCTGAATTTGACACATCCATGCAGGTAACCCACTCTCAAAACCACAAGGTTAGGTCCATTTTACTAGCATGGAAACTTCCTTGGTTTTCCCTTTTACCCTGAAATTGGGAAGAAATGTGCTGAGCGTTATTTGACATGCCTCCAGTCCTCTCCAAAAGGATTCATTTCTAGGACTCTTACTAGAAATCTACAGCACATTTATTAAGTAGGAAATAGAAATCCATTGAAGTGCTTTCTGAGAGAGCAAGAGCAATGAGCCATTGCAATATCTAATTCACATAATACTGAGAGTAACTGCACAGGAAGAGTGAGCAGTTGATGGTAAGTTATATGAGCTCGTCCTTGTCAAGGAACCATTAAGGCAGCTAAACTTGAGACACAATTGGATTACTGAAATTTCTTGTATAATATCAACGTTGATAAAGTAATAATAAGTGTATTTCACAATCACAAGCAAATTGAATTCTGTCAATTTTCTGTACTCTTTTTATCTGCGCTATATGTACTTTCTTCTAGTAATCAAAAAGGATTTATTTACTTTCAAAGTATTCTTGTGTCAGGAATGTCCAAAATAATTTTTATATAGCAGGTTTAGATCCTGAAACTTGAAACAGTGGTGACTTTATAAAAAACAGTGCAGTAGAGTTTACTTAAATAAAATTAATTTAAATTTAAAGAAAATCCATTCCAGAGATGTTTACATATATTTTAAAATGAATACAATAAATTCCCATTCTTTTGAAACAGATATAGTCATCAAGAACTTGATATAAAAAGCAGACCTATGTAAGACCTGTCTCATCTAATGAGGAAAAGAATATTTCTCCTTTACAGCAACAACTCTTCTAGATCCACACAAACATATGTTCCACCTGGCAAGGTAGCCCTAATTTGGAAGTTCTCAAAAAAATTTGAATTTGTTTGTACAATGTACCAGAACATATAGAGTGAGTCAATGTAAATGTATTGATTTCTTCCTGTAATCAAGCATATCCTTAAAACAAGTGTCCTGAATATAAAGTCAGCCTTTTCAGTTGTTGTGCACCTCTCAGACCTTCTTTGAAAAAATGATCACTCCAAAATTTTCCATGGGCAAGGTAATTTTGTTGTTGTAGATGTATTTTCAATAATCCTCCTCAAATCATTCTTTATATCTGATACATTAGATCTCAAGGAACAGGGAGACATAGAAAAAATGTTTGAAATACACTCATAGTAGCAGCAACAATAGAAGACCAAATACATGGAGTAGATTAGATACATCAGTATTTAGGACTGGAAGTTCACTTAGCAGTGAGTGCTGTGCTTTACAGCATTGAGAACAGAAAGCTCAGGTTTAACAAATTCAGATTTAACTCCTCCCCTATCCATGCAGTTAGTTCTTGACCTAAGAAGATCTAAATCTCACACATTATTTGGTTGGTTTTAACTTGGTTCATTATGCAGCAATCACACCATGCTCTCCTCAGGGCCTGCTATATGCTTGGATGGCTACTAAGGGTAGTAGACAGATGGCTTTTGAAAAGGATAAGTTCTAATAGACTGGCTAGGAGCAGAGATGACAAAGAGGTAAAGGTTATGCTGGTTTTTTTTCCTTTATAAGATAAGGTTGGTGTAGTGCTATGACTAGATTTAATGAGTTTGGGCAAGTGTGTGGGCTTAGGCTAAATGTATCAGGAAAACTTGATTTTCTAAGCCTAGGACAAAGCAAGTTTGAATGCTTAATAGCTTAGTTAAGCTGTTTTTATCTATTCTCAGCTCAGTGAGCTAACCTCTCAGTGTCTCCAACTATTAACTTGTTGAATTAGGAGAGATACCAGCACAATAATACATAAATTATCTAAAGGAGTACTCAGAGAAAACTAGATCAAAAAAAGATCAGTCCTTCCAATCATGACAGGGAGCTGAATGTTACATGACAAACACCTGTCTGTATAAGCATACCTCCAGTTATTAAAAATTTTAAATGAAAAATGTTCTGGTTGGTATGTTGCCTGATAAGATTAGTAAACTGATGAAACTGACAGTCATATGGCAACGGAGATGGTATCTGATTTGAAATGATAAGAATAATAAAAGGGACCATATTCAAAATTATATAAGGCATCTAGGAAAAAAAAGTGCTCTCTTTAAACACCGTGTTGAACATGTTATACAGTCTTAAAGTAATATGCCTACCTGAATGTATATGGAAGCTGCTCTGACCTTAGGTTATCCATCCCAGTGCAAAGAATGCATGTGAGTGCTTCATACACTTCCTCCTTTTTTATGTTATCTTTAATCCTTTGCATCAAAATATGCACACAGTAACTTCAAAAGAATTTCATTGTAAAGCCTTGCAACAATTAACATCAGGTCCTTGCTTTAACAAGTCATCAGCAGTGAGATATTGCCTGCTCTAAGAAGTAACACTGTGACCTGAAAGCTTCAGTCCTGAAAGCATCTTGGCTGTAACACCTCAATCTACATAAACTATTTTTTATACACCTGATTTGTTGATGCATTCCACCATCTCACTCACATTTTATGTAATTGCTGCTTTGAAGATGTTAAGGAAATAGACTTGATTTTGACAGTTATTTCCTGGGATTTGGAGAGTGTAATTGTTAATCTCTTGCAAAAGACATTCTCATTATTTGAATAAATCATAATCTGAGGTTACTTTTCTCTTATCACTTTCTTTTTGACTTATGAATTCTCTTTTTCATTTCCTCTGAGCTATTTTACTAATTGACAGGCGGTCCTGATGTGGTTCACTACAGCAACCTCTCTCAAGTTACTGGATGACTCTCCAGATGTTTAATTTCATCATTTTGATATGCTTCAGTGACTTTCTAGGCTACTTCTACCTAGCACTGGTACATTTATCCCTCTCTTCTGTTCTTTTCTCCCATTAGAATAAGTGGCTTGGTGGTGGTTGTTGTTGTTGCTGTTGTCTCACAATTAAATTAATTCCCCTGGCATCAACATCATGATTTTAAAGAATCCATCAAAAAGTTAGTCATGAAAAGCCCTCAAATCTCATCTCATTTCCATCTGAAACATGAATATCATTGTGCCATCATGTAAAATCATGATGTTTGATAGTACAAAAGCCAGCATTACATCGTCATCCACACTGAGATTCAAGTTCCTATTTTTACAGGCAGGCAGAAATAATGTCTGGGATTTATGAATGCTATAATTGTTTCAAAATTTTGGGTTGAAAATGCATTTCATTTATTATCCCTGGGCACTGTAAATCTTTCTTCTGTTTGATATGTATGACACTTATCATGACAAAATGTTCCAATCTGTACCATTTTGTCCAGGGAACATTTTACAGGATCTGGATAAAGAATGTAATAATTGGTCTGCAACACCTGAAGACTCCTGTAAATTGTCTTATGCTTCCAGCTTTCCTGTATTACATTTTTCATACCATAGATCTGTAAATGAACCACAGCTTTTAAGATGACTTTTATTTATTTAATACATTGTTGTGTATTTGACAGTCTTGAATTAAATTGATTTACTTCCTGTTCTATAATATCATGGCTACTCTACCTAGCAAAGATCTGCATTCAGCTAAAATTTAAACCTACAAATATTCATGATGTAATCTATTTTATTTACCATTTTGAATCATAAAAGTTTTTAATCCTTCTTCTTCAACTGCATCCAGTGGTAAAACTTAAAATCATGTGCAGACATTTTTTGTAAAATTCCACAGTTCTTTAGAACTTGGATGTATATCCAAAAAGTTTCAAGGGACCCCTTTCTTAAAGCATTTCCAAAACTAAAAAGCCTGCCTATGGCAAATTTCCTCAAAAGATTTACAGACATGTTTACCTTTGAATTGTTCAGATAAGGTTTGCGCTAACTTTTGAACTGAACATTCTGAGTCACTTATGGCTCTTTCCCATCTCAAGGAATAACTACTTAGGGAGAAGCATTTTAAATTAGAAATTACCTTAGTTACCAAGAGAAAAGAGCTTTCAACAACAGAAAAGTGTTTTCTTTTTCTGCTAGCTATATTTCAGTTACTCTAAGAAAATAATGCAGGACTATGTACTTTATTAAGAGATAGAGCAGTGTTTTTCAAGGTATATATTATGCCAAGATCTCAGCAGCCCATGATTCTCTCTACTAGTTTCTTCATGGGTTTAGAGCCCATACCCATGTAACCGTGCTTTCTATCACCATCATATGTCAAATGTCACGGATCATAGTCTCTTAGCATGGTTTGTATTGGAAGGGGCCTTAAAAAGCCTGCAGTTCCACCCCCCTTTCCATGGGAAGGGGCACTCTCACTGGACCAGGTTGCTCAGGTTGCTTATCTGGACATGATGATTTGATCCGGAAACAGGATTTCTGGGATGCTGTGGGGTCAGAGACCAATGACTGCTCAGATTTTAACATTGGCACTGAGTTTGACCACTGAAATTTTGGTTCTGCCTCTGAGAGCACACTGGTTAAAAGGCCAGAGCTGCTCGCCTGCCGGTCTCTTGGGACTTCGGAGGGAGCGAGATCGGATCCCTCCCCTGTCCTGCGCTGCTGCTGGACAGGGGAGGGGCAGCCCACGTGGTAGGCCTGGGCCTGGACTGAGGTGGGAGTGAAGAGACCCTTGAGCATGGAAGGGTGGAGGAGCACCAAGAGACATTGGACAGCCCCCCCCCGCCCCACCCCGGCAGAGAGAGAGAGAGCCAAAGTCGAGATTTTGATAGCGGCCGCTGAGAAGGAGAAAGGGGGAGTGCGGGCGAAAGGTGCCCGGCAGGGCAGCCGTTGGAGTTCCAGAGCTCCGGACAAGCAGAGACTGAAATTTTTAACCCTTTTCTTGCATGATAGAAACCTTATAAATGCTGATCCTCCTGAAGCCAAATGAGGAGAGAGATAAGGGGTGAGATAAGAAGGGACTGGGCCACAAAGCAAGTGGAGAAGACTCTTGAGTGAGGGGAGAATGATGGAGTGGCCTTCTGGCTGGACTTTTCGTGTGTAGCCATGGACAGAACCAGTTTTTTTCTTCCTGTGATACAGAGACTGCATTTAGGGGGAAGAAATGTCCCAGAGCCAAGTTTCAGTGTGGGTACCCCTCGGCTCCAGGGGGTATGTAAAATATGGGAGGGACTGGTGTCCCAAAAGTGAGAGACTGTGCTGTTCTGGAATTGGACAAAGCATCCTTAAAAAGAAAACCCTAGAAGCAGTTTTGGTCCATGCGTAATGGTGAGAGCATTACACATGGAAGGAAGAAGTCACGATGGCAGATGATCTCCGGGCGGTGTCCAGAGAGACATGGAAACACAAAGGGTTTCAACGGTGTTTCCAGGGGAAGCCCATGGCACCAAGAAAGACTCCTTCTCCTCTTGGTGGAGTGTTCAAAGGGTGGTGCCAGATCAAGAATTGGTGATTTTGGAAGATGTATTGTATTGTATTGTATTGAATTTAGGGGGGAGGAGGAGGAGAGTGTTTTTGTGAGGTTTTCATTTTCCTTGTGTTTTTTTTCTTTTGTGTGTAGTTTAGTAATTGTTTTTGTAGTTTACTTAATGAACTTTTCTTTCTTTTTAAGCAAGGGCCTGCTTTTTCTTATTCCCGGTCAAAAATCTCACAGCAGACACCAGGGAAACTGTATTTTCATGGGGGCATTTGGCCTTGTGCCAGTGTCAAACCATGACACTGGCCTTGAACATTTACAAGCATGGGATGTCCTCTCAGTGTTTCACCAGTCTCTGTGTAAATAATTTCCTCCTAAAATGTAATCTAAATCTACTCCCTATTAATTTAAAACCCTTATCCCTTCTCCTATTACTACATGCCCTTATGCCACTCCATTTTTTTTACAAGCCCCCACTTAGGTACTGGGAGGCTCATCCAAGGTTTCCCCAGAGACTTCTCCATTTTGAACAAGCCCAGCTCTCTCAGTCTGTCTTTGCGAGAGAGGTGCTTAAGCCCTCAGATCATCTTTTTGTCCCTCCTCTGGACCTGCTTCACCAGCTCCATGACTTTCTTGTGGTAAGGATCCCAGAGCTGGACATAGTACTCCAGGTGGGGTGTTGTGAGAGCAGAGTAGAGGGGGACAATCAACACTCCTGTCCTGCTGACCATGTCATGTCATGTCATTTATCTATTCCAGTATGTGTTTCAGTACACTGGTTCAGGCTAATGGGCAAACAAAAAACCTCATGCCTGATAAAAAAAAAAATAATGTTGAATAAAATTATTCCAATTCAATCATGAAAAGAGTATTTGACGTTACAGAAAATTTTAGGTCTTACTTTTTTTTAAAATATGATCTGTTTAGGTTTTTTTTCTTGCTATTAGAGGACACATAACTTGGGGGATAAAAAAAGAAAGAAGGTTCTAGTTACAGTGCTTCCCTGCCTTGAAAGTGTGAAGTTTCACAAAGTAAATGAACCTCAGCAAAAATAGGTACATGTCAAAAATATAAGATCAAGAGATATTTGGGAAGACCTGTAGTAAAAAATGATGTATTTATTACAGGGTCCAAAATGGCTGAGTCTTTGTATCTAACTAATATGAGAAGCTGTTTTGTGACTGAAATTAAACTCAGTACTTAATGGTGGAATTATTTAAAAGTGAGATAATTTTTCAGATGAAAAAGGCAAAAATTTAAGGCTTCCTTTTTTCTATTTAATCTGTCAAAAATAGTCCTTCATCATAACAGTAGTGAGAGAAAATGAAGTGTGAAGTCACACTACAGTGTGAACTTTATCACGTACTATTCTGTGAAAAGTAACATTTGGTTTCTTAAAGAAAAAATACATTTAAACAAAACAAGAAAAATCGGAGTCATCACATTCTGATTTTATTCCTGAACTGCAAATTCGCAAATGTCCTTAGAGAATTTGAGTGTTATAACGAAATCTTAGCATATCACTTGGATATACCTCCATGAGATGGTAGCTGAAACAGACACTCAAAAATCCTGAGTCTTTTAAGTAGGGGAAGAAAATTTGGAAATTTCCAGTATGAATGTAAAGTACCTGTTATGATTTTCATTATTTATATACAAATGTTAAAAATATTACTGTAGATATTCCATGGTTAAAATTATGCCTATGCAAAGCACATTGGCCTAAAAAAAACAGGTGGAACATGTAAAGTAAGATTTATATAGTTTACATAATTTATGTAACAGTTTTATCTGTAAAAACCTATACATGCATCATGGCTGCATGAGTCTTGAGCAAGAGACTGCCAGCACATTAAGTGTTTCACTTATTGTTCTTTATGTGATGATTTATTTAACATTTGGGGAGTTTTGCCTTTTTTTATTTCTCACATCTGTGTGAGAACCCACCAACAGCTAGTTTCATTCTAAGTTGCATTTTTAATAGAAGCTTAAAAACCATAGAATTTAGAGTTCTGTAGTCTGCCTCATGGCAGTTCCATTAACAGACAGCTGTTTTTCCTGTAAAGATCAAACAAAATATACAAACACAAGAATATAAAAACAAATGGACTTATAGACAGTTTTAAGTTAAAAGCAAGGAAAAGCATATTTCATTATGTCTAAATCAAGGGATACACATGGCAAGAAATGTTTTATAGATATGCCACAAAAAATACTTTTGTTCACAAGGGTGAAAATTCAGAAAATTTAGGCCTTCTTGTCATGGTTTTGGTATCCCCTGTGTAGAATGTTTGCACTGGAGAAGTACATCTGTGGTCCTGTTATTTTCAATGAGAATCCAGTTCATTTGGCCAAAAAATTTTAAGATAGAGATTATCCCAAGAGAGACTTTCAGAGGTAGAGCTCAGCAAAGAAAGAGGTAAATAAGTTGGAATAGGTTGTAATAAAACAATGTTGCATTGAACAATGTGGCCATGTTTAACCTTCACGAAGAAATATGTAATTTAATAATATATTAATATATGAACTGAGGAAGAGGCATGAAGCTGCGTTAGAGGAGGTTTAGGCTGGTTATTAGGAAAAAGTTTTTCCCCCAGAGTGTGGCTGGGCTCTGGAACAGGCTCCCAGGGCAATGGTCACATCACCAGCCTGATGGAATTCCAGAACCATTTGAACAATGCTCTCAAGCACATGGTGTGCTGGGCCAGCAGTTGGATTCCATGATCCTTGTGGGTCTCCTAACTTAGGATATTCCATGGTTCTGTTTTATTGGACTTCATATAACACTGAGAAAATATTTCTCACATATGCAAATTCATTAATTTGCCCTCTGTGTCCAAATATTGTTTTCTTCCAACTGGTAGCACTTAAGCAGCACAAAGTATCAAAAATGGCTAAAACTAGTTAATTAAAATTCCCTAGTTAGACAAAATCTGTAATCTGGCATCTCATTCATTGTCTGTGCCTATTAATTTTGGCATAGGACATAAGAGGACTCCTCATTTGGCAAGAGAACAGACTGCACTATAATAAGTAACAGCATGAATGTTACAACCTTATGTGTGTCTGAAGCTGCTTTTAAATTTCTGTAAATTAAATAAACCTGATTCTTTTAGACTGAGAAAGGGTAAATGTCATAGACAACCAGGGGGCCACTTTACTCTGGAATAGCCCATCATTCTTTTCTGTTCTGTGCCTGCCTAAGTGCAAGTTACCTGGACTGTTGTATTTTTGATTGATAATATCATATACTAACACAGATTCACCTCATTATACTTGCAATCCATCTTTTTCATGAGGTTATTTAATAAACTGTAGCCTCTTGGTAAGATAGCCATAATCAATGCGCATAAACTAATTTTTTTATTAGTTATAATTATATGAGGCCATTTTTATTGGTGCTAGATTTATAGATAGCTCTATAATTGTTTTCAGAGACACAGACAGCTGTAATACAATTAAGTGACAAAGGATTGATCCTTGCTACATCGAATCAATTGAAACTGATGGCGTGCAGAAAGTCACAGAAAAGCTCAATAGACTTTAGGATTTAAGCCTAAACTAAAATCAGCTCACAAGCTCTGCCCATTTTTCCCCGAGTTCTTGTTTTACTCTGGATTTAATAAAAAGTCTTTAAAAATTTAGAGTTACAACTGTTTGTTGTTTTTTTGTAATACAACATAGATGTCTAAAAAAGCCATTGACACAGTCTTGTCAATAGTTTGGATTCTTTTTTTGGTGCTACAAAGCGAAGGGATAAAATGTGATCTAAAATTGTGAAAAATCTAACCCTTTATTTCAATGTGACAGATGTACTTGCCTTGAGCACTAACAAGGCATGGCTAATTACTGATACAGTTGCAGAAAGACACTCTGACAGTCACGATCTATGAGCAAATTTGTCTTCCAAGTGACAAGTCAACCAGAGGTTACAGAGGATCTTGGGAACTGGATGGGTTATAAAAAATTTTGCACATTCATTTTTATTGCTGTAAGGGAAATATTTCACCTTCAACTCAGATGATGTCAGAGGTCCTTCCATTCTCATAATCCTTCCATTAAAGGCCCCAATATTTATTTCTATATACTGGCAAGAGGTCTATAATCAAAAAGATTTTTGCGCTATCATTTTTCCTAAGTGATTTCATTATGATTTTATCATAAAGTATCTCTTCTAGTGTTATAAACTAATGAATAATTAAATCATGTATCATAAAGTTTCCACATTTTCAAAAACATTAGAATATGTAAAAATGTTAAACGCAAATCTATTTTAAAGTGATTATTTTCAAAATATCTGAAGCTTTATATTTTCTTATAATTCCAAATGCAAGGAAGATTTCTGAGAACTTGCATTTCAGTGGAAGTAAATGACAAACTGATGGTAATGCTAAAGAATCATATAATTCTATTAGAAATTTATTTTTTAGCAATATCATTACAGAAATAAAGTGAAAAACATAGCTAAAAAATACTTCCATTATCTCTATTGGAAGATAAATACAAGACAAATATCGAGGATATTATCTATCCTCATTTTCCAAGAGTTTCAATCTTGAGATAAAAACATTCTCATTTTCTTCTGTGTGAAAAGAGTTCTAATAAGACCACATAAATATACTGTTCTTCATCAAGTTGAAATAGTTATTTCTATTTATGATACTTGTGAATAGGCATTTCTAATGGTCAAACAGTTTTCTCACTGCTACACTGGCAGGTGTAATTTCAGGACTGAAATATACTAGTAATTTGAAGAATATTTTTAATCAACATTTATCTCCTCAAGTACACACATTACCGATATTTATTTCATAGATATCAGAAATCTCCTATAAAAGCTATCACAATGCCTTTGGGTGTAATAAAATTGAATCATTTGGGTCAGATCCCAAAAGGGATTAGGCTTCCTGGCACAAAGCATTGCAGCAATTCAGTGTTAGGCAGTGAGCCCTGGTGTGTAATTCAGGAATTTCTTACATTCCCACATTCCATGTGCAATGAAAGAGAAAAACTAGCACTTCATAATGGAACAAGAAGTGTGACAAAAACTACTTAAACTAGGCAATATGAGCACCAAAACAAAATGAAACTTCATTTCTCTTTTCTGCTCTAAGTGCTTGTGTCTCACCAAGTTTCTGAGCTTAAAACAATTTGCTCCACATTTTTTGCTTAAACCACACTGACCATTCGCAATGACTTTTCTTACACTCTGAATGCAGCAGGAGCTTAGTTTCAAGAATGTAATTGCTTTCATGAATTTTAAATTCACTTCATACTTTTGATGTAGAGGTATGAACCACATAGGAAAAAAACCTGTCTGTTTATTCCCCTTTTATAAATCCAGTGTTAAGGATTGCAAAGAAATGCAGCTCCAGTTGGAGAAATGGAGGGTCCTTCTTCCTGAGTTTTGCAGCTTGCTGTAGGTCCTTCACATAGAAAATGGGAGTCCTCACTTTCAGTCGAGAACACCAAACCCAGTGTTTGTCTCGAATCTTCCCCCCTAGGAATAATAATCATTACCATTGTTATAAAGTTAAATTTTTTTTTTCAGTATTCCTCTAGTGAATATTTAAGTTTTATTTTATTTTAAAGCATTATGTTACATTAAAGAACATTTTATTTAAGAAGTATAATTCATATTCATATGATATGCTTTTAAACTGATACTTTATCATGGGCTAATTGAGTTGCCAAAAATTGTAAAATGAGATTTTTTTTCTTCTTTTTTGGATTTACCTTTTTGCAAAGGTCCATCACAGCTCCAATTTATAGATCCAATTACATTACTGCAGTGTAAGAAACATTCATACCAAGTGATACCCACTTAGTGAATACCCAGAGAAGGAATTTTGGGTGGTGTACTTCTGAACATCAGACTCATTCAAAGACCCTTCAAATAACAAGAAGTTTTCTACATTTCTCTTTATTCTCTGAGGAAACAGAGAAGATACCTCTAGAGTGCTATCCCCAAATGGTTTTTTTCATGCTTTGATATGGAAAAACTAGTGAAAAAGTTCCTCTGCTTGAGAGAGATTTGCAGAGAAGTAGTGTGGCAGTCTATAGACAATATGCACAGGGAAAAGTTGAAGGGTATTCTTTGTAGCTAAAAGGAAAGGATGGGCATGAAAATGGCTTCAACAAAGAACCCTATTAAAGTGGTTATGACTGTTTTATCATCCTTCCAAACCTGACCATCTCCACTGGGGCACAAGTGATCCTTAATATGTGGGAAATGTACAATACTGACATTATGCAAATGTTGTCACCTCTCCAAACAGGGAAAGTTAAAATTAATTTTTATTAATTTAACTGACCTATTTTTCCATCCCCATTACATCCTTTTAAAAATATTCATGCTTCTGCATAGCTAACATAAGAAAAAACAAACAAAAAAAGCAAACTCCTCAGCCAGAGTGAAAAACTAAGAGTTCTCTCTTTGCTTACTTACAGAGGCTAAGTGCATGCACCATCATGTAAATAAAGTATATTAATATGCATTTTCATTTTATGCAAAGCTTTAACCAGAAAGATTTTGCTGATAATATTGATGCAGTAACATCCTGCTGTTAAACGTTCATTCCTGACTGAGCTTCAGTTCTCTGTCCTCTCAGCTGTGCCAACACAATGCTGGGGTGATGATGTAAATGGGACTGGTAAACTAATCCAGAAAGTAATTCTTCATTTAATAGGAGCTGTGATATGCTGCAGGTAAATCCAGAAGTGTAATGTTAGTGTACTACATTATGTTCTGATGAGAATTAAATAAAGGGCTAGCTGAAATATTGCTGTCAGCACAGCATCTGCTCGTTTGATCCTCTAGTCATAATAATAGTTCTAATTTACAGCATATCGAAGCAGACGTGGAAACTAACACACACAGTGCATTCTGAATATTCCCTATGAACTGCTCATGAGCAATCTGCAGGCCAAGAATTTATTCACTGAGGAAATAGATGAATATTTTTAGGTAATGAATAAATCCACAAATTTTGCCATATGTTTGTGGACAACTGGTGAACAGAAAAAAAAAGTTGGTGAAATTTAACCCAATAAATAATTCATTGCAAATTTCTTGCCTAGTCTAAATTTAAACACACAGATTTAACTACCTCCAAGCTCTTTTTTATGAGTAGCACTAGCACCCAGTGCCTTCATTCATTATATACTTTGCCATCACCATTGGTTATCATCAAAGGCCTTTCATTGAGGCAGTAGAGGAAGGGAGAAATCCCTTCTGGTTAAAATGTTAAATCAAGTTGCACCTCACCCCACTATTTCAACACTGAAACCATCACCTGTATTTGAATGACCAAGAGACTGAGACGGATCACAGGGACAGAATAATGCAGTGGGTTGGCTGCCACTTAACTTGCCTCGACCTCTGCTTTGTAACCTACCACTACTGAATTTTAGAGGAAAAATTACTAGAGATAGACAGCCTGGCAGAGTGAAAGTCAACATCATCATCTCTCTCCCCGCAGGTCAATAGTTCAGCATCATCATTCCGGAAGAACTAATCTCGTTTCTGAAACCTATTTCTAAGTGTACAGTGGTTATCTAAAAGAGAATCTGGAGAATTTTTTTTAATGTTATCAGATGGAGGAAGTTAAAACAAAGCAAAACAGAAGAATATAGAAATGAACTTCCACTGCCCTTTTATGTGGAGAGAAGAGGTACTTAAGATCAACTTTTTCACTTAGAGTACAGGGACTTTTTGCATAATCCTTCCCAAGAAGGTCTGCTTGAGTGACTTATTTCAGTTTACATCTAATGAATAATGAAGAAAATAAAAGCTCAGAAATAACAACTTGGTATGAATACCATCCTGGCAAAGAATATAATGGCTGCCACTGTAAATTATCCAGGAAACTAAGGCCTTAATTTACTTTCATAGGAAGAACAGCAAAAAAGGTAAAATATAGTGATGCGCTGTCTTACACAAAATTTTAATATAATAAACTTATAAAATAAACTGTCTTTCCAGCACAGTTTACATTTTATCCATTTTCCTCAAATAGTCCTTGCCCAAATAATAGTGCAGATTCAAATGGTTGATGCAGATGCTAGTGTGGGAGTTTTAATTGGTTTGATATGGTTCAAGTCCTGCTGTAGTCTCAGGAGGGACAAGGGAGACAAACATAAATGCATACTGAGCAGTGAGGCCTTTTGTGACTTTGCTTAGGATGACAGAAAAATTGGTACACTCGGTGATTAACTGTAAAGACCCTACATTCAGACAAGCCAGAGAGTTCTAAAAAGGGTGATTTAAAGGGGATTATTATCTATAAACCTCATTTTATATGATTTCATTCACTAAATAAGTGAGAGTCTGCAGATACCTTACAAAGTCAAAGGTGATTTTAATACGTAAATACTAAAGGATCACTTTAGATTTAACTTTTTTTTTTCAACTGCACTATGACTGTTTGAAATCTGCTAACTTCCAGTAAAGAGGATAGAGCCCTGATCTTTGGTAACAAGCATACTTATATAACATCTACTGGCATCATTGCATCTAGCAGTGGGGGGGAATATTAAATTTTCAAAATCAATTCTAACATCATCTATACTATCACTCCAATGTAAATCTACCTTTTCAAGTCCTTTCCTTTGAGACTTTGCTTCTCAAGCTGTTTTTCAATTCAAAAGTGAAGAAATTTTGAAGAACTGCTCCAAGTGTTTCCAAATTAAACATTTACTGTAAGGGTTTATACAAATGGATATTCATACATTTAATCTAATCTGTTAAAAAATACTGATTTCAAAAATTAAATGGAGGCCTAGATTACCACCAAGGAAGTAACAAGACAAGATGTTGCCCATAGATCACCATTAGAAATATGATTCAATACATATATCCTCAAAAAAAACCTATTGAGATGTTTGACTGCTTTTCAAAAGGCCTCCATTCACCTTCAACCATATATTTAGCTGAGCTAATTATCACATTGAAAAAAAATTACATGTACATAAAGTTCACGTATTTGTATATTTTGGTTAGTTGTGATCAATGATGTCAGTAGCCAAATGCACATTTCACACCCACAGCAAAAGACTCCAGAACAGCTGCATCCTTGCCATTGACTTGGCAGCTAGTGCAGCTTTTAAGAAATATCTCAAAGCATCAGTTTGTTCTTTAGCCCAGGTACTGACATTTTTGTATTGCTCTAGAGTAATTTCTAAATTAGGATGCCTCTAATCACTTTTGTTAGAAAACTTTTAGAGCACATCTGAATGAGTAAGCAGCACAAAAGGATGTCACTCTCCTCTCCCAAACTGCGATTTTCAAGCTAATCTAAATTCCCATGGCTTAATTTATGGTTCTTGAAGGTTTCTGGTAAAATGCTGCCTTTCTTCTTACAAATAAAGTTAGTATTTATTGCCAAAGTCTAATTTTTCTGTTTACAGTGTCTCCAGGAAATGTGTAATAATACTGCCTTTTGTTTGTTTTCTTCCTTTAAAAAAATAAGGTAGTTAAAGGAATAAAAATAGTGCAAAGATAATGGGAAAAAAAAATAAAACAAATTGGGCAAGCAGGAAAATCAAGATTTCTATGTCAGAAAGCTAATAAGAAAAATTAAGAACAGAGGAGACATAAAATTGCAAGTAACAAGTCAATCTAAATAATTTAAAGTCAGACAATAGACACATTTAATTCCTTTTGTCTTCCATATTTTTATACTGATCTCAAAATTATAAGTCCTAACAGAAAATATGACTATATTTAAATTCTATTTTACTGCTGCAATGAAACAAACATATACTTTAACACCACATTTCCTAAATAATACATGTAGAAACCTACACCTACTTAGCTCTTCATAAATTCTTATTTAGAATTTCTGAGGAATAACTATAAGGTGAGGCCAAACAGACATATTAGTCAACCAAATTTTAGAGCAGCATTTTGAGTTTTGTTAAATATTATTTACCTCATTTATGGCTCAAGGTAATCAAGGAAAAAGGGTTACTTCCCTCTAAGGAAAGGGAGATAATATTTATTGATTATTTTAAATTGTTTTTCATTATTATGATGTATACCTACAATTTATTTATGCTATTATAATGGTATTTTTTATATAGTATTTTGATTATCCAGACATTTTGAATATGTAGAATGTATTTGTGGAATTTCTAAGACATTATGAAGAAGTCAACATAAAGGGAATAAAAGGAAAGACAAAGCCTATTTCTGATAATCAGATAGTGAGAGATGATTGCTGGCAAACTGGCAAAATAAGGTCCTGGTATAAATGCATGTAGTATTACAAAACCAGAACTCAGAGCCAATGAAATTCAGCTCCTAACACTTGGAGGTAGGTCACATTTTAAATTTTGCTATATTAAGGTTCTTGTCCTTTCTTATTTATTAGATAGTCACTTACACATTTGGAAATTGATAGATAATTTTTGGCAGGCTTCAGTGCATGAACATAGACTTGTTTTCCAGTTTAACCAGTGTAGCAGTAAATGGTAAGCCTGAGAGATCTGGAAAAAAATATATCCAATAATAAGAGTAAGTAGGTTCTCTGCCTTTTGTGTTTTTCTTTATTTCTCTAAAGTGGTCAATATAATATGTTATGGAAGTAAATTTCAGCTCTGATCAACAGTAATGGAGGTCAGGCTTTGGCAGTTACATAAATCCAATGAGGTTAACTAGCCCATAAAAAATAAGTGCTGAAGTGCTCATTTTTTGTGGGTTATACTGCTAGGTGACTTGCTTTTCCCATTGTAACCATTTTATTACAAGTTTCCACAGCAAAGAAAATGCTAAGGGATTTCTGGAGAAGACATGAGCTATAAAAGTCACTGTAGCTTTTATATGATAGACAATATTTATCTATAACAGAATGAGCCAAATAGAGTTCTATTAGGTTTTTTTCCTACAGTAAAAAAGTAAGAAACAGATCAGATGGAATGGTTCTATATTTAGTAACCATCTTTTAAAATGGCAGGTGAAATACATCTTACTTTCCTGATGGTATACTTGATTTTGAGGTTACAATAGCTTTTGAAAATATGGTAGGGTTTGTTTGTTTGATTTTTTGGTTTTTTATTTCTGAAGCCAACGAATAAAATAGAAGCCTGGGAATTAACTGATTAATTCCTGTTTTCCACTGACCAATGTTAGGATGTTAGAATTTGACCTTTTTTTAAATAAAATATTCAGTATTTGCTCATAACCTTATATTCTGCAGTTACTTTCTCACTTTCTGCAGTTATTTCATTCTGCTTAGAGTTATGCTGGGAATTTTCCCTGTTCTGTCTGAATGAAAAGTTTGCATGTGGGCTAAACTTGTGGCAGCAGAACCTTTCCCTTGTGAGAGGCATTTAAATCTTCTTTATAACACTTTTGACATAGGCATATCTCTTCAGCTTCCAAAACACACAACATTTACAAGCCAAAAGTTACATACTTCAGTTAGCATATATTTAGATGGTTTCTTCTGGAAAAAGGAGGGAAAATGAAACAGTATTTAAATTAATTTTACATTTCCCACTTTCAAAAGGAATAATTTTGACAGTGAACCTTATTTTCATTACATATGGGATCAGGTATACAGTAACTAGAGCATTTTGGAAATACTTCCAGATTTGTATGTATTGTATGTATTTGTATGTATTTGTACGTATTTGTATGTATTTGTACGTATTTGTATGTATCAGTTTGCAGAATTGTTAATATGATAAATATTTAAGAGTTTTACTTTGAGGCATGGAAGTCTTCAAAGTGGTAAAATCTGACACAGTTTTGAAATTAGCAGACTATTTAGCAAAGCATTTTGCCTTTTTGAATTCAGTCTTCCATGTTTTTCATAAACAGCTTAAATAATCAGATTTTAAAGTTTTGAAGTTAAATACATTTCAAGAGGAAGTGGTAACACTGACTCTATTCCACACAGTTTACTGAATTTAAAATTTTATGGTTCCAGTGGTTGCGTCCATCTCTGCCATTGCCCTTTCACCATGCAGCTGAACTATCTCAGACTTTTTTGTCTTTCAACTCTTCAGTCTTTTTAGTCTGTAAAGCCTTCTAGAGGAGGATCTAGCATTTATAGAGTGTGCAAGTAGATCCTCATGTGGTGGATCCCCACTGAGTTCTGTGACCTCTGGCCGATGTCATTTTACAGGTAGCAAACAAGAGCTGTAACATCACAGGCTGGAGTTCTTCCATGCAGATTACAAGTCTCCCAAGAAGTTCCTTGTAGCTCTACATAAAAAACAACAGAAACTTTGTAAAGGCAGATAATGGTTTCTCCACAGAATAGTAGGAATATCCCAAAAGACTGAGTATTAAACAGGAACACTAAGGATATATTTATGAAATGGAAGATATCCTCAGATAAAGTCATTATGATAAATAATCATTGTTAATCTGAATCTATTTCTCTTCAGAGAATGCATTGATTTCAAAGCACTGAAATCAATGGGAACTTCTGCTTAAAAATTGATGGTGCAACCATGTTATCAATGGTTTACATTTATTTACTCCATAGTCTGAGATTTTCACTTGATTGTATTTTGGATTAGGTGTTGAGCTTCTAGAATTGTAGCCCAAAGTTGATCTTATGTGGGATAACACTTTATTAGTTTCATTTCAAGCAAGTTCTACTCAAAGTAACAGCTACATAGCCTGACTTAATATAGTTCTCTTAATGAAAAATGAATTATTCTATGATCACATACCCTATTACCCCTCTGAAGACCAGAATTTCTCAACTGGAATTTTTTAATTGAATGTGGTAGCTCTGGAGTACTTTATTTAGCGTAGGTGACTGCTGTTTCATATGCAAGATCTCTTCAAGTAGTCTACTTTAATGCTTTGGGAGGGTGTTGCTCACTACCAGAGAACAAAAATACTTGTCTATGAAGACAGGAGGACCTGAAGGACTGATAGATTGCTCTACGTATTTCAACCTTCTGACTACACAAACCAAATCAGTAATGTTCTGTTTCACCATACTTCAGCATACAGAAGGTGACACAAAGTTTGCATAAATGGAGAAGAGCAGAAAATGTTGGAAGAAAATCAATGGCCTGAAACACCTAAAACCCTTGAAATACTGTTTTGAATTTAAGTTGATTGCCTATCAACTGTTCATTTCATGTTAGCTTAAACCTTTCCATGAAGCTAATGAAAAGGACATAAATGTGGACTGTTAGAACCACAGACCTGATTGAGGATAGACGTTCTTCTGCTGAAGTTCTGGGAAAGGTTTTGCAGTGTTTGTTTTTTTGTTGTTTTTGTTTTGCTGGGGTTGATATTATTAGTAGTGGTCATTTCTAGCACTGTCTGGTGCAACATATCTTTTTCTGGTAAAACAAGTTTTCTACAGAACAAATGGCGAGGATTGCTAGACATCTTTTTGTGTGATCATATAGAGTTACACAGGTTAATCTGTTCATAACTCCTTGGCCTAGTAAAAAACAAACTTGCTCACCATAAAAAAATAATATCAAAAGCATAAAATGTGTAATACAGACTTTAAACTCCCTAAAAGCAATGGCACAATATACAAGACAAACATGTTTGGCTTATATCAAAATATAAATCAGCAGATAAATTAATTTAATAAGAAAATAAATTTGCTTGGAAATTATTGAAGAATTTAGTGTATTTTAAATTGTAACTCATTCTTATAAGAATAAAAATGAGTCTAAAGCTACTCCAAAGAAGGAATTTCTTTCTGTCCTTCTGCATCTTTAATTCTATAGACAAATATCATTATTATTGGAAGTAATAATTGCACAATGAGGTTTTATTAACTGGTCAATAAGAACAAGGGAATTTTTTAAATAAATAAAATTGAAGAGCAAGTACATTTTCTCCCTTGTCTAAGAATTGCCTGTCCTAGTTTTGAGCTTACTGTAAGTCTCTCATACCCACAAAAAACCCCTCTTCATTGCTCTGCTAAGTCTGATTTGTAAAAGAGGGGGTGAAGAGTTCAAACAGGCATCTAAGCACACCCTGAACAAAATAGCTCTGATTCCTGTACTGTACATGAACAAACAAGAGATGCATCCCATCAGACTCTCGACAGATCTGTCATTGTTTACCATTAGCTCTGTCATCTTCGCATGCCTTGTCATTCTGTGCAGCAGGGCAAGGGTTGGCCCGCTGCCCAACTGCTGATGTGCAGAACCGACTGTCTCCCAGCCTCGGTAGATGCTGCAGACAGCATAATTCCTGATGAAAGTGTGCTCCCTAGTGTTACAGCGCTACAAAGGCCAGAGAGCTCCAGTTAGGAAGGCAGAGATGGGAAAAAAGTTCTCCAATTATGATTTTAGCAGATCTTGTTTCTGGAAGGCTCACTCTGTTCAGAGTATCTATGTTATTAAACAATTTTGAAAATAAAAACAGGTTCAGGAAATTTTCTCTTTCTTATAAAAACTGGAAGGACTATTTCATTGTTTATGACTCAGCAGCAACTTTTTAATCTGGCACAATAAAGACTCTGTGCTTAAAAAAAATTCAGTGACACATTACCAGCTGATTTTTTATATTTCTCAATGTGAACAGTGGCTTCCAAGTTCCAGAGACATTTTGATTATCAGCTTTCTTAGAACAAGGCTCAAAGAACTCAGGTGTGCTGGTGACTCAGCTGGTTCCTATAATCAATTGCACCTGTTGTATATTAGAGGATGAAAGTTTGAACATTGTTTTTAGCTCAAACTCCTGCAGGATAGAGCTATCCGTATTCAGCCCTTGTGCACTGAGCCTAGAATGATGACAAGTTAAGCCATCCAACTTTCAACCTTTAAACTTAAGATAAAAGACCAAGTTTTTAATTTGCCATCAAGGCTAATGCTGTGTATAGCAAAGAGAGAGACAAATCTCTAAGGCAGTTGTCCATTTTAGCTGAATAAGAGACTCATTTTAGCCTGGAATGCATTACCCTATCATCAGATTAAAATAGATATTGGATTTTCACGTGGCCAAAGTCAAACAAGGTGAAATCTGCTGTAAGTGCTAAGTCATAAAATTTTTATGTGGTAAAATGTGAATACATGTAAAATTTTATATTTGCTCATTTTTTACAGATGTACATTGTGGCACAAGGCGCCTCCACACTGGGGAATAAAACAGCACATTATTTAGTGATGTGGATGCACATAATGACAGAACAGTTGACTGCAGTGAGGTTGTCCCAGAGGCACAGCACACAGATCTGAATCCAGGTCAAAGAGAGCCATAACTAGTCCCACAATCCTCCAACACCTCTGACAGAAATTGCTTATTCTGGTGACATCTGAGTCTTCTGTACAGTGACAGTGTCACAAGGACAAAATGATGGTCTGGTGCCACAAGTAGCTGGAGAGCTCATTACAAAGAAGAAGTTTAAAGAGTTTTCTAAGAATACTGATTTTGAAGAGCTAAATATATTGAACAAATTCTGTATTTAAGTAAGGGTTTAGAAAGAGAAAATGACACCTTTGTGAACTTCTTCCATCATATAATTAATATCTGGTAGAGCTTTAGGCATCTGCTTTGCAGGCACAATCACTTCCTTAATCATCCAAAGGAAATTATTTGCCTCTACCAGAATAGTAGCAAGAAGGAAGCCTATATTTTTCAAATGCAGTTAAATGATTAATACTGATATTCCTACTCACGGATAATAAATATCTTCCTATGCAAATTGCCCAGATGAGTATAACAACAATACCAAGATGTGAGACAATAATATATTCTGGAATACTTTTCAAATTTTGACACAATACTGGAAAACCTGAACATTAAATAATTGATTGAAACTCAAATTTTCAGAGTTTCTCTTATAAAAAACTCACATTATATTTGCTAACACAGTCAAGCAAACATTTTAAGGGATCTGTTGACCATTATATGGGCTAGGGAGCTAAGCATAGTGTAATATCTATCAAAAATTAAACTGTCATAATGATTATGTATATGATGGACTGTTTAGTAGCTGATATCTTGAACTCCTTTCCAATTACATATTTGCCTAGTCAGTAAATGTATGGGATATTTAAAATTATGCTCTTTTTTTTGCTTCTTTTCTGATATTGCAATCAGTTGTTACAAGTAACTGCCATCAACAAAGATTCACATTTCATTTCATATGGGAAATATGAATGATGAAGAAAATATTGACATAGACTTACCTCTTGACATAATGTTATATGTCAATATTTATTTCAATATTTAGCCATGGAAAAGGAATTAAAGTCTTTAAATTTCATAAATATTTTTACTTAAAAGCTTCTGTTCATTCAAAGAAGTAGGTGATTAATATATGCTATTCTATTTCTCTACTGCATGAAGAACAAAATTGTAAACTTTTCATGCAATATTTTCAATTTAAAAAAGGAGAAATTTAGGGGTAGATAGTTGTGCAGCTATTATATTCATACCTCTTAATGTTTCTTCAAAAATATTTTCAATTAATTTCTGAGAGAAGGGGAGTTTTCTCTTGTCTCCGGTTCTTTGATATTTCAATCTTTGGTATCTCAGTGCTGCCACTATTTAACAGAAAATAAACAATATTCTCATGGTATAAAAAATAGTCTTTATCCCACAATACTTACCATCCAGGGAGAATATTTTAGAGTTCCTTTGAAGCCACTGAAGTTTTATGGCATCACAAAGAGACCTGTATAGTACTGTAAGGCCCAGGTTCTTCTCAGTTTTCAATGTAATTTTGACATTTCAGAATATATACATATGATGTATTAGTAGAGGATGGAGAAGTCACTACACCTATACTTGCTTCTTCTAATCTTAGCACAAGTTTAATGTCACAATGAAATCAAAGGATGGACGTCACTAAGAAAATTTAGCACTGGAAACTCAGCAGGCTAATAGCAAGAATGTGTTTCAACACTGATGTGGGGGAAGATAACCTGGGGAAAACCAAAGTGGTCTCCTCACAAGCTTTAAAGGGTTGAACCCACATATTATAGTGATCCTGCTTAATATCTGGTAGTCTCCATTACTTTATTGGGCTCCAATGTTACTTTTAAATGTGGGGGATCTTTTGCCCCGTTGTGCTTTGCTTCCACAAGGATTTAAACAGTCCAGAATGTAGTATCAGAAGGGTTCCCATCTGACATGGCATTTCCTATTTAGCAAGAGATTAAAAAATCTTAGATTGTTTTCACATCTCAAAGACTCCACATGGAAGAGAAAGATAATAGAACATGAAAAGCAACATTGATGTCTTATTATTTTGTCAGTTTCTTTATTTCTCATGCTAGTTAATATATGCTAGACTTTGGTATTAAGCTTTAGCAAAGACAAATTAACCTTTTGCATTCCTTACTGCCCTCATGCAGTAAACAGGAAACTACAGAGCAGGACGTGCTCTTCTAAGGGACACATTTTCTTATTCAGGATAGGAATACAAGTCAACTCATCTTCCCAGTATCCAAATGAGGAATTTTTCAATAATCACTGAATTATTTATTTTATTAAAAACAAATTATTTAATTTTAATTAGACTTACTGCCTTACTCAAAACTTTCTTCAATATTAGGTATTCTGCTTATATTTACTATAATTATCACCCATCTTAATCAATTGATTTTAACCTTTTAAGTTGTGATTTATGGAGAGCAAACAGAGTCTGATGTGTGATCAATCTGATCTATTTATAAAAAAGGATAATTTAAGTTTTTAAGATGGCTGCAAGAAACAACCTGTAACTAGTGACATGAGTTCATAACACCACTAATTATTTAAAGTTTAATATTATATTTGTACCAGCATTTATTTTGATTTTTGCCCATCCTGCACATTCTACGAGGCAAGAGTCATATTATTAGTGAGTTGCTGTAGCCTACAGCTCTGTTGCATTTTGAGTGACTGGCCCTTATCCTTTTATTTCTCTGCCAAAACAAGGTTCATCTAGTGTGCTATCACTGCCCAAAAAGTATGAAGTCCTGTTTGATTTTAAAATTTATAAAACGCTTATAGCAACCTTGGATTTTACCTTTTGGTAACAAAATACTGAAATGCTTTCTTCTAGTAACTGACTTCATAACAAAGCTTACAAATCACTTTATTTCCTACCCATACATCTTGCAACAAGTTCTCTAAGGGTTCAGTCCAAATGAAATTCAGATCAGGATTTGGGTTCTGCAGTAGACCTTCTCTTTCCACTTAAGACTTGAAATATTACAAACAAGTGTGCAAAATTAATAGCTCTTGTGCCATACATTTTAAAGGCAAAAACCCAAAACAAAAACTTAAAAAGCTAACAAACAAATAAACAAACCAACCAAAAAACCCCCACAAAACACCAAACAAAAAACCCCATTACATGTGAAAATTTATTTGACAAAGGTGGTGGATAATATAAATTTGGGGGGGAATTACCATAAATTCACTATTTCAGTGAGCAATATATTGTAGAAAGTACATAATAATCACCTGACACTCACAATGAATAGACTGCTTTAACTGAAGCTATACTTGCTTTTCATGATAAATGGCATGATGATAGAAGGTTTTTTTTATTATAAATGTCATAGATAGAAATTTTATATACATTTAATTTTACTACAATAATGGTGTGGAGTATTGTTTTTGGTGCAGGTTTCCTTTATAATCTTCGAACAATTTATACTAAGGATTAACAAACAAAATCTAATTTACTCGCTATTCCACAGCAAGATTCACATACCTTTGGGTAACCTTTTCTTTTCCACCAGTTCCCTTTTCTTTCTTCCCTACCCTCCAGCTGATAGGGTAGGTAACCTTAAGTGCACAGCCATTTTTAATGCAAAAATCAAGTGTTTATACCAAAATGTAGATGCAAAATTCATCTCAAAGGCAGAATGGAAAGAATGTGTGAAACTTCCTGAAAAGTGGAAAGTACTGTCTGAAGTAAAAAATTATTTTTGTCTGTAGCTGTCCTGAACTATGGCACTGCTGTATACTGGAGCTAGAGGAACAGAGAGACAATTCTAACTTTTCACTTTTTATCCCCTGCACTTTACAGGGATGAGCATGATTTTCAGTATGGAGTCCTATCTATAAGACTCTCTCCAGAGGTTCCATAAGAAAATTTTTATTCAGCTTTGCTTTTAGGAAATGTCCTTGTTTCAAAGCATTCTTGATTGAATTTTAGAAAAATCTCTAGATACAATACTTCACCACTGGCAAAGAAACATAAATTAATATATCTTACTGAATAGAAAACTAGGATTATCAGGTTTTGAAAAATCCAAAGTATTTTTATAGGTGTAGGTTTGGGCCTTCCCTGTTCTGAAGAGATCTTCCCCCCAGTTTTGAAATAAATGTTCAAATACCCAAAAGAAGTTTGTCTTTTCCCAGGCAACTAGAAAAGGACAAGAGCACCGAGGTAGGTTCAGGTTGGAAATAAGAAGGAATTTCTTCAGAGAAAGGGTGATTAAACATTGGAATGGGCTGCCCAGGGGGTTGGTGGAATCACTGTCCCTGGAGGTGTTTAAGGATGAACTGGACATGGCACTTAATGCCATGGTCTAGCTGACATGGTGGTTCAGTCATAGGTTGGACTTGATGATCTCAGAGGTCTTCTCAAGCCTAGTTGTTTGCTCCTCTGATTCTGTAATATTCTTCAAAATGATGTTTCTTGGTCTATGGGCAGACAGCAGTAAAGGTTCCATCCTAGCTCACAGCTCAACCGCAATCCTTATTCACAGCTTGAATCTTACTTAAATTCTGCATCACTTTCACTCACACCAGTAAGGCAAAAAAGTAGTTGATTTTAAGGAGAACTGGTTATATCACTCTGTTCTTACATGTCCTGTCTGATGTATGGAGACTGCCAATGGCTCTGAAGTTTGCATCTGTTTCTAAACTTTCCAATTCTGACCTCTTCTCTGAGTTTACAAGACTTTCTAGGACAGAAAATGTACACCTAAACTATTCTGGGGAGAGAGAGACATCTGCCTTTCCAATACCTTGTTTCCACTTGTTGGTGGAATAACGCAAGTATGGTCTGTAATCATATATAAATTTCCCAAATTGTGAATGCATTTACCTCTGGATACTTCCTGCTGTTGGGCAAGAGCAGAATTTTGAACAAAAAAAGGTTTGATTTCCTGCAGTGAATGAGGATTCATGGCTATTCTCATCATACTGTGACTCCTCCTTCTTATTCTTTCTAAAGTTATTTTGCTCCACATTAATGTCTAGCCCTTGCCAGATGGAATGTCATTTAATGAATTAGATTAAACAGTGCTGTCATCACAATGAGCATCAGCAGTTCTGTTTGACCTCTGGTTTTATAATGGTTCAATCTCCCTTAGGAATTTAAAGTCAGATAAAATTTTAAATTTTTTTGCCATTTGGAATTATAAGCATATGTTTAGGACAAAGACAATGAGAAGAAAATTATTGAAACTTAGTTAAAGGTTTTGCAAAGAAATCATCTCTATTTTCTCCACTTGTAATCACTACTAAAACCACAAAAAAGCCCCAAATGAACCATCCAAGCAAAACTTTCCACAGCTAGTTACTGTTAAGTAAAATGTTTTTTTGTGAAGAAATATCCTTTAGGGAAAAATGTAGGAGAAAACCAACTAAATAATAAAGGAGTGGATAAAAGGTTTAGAGGAGCTAAAGGGATATGAAGACTAAGAAGGAAAAGGAAAAAATAACTTTAACCATCATAAAAATCTTTCTGACCACGAAATTTTAAAAGATTGTGAAAATATACCAGTAAAATAATGAAAAAAATTCATTATTTAGAATAAATAATGGGACAATGAGATAACTATTGCTATAAAAATTCAGGCAGGACTTAACAGGCTCTAAATCCATCTTTACATCTTAATAACTAGAGGCCTTTTTCAACTAGACGTGCAGATGTCTATTCAGCCGAGTTTTTTTTTTTTCTGAACATGAAATGATCATTCACATAGTTTTGAAAAATCAATAACATTTAAGATTTACTCTGTGAATCACAAAAAAGGGCCATCAAATCAAACCTAATTTAGAGGGACCCCGGTCTGACAGAACACACTGTTTAAATGGAAGATTAAGCTACTCTTTATCAAAATCAGGCCTCTGTGGCTGAAGACTGTGTGGCAGACAGTTTTCAGAGAAGATTGGTCCCTGGAGACAACACTTCAGGTACATCCCTGAACAAGAGTGGCCCCCAGCAGTGGCCTTTCTATACACCCCAAACTTTTCTTTTTCCATGGGGCTACATCTGAAGACCGAGTTTTAGCTGCCCAGAAAAGGAAGAGCAATAATGAGGGCCAGATAACATTGTGCTGGACTTATATCAAAGCAGATGACCAACAGGCATTCAACTCTCAAGCTCTTCTGAAGATTGGATAGGGCATACATGAATCCATGTCTCTGAGTACACCAAACATCATGTCTACCGCAGAGATGGAAACTCAAATGTCAGGATTCAGAATCTGCAGCCAAAGTTCAAAGTTGTTCTGTCCAGAGGAAAAGAATATGTTTATTGCTCAGAAATGGAATATATATGAGCACATATATAGGAGCCTATAAGAGAATAGAATAAGTTTGCCAAAAGTATTCAAAACTCTTCATGCAAAACCTATGGAGGGATAGAATGTACGAGAATAGTGCCGAAGGTAGTCTTACACCTGAGGAGTTGCAGCTGTACTAATCACCAAAGATTAGGAACAGGTTTGCTCTTAACAGGCCACAGCTGTGTCCAATAAGAAGAAGAGTGCTACAAAAAAGTGGGTTAGCTGGGTGAGGAGAGAGCTGAAGTTTGGTGGTAGGGCTGTAGAGAGAGTTGGAGTTTTTTTGGCTGTGCCGTGAGGAGATACCCGTGAGAAATCACCAAGATGGTATGGGAGCTTTCACACTAAGATAACAACAGAAACCCAGCTGCTTTGATATTTTGATGCAAAAACTAAGGCTTGGTTTTCACCATTTGAGATTTTGCAGTATCAACTCGCTCAGCTCAGGTTTTGTTGTAACCTCCTGGTTTTACTTATAACTGACTATTAAACATTTTATTTTGGTATGGAACTTTTTTTTCCTTGGTTTCTGCCCAAATAGGAATGACATTGGAAAATCTAAGCAAAGTCCAGACATATGTTTGAATTAGATTGAAGGGGTGGGGAAAGGATGGCAGTAGACTTTTTCATTAACAAACTTATTTTAAAATTACAGTCTTTGAACTGGAAAATGCTTTTGTATTTTTGCTGAATAATATTTGCTTGTGTAATGAAGAATTTAAGGGATTAAAAACAAAATGAGCTAAAGCACAAAACAAACAAACAAGGAAAACCTACCAAAAGAACCCCTAACACACACAAAAGCTTGACTGAAGCAATTCTTGTATTACAATACACACACACCCACTCCAGTTGTATATACTAAGGAATGATTCTACAAATCTTCCGCTGTGCCTGATAGCTCTAAAGCCAATCAATGGGCAGAGACAGGAGTGAATGGCTCCAAACCTGAATCATTGCTGAGGAAGCACAAGTATGTCAGCACACCTTTGCCAAAGCACAGTGGTGCCATATGTTACAGAAACTTGTTGCTCTACTGAGCTGTGCTAAATAATGTTCTACAAGGCAGAGAAACTACAATTTAAAGTGGAACATTTTATCGAGGAACTTGAGGGAAGCATTTGGGGTGGCAGAGAGTGGGAAGAAGAACAAATCATTCTGCAGGTATTACAGAAAAGCTGGACTGAGTACATTGTCAGTGTAACAGGCATGTCTCTGATTTTCACTTTTTCTCTTAAACTTAGTTTTGCCAGTTTATTTGAATTTGCCCTTCATAGTTAGATGCAATACATCAAAATGCATGGCTTTGGATAAAATGTATCCTGAAGACAATGACTAAAACAAATGAGAAAGCTGAAAGTGAGAGACAAAATCACTTTTGAAAAGAAGTAGCACTGTCCTTAGAGATATACAGACTTCATGTGGCTATTTAAATAATACTAGCAAGTGATACAGGATCTCCATTTGCATCTCCAACTGATCTAGATTGGCTCATTTATTTAAAGCACTATTCTTTCTTGTGGTTCAGGGGAAGAGATTAACTCATCTGCTCCTTCAGAGCATAAAGGTCATTATAAAAATGTAGTGCATGCTAAGTAATAAGAAGACAATTACAAAGTGAATAAGGAAGATAAGGATTAACATTTTGAAATATCATAGAATCATAAGGCTAGAAATGCATCCAATGGGGGGCTTCCATTAACTATTTAATTGCTCTGTGGGATTACTTCTTCAGCACACACACACACTTGCTTTTACCCATGCACACAGAGTTTCTAGTTAGGTTAAGAGGCAATTAAGTTAGTTCACCACGTAGCAGGTTATGGTGTGCTAAGATAACTTCAATTGTTTTGTTCCGAGATTAGCAACTTTGTTATTTTGAAACCCATTCTCTAGCACCAGAGCCTGCAAAGACTAAGAGATTATAGTCTTGTAAAGTAAATTGAACCTTTTTGGCTTTTAGGAAGAAAAAAGGTAGTAATGAATGTGAAGAGAATTGAACACATGTCCCAACGAATGCCTGATTGCTGACAGAAATGAATTTTACTTATCTTGGTTTACCCCTCAAAAATAAAAAAATTTAAAAAAAGCCAACATAAATTAAAAAAAAATCACAAGGTGGAAAGAGAAAAGAAATTATTCTCTACAGAGAAAAAAATATTTTTCTCAACTAATTAAAATATAATAAATTTATTTCATTCCTAAACAATCTTTCTGAGCACTAAATTTATCCAAGGAAAGAAGTAGAAAAAGCCTCCTTCTATAAATTCATTGTATCCATATAGAACTGTGACAGCAGAAAATGGAGCCATTTACTGAGTTTTCATTTGGCTAACAGTTTTTCACTACATTGCTGGAAGTCACTCCTCATTTTAACACCATCATTTGCAATTTAAAACTGTGCAATTTATCAAGAAATTGTACTAATAAGATTAAATCTTTTCTGCTGGCTTCGAGTAGAATTCATTACATAAAACGAATTTGATCCAAAATCAGTATCTAGACCACTGTTTGTAAATTGCTTAATTTTCCTGTGTGTATCTGGACAGCCCTTGAGTTTTCCTTGGGCAATAGCAGTCATTTTCTGCAAGTGGCAAAATACATCTGAAAGCCTCATTAATATATTTGAGGGTTTGTTTCTAGCTTCAAGTCAGGGAGTAAAAAGAAAAAAAAAATAAGAAGAAACAAATGCATTGCCTTCAGTCAAACAGGAGTGATTTCCTATCCTACCTCTGCAATCCCCTCATGAAATAATTTTGAAATATTTCACACATTCATTTTTTACCCTTAGGTTTCTAAATTGTTGTGGGACCTTTTGGTTTTCCCCCTGAACCTTCAGTAGAAATACTTCTACTACTGGTTTTTCTCCCAGAAGTCAGCTTAATGTTAGATTGTTGATTTTGGGGATCAAAATCAAGGCAGATTTTTTAGTGGCACATTCTGCATAATTTCTGACCAGAAGTAGAAGAGGAATAAGTTCAGTTTGCAAGTCCAGCTGTCTTTGCAGGAAATCAGGAAGCATACTTGAGGTGCAGCATGACTTTTCTCAGCTTGGGTCCAAACCAAAAGTGAGCATATTGCCAACTCAGCTGTTCAGAGACAGCTGGCTATAACCTTGCTAATAGTATATGTTGAAAATAATGACAAATAAAATGTAAAAAAATGCACCTAAATTTCAATTATGAGGAAAAATTTTAAATCCAGACAATGTATATCAGTCTTTAGGGAAAGGTTAATGTTTCCAGTGTCTTTGAAAATCAGCTATCAGCCAAGATATGGAGTATGTGTTGTCTGGGCTTAAACTTAAAATCGGCTGGCCCTGTACTTTATTTTCCACCACTGTTCATGACTTACTGAAAGAACTTGCAAAAGTCATCATGCCAATCTGTTTCTATTCCCAAAAGACCAAAGCAAAGCTAATACATTTACCTTTATTCAGAACTTCATAAGCCTTAGATGTACTTAACCCTATGTGTGATACTAGCAGACACCAATACTTCCAGTTATTTTGGATTGTATTCTCTCATCAGCTCTACTTACATGAATTCACATCAACAATTTGTTTTGGTTTTATACTCAAGTGTGTGTAAATAGGAATTGAATTTGCAACACATTTATTTTACACAGAATTTTTTGGAAGAGGAAGCAAGGGAATGGGAAGGAAGGGGAAGAGAATGGGAAAGGGAGAGTTTGCATGAAGATATATTCCCTTGGAATATAATAACAAATAAATATTAAACAATACAAATAAGTAATAGACAGAGGGAATATTTAGAAAGAAAGCCTTAGCTGTAGATGAAGGCATGTCTGCAACAAGCCCAGGAGAACAGCGTTGTGGATGTCCCTACTTTTCCAAGCAAACTTCTACATTATTCATCTGGAACAGGCCCATTTCCATAACGTATACAAGGGAATTTTCTGGGGGTAGGAGAGTAATTACAACCTGTGAAAGGTTAGTTTACCCTTCAAACAGACTATTTTCATGACACTATTAGTCAAGAATTTACCATATGGCTGCAAGTTTGACCATTTTTTTTCTTTTAATCAATAATCCAGGCAACTTGAAGATTTTTTTATTTTGTAAACTTAACTGTTGTGAACATGGGGTTTGGTAGGTTGAGAAGTCAGGGACATTTCAAACAATCTCTGCACAGATGGTCAGATGCAGCATAAGGTGAGAGTCAGAAAAGCTGCCACTTAGATACCCTCTCAAGAATAAGCAGGTGGTAAGCATGTACAAGATACTAAACAAGTTTAGAGAGTTTAGTGAGAGTTTAGAGAGGAGCTACTGGGCTCTCGCAGCCCTTTTATTTATCTTTTAATAGCAAGAACATATGGATGCCAGGAGGCTGTCACGTGAGGCAGTGTAAGCTGAAGATAAATTAAAAAGAGAAGTAGAATAAACTTTAGAAGAATTAAAAATTGCCAACACAGCCTGATGTCCAAAGTTGATAATGGATTTGTATTTCCTCTAGTCCTCTGAATTCTTTATCACTACATTTCCCTTTAAATTATTAGGATTGCATTTGGCATGTGGGAACTTTTATAAAATGTATCCCAGTGAATTACAAACGGATCTGCAAGCAAAAAAATATATTGCCTCTTTTTAGAATTTAATATGTTGACTGCCCTCTAAAAATGCAGTCTCTATCAGCACAAATTTAATGCATAACGTCATCTGTTTGACATATAATTGACTTAATTTAATAATGCATGACAATATTTGATTTGGGATTGTGGTTCATCCAAAGACATTGAAAAGGTGAACACACTTATGCAGCAAATAAAAGCACTTTTTTTTTTTTTAAAAAAACCTTATCACTAGTTTCGATGTTTAAAAGAGAGCACTGCCCTACAACAAAAGGCTCTCTTTTGTTTGTTTTCATTTCCCTTCCTGTTTTATTATTGCTATCAGCAGAATTAGAGGGAAAAGCTAAAACTGATTTTTTTCTCCCCCCTGCCCCATGCTTCTGACTTACATATCTTTCTTATTTTTCTACATCACCTCACATTTTCCCCTGAAAAGTGTTCTTGATTCTTTTGGAAAATAAAGCACCTAGTGGGAAGAAAACAATTTTTATAAACAAGAGAGAAAAATGCTCACCTCATGAAAAAAATGTCAAAATGAACAAAGGCCAGTTGTTCTATATGAAATTGTTTTCAATTTCTTGACATTGTTTGCCTAAATATGTGGACAAGACCACACTCCTTAAAAGAATATTTCTTTATATTAATTATTTTGTTCTTTGAAAATGGACTTGACTATTCTCTAATGCATCTATGGCACGAGTCAAAACATTCTTCCCATATGGAAAAATATAGAATCCTATTCTGCAGGTGAAAGAATATTCTTCTGAAATTTTTGAGTCATCTATTAATTTTGGAGGTTTTTAAAATCCAGAGCTTAAATAAAGACAAAGGTATATAAAACAGGACTAATCAGAGATGTAAACACTGAATTGAAAACTAAGAATTCCAAAATATCTTTTCAAAAACATCAGTCTGGAAGCAAGAAGCATGTTTTATACCCTGTGGTGGGTTGACTCTGGGTGGATGCCAGGTGTCCACCACAATTGTTCTACCTCTCCCTTCAATGAGTGAATTTTTTCAGACAGGAAGAAAATGTTATTTCTGTAAGATTTCAGTAGATCAATACAAATATTAGTTTTTTCCTACATTTTCCAAAACAGGTATAGAAAGAAGGAAAACAATAGTAAGCATGAAGAAAATATGGGAAAAAAAAGATTTTTTTTCAATGGCTGTAGAATAAGTTATCACTCATAGATTTGTTATGGATTCGCAAATATGTATTGGTGGCTGCTGTGAATTCTGGCTTTCTTTTGCTGTCAAGAAAAAACATTTTCTGATCAAGTGTTCTTCAGCTTTCTTTTTGAGTTCTGACTCATCTAGATGTATCATTTGGCGTTGGCCAGCAAAATTTCTCCATAAGGCAGGATGAAAAGAGGCAGACAGAAAAACATCTATGGGGAGAGTATGTCAGTAGAAGGGAAATCAAAATGTAGGGAAGAGACAGAGTCCATTTTTCTGTCATCCAATATTCATTAATTTAGCATTCTCCCAGACATAGATATGCTAGTTTAGGTGTTGCAGTGATTGAATTTCTCTAAGATCAGAATGTCAGGTGAAGGACTGATTGCAACCTGGTGAGCCACCTTTCTGCTAAGTTATCTTTTTCTACATTTGTTCTATTGCCTACAAATCTGAGGCAATTTTAAAGTCTCCTGGGAAGAAGATAAGCTCAACATATGAAAACTGGGAGTGGCTAGATATTCCTTAGCATTAGTGCAAATGTGAGCAGATGTGTTGCTATCTTCAGAGTGTACACTGAAAGAAAAAGAGAATAATACTGCATAATCCCTTTCTTTATTCTTTTCATTAAATAGTCTGTTGTTGAAATATCAGTTTTGGTCTGCTGACTTCTGATTCGATTCTCCATTTATTTACAATTTATCATTTAATTTCATGGTATTATCATAGCATTCTTTTGATTTTAGACTATTTTATTCTATTTTTAGTCCATTTTGTAGATTTTCTTTGCTACTGGCTATTGTTATATCTCATGAATTATGAAACTCTTTCTAATAGCTATAAAACAATTGCAAGTTTATTTCCAAAAACTGCAGCAGGTGGTTTTGAAGTGATCTTTAAACACAGCCTTTTCCTCTTTTCTGGAGTCATTTTCATTTATATTGATTTAGCTAAATAAGAAATTAGGCCCAGAAAATCCAATTGTTGAAAAGAAAGCAGATTTAGAACTGAAATTCACCTTTGTAAATAATATTTTATCCTGCTCAAGATGACACAAGTTCTGCATTGATGAGCCCCAGAGAACAGGTCCTTTAGAACACATTACTTCAAGAGTTAATATTCCTCTACGCCTTTTTATTCATTTGGCTTTCTTTTCTCTTTTATTCTCTTCTTTCTCATCTTTCTTCAAAAAATTTATTCAAAATACCTTTTTGATTAACTCCCTCAACTTGAAAGCATATGATTTTTCAATGGATGACTAGATGCCCACTCTACTTTTATGGCTGAGAGGAGAGGGTGAAAATTCTGTGGATCTTTCAGGTTAGCAATGAAGCGGCCTTCACCCACTGCAGGAATATTTTCTTCTCTTGGATGCAGTGAGGTTTAAAAATGCACATTTTTAACATTATGTGAACATGTTCTGCACATGAAGGAATGTTCTTCCTACACCATGAGGAATTCATGGCTATTACTCTTTGCTGTCCCTAAATGTCTGTAAAAACAGCAAGTGACCAGAGATTTCTTAATTTCCCTTCAAATCTCACTATTACTCCACTTGAATCCACTTAAGTGGACGTTAACTATTTAAATAACGAAATGTGCGGAAAAAACAAATGCATGAGAATAATCATTAGATTTCTAATTCTGTATTTTAGCACTTACAACTATCTCAACGTACCTGCAATTGACTAGAAGGAGAATAAAAATCTCACAGGGCAATTTATGCATCATCTTTCAGTATTTTACATGTCGAAAACTGGATCAAAGCTTATTACACTGAATTTTGAATAATACAATCATCAGACGGTCAAATTCTTTTCAACTGATTGTTTAATTTATTACAACTCTTACCTTATGGTGCTTTGAGATGTAAAATGATACCAATTCTATTAATGAAAACAATAATTAGATGATAAGTGAGATTGAAAAATAAATTAAACATTTTAGGAAATAAAAGTACAAGTTCATTAAATGAACCAAGTAGTTGCTGAGCCTGACTTAGAGTCTTGAAATACAAGTATCACCAAAAGCTCAATGCAAAATCTGGATTCAGATTTATCTGCTTAAATTGCTGAAAACTTGTCATTTTGGAAGAACACAGAACATTTCAGAAAGGAAGCCCAAACCAAGTGTTAGTAGATAATAAATGGTGTATCTGCCTATACCTATGCTATTCTCATATATATATAATGAAAAATTTAAACATAATCTTCAAAAAAAGCATGTAGGTTATCTCCTCTAAATATAGACCTTTCACATGAGAAATTCTGTCATTCTGAGTGATTTGTCCAAAGTTAGCTGCAAGAAATTTCTTATATATATGTGTCTCTGTAATGATGCTTCAACACCAAATCTACTATAATACTTTATGCTTGGTGTCCCAGATTAGATCAAAAACATATTTAGTCCAACGTATCTTTGATATTGATCAGTGGTAACTTGAAAGGGAAATTTTATTTTAAACAGTGAAAATGCACTTTCCATCTGTACCTTCCTGATTTCTGGGAGTCAATGTTAAAAGTATATCCTGAACTTGTAGGACGTCCACAACAAGACTTTCTTCCAGGCCCTCTCTTACTGCCCTGCTTTTGGCTTATGCCTTCCACATAATACCATGGGAAAATGGAAAAAGCTCCTTCATTCCATTGATGATTTTATATATCCCAATCATATCTTTTTTATTTAGGCTCTCTTTAGTAGCTGTCCTGCTACTCTGACTGACCTCACAGCACTTTTGGGTTCTGTTCTACCCTTGTTCCAGAGAAGGAGGGTGCAGCATTTACACTGTGACTGTTCTAGTGGTTTACACAATGGCAGAGTCACGTCTTTCATCTTGTTCTTTATTGTCTTTCTGATAATTTCAACATTCTATTTGTTCTTTAAATTGCTATTCAGTACCAGGCTGACATTTAGAAAACTGTACACAATTTCCTTGTGGAATACTGAAAGCTAATTTAGAGCCAATCACTTTGTGTGTATAATTAGAATGCATTTGGTATTTTTCCCCCTTGAAAATTATTTTGTATTTATCAACAATGAATTTCATTTACTACTTTATTGTCATGAGAGTCATCTGTGGTATTTTGCAGTCAATTTTAGTTTTAACTATGTGAATAATTTTTTATTACTAACAAAGCTTGACATCTCATTATTCATTCTGTTTCCCAATAATTTATGAATATGTTTAACAGCAGAAAACCCTGGTAAATAAAATACTAATTTTATTTGCCATAAAGTTTCCAGTAATATGTGGCAATAGCCAACTCAGACAAACCCTTTCTCTTTAAAATTAGGATTCTTTTTTTTCCCCACTGTGTGCACCATATTACATTTATCAACACTGTATTTCTCTTTCGTTTATAGTGTCCAGTCACACAGTACTGTACTGTCCTTTGCCATTCTTCAATCAACTTTCATTTTTGCTGCTGTTAATTACTCAGTATTCATCAGGGAGCTGTGTCCTTTGCTGTTGACCCTCTCTCCAGGTCAGTTACAATCTTGACAAAAAAACACCAGCTGCAGCCTGGATCACTGTGGCACTACAAGGTTTGACCTCAGTGCAAAACACTGTTTACCCCCATTTTGTTTCCAGTGTTTATACAGTCATTTATCCAAAGGAAGACCTCTCCTCTTATGTCAAGACAGATGATTTTCTGTCTTATCCTTCTGGTGAAGGACATTGTTGAAAGCCTTTGGAAACTGTATAACACAGATCACTCTGCTCCACGGTTGCTGCTTCCAGGACACTGAAATTTTTGCTGCTGCTTTTAATAACCACTCCAGCTTTGATGCAGTTTTCTTTCTTATAATTATATAGTACTGTGAAAGATCCTGAAGGCACATTTCAATCTTGCAAGAATATTAAAATTTATGTAATTTTCTGTTACAAACAGGCTTTTCTCAATGTGGCTGAATGTGCAGCTCCGGCCTAAGTTAAGAGATGTTTCTTTTCTAGTGAATTTTTAAATTAAGAATGCCAATAAGCAGGTATGTATGTTATCAAATTGGTTATTTCCTACATTAGGAAAAAAAGACAAAATTAAACCTCCAGTTTACATGGAGGTAGCTGGATTCTTTCTTTATAGCTGTACTTTTGCTTTGAGATGTTGGATTTTACATCAATGCTTCACTTGCAACCTTCTTGATTGAGTAGTTGGTAGTGTAGTACTATTAATATTCTGCCTAGTCAGACCTTCAGGTATGGGAATAATCTGGTGTTTGAACTCAAAATTAAAGTATTTACCTTATTTCACTTTAATGTGCAATGTCATGGTTCCATATAGCAGGTTTTCTCTCATTTCAGTACCATTTGTGTCCTGCTGTTTCAGTATTTTGCTGACTGATCCTGTTTCTGAGATGCATGCTATGTCATATCTCTCCTAATCATAAATGTTTCTACTTCATTAATTTGTATCCAGCTTTGCATAGAGATAGGCAAACAATTCACTTCCATCTCTATGCTAACCTTGCCATTCTCTGCTGAAATGGAACTCTAAGTTATATTTTCTGTCCCTTGAGGAGATGAGTAGCTCTGGTGGGCACTCTGGTATCCAACCAGGGTCAACCCACCACAAAACCAAATCCACACTTGATATAATGAAAAAAGTACATATGAAGGACAAGCACATTAAAAAACCCCAACATATTTGATTCTATTTTGATGGAAAATTCCTTTTTTTTCCCCCTTTCTCCCCCTGGTATATTGCACAAAGACAGAAAAGAATTCTCTCTTTTCAAAAATAAATTTAGAAGATTCATAAAAACTCAAACTCAGAAATAAGAATATCATTTTGGGCCAGTTTTTGGAAAATAATAAAGTTATATTTAAATTACATTTATGCAAATTATTTGCGGCCTTTTTTTTTCTTTTTCCTGTTGTCTTCCTACCTTCCCATCAATATAAAAGCACCTCCAGCTGAAATCAGCATGTAGGTGAGACCTCTGCTGTCAACTATTCATCATCTGATCTGATGTTGCTGGCCACAACAAGTTGCCTTAGCCTAGGGCACATTTTTACTTAGCAGGGCTGTTGTGGCACTGACACTGTGGTAGGATTTCATTAGACTCAGTTGCAATCAGTTGATACATTCAGTTAAAATTTCCAAGTTTTTTTTCTTTCTTTCTTTCTTTTTTTTCTTTTAAGAGGCTTTCTTTCCCATATAAATGTGCGGCAATTACTATTTTTCCTCTGAAGAGTTATATAAGGAGAAGAACCCAAAAATACTGTCTTTGCCTAGTGAATATTTGGAGATTTTTTGGGGGGGATTTTTTATATATGAATTCCCGGTTATACCTGTTAACTCACATGAAATCTTTTACACCTTTCTTCCCCAGAAGTTCATCTTTCAAACTGTGCTGTGATGTGCAACCTTGGGATGTATGAAAAACTTAAGATTATTTTAAACCTAATTAAAGGCATAGTCAGGTACTAGCACAAGCCTTACGATTAGAGTATCTTTGTACTACTGACAAAGATCTTATCTCCTACTAATAAAGAAGGCAAAGGCTTAAGAAACTGGTGCTATCACTTGAAAACAAAAACTATGCAATGAGAAATGGGATGTTTTAAAAATAGGATATGTAGCAACATTAAAATAAGGATATTTGAACAAACTACCTGAAAAATATTAGTAGAAATTCTGGTAGCAAACAAAAAGTTGATGTATTTTTCAGTAACACAGTATTAGGTCTGGAGATCTAGGAGCAGTTTCTTCCTCTGTCTCACATGATAAGTAGTTCATCTCATGTTCTAAGAGAAGAATCCAGTGAGCTTGATAGAGGATGTTTTGTGACCATGTTCTTTCAGGCTCAAAGGTAAGTATTGTATCACTGTGCATTAAGAAACAAAATAATGACATGGTCTGCTACTTTGGACCTACAGTTGCCTTCTTACTCAGAAACCAATAAAGAGCACATCTAAACTTAGCTCTTGCCCATCACAAGGGAGAACTTTAACCGCAGGAATAGCATAAATTTGGTATCAGCTCCTTAGAATCTCCTGCAAACAGAGCTTTTCTTTGTGTAATTTAACTACTTATTAGATCAATGAGATGATTACATCTTAATGTTTATAACAGTCACTTTAAAGATGATTCCAATATCCTGCTTTGATATTAAAATAATTTGCACAGAAAGAATTCTAAGCAAAATTTCTACCCAAGAAAATCCCACCTCTTTTACTTTTTTGTGCTAATGGATAGTTCTTTTTTCATGTTGGTTCAGAATAAGTGCTCCAGGCAGAAAGATTTTCAGATATGGGATCATGTTCTCTATATCACTGGTAAATTATCATGGCTGGGCTGTTAAATAAAGAGTCACTATGGTCAGTTGTGGAAGTCTTAACTTTATTTTTTCAGCCTTACTTCTAAGCGCCTGAAACAAAAATGGTTCTACAAAGTGATGCAGCAAATTGAAACATTCTTTTTTTCATTTCAGGGGAATCCTCTTGATGAAAATGGCCTAAAGCAGAAAAAGTTTGGATTTTCTCAACGGTAAATGTTCAATGGTAAATATTCATTCCAGTGAGGAAACACTAAGTATGCATAATTGCTTTGCTCTGCTGATCTCCTCTTCCATGGGCCCTACAACACAAACCTATGTAAGCACTTTATCAGGGGTTCCCTGGGCAGGACTAGTCTGGACTGAGTTGGGCTGTCTTATAATAATTTTTCAAGTCCTCATAGAGCAGAACCTCTGCAGCCCTGGGCTACATCATTACTTCCTTGTCTGTTTGATGGTCCTGGTGGAAGAATGACCTGAATTTTCTTTGCTCTGCCTCTAGGCCACCCATCTCTGACTTGGCTTTCATATTTATCAAGTGGTATCAGCAGTCTTGGGGGAAAAGGAGAATATGTCATGGAGGCATCACATCCAGAAAAGACGTGATAAAATTCATCATACTTTTTAGGCATCAGTCTCCAGAGCATGCAATTGCCATAGTTAGTAATTTATGAAGTGGCTCCCTTTTGTTAGCATGAATTGCTGGTACATCAGTGGATCAGCCAGTAAAAAAATCAGAAGTGAATTACCTAATCAATATTAGTTGAAAGAAAGATATGTATTTGAAATTTCAACTCAAGCTTTTACTTTTTTTAAAAAAAAACTTTGAATAATTCCTAATTTAAGATTTGCAAGAGTCCTTTTTGCAAGCGAAGATGATAAACACACAAACCTGAAAATTTAGATAGAGGCAGAAAAAAATATATCCTAAGATAGCCAGGAAAAAGAGAAAACTAGGACATTTACTTTACTGAGGTCACTTTCTTCTCTGCAGCTGTCTATTTATAAAAATCCTTATATTCTCAGCATAATCAAAGGGTTTCAGAATTAACACTCTGAATTTTGTGGACTATGAAGACACACTGCCAAAAAGGTCTGGACAGAGGATCTTTCAATGCTGGCAAAGAAGTACTTGTGAGATTCATGGATTACAAGGAGAGCATGTAAATGCATAATCATACTTACTGTTTCTCTATTATACCCAGCCAAGATACTAAGAATGTAATCTCATTAAGTTTAAATTGACTACACATTGCTTTGGCAATATTTGTAAAACTCTATGGTTTGATAATTAAGGAAATGGAAGTGGGTTAATAAACTCTCTAGTTTCAATTGAATATAATTTTAATTATAAGACAATAGTCATACTTTTAGGAAAATAAATATTTGAATGCCCTCACAAGGTAATTCAGTACTGAGTATTTGACATTGATTTCACGTCTAATACAACTACAACCTTGTGGTTCTGTAATTCACTTGTCCTGCTTAGTGAAATAGCTACTATAAAACCCTTGTAGGAACCAGGAAGAAATTGATGATGAACACCATAGTAAGGGCTTAACAGAATAACAAAAAGTAAATGGAGATTAAACAAAATCAAAGGATATGCTTTATAACTTTTCTTAACATTCAAAAATTCCTTAGCAGATGGCAAGTCATCTTAATCAAGTAAATTAACTGATCAGGCATTAAAAAAAAACCAGTGGGTTATTTGACACACACTGTAATCATATTGGACATATTGCTTTCAATAAACGTTAAAGGACAAATTAACATTACAGTTGTGCCAACTATGCTTCTAAATCTGCTTTTCGAGCTTATAATTAAAACCCTAAATTATTACTGCAGCAAATTAACACTTTTAATAGGATTCAAACATTAGAATCATCAGTATTTGCTTTTATTTCCCTTCCAAAAGACTTTTAAAAAATACAAACCTAAACAATACAGTACTTCCACTAATACTAAAAGGCTAGGTGACATAAAATTGTATCTTTTAACATGCATATTCCAAAACTACAGCTTTTAAAAATTAGTATGATACTGTAATCTATAATATTATATAGTATTCTATTACAATTATAAAATTTTACACAGTAAAGACACAATTTATTTTTAGTCTTTGCATTTCAGATTTCCTACCATAACACTTAAGTTGATCCTGTGTATTTGTTTTTTATGAGGAGTGGGTCTGAAAACTGAGCACAAAGAGAAACTCTCTATTGAGTTCCAAGAGAAGTGAACCAGATTAGGTTTATTTATTATTTCCAAACAACCATGTATTTCTGCTTCAACCTGGGCACATTCACGTCCCTTCCTCTGCTTATTTCTGTCTTATTCTGATCTTTACCTATGTCTCTGAAATGAATCTGTTTTGGGTTTTTTTTTAATTTATCTAGAAAATGAAGGAACTAAAAATTGTAGCAAAATTTAAAACACACAACTAAATACTTTAAACACTCAATTTGTACTGAAAGAATCAAAGATTTTTCAGAAGATGCGTTTTCCAACACTGTGATTCTGACAGTTTTCTCTTCTATCCCAGGAATTTTAGGTGCTTAAACTAGGATTTAAGGACATTATAACTCTGTTAATTGAACTAAAACAAGTTTTAGTTTACTTAAAATTCCGTGTGCTTAGTTCCAGCATTAACTTCTTCTTTTCCTGTTTTTCCTTAAAAAAGTTAACTTGCAAGTATATGAGATATGAATACTTAAATATCTATTTGTGTTTCCTTGATCTACTCCATTAATATAAAGTTCCAGTTTATTTCCTGTGAAACATTCAAACATGACATCACACTATAATGAGTTTCATTTTCCAGTACCTATCCTGTTAATATCCTTGCAGCGTTTCTTAAAATCAGCTGATATTTTGTATGGAAGCTTTGGTGGGTTGACATAAACCTCATGGAAAAGATTAGACTGCTTACACATTATGAAACGCTTCTGCTTCCTGAAATGAGTGTGCTGATACATTACGGAAGTTTTTGGAAGCACAAAGGCAGCAAGTGCAGATCTCACTTAAAATAATAAATAATCATATTATTCTTACACCTTTCACTTCGCTCACCATCCCTATGCACTGAATTAAAACAAAAATCATATAATTTAAGTTATGTGGCCCAGGCAATGACAAAGAAGGGCCACTTTTGATTTCTGTCCTTACAGGAATACTCTGATACTGTGCTTTAATCAGATAGTGAGGTTTTGTTATAGTCAAACGTTGTTTGAGTCAAACTTGATTTCAGAAACATTCTAAAAGAATTTTTTAATTGTTCAAAAAATCTCTTCAGGTTTCTGTGCTAAATTTAGACATAAACATTCAATCTGAGAAATTAATAGATATCAATTTGTAGATATACCTGAATAATAGAGAAATTAGGACCTTATTTTTTTTCCTCTTTCTTAACAAATATATGGTCTAATAAGAATAATCCAAAATACATCATTTTAACAATGTAATCAAATCTATCAACCATTTTTCATTTTGAAGACCATTATTCCGTCTTGTTTAAAATAAGTTGGGTTAAATTTTTAGTCTCTCCTCAGCATTTTTAGAAATACTTTTGTCATTGTCACTTGAATCATCTGTTTAACTTCAGCCTTAGAGGAGATACTTTCATTTCCATAGTTCAAAATGTTGTTGTACCATATGTGAAGTCTTACACTTCTGCTATACTTAAATAGTCATTATCTTCTTTCAGTAATTATATTCAAATATAAAAGTACTACACAGCTTTAATGATGTATAACCCATCTTATTTTAATATACTATTGTAGGGATGTTTTATGGCACTCTTAATGGTATGTTGTAACAGATTACCACACTTAATTTACAATAATAAATTCATTTAATGAATATTAATGTGACCTCTTTAATTACTCTACAGTAGACTTTTGTTTTTAATATACTCATTCAACAATGAGTCTCAGGGACTATGACACCGCTTTTTTTCATCCAAAGATTGTAATGTTCCACATTGAATTATGTAGGGCTGGTGACATCTATGTAATTTCTTGTGAAAGTACCTCACAGAAACCAAGGATTATAAATAAACTGCTTAATATTTTATAATTAGGATAAAAAAATTATTCTTGGAAAGAAAACCTATCCCCACTAAACAGAATTGTTTTCAACAAACTTGGGCAAGAAGCAGATCTTACTTAACTAGATATTCATTCTGATTCAATAAATTGGTGCATCATTGATTTCTTCTTTCTATGTGTTTCTATCATTACAGTAAAACAATTAATAAATATATATAACTTAGGACTAATACAAAATATAGTATTAGTAATAAATACTGTATAGTCACATATACATGTCAATCATCTAAATTATGCAAGACATAAATATAAGTGGAATGTTTCTATAATTACGAGGTCTTTGGTTTTCATATACTTTGAATAACAGAGACACTGTAGGCACACAATTTTTAATTTTTTAGTATTTTTATATTGTCACAGCAGGAGAATGATGAGGCTTGTTACTGTTTTTAAATCATAAAGAATAAATAAAAGGTTTCCTTTAATATTTGGAGAAGCTTTCAATTCTGCCTTAAAAAGTCTGTTCTCTAAAGCTATTTAGTAGGAAGACAAGTTTTCTGTTACATTTACTATACCCTAAACTCTCTTTGTGGTCCCACCAGACCAGAAAACACAGCAGATTTAAGAGAACAGAAAACTCATGGACTCAGAATCAAGATTTTTCTTCACCAGCTTCTCTGCTTTGATGCTCTATCTGTTACCAAGCCCTGAATTTTCATGAAACTTTAGGTTTTAATTGGGTTTGGCCAGCTTATTATTTTCGTGTATTTTACCCTTCTGCCACATTGTTCTGGGGATGGGTTCAGTTTTCATGTGAGAACTGACAGGTAGGTAAGCAGAACAACTTGGCCTTATGTTCTTAGGAAACCAAATTAAAAAGCTTTTTGATGCCAAGTAAGGGAACACTCTGCTCAGGTTTCCCAGACAACAAAACTACAGCTTAAACTCATAACACTTTTAATAATCAAATAACTTGTTTAATTATGATTGTACCATTTTTTCCTCAAATATTGGAGCAAATATTCTGTGTTAATAATAACACAGAAACAAACAAAAAAAGAATAACTGTCCTCATGTTGTGAGGTGTGACCTTAGTGAAGGTTAATTATTTCTCCTAAATCTTGTTCTAGACTTCTTTGGCCTTCTCTTTCACTTGGAAAGAAATGGCTTTATTCTGTAGCTGTGCTTTCATGGAAAAAAATTGCACTTTTTTTTTCTTCTGAGTTTGCAAAATTATGAAATATTGAGCAGATAATGTAAAAATGTGTATTTCATTTTTATCCATTAATGTGGTTTTGGATTGTACATTCACTCCCTGCCCATTTTCCCCATAATTAATATTTGACAACTGGAATCTGCAAATAAGACCTCTGTATATACAGACCTGATCTGAACTGATCTGTGCACAAAAGACACACCCGTGCCAGGATGTGGGTTCCCCAATCATCAAGATTAAAGACCTGTCTTAAACTGTCATGGACAAGTTACCAGATTTTTTTCCATGAAACCCAGCTAAGTGATACTTAAATGTGGGCATCAGTCTTGTAATATGGAGTTGGGGAAGATTCAAGACAAAAAATTGGTCTTATCATATGTGGAAACTCTTTTAGGCCTTCAGATGAGATGTAGCCATAAAGTGGTCTAAGACACCTTCCCAAAACCAAATCTCAAGTATGGCACGGGATACTCAAATATGCAGCCAAATTTAAACATAAGCCAATTTGTTAAGGCTCACTCTGTTCTAATCAATGAAACAGGTGATTATTTGTGGCTTATTTATATTTATGTTGCATATTTATATTTTCTACATATTATTTATTTATTTATTTAGTCACTCAGAAATCAAAGAATTAATATGGCTTGTTTTGTTTTAGAACTCCAGCAACAAATACTTTTTTAAAAGCTACTTGGTTGTTTTCACATTTATCGTTTATGTGTAGAAGAGTGTCTATCTTAAGCCTTTATTTTGTTTTTCTTTTGTGTCTCTTTCATTCTCAGTCACTGTGTTCAGAATAAACAAAGTAATTCAAAAACCACAACCAGTAAGCAAGAAGTAAAATTACAAGGAACACAATTTAACCACCATGGTTCATACTCCTCATCATCATCTGATGAATTATACAAATTTATGATAGTGATGTAAGGAAATATATGCAAAAAAAAATCTTTGCTGATAAAAGGCCTTTGAACAGAATCATTCTAATTGACTAACAACCAAGAAATTGGACAGGTTTAGAAATTTTTTTGCTTTTTTTTATTCTTAATACAGTACTATTTTTTTGTGTGGTTTTGTTTTTATTGTGTTTCTTTTTTTACTTTTTCCTTCTTCAGAGTTCCATCAGGAGATTTTGAGAAATAAGGTTTTCAGTTGGCTATCTAAACAACAAAAAATATGAGAAGACCCTTCATTATTAGTGTTTTGTACACAAAAAAATGTATGTATCTATCAGATTTCTTTCCAACTCAACCTTGTTGAAGTCTTATAAAAATAAAAGAATCAGTCCTGCATTTGTGGTGTATACAGAGGACAATATGATAACTCAGCAAATATTTCACATTGTTCTACTCCATCCAACCATAATCAGTGTAATCATCATAATAAACCATTAATAACCATTACCTACTTTAACTCATCAAAGTTGTATGAAACCTCAACATATAACATGATCTGTGTATTCCGTCTTTGAGTTTATTTTCCTTAAATACCTTGCTGTCACAGGATAAAATTAAAATTGGGGTGGTAATGCAATGCAATGGAAAATAAGGCAAATAAGTGCTTAGAAGTCTTTAGCCAAGAGGTTTCAAAATACTTCCAGCTTGAGCTTCTGAAATCATTTACAGAACTTCATATTTGTATTTTTTAATAATTTGTACACTTTTTTTCCTGAAGAAAACAAAGCTATTTTGTATTACATTTAGGCAAGGATATGAAAATAATAAGGTTTTTTCCAAATGTTTTCACCAAGCTTTCAAAAAAAAGTTAAACTTGATTTTTTAATACATACATTAAAGGGTTCTCTTCCTGAAATATCTGTGAGACATGAAAACACTTCAGGTGTCATTCTATCATCAAGACTTATTAATTTTCTTATATTTCCCTCAAATGTGTTAATATGTGGTATACAATACAAAGAAAGGTGAAGAGAAATCAAATTTCCTGATAAATGTACTTTGATAGATTCAGATATAAGTTGGATTTCTCTAAGCTTAGAAAGAATAGTCCAGATTTGAATATAACAGGACTTTGTAATGCTTCAGTGCCCCCGAGGTTAAGAAAGTTTCTCTTCTCTGAAAATCCTACCTCAAAACAAATGCGGTCAATAATTTTCTATACAAAAATCATTTAAGGGCTAAAGACATCCTCTGTCCAGAAGCATTAGCAACAAATGTCAAACCTAAAACAGGAAAGTGATTTCAGAAATGTAGCTCTCCTTGACACTATTTAGTTCAATTTTATTGAACAGGCTTTCTATCAACCTACCATGATTTTATTTCCTGCATATATCAGCAGACTGACAAAGGTAGATATGTGACAAAGTTAGAACAAATCTTCCCTGGAAAAATGCTTGTGAAGATAATTTCTGTAACATTTCATGTGCTGATTTTCTTGTTTTTATTTTAGGGTCTTTCAATTTCAAAAAGGGGAGCTGCAAGTCTTTAAATTCACTAATTGACATATTTTTGACAGATGAATAGTAATAAGGTATAATATAATATTATTTGCAATTACTTAGTACGCTGGTTTTGGCTGAGATAGAGTTAATTTTCTTCACAGTATCTGTAGTGGGGCTGTGTTTTGGATTTGTGATGGAAACAGTGAGGATAATACAAGGATGTTTTAGCTGAGCAGTATGTGAACACAGTCAAGGCCTTTTCTGCTTTTCCCACTGCATGCTACTAAACAGGCTGGAGGTGCACAAGGAGTTGGGAGAGGGGACAGCCAGGACATCTGGCCACAGCTAGCCAGATGCCATCCCCTGCCATCATTATGCTCATCATATAAAAGTGGGGGAAGAAGAGGGAAGGGGGTGACTTTAGGAGTGATAGGATTTGTCTTATCAAGTCACTGTGATGGAGACCAGCTTGCTGGAGATGGCTGGACACCTGCCTGCCCATGGGAAGTGGTGAATAAATTTCTTGCTTTGCTTTTCTTTTGTGTGTAACTTTTACTTTAGCCTATTAAACTGTCTTTATATCAGCCCATGAGTTTTCTCGCTTTTACTCTACCTCCACTACAGGGGGAGTGAGCAAGTGGCTGTATGGGGCTTAGTTTGCTGGCTGGGGTTAAATTATGACTCAGTAACATTATTTTTCACTCAGTTCCACTGTGGTTCAGATAGGAAGCAATAAAAAATATATATAATGCAATGATATGAACCCAATCTTCCATCTATCTAAGTAATTGCCAAACTCTTGAAGTCTCTTGTTTAAAATCTGTCATGTCTTAACATTTAAAATACCATGTCTATTTGTCACACTATCTACTTTCCAGGCTTAGGGTAGCCAAGTCTCTTTATAATCTTATTCATGTAAAATATAGCACTTATTTCTAATTTCAAATATAGTGCCAGGATGGCTGCAACTCTTTTCCCCTATGGCACACTTGAAAATTCATGACCTTTTATATAAAATCAAATAAGCTATTTCTACAGCATGGGACAGATAGAAGGCTTTTCAAAAAGGCTCCCAAATTAATAAAGTTTGAGCTGTGCATTTTTGAGTTCCCTACAAATATTTTAATAAGCAAAGACAAAGTTCAAGTCTTTGCCCACAAAGTGTTGGGGCACCTTATAGAAAACTGGAGTTATGAGGTTATTCATAGCTCCACATGGGGTTACTCTATTCTTATTTAAGAAACAACAAACAACCCCTGAAGAGAGTTATTTTTCCCATTAGGAAAAACCGATGTATATTACATATAAGAATAATGTAATGAATACTGCAGTTAAGATTTCAGATAAGGTGAAGGGCATAGGTGTTCTGATAAATTGATGCAGAGTTGTGTTTTTGTCAAATATACTTTGCAAGAAAAAGTGTACTTTCCTTCCCGCTAAACTGCTTTCTACTTTGCTAGACATCACTTCTAGCTGTGACTGCTCCAGAAATGGAACTGTCTCCAGCAAGTCACAGATAATATAATGCCAATCTAGACACAGATACTATTTCTTAAACTGTAAATCTTCATACAGGATTCATAAATAAGGTAAGGGAAATGAATAAGTTAAATGTTTGAAACTGCATGAAATTTAGCTTTTTTCTCTAAAAAAGAAAAAAAAAATAAAAGAAACACTTTTTTCCCAAAAAGGAGAAAAAAATGGAAAGAGCAAGTGGTTACATGAGATACTAAAAGATGTCATGCTGGAACTGACAAATATTTACCTGAATTTTCAACACCAAACAACTTGTGTATTTAACTTTTAACATTGAAATTCAGGACCAACTAAGTCATGCTGAGTAGAGTCATAAATTAACTGGTTTTAAGTTCTGTTCTGGGGAGGGTGGCCTCTATCACTTCTGAATTTTCAACTCTGTGCCTGCTTCAGACTGATCTCAATAACATAGCCAGCAAGTAAAATATTTTAATTAAAAATAATAATTGCAACTAATCATAAGTGGCCTGAAACAACAGTCAATATCACTAAACTGTGACTCATGCACTGTAATTATCATACATGGAAATGGAGCATTCAAGATATAGCTATTGGTCTTACTAGGAAAATTTTTAAAATCAAAAATTAAAATGTCTATATTACATTTATCTAATTATAGCTGGAAAATATTTCTTCTTTGCACTTTGAAATCCCAATATTGTTTACTCTGATTGCTCCAAATTTTTAATCTTTCTCTAGCACACATAAAGCCCTCACTAACTCAGCTGAGCTGCTTTCTGATTGTATTCTCCATGCTGTTTTCTCTCATGACTCTTTTCCACACTGTCCTGCTTACTGTGTTTAGAATTTCTCATTCTGAAGTTGTTAAAACCATGAAGTTAATGGATTCAAGGACAGCAGGACCAAGGCAGTGATCATCACCCTGTACTCAGCACTGGTGAGGCCTCACCTCAAATGCTGTGTTCAGTTTTGAGCCCTTCACTGCCAGAAAGACACTGAGGCACTGGAATGAGTCCAGAGAAAGGCAACAGAGCTGGGGAAGGGTCTGGAGAACAAGTCCTGTGAGGAACTGGGTTGTTTATTCTGGAGAAAGGGAGGCTCAGGCAGTACCTTATCAGTCTTTACAACCACCTGAAAGGAGGTTGTCGCCAGTGGGAATCAGTCCCTTCTCCCAGGCAACCAACAACAGGGCAAGAGGAAACGGCCTCAAGCTCAGGCTGGACATCAGGAAGAATTTCTTCACTGAAAGGTTGGCTAAGCATTGGAACAGGTTGCCCAGGAAGGTTGTGGACTCACCATCCCTGGATTCAAGAAATGACTGGACGTGGCATATAGTGCTATGGGTCAGTTGGTATGGCAGTATTCAGTCAAAGGTTGGACACAGTGATCTTAGACATATTTCCCAACCTTCATGATTCTATGAGTCTTTGATGTTTCTGAGAACAATTATTATAAAGGACATAAAAGACTATTTTAGGAACTCCCTCAGTGCTTCCCATGTTCATCCAGCATCAGCAACTGTCAAGTACTGAAAGGTTCCCCAGTGAAATCTCAAAATACCCTCTTCATAATATTCACATCCGTAGGCATTCTGGAGAAGGCTGAGGAACATTTCTTTATATTCCCTATGTAGTTTAACAGAGAGTAAGCAGTTTCTTTTATTGAAATATGTTTGAAAATTATGTTAAAATTGCTACTAAAATGAATAAAAATAAGAAAAAACTTCCAGAAATTGTACAGGTTTTTAAATGGGTAATACTTTCTATTAATTTGTATTGTTTTATTTTCCAGTAATTCTGGGGGTTTTGTTCGGGTTTTGGGGTGGGGTTTTTTTGTTTTTTGGAGTGGTTTTTTGGGTGGTGTTTTTGGGGGGGGGGACTTGTTTTTTTGTTTTTTTTTTTTTTTTTTTTTGTACAGTGGGAAAGTTTTGTGATGTTTTTTGCTTTTTCTTGTCAGTATGCCATCTAAAATACAAGGGAAAAAATATACTGGGAAAATTTATGATAGAGGAAGCCATTTTGTAGTTTTCTTCTCCATTGTTCACATGCATCTATTTTGCTTTCAGCCCTTTCAGGTATTTCAGCAGTTCAGATAATGTTTAGACGTAATCAATTAAACCACAAAAAGACCTGCTACAACCAACCAATATTAGTGATTAGCAAATCAAAAGACCTATGATTATCAAAACTGTACCCAAACTACTTTGAAGACTTTGAGTCTTCAACAGAAATAAAGCAAATGCATCCTGAAGAGTCTGCCTGCTTTTCCCATGCCTAATGATTACACATATATCATCCAAGTGAAAAAACCCAACATCTGACATGTTGAGTTGACAGAAAAATGCAGGCAATTCATCTCATTACAAGCAGTAGCCTAGAGAAATGGGGTTTGGACTTTATTACTCTCCATATTCTTCAGTTGTGTCTACTTCTACAGGACTAGGCTACCACTGGTGAGGAATTTGGCCTTGACCACTTGAAATAGGAAAGGGAAAAGCTGTCTGCGTGTGTCTTCGGGACTGTGTTGCACAAAAATGCAAGAAACAAGACTATATCTTAATTTAAAAATCCATGAGATTAACAAATTATAGAGGAAGAAGGACTTTTTGTGAAGTCCTCTGTGAGAGCCAGAGCTTATATTGTCTTTCTACCTCTTTCTATCTTTTGACTGAAAGGTCAGGTTATTGTGGTTACGAAGAGCATTCCACGTTCAATTTGAAAAGCAGGCATCATCCAAAATTTCTTAAACACACTGATGGTAAATTTATAAGTGCCTGAACCTAGACAGGAAGTTAAATGTTTTTGAAATAATATTTTTAAACAATAGTTAAGTGTAGGATATGGACAAAAAATATCACAAAACAGCTAAAAGCCAATATGAAAAGTTTGCTCAGGATAAACAATGTAGTTCCAAGGTGAGAAATGGATATTCTAATTTCCAGTGTTTTATTCATAACCAGTGCTTTGAGAAAGCAAGTGATAATGTATCTGAGAGTCCAGATTCAAGATCAGGAACGGAATGTTTGAATATCTTTGAATATCTTTGGGTGGTTGCAGTACCAAATTTTAAAACTGTGATATTACATTGAGATTCGGTTATTTAGCTCTAGTTGGCTGAAGAGAGCTACAACTGAGTAAGAACACATATAGTTTATCTACCAGAATCCTAGCACCTGAAGATCAGTAGGGAGTCTATTTTCTTAAGCATCTTTCACACCAATTACCTAATGGTAATAAAAAGTTCTCCAGAGATATTAAGAATTGGACTATGGAAGGAACAAAGCACTTTCTTCTAACATATATTCCTCTTCCACAAATCATAGCCAGAAACCACTTAGCTCAAAAATCACTTAGCATAAAACAGCTCTCAAGAGACTAGCCTGATAAAATATTTGATCTAAGCCCCTCCCCCTCATTAAGGTCTCTAGCCTCTATATTGTAGATTCATGCATGCCTGACTTTAATATCCCATAATTCAGGAAATATACACAGGAGACAGAATATTGATATGATAGGGAGCTTCACATCTCTATGCACCTTGACCTGCTGAACTAAAGCTGATGGTCAGTCAGCTGCAAATATTCAGTTGCACTTCCCTGTAAAATACAGAAGCAATGAATATTAGGTCCATCAACAGACCATACTAAGCCAGCTGTCCTTTGGCCCATTTTTCACTACAGACTCTAGACATTATTCACCCTGGAGGCTTTCAGGATCTGCCTGATGTTTTTCTTTGTATCCCAGCACAGTGGAGTTTTCAGAAAGGATTATTTTAACTTGATAATCTGAATAGTGATCTAATAGGGGGGCAGCTGTGGCATCTGAGTCCCAGGGGCTATTTATTGTCAATTAGTATGAATCTTAAACATATTCCTTTCATACTTTACTTGGCCTGTTCTTACATAAAGGACAACGCTCTCCAGGGGGCGTGAAAATGAGTGTATGGCAAGGACCAGTGAAATGAACCTAAACAGAAAAACCATGAGGAAACTTCAAGATTAATTAGTGAAAGACTAAGGATAACGAGTCTTTGTGATGGGGAGACAACTGGTAACAAAAACAAAATTTGATCATATAAGCTGCCCAAAGGGACATTGCAACAAAAATTCAAGCTGTCAGGTTTAAATCATGCATTACTTTTATTACCACAACTGTATTTCTCTATAAGCCACTCTGGGACTTCAGTGGGGGTTTTTTTGCTTGTTTGGTTGGTTTTTTGTTTGTGGGGTTTCTTAAGGAAAATTTATGCTTCCAGAAAGTAGTCTCAAAAGCCCTGTGTGGGAAGATCAGCTGTGAGATGAGAAACTCTGTATGCCATACTGTGGAACTAGAGTCTTCATGTGTCACCCAGGAGATAAGGATGTGAGAGGACCAGGCAACACAATGTCAGGGGCAGTGCTTCTGCCTGGACACCACAGAGTGGTATCTGAGACCATAATTTTCTTTCCATGCTTAGAATTCAAAATATTTTCTGTGTCTGTACTGGAACAGACAAGAAAAATTACACCTTTGATATGGTAAAGTATCAAATATGCACTATTGATACATGTATATCAAATATATATATTTTTGGTATGGCTTTGAAAATAGCAACAACCAAAATAAAAATTAAAATTGAGAAGCCTTATTATGCTTAGGTCATTTGAAGTGACGTGATAGTGAAGTGCCATACGAAGCCCAGTAAATATTACTATTACAAGTCAACAAATACATGCACTCATCCTAGAGAGTGTTTCCTTCAAAGATATAAAATATACCATATTTAAAAGGAAGCAGTTACATCACAGTATAGATTCCAATGATGGATAATCAATATATTGATGATCGTGAGCAGAGGTGGCTCAGCTGGCTGTATTCTGCTAGAGAAGCCTGAAGCATAGGATAAGAAAGCAAGGTTTAAGTCAGTCAGAGAATCAGAAAAGGCTTTAGGCATTAGTTTAACTTGCTTATAATGTACTTATGATAAAACCAGTTTATTCAGACTTAATTTATCTGCAATAAAGTGGTCCAACAGGTTAGTCCAAAATTATAAAATTTTGCTCAGCACTAAACAGTCATTTTCTGAGGGCAACTACCTGTTGGAGATAGGGGTTATAAAAGGTCACAGGAGAAACAGTGAATTAAAATACTTAATACTGTTTATATGAATATATTCCTGAAATAATTTTTAAATAAATGAAAACTTTGCCTTTTGTATTTGAGTGTTCTCCTATGCCACATTAAAATAATTTAAGAGAAACTTTGGTGGAGCATCCCAAGAAATGTGTTTTACATATACATTTGTTTAGAATTCAGCGCTGTTGAGAACTATATAGAGATATCTTTGTTTGATAAAGTGCATAAGTTTGGATACAATATGTTAGCTATAGTATTGCAGCAGGAAGGACCACAAAAGCAGAAACAGAGAACTCAACCATTATGAAGCTCAATAAAGAAAATGGAACTTCCAGATTGGCGGGACAGTCAAGGAGAAAGAAGGATATCAACTGGGCCAAAGTGAATGATCCATTCTCATAAAAGAATTCTGACATGTCTACTCCTGACACAGAGATGTGTTACATTTCCTGGAATTTAAGGTGAATATAATATAAAAATGTTAGTTAGTACTCTGAACACTAAAAAAATAGATATTGGCAATGAAGAAGATTTTGAAACAGAAAGTAAATGTAATCAACAATTTATTTAAAGTCCATTTCTACACACATTTTGAATAAAAAGCGTATATTGCTTGATCATACTCTATCATCTTTCACTCTCTATATGAAAAAATCAGAGCCACATCCTAAAAATTTATGCCATTTTTAGGTCCTGCCCATTTATTTAAGAAACTAGATGATTTGAAATTAGTGAAATAAGAACTTGATGTACAAGGAAGCAGGGAACAGGACATTTCTGAGAACTGGTGTTTGTCCCTCTTTCTCTGGTGGACGTCTGTGCACATAGGTCACAGTCCAAGAATCACTCAGTCTGGAAGGGACCTCAGGCATTCTCTAGTCCAGATAGCAGTGTTGGCCCAAACAGGTTTCTCAGGGCTTTATCCAAAACCTCCAAGGATGGAGAGTGCCTGTCTCTCCATCCTTAGGATAGGCTGTTACAATTACTGTTTTCCTGAGGGAAAAGCTCATAGTGTATCCAATACAAAACACCTTTTTTCAATTTAGGCCCCTTTAACCATGAATCACTATGAAAACCCTGGTTACATCTCCTTCATAATCTCCCTGCAGGACATGGGGTAGCTGTGGCTTGTCCTCAAAGCCAACTCCAACTCTGCCTGAAAGACATCTGTTCCACCAGTCTCTCTGCATGGAGCAGCCATTCCAGATTCAAACCACCCTGATGGCTGCTACTGAACCCACTGAAATTTGTCAGTCCTTTCTGTACTAGAGGTCCACAGCTAGGCACAGATGTTGTCTAACGAATGCTGGCTAAAAGGAGGTAATATTTTTCTTCGTTTTCCCAGCTTCTCCTGGAGTAGCCCTGGATGCTCGTGTCTCTCTCTCTCTCTCTCTCTGGTTCAGGTTCAGCTTGTTTTTCATCAGAACACCCAGCTCCTTTCTCCAGAACTTCTCCTCAGCCAGTGTGTATCACTGCAGAGGACTATTCTTTTGAAGGAGCAGGACTTTGCATTTGTCCTTGTTGAATTTGATAAGGTTCTTTTTTGTCCATTTCTCCCCTTTTGTGTAGGTCCCTCTGTGAGACAGCTTTGCTCTCAAGCACAATTGACTGGTGCCCTCAATGTCACATCATCTGCAAACTTGATGAGAGTGTCGTCTGTTGCTGTTGGTTGTGATGTCAAGCAGGAGAAGTCACAGGACGGGCCTGTGCAGTACTGCACTTGTGACTGGCCTCCAGCCAGAGTACCCCCCATTAATCACGGCCCTCTGGGCCCAGTCTTCCAAACAGCTCTTTTACAGATTCATTATCCACTCATCCATACTGCAGTATCTTGGCTTGGGTTCAAGAATATTACGGAAGACAGTGTCAAAAACCTTGCTAAAGATGAGATAAATGACACCTACTATTCTCCTCTTGTCCACAAATCCATTCATTTTATTATAAAAGGCAAATGGCTCGGCAGGCATGATTTATCCCAGGAAAATCCTTATTGACTACTTCCAATAACACTTGTCTCCTTGAAATGTTCAGAAGCATGTTCCAGGATTTACAGGTTTTTCAAGAAAGTTACTTCACATTCTTCAAGGGATGGAAGTAAGGCTGACTCATATGTAGTTGCATAGATAATATTTTTGGTCTTTCTCACCTTTTTATGTTGCTGTGGCTTGCAGTAGGGAGATTTGTCTTATGCCATTTTTTCTGAGTATTTTTGTTTTTCTCTGCTGTTTTTGTTTTAAAATAAATTGAACTATTCATTAATTAGAAAACCCAAGAAAAGACCCAGGTACTATTTAGATGTTAATACAGACTAATTCCTTGTTTATTACGTCTTCCATTCAGAAGAAAGTGACTATCAGGTGACAAATCCATAAATATGATTTTTCTTTTCACTGACAGAACTCCTTCCTCTAATTAAATGGCAAACTGCAACCGGTGATAGTAAAATTCATGTGTTTTGAAACTGTCTTTGGGCAAACAAATGCCTGCTAAATACTTTTTTGATTCTTTAGAGTATGAACAATCTCATTTAAAAATTCTGGTTGAATTTTTCATGAGCACTAATAAAAAATGGAACAATTAAAGTCTTTAAGGTTTGCATTTTCATTCAATTAAAAGAATGATCTCACTAAAAACAATCTCCCTAATTTCCTATAAACCTAGAATAATATATTTATGGGAATTGTTACTTTACTGAATGTTCTAAAAACTTTACTGTTGGACCACCAAGAAAGTATAGAAAGTATACTCCCGAGGAGTATACTTTTCAATTGGCATAAAATGTAATGAGTCAACTCCTTAAAATATCATGAAGCTATTCTTTTTTTTTCAACTGAACACAATTATGGGAAATCTGCCAAAAAAGTAAACACAGGGATTGGAATAAAAAAATTTGAATCTACTAATCCTAAAGCTCAATCTTCCTTCATTTAGGTTTTTTTTTTTCCCCCAGACATATATATTTCTTTTCTTGCTTTTCAGGTTATATTTGCTATTGTCTTTTTCATCACAGCCATGTGGTTTTCCTCCTCTCTTGCTTAGATTTAATTCTTCTCTTTCTTCCTTCTGTTTCAGTCTCTCATATCTCAGACATATTTTTATTTTGTTTTCCTTTATGGTCTCTTTTCTTTCACCTTTAATTTTTTTCTGTGCCTGTTCTAGTTCATTTTGTCAATGGTACCCCAAGCTCTATCCTCTCCTGCGGCTGTTTCCTCTTCCCCTTTTATATTCATGTATATAAGTCAAATATCCAGGAAATGCCATACACTAATATGATATCCACATTAAGAAAGGATTATCTTGGAAATGGGAATGAAGCTGCTTCCTTATCCAAACAAAAGTTTGGATAAACAGAAGGCTGCTTTTAATGAGAAAACACTAGAGTGATTCCATTTGAGTCCAGTTAAGTCCATGGAGTTCAATGAAAAACATTTCTAGTATATGATGGCTGGGTTGAAGTTTTGTAAAGCTTTACAAACAATGCTGGCTAATTTTTCTGAACAAAATGGCTAAAACTGGAACATCTCCTGTATGTATTAGGTAATAGTGAGTTTTCATTTCAGGTTTAGCTAAAATTAGATAAGTCTTATTCTTTTTAAAATTATACTTCATTATGCCAGTCATCAGGATATTTTTAATTTGTATAGTACATAGATCTTGAATAAATTATACCAAGAGTTATGTCAGTTATAAGACATAAGTTATAACAACCAGCAGATTAACTTGGACAAGCGGTAATGTTAAAATCTTTGTCAGTCATGCTCCAAATAGACTTTAAAGACCCATCTTTAATCCCTTTACTCAGCAGAAGAGATGTAAATGGTACAGGTGCACACGATTACACTACTTGTCCTTCTGCTAAAACATCTAAAACATGAGTGAAGATTACACACCTCACTACAAGAATACCTGGGCTTTTTCTTTGTTGATATTAATTTCTCACTTGCCCTAGTAAAGCTTCTGCAATTAGTAATTTCCCAGCCCTGTAATTTATCAAGGTCTCTCTGGAAGGCCTTTTGGTCTGCAAAGGAGTTAACAGCTTCTCCCAGTTTTGTACCATCAGCGAATTTGTTTAGGGTCTCTTGAAGTCCTACCTTACAGTCTTTTTTGAAGTTGTTGAAGAGCACAAGACCTAAGACAGAGCTCTATGGAACCCCACTTGTGACAGGTTGCCAGCACATATATACTGCCCTTATATTTCTCCAAGGATGCACTGGAAGTTCTTACAGGGACATGCTCGTCTTAAGTGTGATAGAAGACAAATGTACAATGATGAACTTTTTATTCATGTACAAAAACTATTTCAAACTACTATTTTCTCAAGCTCACTTTACCTCCGCATTCATCTTGAACTGGGCACACTTCCCAAAATAAACCATGAAATACATTCAGCTTTTTCATCCATACATCTTTTCTTTCCTACTAAACTATTTTCTTCTCTAATTAAAACACCTTTTAGCCAACTAGAGAGCACAGCCTGTCAAGTGACACACTTAGAAAGAAGGGTTTAGTACATATACCCTTGGGCTCCTTTCCTCAAAAAGGTTATCTAACATTTAATTTTTATAAACTTTACTTGGAAAAAGTTCCAGAATGTACTTTCCAGAATAAAGTACAGTACATTCTTTTTTTAAACTATTGATTTTATTCTTCTGTGCAAAGAGGCCAACTTGTCATTTGAGATGAGTTCAGGACACTTCAATTAAACCTTGGGGCCATCAGGTCTTCAATCCAGTTTTGCATTTTGAAATACAGTGATGCAATGTCAAAAATGAAGCACAGAACAAAGGAAGGAAGGAAGTGAGGGAAAGAAGAAAAAGAAAGAAAGAAAGAAAGAAAGAAAGAGGAAGGAAGGAAGGAAGGAAGGAAGGAAGGAAGGAAGGAAGGAAGGAAGGAAGGAAGGAAGGAAGGAAGGAAGGAAGGAAGGAAGGAAGGAAGAAGAAAGAAAAGAAAGAAAAGAAAGAAAAGAAAGAAAGAAAAGAAAGAAAAGAAAGAAAAGAAGAAAGAAAAGAAAGAAAAGAAAGAAAAGAAAGAAAAGAAAGAAAAGAAAGAAAAGAAAGAAAAGAAGAAAGAAAAGAAAGAAAAGAAAGAAAAGAAAGAAAGAAAACATTCATGCCATTGCTCAAAATTAGAGACCACAATTTAAAGGCAACCAATTGATATCAAAACTCCTGGAAGAGTAGTCAGACAAAACAGTGTCTATAGTGCAGCTTATAGTGGTTGTAACCTCTCACAAGCCATATTTTGAAAGCTGTTTAACCTAAACTTTTAGTAGTGGCAATGTATTGAGATATTGCACATTCAGAAATCACTGTCAGATTCACAAGATCCAATAAAATTTGGCTGTAACCAGAAAGGAGAACAGTAGAAATCAAGCTCATGTATCAAATTTAGCTTCAGGTTTTTCAATATGATTTTATCATCCATGTTATTTAACATATTTTGTACACTCCAAAAGAAAAGAGAACAAGCCATTCTAAGCTGTGTATATTATACTCCTACATTAAAAGTCAAAACATGCTTACTCTTCAACATTTCTTGTTGAAACTATTCTGGGCATACCCAAAAAGTAACTAACATGCTCCTGGGGAAAAAAAAAAATCAGATTGTGGATGATTCATTAACTAGAAAAGAAGCTTCACTGGTGTCCTGGTTTAGGGCAAATTTGGTGGAGAGTTTCCAAAGAGGGCCCCTCCAGAAAGCAAACCCACACGGTGCCTCCCCCCAACCGGTCCGGGAAGAATTCCTCAGAGAGAAGTGGGAAGAACCTGTTTATTCACAGGCACAGCACCCCCAGCACACAGAATGAACAATACCGGATGACACCACTGAAAAAAGATGACAAATCCAGAGAGTCTCTCTCGGGGGTGCTCGCTCTGTTCTCAGTCCCTCCGGCGCTGGGGCAGCTGCTGCAGCCAAAGGGTGCAAACTCTCGGTGTTCCCAGGGCCCAGTCCGGAGCAGGTTCGAGTTGGTTCAAGAAAGGAAAGGAAAAACAGTCCAGGAAGAAATTTGGACTGTTTGCTAAACTAGCTAATGGGCGAGAGAGCAAAGTGAAAAAACAGAAGCAAAATCAAAAAAAGCAAAAGCAGCACTATGTACTGCCCCATCTTTGTGTCCCACCAGCCACGGGGGAGCGGCTGATAAGAAAACCCAAACAAAATTTTCACTCTTCAGAGCCAGTCTTAAAGGCACAGAACATAATATCCAGCATAAACAGAACACATGAATGGGGATACAAGCATCATAATGTCACCCTAGGACATTAGAAAAGAAGTTCACACAAGTGTGAACTTCAGTAACAGTCTGGCTAGCTTTACTGAATATACTTTACATTTGGAAGTATTGTTCAGGCCTGACTGATCGTTTATGAGATGCCAGTATTTTGAATTAATATCTTCAAGTAAGGAGACAGTACAGTATATTCTTCAAGGTATTACAATTTAATTAACTTTTCATACAGTTTTATTTTTCTATTAAGTTAATTACATAGATATATTGATTTTTTTAAAAATATGAGTCAGGTAAATAAGAAATGCAAAATGAAGCTCATAAAGAATTACAGAAATTTGCTTGCTATAAGTTGCAATAATAATTTTCTGCTCTATTTGATATATCTCTAATTTTAAAAATCCTACCATATCAAAGTGTGAACTTAATGGAAGTGTTCCTCTTACCAAATAAGAAAAATGCTCCATATAATGCACAAATAATTCTTGCCTACCTTCCTGCAAGTAAAATTCTCTATGCCCAAATTCTTTTTCTTGTCATATAGGAGAACTTCACTGTTCACTTTGTCTATGAATAAAATCCCAAAATTTAAACATTGCTACTCATAACAACTGCTCAGAATCCCACTGAGAACCCACACAGAGAGCTGCAATAAGAAAAAGCAATCAGACCTATTAATTTTTGCTATGTTTTTATAACCCCAGCTTACATATACCCTGAATGTTTTTTCCATCATTAATTTTCCCAGCATTATTTTTCTCCTCAGCTAATAAATTGGTATTTTAAATCAATGCTAACTTTATTCCACTAATAAGCTAATAATTCAAAATGTACCTACTCACATTATAACCAAAATAGAAATTCTGCTTTTCAGAAGTGTACTATTAAGCTGCTTTTAAAAATATAAGGAATACTTACTACTTGAAGATCAATTTCTCCTAAAGATATGGTGGATTAAAAGCTGATTACAGGGCCCATTCTTTCCCTTTGTAGGTAGTGGAAAGGTTTTATGAGTGTTAGAAAGAAAATGGAACTGTCAAAATAGAATATATATAAATTTATAATGATTTAGGGCAAAGATTTTCAATAATGAAAAATGAAAATTTAAAATATTTGGGCTTCAATGCACTGAAACTCAGCAGACCTATTAAAATCTTCTTGGTTTCCTCTCTTGCTGCCATAATATTTTGGAACTTTGAAATAAAATTTCCTTATTTAATTTGAAATTAAGGAATTTACATGTAATAGTTTGGTGAACTCTTTTTTATCCTACAATCAAAGAATCTCTACTATTTACCTTTTGCTAGTAACTAATCATTTAAAAAAGCAACAAAAAACACCAAAAAAACCCAAACACACACACACAAAAAACCCACCACAAAAACAAAAACCAATTTCTATATCCTCCTAAAAAGAAATAAGAATTACGTGGGGTTTGTCACCTTAACAGCTACAAAGTGTTCAAGTGTCACAAGCACATGCTTGCAGAGAGGTGAGGAGTTTCTTTTGTGGTGGCTTATACTTAATACTTCAGAAACAACTAAACTATGACTATGTGCCAAAAGGCTTTCATCAGTTAATCCCTTTGCTCTTCCTGAAGATATTTGGCTGGAAATGTTAGGAAAATTGTGACTCTTTTCCTGACCCTCAGCCAAAAGAGTCTTAGATACACGTTGCTTTAGGTCAGAATACAGGCTGGTTTCAGTTTGCCATGAAACAAAAAGTAACACTCAAGAGGAAAAAGAGAGGGTAAAATCACATTGCTAATTTGGTGTTTGAAAAAGCCACCAAATAATAGCATTTTCTCCCTTTATTTCCCTGACCCTTCCACATATGGTGCATTGCAACTCAGCAATTTATGTCACAGTTTTCACCCTACACCAAATCTGAGGTTTCTTGGCATGTTTACTTTTTAAGTGTGTAACCACATCAGCAGGATGCAATCTAAAGTCTAAAAAGCTGATTTTTAAAGTATTTTAAAAAAATCAAGTTTAAAATGATTTCCAGATTTAAAAATAGCAATCTTATCAAAATTTTTGTCCGCTGTGGATAAAATCATGGTTTTAGACTAGACATAAACCTGCTTTGTCACATGCCAAAATCCTATTTCATCTTTTCATTAGTTATGCAGAGCTCAAATATACACATTTGATAAACTAAAAAAGGCCATTGTGTGAATCAGTGAATTAATTGGTATTTTTGAAAAAGCATAAAATCATTAAGGTTGGAAAAGACCTCCAAAATCATCAAGGCCAACCTCTGATGTAGTACCACTATACCCATTAAACCATATCAAAAAGTGCCTGTCCAGTTATTTTTTGAATACTTCCAGAGATCGTGACTCTACCACATGTCTTGTATTACCAGGACTCACAAATACAACAGGGCAAAAAAAAAAAAAAATTTGTTTGACCTTGAATTGCAGCTCACAATTTGTTTAATGTGACTCATCTAATAAAGTATCCTCAGTTTATAGGGTTTGGCACTGGCTCTTTGAAACATTCCAAATTTGTAGAATTATTCTGTATATTTGAAAAAGTTCCACTGGGTTTTTTTTTTTTTTTTTTTTTGTCTGCACTTGAAAAATATATTTTAAGTGAGGTCAAAATTATGTAACAGAAAATTCCTCTTCAGTAAGATAAATCAATAAGATGAATTAGAGAAATCTACAAGACTGAAAGTTAGCAAGAATTCCTTTGGAGATGTGTAAAATCATAATGCTTTAACCACTTGCTGAATGTTTAGAGTTCAAATAAAATGCAGCCCACACAGAGAGATATGCAGATATCTTTCATTTGTGATGTCATTAAAATAATGCTTTTGCCTTTCCTCTATGTCACACATGTAGCTATTGTCTACAGAAAAGGATAAAATAATGTCAGATGACAATCTACTGTAGATTTCAGTATTTTAGAGACTGAAAATAGTATATGACAGCAACTGAGAAAAAATCCTGGTTTTTGAGCTCATAGTTTCCTCTTGGCAAAAATAGAATTGTATATAGGGCAGTTGAAATCTTCTAGATCATTAAATTGGCTTGCCCTCTTGATGCCATAAAATGTAGGTCTGGTATTTCATGGGATGTTCTGTATCACCTTTTTGCTCTGCTCTCCTTTTAACTTACAGTGTAACTGAATGGCAGGATGACTGGAGATAATTTTTATATGAGTGAAGGAAGCATAAAAAAATGTTTGGGTCATATCATGTTCTTATTCCAGAGTCACTTCTTCAAGAATGACACCGGAATAATAATTCATATAAGAATAAAACTTAAGGTAAATTCTGGATATATCTGGAAAGAAATAACTAAGTTATATAAATATGTGCATTGCATGGGTCTTCAAATGCAATTTTCCTTAGAGATGTTGATAATCCTTTTGCAAAATACATGAAGTAGATTTTTTTACATAATTGTTCTTATGATATTTCTGACATTTTTTTAAATAAACCTATATCAACTCTTTTTAAAAGCCCTATCAGATGTATAAATATATTCATATTTCTTGTGGCTCATAACCTCTAGGTCTTTGATTGGTTTTCTGTCTCTTTCCCAACCTTCATTACTTTCTGGAGTGCTGGTTCAATTTTCACAGATAATGCAAAAACAGGTCTTGTGGATGCAGCTAGCTTTGAAATAAATGAGTAAAGTTCTACTACAAACGCAGAAGAAAGGAAGGAAATTTAAAATAGTGTTCTACCACTGTGCCTAAATCAGGCCGCATTAATTATATCTGGTGGGGGAAAATATCACTTAAAAATTATATGCTGTGCATGATGTTACAGCAAATATATATTGCTGAGTTTATGCATCTATTGGATTCTTCTAGCTCACTGAAAATAAATATAAATTATCTTGTTTTCACAACATTAATGAAGATTTGATATCTTTGGTGATATAGGAGCTCACTTCTTCTCTTTCCCTTTTGCCTCATAAATCTTGCTGAGAAAGGTGTAGTTACTTCAATACATTGTTGATTTTTATACCATCTTTTGGGGTCAGGATAATGAGTTACAAAAATTATATTGATCTCATACCAGCTAGGTAAATCTTCCATGACCTTGTATTTTCTTTTCTTCCTCTCATCCCCTGTCCCCTTTAATTTCCTTTATTAATTTTTCTAACACATCCTAGAGTAAGCTGCTTTCTGTATACAAATGATTCAGGAATTCAGATAAAAAAATCATGTTACTTATATGCTGCATTGCAATAAACTTCTCTTCACAGGTCCTCTAAGTACAGGTAAGTTCAATTACACAGTTGTTTAATTATATTCTTATCCCTGTACTGATATTCCTTCACTGCCATTCTTCCTTCTGTCTTGAATGAACTCTGGGAAATAGTAGAATAAAAAGACCATTTTAGTACGAGCTTGCATAATAATCTCACTTTGATCTTCCATAGGAATTCTGCAACCTTAAAATATTGATCATAGAAAAAATGCTGCTTTTCCTCAAGATATTACTGAAGAAAAGAACTTGTGTTATTGCCCACAGTCATAAAGCAAACTAAGACATTTTACTTTTTGTCACAACAAGGGTTTCAGGACTTCACATTGATAGCAAGGGTGATCTTAAGAATCCAGAAATAGAAACAAAGACCAAAGTATCCCCTGAAAATAGCTCACAAACACATTAAATTCCCAGACATTATCTTGAAAACTGGAATTCTATGTTCGTGCTACATTTTTTCCTTTCTCAGTAATCATACCACAGAATCAGTATTTTCTGTAATCTTCAGTTACATTAGTACATTCAGTTACATTAGTAACTGAATTATTCTTCAGTTGCATTAGTATTTTTATTAATTACATTAGTATTTTCTGAAATTTACATGATACACCTCTGCCTTATTGTTCTGAGCTTTATATATATTCTGAATGAAACAAACTTTGGTGAAGATAACATGTGAGACAATCACAGGTTTATAATAGTGTAGTCATAGACGATGAAGACTATTTTCCAGACTTCTGTGATGAAACATAAGCAAATTCCTCATCAGCTATATTTTGTTTTCTTCTCTTAACTCTACAACATGCATAGGAGTCCTGGCACTTTTATTCTCTCTAAGATTCTCTCTTATTTCAACAGTACTTGTCAACTGACTGCTACAGATAAGAGGTAGGAAAATTAAAAGTGAGTTTGGTATTTTGAAGACATTTTTGTTTCTTGTTTGTCTTTTTACTCTTCTGGACAAGGCTTGAAAATAATGGAAATTGTCTAAAAATTCCCATGTTTTTCTTCTATAGCAATATATGTTTAGGGCTTGGGCATTGGCATGGGAGTAAAAAATTCTCCTAATAAAACAAAATCAAGAACCAGAAATATCCTTGGAGAAATCATTATTGGCAGAAACAAAGCCACGATCACTTTTGAGCAGCCTTACTGGAAAAAATTTACCTCATTTTTAATATGTTAATAGTTAGAAATAATCAGCATTATTGCCACTAAAAGAAAGCTTTGAATTCACAAAAGAGAAATCATGTTCACTAATAAAGACATTGTTATGAGAGAATAGCCAGGCATTTTTAAATCATTGAAGGCTAGCAAAAAGACTTTCAAGTTAATGTTACAGAACGTAGAGAAGAGGTAGACCTTGTTGCCAAATTGTCATATCTATTAAATAAAAATAGAAACACAATCAATATCAGCCACTGAGAAAATAAAATTGCTTAAAACAACCACATTAATTTCTCAAATCTAGTGGTTAGTTTCTCTCCGCAATGTTCCCACAGCTTTTGTCAAATAGATTCAGTCACTGACCAGAACTAACAAAATAAAAAGAAAAAAAATCCAGATGTATTATGCCAGTTACAGAAATTGTATACTTTTCTCTGTATTCTGATGATATGACTCAGTAATCAATGTTTTATCTTACATTTTTTAAGGATTTAATAATTATGCCAAGCTTAGAGCTCAGCAGAATAAGCCAAATATATTCTATCAGCCTTCCTCTGTAATTTTTTGTACTGCAAAGAGAAGTAATTTCCAGTTCATTCCTTTAGAAAAAGAGTATCTCTCAAGGGTAGAATATTTTGATTACTACATAATAATACGAAAGATTTGTTTTACATACTTTCCTTATCCTGAGGTAAATTGAAACCTAGTAAAGTGGCTGAACCAGGAGAAAATTCTTTATCAATATTCTGACATTGATGCAATGAAAAAATATTGAATATTCCTTCTAGGTGTAAAATTTTCATCATCTTCCTTTTATCTCACCGAAATATTTAAACTGTTAACATTGTCACTCTGCATACAAATCAGTGTTGTAACAGACTTGTAACAAATACCATACAAGAAGCTTATGAGCTGCAAACACAGAGACACATGAAGCATTATAACTTGAATTCTCTCACAGAATTTAATTTGTAGATGCTCGAATTTTCTGGTTTCTAGACCTGCTGCTAGAAAAAGGAGTATTTGTCAATCCATGTGATTGGAACTATGATAGTGCACTGTGCTCAAGACAGTGCACTGTGACACAAGAATAGCAGGCTATCATACTGAGGCTCACTACATACTACCAATTAGGAAAGTGAGATGAGACAGCTTTAGGTGTTATGCTTCACAGCAGAAGAATTGTTCAAAGAATTCAAAAGGTAGAGGTAGTCTTTTGATTTATTCTTTCATTGGACTGTGTCCAGAGATCACTCCGTGAGACTTTATTCTGATATTTTTATTTAGATGGGTAGTCACACTGAAAAAAACCACTAGGATTTGTGGAAATTTAATAGTCTGCATCCCAATGTGATAATCTTATGGGTAAAATGGTGATTTCATGATGTGTCTATGAACAGCATAATTTTTGGTGTGAGCTCTAGTTAAATGAATCTCACATGGAATCTTGCTTGAAATAGCAGTCAGTAAACATGCAGAAAGTATTTAGATAGTGTAGGAGCATAGAATATAATTAAATAAGGGAAGTATAGAATGTAATCTTACCCCCTGAAGAGTTGCAGCTGAGCCAATTATTAAGGATCAGGAGCAGGCCTGATGTTAACAGGCCATACCTGTAGCCAATAATAAGAGTGTTATAAAAGAGTGGATTGGTTGTTTGAGGGGGAACTGGACTCAGTTGGCTGCTGTGAGGACAAGGAAGAGTCAGTGCCTAGAGGAACTGCCTACAGGAGGCATCAAGGAGGTATGAAATTCTAGCAATATGGAACCCTTGCAATGTAATGGCAACAAGGTAGGAGAATAATTAAAATATTAAAAAAAGTCATATTGCATGTTGTTGTTGAATAAATACCACTTATAAATAATTTCCATAGTACTGAATGTATGTAATGTCTAAAGGAGAAAATCCCTGGTAGTACAATTAATATCATGCAGGATGTTGATTTAAAAGGTCTTTAAGGGACACTGAGCTACCTCTCCCTCTGCTGTAATAGCAATTTTGAAACTAACCAAAGCAGTGTTCCGTTTAAAACTTGCTATTACTATGCTACTGTTGTATGTTGGGCTGGGAGGCATTTAAACAGAAAAAGAGTGAGCTGGAAAACACTCCCAAATTCTCAGTCCTGAACCAGGCTTTGACTAATAGATCTAAATTAAAAGTAAACAAACCAACAATTAACACCACCACTACAATTCCCCTGCATACACACAAACCCCCAAACAACTCCCCTTAATAAATATTTAAATACTTCAGTCAAAATTATGTGGACTGTAGGCATTTCAGGATCAAGTGGCTGTCCTGAAAATGTTGATTGGTGGTTCCTTAGGATTTATGATATCTCCACCTGGTTCAACTGGATGAACTTTTAGACTCAGCTGGCCTTATGCAGACACAAAGCTGTGGAGGGGAAAAAACCCCAAAAACATCACCATCTCCCTATCTCTATGACTGGAAATAACTCTTTCAAAACTAGTACCTTGGTCTTCATGCATAGCTTCCTTAACAGGTGAAATATTCCTTTATTATAGCCGCAGATCCCAGCACTTCTCTAATACTATGGTAAACATGGTTCATTTACTGACAGAAGACTGAACTCCGTACCGTGACCTAACCATGTTAGGTACTGACCCACAAGTATGGTGTCTGTGCTTGTGCCACCTTGAAATTAGATAGCAGGCCCCCCAAGAAGCAGAAGGGAGGTGCAGCGTGAAGGTGCCTGGCAAAGCAGCCCTGGGAGTTCTGGACAGACAGAGACTGAAATTTTTAACCCTTTTCTTGCATGATGGAAACCTTATAAATGCCAATCCTTCTGGAGCTGAACGAGAAGAGAGATAGAGATAAGAGGAAATGGGCCACGAGAGAACTGGAGAAGAATCTTTGGTGGGAGGAGATGATGGAGTGGCCTTTGGCTGGACTTTTCATGTATAGCCATGGACAGAACTGGTTTTTTTTCCTGTGGCACAGAGACTGCATTTAGGGAGAGGCAATGGCTCAGAGCCAAGGGAGTGCAGTGATGTTATGTGACAAGTGCACGAACAGTGACTACAGGTGAGGAGGGTGGTTGGTGCCCTCGATCTTCAGTGGAGGAGGAGGTCTCTGGTTTTGAGACCCCTTGGCCCCAGGGGGTAAAATCGGGGGGGGGGGGAGTTGTCCCGAAAGTGAGAGACTGTGCTCTTTTTGGAACTGGACAAAGCACCCTTAAAAGGAAAACCCTAGAAGCAGCTCTGGTCCATGTGCAGTAGTGAGAGCACTGGGCATGGAAGGAATATGTCACGATGGCAAATGATCTCTGGGCGGTGCCACGTGTGACATGGAAATACAGGAGGTTCCAACTGTGTTTCCTGGGGAAGCCTATGGCAAAAGAGGGACTCCTCTCTCCTTGATGAACTGAGAATTGCTTACCTAAAGGGTGGTGATGGACTGAGAGTTGGTGATCTGAGGGATGGATGTATTGGAAATTTGGTGGGGGGAGGAGGAAATGTTTTTAGAAGGTTTTCATTCTTTCTGTGTGTCTCTTTTTACATGTAGTTGTAGGTTAGTTAATAAAGTTTTCTTTATTTCCAAGTGGGAGCCTTCTTTGCTTATTCCTGGTCACATCTCAGAGCAGACACCAGGGAGAATGTATTTTCATGGGGGCACTGGCATTGTGCCAATGTCAAACCATGACAGATACCTCCCACTCAAATTCTCATATGTGCATGGACTTAATAGGAATTTCAATTGCACATGCATTTTAAACTTTGTGCTCAAATTTTCTGAAACTCTTGCTGTTTGACAGTATTGTGTTTAACTTCATGACTCCCACCTCTGCTTTTCTGTAAAAACATATTCTATGTTTTTACAGAACCATAAAAATTTTTGGGTTGGACGCAACCTTTAAAGACCTACTGCAGGTCCTTTGCTCTGGACAGTGGCACAGTTCACTAGCTCAGGCTGCTGAAAGCCCCATTCAACCCTGAACACTTATAGTGGTGTGACAGCCGCAACATCTCACTCTCATCATAAAATATTTCCTGCTTATGTTCAATTTAATCATCCTTCTTCTAGTTTAAAACCATTACCCTTTGTCTTGTCACTGCAAGCCTTGGTAACAAAAGTTTCTCTCCACCTTTCTTTTAAGACTTTTTTGTATGTTGAAAGAGCTCAATAGTTTCCTCTCCAGGCTGAACCTCCCCAGAAATCTCAGCCGTTCTTCACAGGAGATGTGTTTCCTCCTTCTGATAATTTTTATGACCTCCCTCTGGACCTGCATTAGGATGCTAATGTCTTGTTTATACTGCTGAGTCCAGAGTGTGGTGCAGTACTCTAGGTGGTATCTCATGAGAGTGGGGTGGAGCGGAGAGGAAAAATCACCTCCCTTGATCTGCTGCTGGCCACAATATTTTTGAAGCAGCCCAGACTGTGACTGCCTTTCTAAGATGAAAGTTCACATTTCCAGCTCATATAAAGGACTTTGTGCTTGGCCTTGTTGTATTCGTGAAGCTCATATTGACCCACTTCTACAGGCTGGCAAGGTCCCTCTGGATGGCAACCCTTCCCTGAAGGCTAACATTCCTTCCATGATTCTATAACAGCAGACAGGCACTTGTATCTCTGTATCTGGTATAAAAGTCTAAAGGTGGAGGATATTCACAGTGCCTCCATAAGCACACATAGGTTTTTGGTTTCTTTCATTTGGATTATCTACTGCTTGATTGATGGTGTGAAATACATCTTCTGTCCAAGAAAAAGTTATTTATTTCCTTCAAAAAGAAAACAAGTTTCTCTTATGTGAGTAGACCACCAAGTCTTTTGAAGAGATAGATAGCATTTCCCAGTACTATGTGGGAAATCTGCATGACTGGGCAATAAGATCAGTCTGCTTTTTAATATGGCCTGGGATTAAAAATATTTTCAATTTTAATTGTAATTTATTAGTATAATAATACTATTTTCATGGTAAGTCAGTTCTGATCCCAGTATAAATTTCAGTATTGCTAGGAAAGATATAACTTTCATGAAGTGACAAGGCAAAAAAAAATCATGCTTTATCTCCCCTATGTATTAGCTAATCCACAATTTTGAGAAGCTCTTTCTGAAGACTTATCTCATAGAAACTTTAATCTCTATCAGCAGTTCTCCTAATACATACTCCCAGTTGTGAGTATATCCCCACTTCTTGTTTAGTAATTTATTCTATCCTGGGATTTGTGTGAGGCATTATGAAACAAAATAAAGAACTAGAATAAAATACATAGGAATATACCCGGCCGAACATCTCAAAGAAATGGGTTGGCAAATAGCTTTCAGTAGCACCAGTGACCAGCTGGATGTACAGTGCTCTTAAAGTATTTTGAAGTTCTGAGACTTCAGAGTTAAGAAATCCAGAGGACAACCATAGGAACATTTTATGATCAAAATAAAATTAATTAGTAATGTTAACTCTGAAAAATTAAAAAAATTAAAAAGATTTTAAAAGAGACAGGAGGGAAATATATACATGGGGATCAACATAAGAAGTAGAAGACTTTTCATTTGACCTCTTTCTGCTAAAATTATTATAACATCATTATGTTTCAGGAACTTAATAAATGTTTATAAAAAAGTACTTCTGTGACAGGCACTGCTTTAGGGGATATCACATCTACTCTTCCCTGGACATTTTACAAGAGAATATCAGGAAAAGATTACATTAGCATCTATTCCAAGAAGAGTTATATATAAAAAGAGCAAGCTGCCTCTCACATTCTGAAATTCTGAAGAGACAAGCCATTTCTTGGAGTGCGTAATATTTTTTCTTGAGGACTACATTTTTGAAAGTCTTATAGTTCCATAGTCCCACAGTCAGAACAAAACAATTGTATTTTAATCTAGTTAAAAAAAAATCCCAAAACCTACAAAACACCACAGATCTCAGCTTCCAAAATATGGTACTACAAAAATTAAAAAGAGATATTAATTTAAAGGTGAGGAGAACCATAGAACAACAATATACATATAGCAGGTGCACTACATGTTTGTCTTTTTGAGGGGTGGTGGTGTTTATTTTATTTTAAGATTGGGTTTTGTCATCAAGGCTCATTTCTAGCTGGAGATGACTGAGAGATACCTGCTTTTTCTCTAAAGAAAGCTAAAGAAACATTATAGGAATTAGCTAATAGAATTATATGGCTTGAAGAGGGATTTAATATGAAGTAGTTATTAAATTTCAACTTATATTGGAACAGCTGAACTCACAACCCATTGCGCAGCACCTGAATCACAATCTAGGGCATCCCCAGATTTTTTCTTTACACCTCATGCAATGTTTTCACTGATGCACCTACCTGAATTCAGGGACTTTATGTGGGTAGATTTTAAAAAAGCTTCTGAGCTATTCTGAATCAGGATTGACTGATCTTATGTAAAATATTCTGACATATGTAAAGAAATTTATTTTCACAAAATGTATCCATTGGGGAAAAAGATGGTATTAGATATAAGTAAACCAACAATTTAATAATTTTATCTACTTTTTCTCCTCAGAACACAAATGCAAAGTTAGATGTTTCTAAAGACATTGCCACATACAGTACTGTCTGAAACAATGACAAGTTATTAAATTAAAAAAAACATTTTAATGGCATTTCTCATCATTGTTTTTGGCGTATTGCTCTTAGAACATTCTGAAAGCACATTTAAAAACTTTTTATTGGTCTTTAGTTGTCCTAATACTTTCTAAAAATAAATGTTGAATACCTCTCTTTGATCTGTATATTAGGAATTATAGAAATTAAATATACATCACTCTGCTTGTAGTACACAAGGTCCCAGGCTCTCACACAAGTCCTGTGCAGAGCAATTCATTAATCCTCATGTGATGCAATAAGCAGAAACTACTTGATACCTTACATGCACCAAAAAATCTCACTGCAATAGCTGAAATGCTTTAATGAATGATTGATATGAAGTGCATAAACATCCCTCATGCTGACAAGGTTCTGTAGCAGTACAGCGTTCACTCTAGTAAAATGAAGGAGAAAACAGAATATCCAGCCCAGGAAGAACAGAATGAGGTTCACTATATTTCCAGACAAGTAATCTTGTTTAACATCTTTGTCAGTGATACAGACAGTGGGATTCCATGCACCCTTATCAAGTTTGTCCACCAAACTGTGTGATGTGATGAGCATACTGGTGGCAAAGGATTCCAGAGGGACCTCACCAAGCAAGTCCATGTGAACGTCATGAAGTTCATCAGGGCAAAGCATAAGGTCCTGCACCTGGATCAGGGAAATCCTAAACACAGATACTGGCTGGGTGGAAAATGGATTAGATGCAGCCCTGAGGAGAAGGACTTGGGGGTGTTGATTGATGAGAAATTTATGAGCCAATAATGTGAACTTGCAGTGTAGAAAGCCAGCCATAACTTGGGATGCATCGAAAGCAGGACAAGGTGCTTCTGCCCCTCTACTCTGCTCTCCTGAGACCTCACCTGGAGTGCTGCATCCAGCTCTGGGGTCCCTAGCACATGCAGGACATGGACCTGTTGGAGCAAGTCCAGAGGAGGCCACAAAGATGATCAGAGGGCTGAAAAAGGTCTACTATAAAGACAGGCTGAGCAAGTTGGGGCTGTTCATCCTGGAGAAGGCTCTGGGTTGACCTTAGAGCAGTCTTCCAGTACCTAAGGGGGTTACAAGAGGGCTGGAGAGGGATTTTTACAAGAAGCCTGTAGTGAAAGGACAAAGGGGAATGACCTTAAGCTCAACAGGATTAGACGTTAGGAAGAAATTCTTAACTGTGAAGGTGGGGAGGCACTGGAACAGATTGCTCAGAGGAGTTGGATGCTCCACGCCTCTAATTGCTCAAGGCTAGATTGAACAATACGCTAGGGGTCTGAGAAATCTGGTTTAATGGAAGGTGCCCTTGCCCACAGCAGGGAGGTTAGACCCAGATGATCTTGATGGTCTCTTCCATCCCCAAAACATTCTGTGATTCTTTTCCATAGTTAATCAGACAAATACTTAGGAAAAAATAAATTAAACTAAGAGGTGACAAGAAAAAGACTAAGAATACAAATTAACATGTCTATAAGCAAGCATCAGATAAGTAAATACAGGCTTAGAAAAATTACTGGAAGCTGGAGGTCAATAAGGGCAGATACAACAGGGGGCTTAAGAAATTGAAATTTAGAGAAAAAAAGCTATGTTGGAACAAAAGTTGCCCTTATTTTCAAAGGTCAAATTCTGATCAATTAGGAAGTTATCTTTGCTGTGAAATTTCTGAACACAAGTTATGGATTTCTCTTTATTGCACTGCTAGAATAAGTCCTTAACAAATTTTAGCTTACAGTCCAGCTACTCTGATTCAGATTATCTCTGGCGGTCTCAACATTAGTTTTCATCTGAAAAAAAAAACCACTTGAATTTTTAATTACTTTAAATTTATTCAATTTTTATTTCACTTTTCAATGATTGGCAGTAGCTTTCCTGAGACTATATTTGTTCACCTGTAACCTTTTCTGCTTCTGAAATATTTTGCTTGTATATTTTTCTTGATCTTCTCAGTGTCACCTCCTGATTTAGATTTGTTATTTTATACTGAGTTGTTTGATTTCTTGTCTGTTAAGATTTGTTTTATTTCCATAGGGTTATGACTGGTATAAGTGAATTTTTGACTTCCCCTGGAATTAATTGTCCTTCAATTCATAGATTCTAGTTTAGAACTGAAAAATAAAAGGGCATATTTATAAAGCATCTGCTGCTTGCATAGTACAGCACTTGTGTTCAAAAGGAAGTTTGTTTGAACTTTTATGTATTATCATACCCCATAAGTTTTCCCTTCAGCTGCCATTTGAGATCTCAAGCCTGTTTTCCAAGGCGGTGTTGTATAAAAACTGAAAAGACAAGTTAGTCTATATTTTTAATAGAAAATTAAAGTGCTGGGTTGTCACACATAGTTGCTGCAATCACATGTGAGAGATATATGAGAGATATAAGCAAAGTTAAAAAATAGAATCCCAAAATTCAGTTGAAAAAGTTACTAAAGAAAAGAATTTATTAAAAATATATTTAAAAGGCGGTGTTATTTTTTCTTATGCCCCATTCCTAAAATTATGCCTAAAGTTAAAGAGGACATATTTTAACATAAAGTGTTTAAATATAGTACAATCCTTTAATCTATGGAACCTGTACTCCATATATTCTTTGTGGGGTCAATTTTTAGACAGGTAAGTACTTCTCAAACGTATTTTCAAGCTGGTAAAGAATAAAAATTGATCACCAGAATAAATAATTTTCTGGATCAAGCTTTTCTATTTAATAATTCTTTTGCAATTATTTTGTATGTTTATTTGTTTGCTTCTAATGAGGGAAATAAGGGCAGTCACTGCAAGGTATTTTAACATCCTCAGTGTTTAGCAAAGTCCCAGAAATGCTCACCTGTGTGATCAAGTGAAGATAGTGCTGTGGGTTTCCTTCTGCAGTCTGAGCCAGCACTGTGCAGAAAGAGCTGCTTCACTTCCATGCAGCATTGCCTGAAATGTTTTGTGAAATATTGTGCAGCAGAACGGTTGGAGTGAGGGGTAACTGTCAATACCAAGCTGTGCTGATGTGGTCCAAAATGTCCAGGATCTCAGTGTTTCACTTTCTCATGTATTTCCAGTAGCATATAAAGGCTGTGTTTCAACTCTCTGCATGCAGACACCTGTTACATTCTAGAAAGAAGTAGTGTAAAAGCAGGAAGGAAGAAAGACTTCAGAATATCATGCCAGTAAGGAAAATACAGGACCTGGATGAAAAACTAAGGGGTCAAATGCACACAAAGGGATTTCTAAGAATAACCACTGAATGAGTGGAAAGTCTTGGAAGTTCAGCAAGGGTAATGACATCTTCTAGGGGTATAGCTCTGGTGGTCCTTCTGCCCAAGTCATCAACCTTTACTGAGAGCCTAAGATTATCCTGAGAAGTAGACTAGTGAAAAAATTGCTCTCACTCTTCTATCATGATTTTAATTGCAGCGTGTCATTCACCAATATTTTATCTATCAAAATAAACTTGATTTCTCAAAAGTGTAAGTGGCCCTACCCACCAGAGGAAGGGACTGTCACATAAGAATAAGAACATTGATTTCCAAATATTATTTAAATTTCTTATGGATATACATCCTGCTCTTTGTTTTCTATTGTATATGAGTAGTACCATTATGTCATCCTCAGAGAGCTGGTGAGTATGGAGCTTAAATATATAGTATAGATGTAAAAATTCCTCAACAATCCTCATATACCTTCAGCAATGATTTATATATTTGCCCAGGATTTGCTCAAATGCTTAATTCAATTTAAAAAATGCTTATAATTGAAAAATCTTCATCTTATATTAAAAAAAGTTGTTTATATTGATTCTTGACTGCTCACTTAGGGATAGCACTGTGAAAGCAACATATTTTTATTAAAATATTTATAAAATGAGCTAGTAGCTTTCTTAGAGGAAGCTCCCTATTTATTCTGTTTGGAAATGGTAACAAGTAGGCTTGAAGGAACACTTAACCTTTAAAATAAGGAAATTAAAATTCTTTACCACACGCTGCTAAATGCTAAAGCTGAATTTGCTTTTGCTAATTCGCATAATAATAATGCCACCCAGAATATTTGTCATAAAATCCAAAGTTATTTTTTTACAAAACACATCCACCCACCCTGAAGACACACCTTAAATGATCTCTATTCACTCTACTAATGAAAAAGAAACAAATATTCTATTGTGAAAAGATGAATGACATTTCAGGCACAATTCCCTTTGCAAAGGAGAACTATTTAAGTAATTTGTCATGCATTTTTGCATGCTTGTTTGTCTCGTCAGAGTACACGTGAACAGATTTCTTAATGAGGCACATTTGTTTTATTTGGATAATGTTTGTGCAGCTCCTTGAGCATGTAAAATGCTATGCAAGTGCTCAGTATTATTCAGCCCAATCCTCAGTCACGACCTCTATTATTTTTGGATTTCTGATATAGCCTATTATCAGGAAAGGTAAGAAAAAATAATTTTAAAATTACGTCTCACGTAAGACTGTGACTTAGATCTATTGAATTGTAACCACAGAATAAGGAATCGGAATATCAGACTAAATTCCTCTTTGTAAAAGGGAATGGCAAAATGAAAGAGAAAAAGACTTGATCTGAGGGACTTTCCAGTTATGGTTAAAAATCCACAGTACACATACAGGTCACAAGTTCAGATTCAGTCCAGGTCACTAATAGCTGAAAATCATTACCACCTGAAAGTTATTCAGCTGCCCATATGAAAATATGTTAGCGTTCTAAGGTCATAGAGAAGAGAAATCTGTATATTTAACATTGTCATCATTTTAGTTGGTATGCACCTTTTGGAAATGGCCTTGAGGTTGATTTCTAGCTCAGAGAACTTCTGTTCCAAATAACATAAATTAAGTTCTGCATTAGAACCTTCTAGATAAAATTAAAACAGAGCCCTGGAAGTTAAAAAAAGACAATGAGAAATGCATTATATGGGAGGGGAAAATTAACTTAAAATTCTACATGTCACACAGCACATCAATTTGCCATGATGAAAATTCTTGTGTTTATTGTATAGAGAGATTTAGAAAGTTCTTGTGTTAGATCTTTTTAAAGAAATGAGCTTGAGAAAATATTTCCAAGCATAGAACAGACATTAAAACAAACTGAAAGACTAAGAACCAACAAATCAACAATATTACGACTACTGAAGATTTTTAAATGAGTTTTATTAAACCATGAAAATTTCAATTATGTATATATTTTACTAGCTAAATTCTATGTAATTATCTAATTAAGTATTTGTCTCATGGCTAAAGAAAGGAAATGTTCAGAGATTTGTGTGGGGACTTGTACTCCTCAATGCATTTGCATCTAACACAGTGACTAGAAAGAACAGTGAAATTACAAGGTTTGCTGATATTACAGATATAGAAAAATTTAATCTGGCTCAAAAGTGCTGCATGCCAATTTCACAAAAATCAAAGACAAGTTGATGGAATGAATCTAGTGAGGGAGTGTAACAGCATGGCCAGAGAAACTGTGCCTGCCTCATCAGTTGGAGATGTTCAAGGTTGGATTGGGTTTGAGCAGCCTGATCTGGTAGAAGATATCCCTTCCCACAGAAAAGGGCTGGAACTGGGTGATCTTTGAGGTTCTTTCCAACCTTTGACATCCTATGAGTCTATAAAATTCAGTGTAAAATAATACACAGAGCAAAACAAATGTAACTGTATCCAGACAAAAATAAATTTGAAGTAACTATAACTCAATTCATTTATGGTGAATAGGTCTTTCAAAATTTCAGTGTTTATCATTGATTGTAAAAAACACCCAGAAATATTAGAAGAGAAGATTAAAAAAAAGCAGCAGCAAACATAATATGGCTACTGGGTAAATATTTTGAACTTGAATTTTATTTTCTGAAGATGATAATTGGCAAGGTATAATAGGGAAAAACATAAAGAAAAACTTCAAATGTAAACAAAGGTTTCAAACTGCTGCACAAGGACGAAGTCAATCAACCATCTGCTTAAAAATGTTAAAATTTTGTGGGCGACAAAACAGTTTTACTTAATAATTGATGAGATGGGTAAAAAAGTAGGAAAACTTACTCATTTAGAGAATTCACCATCTCCCCCAATGAATGAATGAATTAATGAAGGGCCATCAAGTGAAGCACTCAGGTTATTACTTTAAAGCAAAAAGATATATATTTTTTAATGTTGCATACAATTGTAGCAGTTACTATTTAGAATGTTGTGCATGTTAAAATGGGTTAAAAAATCAATTTGATTTATTCATGAGCAAAAAGAGTATCAAAATCTATTAAACAAAAGTACAATTTATAGTCAGGAATTCTATCGCAGTCTAAAAGAAACTTAGACATTACCCAAGAAATAGTGTTGATGTTGAGCTAGCCTCAGATAAGGAATTCATAGGCTTGATTTCAGGTGGAAGAATGTAATTTATAATGTTTCTCAATAATGATGTAGTAGTTTAAAATGTAGCAGAATGGGACAAAGGAGTTTGTTTTACTCTAGAATAAGAAGAAAAGTTTTGGGCTCAATCATGGGCTCAAAAGTTTCCACGGCTCAATCATGTCAGCAGATTTCTCAGTGAGAAAAAGATTTAATTAATTTTAAAGTAGTCCCATTTTTATTATTGAGAAGTGATGCTCAAACTTATTTATTCCCAATTTTCATCATGCAATAATCTAAACTTGCTTCTCTTTCTTTCTTATTTGTCAGTGTCATTTCTCAAACTGCGCTAGTGTCTGTGCCTCAGTGATTTTGAAAACTGTCACTTTCATCTGTTGCCATTTCACATGGTCAGTTCACAATGGGAGATTATTTTATACTCCATTACTTTCAAGCAGAACAAGGACTGAAGCATAGCTGTTGAGAAAAGTTACTCAAAGTCACAAATTTTCATATCATTTAAGACAACCAAATGCATTTTGGTTCTTTCTGTAGCTCTGCTGCTTTATATGACTTCAAACTCTCACCATCCACAATGACATTGCAGTTGTTTTGGGTTGCTTTTTTAAAAATTTGATTCAATTGAACTATTCTGTAGTTACTTTAGCTAACAGAATCACCTAAAAATTAATCCTGATTTTAAGAGTTATTTTAAAGAAAGTTTATCTTGTTAAAATTATTTAAAGTTTCTGGAATTTGAGCTTCTAGCCTGGTAATTCAACAAATCATAAAATGTCCTGTTCTTTGGTGACATGCTGCACAATGAAGTCACATTTTTCACAGAGACGCTCTTTTGAATTCGAACTAATAAAAAATAGGCTCTAGGGAGAAAAAGGGGCATTTTACAAGGTTCACTTCCTCACAGGCTTTTATGAAATCATTTATACTATTAAGCCTGAAAAATTGTAGTAAACTAGAATCCCAATAGACTTGGAGATCAGAGCTAGGATATCTAAATGCTGCTTCACCATAACACTTGGTCTTTGAGCTCATTTGTATTAACAATAGACAGAAAAGCTGCCAGATAAGATCACTATTACTTTCCATTTCCAGATGAGACTGCACTGGGTTCATTCATCTCTAGTCCTTTTCAAAGTACAAAAAAAAAGTCTCAGTTTATTTTAGCTAAACTAGAAAAGCTTTGGAGACATTCTCAGCATAAATATCCATGTGTATTGAATTTGCATGGCTAGGTTTTGGTAGCAGAAGAGACTGTGGGGTAGCTTCTGTGAGAAGTTCCTATAAACTTCCTCCATGTCTGACAGAGCCAATGCCAGCTAGCTCCAGGACACACCTGCCACTGGCCAAGGCTGAGCCCATCAGAGAGGGCAGTTACATTTCTGTGATAATGTATTTAATAAGGAAAAAATGTTTTTGCACAGACATAATTTCACTAAGAGAATAGAGGAGGGAGTACATGTGAGAGGAACAACTCTTGGACACCAAGTTCAGTGGACAAGGAGGTGGCAGAGGTGCTCCAGATGCCAGAAATGAGATTCCCTTCCAACCCATGGCAAAGATCCTGATGCAGCAGCTGTGCCCTTGCGTGGAGGACCATGAAGATGCAGAGACCCACCTGCATGCCATAGAGTAGACCCAGACAAGAGCAGCCTGAGAAGAGGCTGCGACCCCAGGGGACTCCCACGCTGGAGCAGAGTCCTGGCAGGGACCTGTAACCTGCAGATAGAGGAGCCCACACTGAAGCAGGTTTGCTGGTAGGATTTGTGGTCCTGTGGGAACCCATGGTGCCTGTCCATGACGGCCTGAACCTTCAGGAAAGGGAAACACATTGGAGCAGTTCACCAAAGAACTGCTGCCTGCGGGAAGGACTGACATTGCAGAAGTTCATGGAGGGCTGTCTTCTCTGGGAGGAATTCAACACTAGAGCCAGGGAAGGACTCCCTCAGCAGTGGCAGAAACAACCAGTGAGTTTTCAAGATTTGTTTTGTTTCTCATTATCTTGCTCTGATTTTGATTGGTAATAAATTCAATTAATTTCCCCAAGTCAAGTGTGTTTTGCCTGTGACAGGAAGCAATGAGGGATCTCTCACTGATTTTATCTCAAATTATGAACCTTTTCTTATATTTTCTCCCCTTTGTCCATTTGTGGAGGGCAGTGATAGAGCAGCTTTGGTAGGTACCAGGCATCAAGCCAGTGTCAATCCACACGCTGTGCAAACCAGTTTTCCCTATGACCCACCAACCTTTAGAACACAAGCCTGGAGAACACAAGTGTTGGCTTCCTACCTGCTAAAATATACATATATATTTATACATCACTCAAATACTATCTCTACAGGTTTGTTCTAAACCAAATATTTTTTGCATGATTATCTTCTGAAGTCTGCTGGACTAGAACCAAAACTAGATTAAAACTTATCATTAAAAACTTATCATCTTCTATTCCCTGAAGCTGTATGAATGGCTGTCTCTGTGCATTCATCCCCAAGACCACCACATCAGTCATGTAAGAAAACTTGATGTTCAGCAGTGCATATCATCATCATACGTTCAACACTATTGTCTTTTTTCAATTAAAAATACCTCCAAATCAACAAAAGAATCCAATTTCTTTTTCGATATTGACCATATTTTTCTATATTCACAGAAGCACATTTCACAGTTTCTGTTGAACCGATGCAGGTTGACCTGACTAGAACTACATCACCATTGTATGATACACCCAGTAAATTAAATGTAAAGGAAAATTATGGCTGTGTATAGTCAGTGCTTAGGTAGAGCACTGCAACCCACAGCTTGCCTGTATGCCATCAAAGAAGGACCACTTGGGAGAGCTGAAAGTCTATCCCTCCCTGCAGGTATCCAAACCTTGTAGTGCTGTACTAATGGAATACTATGCTTCTGGGTAGGCTTGGGGGTTCTGCATGCTCCAGAAGTTTCATATTCCCTCCCTGGCATCATAGAAAAGATAACTGAGGATAACCAAAAGTTACAGTACTGATATACTCAATAGGCTCAAAATAATCTTGGAAGTATGGCATGAACTCTACAGCAAGTCCTTTTTGTTTACTAATATCAAATGAGGTCTTGGTTAGCAATGTTAAACTTCTATTGAGTGCATTTTCTGAAATAGAAAAAATAAACCCTCCAAATATTGTACATTTGTACTTTTGTACATAAAAATATTGAATATTAAAACAGTGAAAATTTGGTATTCCAGAAATTACAATTTTAGAGACTCAAACAGTTGTGAGAATTTAACACAGCTGATGCAATGTTTCCAGAGAAGATGAATTGTGAGGTTTGTTGAAGTGGAATATTAGGTGTATTTTCCTTTTGATATTATTTTTTCACAAACTATCTGCTTTTTTTACTGCAGCATAAAGCTTTTAGATATGTGACACTGAAACACTTAGGAGCTAATACACTAACAGCATTCTACTTGCAAATCACAGCACACACAGAGGACTTGACTTATATTTCAACCTGGCAGCTGTCTTTCCATTTGCTATTTAATGAACCCAGCAGCTTCATTTATATTTTTTCATCCTAATTTTATTATGTGGAGTTTTCAGAGGCCATGCAGAACACTGTTTGCAAGAAAAAGTGGATGGGGCATTTTAAAGCCATGTATAGTTATTTTCAAAAGAACAGCTCTTAGACACTGCACAGAACTTCTGTGTTTACACATCAAGTAATTCCAAATCACCAGGCAGAAAGAAAAAAGTTTATTGATTTCATTCAACACTGTTCTCTGTACTTCTTAATAAGGAAAATTTATGGCATAAAATTATATTGCACTCCATTGGAATGTTTCATTACTTTTTTTTTTTATTTCCTTAATATATTGTTGCATAATTTTAGATATGATCAGTACCACAATTTTTTGCTTTTGATTTGGTGTAGAATTTATTTTTAATCTATTAGAATACATATATAAAAAAATCTTCTTGTTAGTATAAGTCACAAAAAGAGAAGCAGGACCTAGTCTCAGCTTCAAATCATGCTAACTTTGTACTCTACTTTTGCAATATGAACTAAGCAGCCAATACTAAGTACTAATATTAGCAGTTACTAATACTAAATAGCATGGATGATACTTGGTGCAAGGATTCTTGACTAAAAAAGAAGGGCTATTATCAACATGCCCTAATTTTTGCCACAATGAATGTTTTAAATACATTATTTTTCCCTAGACTCCGTATAAGTATACAACCTCCTTAAGTGGAAGGTTGTATACTTATACAGAGGCTAGGGGAGGATTCTTCCTTAAGGTTGGAATATGTATACTTATGTTATTTGTGTATTATATACATATAATATAATACACAAATAACATAAGTATACATATTCCAACCTTAAGGAGGAATCCTCCTCCACTTAAGGAGGTTCCCATTCAGCCTAGGTCTTTTCTCTTCCTTTCTCCGACAATTCTGCACTATATCCAGCACCAGCATGAACAAAACATCAACTTTGTAATTTTACTTTTTTTAATGTATCATTCATTGATACGATGTTCTCATCATTGATTTGGGTGCCGGGATGGGATGACCCAATAAAAAATATAACTTACTTTTTTACCCCTTCCTAGTCTAATTTTCTCTCATGTTTGACATGGGCTACACACAGTCTATCCTATCGTATTCATACGGTGAAAAAGCAGCACAGGAGGGTAGGTATGTATTGCTTTTTGTCTGCTGCTACAATCTTCCATCTCTTCCACTATTTTGTACTTTTTCATTTTCCACTGCTCTGACATGTGTTGTCAACAGGCTACTGGCTTCAGAGGGTGTCCCAGCCTCAGCGTGGGTCATCCATAGCTGCAGCCCTTCAGGGTGTGTGTCACAACAGGGGTCACCCATGGCCACACAGTTCCTCAGAAGTCTCTATGCCTTAATGTGTGTCCTCCAAAGGTTGAAGTCCCTTAGGACTTCCCAAAGTCCCTTTGTTCCTTCCCTGACAATGGCCACCCACAGCCGGAGTCCCCAACCCACGAGGCATCCCGAAGCCAATATGGGTCATCTCTTTGCAGGACAGTTATCTCCAGCCTTGCCCTTAGCTGTCTCCTCCTTAGCATCTTTTCTACCATGTCTTCCTAAAACTGTATCCTTCTGCATGTCTCCACTGCATCCAGAGCTTCACCAGTCCCTTGGGCCCGCTGTTCTTCCTCAAAAATGTATCACAGTGTTCCCTGTCAGGTTGCAGTCTTCACAGGTGATGGGCTGCTCAGCCCAGTGTCAGACTGGGTCCAAATAAGCACTGGACACTTCATGGCCTCCTCCACAAAGGTCACCTGCAGCTCCTTGCTCCAAAAGCCTTACCATGTATACTCCATACAGTCACAGTGGTTCTGGATATGACTCTGGATACTAGCCACATTATAGTTACATGCTGCAACACACATCATGGCTGTCCAAAGTTCCCTAAATCTTTATACCAGCTTATTTTTCATCCTCTAAAATGGAGATACTGGTGTTTTGAAATCTTCCAGATGTCTTTTGAGCTCACTATTCAGCTAGCTGTCATATATTCAGATGGCAATCATATATTAAACTAGGACAGAGCTCTGACTTTTCCTTCTGCACGTAGTTTTAACTGTCAATCAATCAAAGCTAATCACATTAATGAAATTCATAAATAAAGTAAAAGCAGAATGAAGAACAAACACCTTCTGAAAAAAATAAATAACACTTCAAAAGCTATTATAAAAGCACAGGCTGAGAAAAACAAAGGGAAATTTACCTTGGAAAAGTCAGGCTAATGCATCTGAGCAAAGCAAATCTGAAATGCTGGCATTTAACATGACATACCTTTGAGAAGCCGTAACATTTCCAAGAGGCCATGGACTGATGATGGAACTGAACATCAGGGTAGAGCATCCTGAATCAGAGACAGCAGTCACTTTTTTACACTCTGATTTAAAGTGGGCACTATGCTGCAAAAAGATACATCTCAATTTGAACCCTGCAAACCACAAGGTTGATGTAGAAGGAGAGGAAGACAAAAGTAAAAAATTATCTGTGAAGAAAGATACATGTGCTTATTTATTTGGTTATTTAAAAAAGAATTTAGGCTGTGGAAGAAGATCTGCAAGAAAAACTATTTAAGCTTTTTTCTTGGTAATGCCTTTAAAAATAGCATAGAGAAATAGTTCATTTACAATACAAACCCTTTCTGACTGGGAATTGGCAGATAACCAGTTGTTCAAATGTCAAGTCCTTGTATTTTCATATTTCTCTGTCAATATCTGATGTTCAAAAAAAGGAACTTCAAGAGAAAGAATCAAATTAATCTCTTCATATGCTTTCATCACCTTATTGCATGAGCACACTGCACCACACTGCTTATGCAAAACCACAGAAAAGCAATCAATACTAGGGAGCACTTAAGTGTAAGGGTTTGCTTAGTAAAAAAATCCAAGTGAAATTTTAGGCAAGTAGAGGAGTTATTACACTCTGTGGGCCAGATCCCAAGAGCTCTGTGGCACTATTTTAGCTGACGACTGAGTGGTTTGCCTCAGTCTCCCCAGTGTGGAATTGCCTTAGAGCAGCACAAAGGCTAATGCTGACAGCAAGGGGATGTTGAAACAGAAGCAGCATGAAAAATATCAGTCCTTCCTAGTTCAGCAATTATTAGCAGTAAATTTTTAACTGCAATGGACTTCTGCCAACATGTCTCAGCCAAAACCAGTACTTGAAAATGTAATTTTAGTGCTGCATTATACTCAGGAATCTGAAACAATTTAGTGCAGGTGTACTGGCTGCTCCTTTTAGTGGTTACATTTCTCACTATCTGCCACATTATGACATTTGCAGTAGCACAGTGCTTATGTGTTCCAAGGAGGGAACTATTCTGGTGTCTTCAGTATCAGGGTGGTCACTACAGCTTTTTATAAAGTATAAATTACTGCACATCACATACAAGGTGAAAATGGTAGTCAACTCAAATCTAACCTGACAATAGAGTATTTTACAAAAGCACTATGTGAATGCAGTCAATGAATATATAAGAAAAAGTTGGGAAGATGACATCTGGATAATTCTGTGTTTCTTGCCTTTTCTGTATGAGACTGCCTCTACCCATTAGAGGCTTGAATGGATTGCAGCATTTACTGCTGCTAAAAATCCACTGAGGAAAAAAAGTGAACAGAGCTGTTTTCACCTGGTGAGTACTTGCTAATTCATAAGCAATGTTACAAAGTCCTTAGCTCCAGGAAAAGTGCAAATTTTGACACTTTGCCTAAATCTCTGAATAAGTCACTAGTTTTGTAGTATCTGCCTTCACCTTACTTGCCAAACACAGTTTTTAAAAAAGCTAGTCACAAATTCTTCCTTCTTTCTCTGATGCTTTGATATATAAACTTAAATAGAATATTTGGAACCAGCTATATTGCTACTAAGTGGAAGGCTTTAACATCAAGCATTAGTATTCGCCTGATTGTAATTCTCAGCTGAAAACCTTTGTGTGTTCTCTAGAAGAGGGCATTAAAGTAATTAAAGATATAAATATATATATGTATGTATATAATACACAAATAACATAAGTATACATAAATATATAAATACAATTTATAAAATATATAAAAATACAGAAATAAATAATAAAATATATAATTATGAAAATGTAGTATATAAAATGGATAAAAATTTATATGACTATTGATACATACATATGTTGTGAAAAAAGTGAGGAAGGGAATGAAGTTCAAATGAGCAGATAAATTTTAAATCCTATAATTAGCCCATGTTATGTCCATTCCACACAGGCCTGAAGGGTCCTGATGGAATGTATAAATCAATGGGTTAAGTGTTCTCCACTTTGGTCATCAGAAGGAGGTGTAGGTGTAGGGTGAACCTCACATATCATGAGAGTTTGGTTACCTGTTAACCTACACAATCTGAAAGCTTTCTCTACTTTGTGGATGGACAGTAGTACTCATTCTTGTGCAAGCAGGATTTAAGCCCACACTGATTTGAAAAATGGGATAAAATGAAGAGAAAAGGAGGAAATAAAGAAAAGAAAATTTACAATAGAAAAAGTTTATTTCCAGCCTGACCTGTTTGAAGACAAAATAAATTGGAGTCTAGTGAGTACTAGTGATGCACAAACCTCTGGCCTCTCCAGTGCTGAAGGGGAAGACATTAACTTCCCTCAGTCTGCTGATCACACTCTCTTTGAACACACCATGATTTGTGCTCATGAGGGCAGAAAACTGGTAGTTAATGTGAATAACCTGATTCTTTCTCATCATGCCTGGTATTCAGTCAGTTGCTTCCCAGCAGTAATTAATGGGATTTTTATTCTTTTATCACTTCCTCTGCAGAATTTTGTCTCTTATTATTGAATTTCTCACATTTTCAGCTGGCTCCAGTTACAAAGTTTATCATGGTCCCAGTGGACTGAACTCTATAATTTGGCACTACAATTTTTTATCCTAATTTAGTACCATTTGAAAAGGTGCTGAGGGTGCAGGCCATTTCTTAATTCAGATGAGAATTGAATAATAGCAGTCCAGCACTGGCCCTTGGGCTGCTTATTTGTTATTGGCTGCCAGCCAAATATTAAGCCAACAACAGCTACCCTTTTAGCCCCCTTGCCCAACCAACATTTAACCCATCCAATGTTCTGTTCATCCCGTCCATATTTTCTTCATTTTTAAAATATAATTTATTGAATGTTTAATTGTTTTCCTATCACTGTAAATTATGCCTTCTTCAAGCCGGCTTACAGTAAATATGCAAATATTGACAGTACCTAAAATAGACAACTCTATATAAGTGGTAAATCTTTAGAAAAATCCTAAGGTTGTATCAAAAGTTCTGTCTTTATGATATTCATCAGACTTGCTCTATCATAATAAACTATACAGCAATCAGACAGTATATTTTCTTTCTTTCAGTGGACTATATCTGGTTTAATAGTCAATCTTTCCTCTGAAATATTTCAAAAGATATGGACTAGCTTAACATTTCATACCCCAGATTTATTTTCTTTCTTGTTAAGTGGGAAGCAGTCTAGTCAACCTTAAATTAGAATAAAGTTTCTTTCCCTTCCATAGACAAGAAAATACACCTTTGTTGTAGTATTTGTTCATGCTTAGAAGTGAATAGAGCAATAAATAACTCTTTGCTTCAATGAAGTGTTGAAACTCTGACTTCCATCCTCCTCTCTCAGTAATTCTTAGGCATTCTTCAGTGGGAAGGTTCAATTAACCTCATGTTCTAAAAAATATTTTTCCTTTACATTAAAAACATACATAATTCAAACAGCTGTAGTCTTACTATATGCAGTGTATAATTGAATTTTGATTGAGACCAAACAAACAGAAATCAAATTACTTTGGGTAAAAGGTCCATTAGAAGTGATTGAGCTCCAACATCTTCCTTTTAGACATGTTGTAAAACTGCTTTATATATCCTCATTACAATGGAAAGATAGAATAATCAGAGCCATGTTCTTACTGTTGGTCAAAACAAAGATGACTAATTAGATGAAACATATCATAGAGACAGATTTTAGCATGGCAAACCTCTGTTGAAATATAGTGCAAAAATGTCAGAATATTATTTCTGAGTCTGAGTCAGATACGATCTTGTTTATGATTAGATCTCCTACAGATGTTAAGCATAAAAATGTGGTTTTCATTGAAGAACCCTCACCTCAACCAGTCTTTGGGATAAAAAACTAGCAGTAAATAAATATGCCCCTTTTGCAAAAAGAAAAAAAAAGTTATAGTTTTAAACCATAGTCACTAGAAGAAATATAGCAGATCTCTAAGTTCTAAGAATATCGGACATGGCTTTCTCAGAAGCAGACCCTATGACAAGTAAAAGCATCCCTTTTACAAAATCAAACAGCAGCTTCCTTCATTCCTCCAAGAACTGTGAAAGTCAACATTTTGCAGTAATGTAGTTCAACAGTTCATATCACTGAATAGGAATGAGAAAGGGAAATAGAAAAGGTGCAGATTAAGTACATGGGCACAAAGATAAAATGAGTTGAGCATAAGTTGAAATTATTAAAATACTGCCTCTCTCAATCTGTAAAACAGAGAAGAAAAAGAATATATGGAAGGTATGATAGATTATATAGAAAATACAGATATTATAGATAATTCAGTTAGAGAAGTAAAATTACTATCTCTTATTCTGTGTTAAGTAGGAAAAAGTGGGAAGTAGGGATTCAGGACAAAGAGTAAATGAATATGCTATACCTCTAACCTATTTTAAAGCTTTGTTAAATAGCAATAAGTTTCCCAAGTATAACAAGTCTTTTGGGTAAAATACATGTAATTTCCAGCATTACCAGAGATGCTGAAGTTGGTTTTTCTGAAAGATAAGGGTTGCATCATATTGGGCATTATACAGAATCACCACATCGCAAACTTTGGATCAGCTCATCAGTGGCAACTTAGACAGCTAGAACAGGAGCCATGTGGTGCTATTTTCTTTTTTCAGTTACCTTTTCCCCTCATTTTGGTGAATGCACAGAAAAACATGATTTATGAAAGTTCCTAGGATTAAGGGAAAAGGACAATGATGTCAGAAACAATACTGAAAGGCTAAACTGCCTGAATAACATTTTGGAGAAATGTGATTCTGCTTTAGGAAAAAAAAAGCAAGAACAAGTTTTTGACTAGGATACAGTGAAAATTTTCACATGGGAGATAGTATTGTCCAAGTAAAATTGGGAAAAAGAGTACATTATCTTAAAAGGGTAAATTGAAAAGGGGGAAAATAATAAAGATGGGCAAAAAGAAAGATCATGTTATAAAATGTGAGATAAAGACCTTAGTTCTCATAATTCTGGTATTGATTAAAAAATATAACTCAGTTATTAAATAGGGCAAGGTAAAGAGATTCAAATGAAATCTAGACAATCAGGTCAAAATATTATCACATTGTTATCCTAAATAATGGTGACTTAAGCTGGCAATTAATTTAAAATGAACACTATTACTTCTATCCAGCACTCAAGTCAGGCCCCAGGAATTTCACATTGTAAGACATTTCACCTTCTTTGACCTTCCTTCAAATTTGGAGCTAAAGTTTATTGTGGAACCAAACCATCTCTTTTCATTTGTAAGGGATACAAACTTAGTTTGTATCTGCAGCAGTATCCTTAAATGAAAGCAATATTCCTCATACAACAAAAATTAGAAGGTGCTGAGGCTTTAAAAGCATTAAATATTATATGCCTGTGGTAAAGTTATGGAAGTTTGCTGATAAAATAACTCAAGTGTGCAGCTGTTTGCTGATTAAGGATCCAAACAAAAAAAAACCAGGGAAAATGAGGTTAATGGAGTTGCAGTGTTTTGTAGTAGAAACATTAAGGGAGGACTGACCTTGATAAGCATTTGGGATTAATTACAAGGAAAAGTAGTATACAAAGAATCAGTCATTAGCAAAATGGTTTTGCTCTGTCTTTAGGTCAAGATAGCAAAGCAGACTTACCACTTCATTAAAAATGATGATGATGAAATATATAGTCCATAGCTGTCACTGCATGCATATATCAATCTAATGTAAGAGACCATGAAGAGCTTTTCCTGTTGCCACTTCAGAACAGTTTTAGATTTACATTAGACTTAAAAATTCTGAGCAAATTTCTGAAGACATATTTGCAGTTCATATGTGGTGAAGAGCCATCATTCAAATGCCATATATTTTTTGCTTGCTTTGTTCCCTTGAACGCAATATAAGCAAACAGAATTAATTGACTTTATGGAAAATTTTTACTATTAGCTGTAGAAAACACCAGAAATAGAAATGCATTAGGCTACTATTCATTGTGTTCCTGGAACAAGAAACAATAAAACCTATATTAATAGAGTTTTCACTTTGTACTCAAAAAACAGACCTTTCATCCTGCCCAGTATGTCACTGTTCTTCTATAATATTAAAATGATGGACAAAATAATGTTATTTAAAATGAAATTGTTCATGGTAAACTGTTTCAAAGAAAGCCATTTCTGAACTTACATTGAAATCATAGGGCAACTTTTTAGCAGGTAAAAAACTCCTCTCTCTGGGAGAATCTCACTTCAAAAATACTGTTGGAATCAGATCTTGCATTTTAGTATAATTATTTAGTAGGCTTGTTGTTCGTGATGACTGGATAATTTAAGAGATTTGCAGGTCATTTGTAACCATGGAAATCATGTTGCCTGCATATCTAATAGACTAATTTCCACATGAAGCAAGGCAGTAGTTCTGTTTATTTACTAGCTTGTTAAATGCTATTTTGAACTACCTTGTTTTCCTCAGGGGAATTGTCACTCAATTTCTGAAAAGAAAAACAACAAAGTAATACTATGTCCTTACTGAACCTCAATGAATATGCACTTTCTTATATTTTCAGTAAATGTATATTTGACCATATTTGTAGAGCCAAACCTTTGTTTGATTCTCATCTTTTACATTTAAGATAGAGATTGAAAGTGTTTAAGGATTAAATGAGTTAAAGACATGCATGAGATTTCAAAATTCTCAGTTACTGGCCTCAGTACATAGGGGTATGAATTAGTGATTGAGTCAGGGCAGCTTAACTGTGGTTAAAATTTACTAGCCAATTGATTGCATATGTATGTTTCTTATTCTGTCCCATTTGTGGGTCAAAACGTTTAAATCATATTAATTTCAACATAGTAGAGTATGTCAAACTAGGAGTTCTTAAGAAAAGATAGGAGAAATTTGAGAAGATAAATTAGTTTCTGTGTCCTTTTAATTCACTACTTATGAAAAGCAGTGTCAAGTTCCTAGCTCAGAGGACTTAAATGACAATAGTACTGACTTCTTAGAATAGGAAGTATATAGTCCAAACTCCAGACTACAGAAATTTTAAGCTATTATTAGCAAGGGTTTGTGTTTGTTTTGGCAGGTTTTTTTGTTGTTTTGGGGGTTGATTTTGATTATTTTGTAGGGGTTTTCTATGCAACCTTTTGTTAAAGAAATTTGGGATGTCAAAGCATTTGCTTTTCTGTTAGTTGATGTAATCAAGATTCAAAGGTCCATTTTTCACAGGCAAGATGTACATCATATCTATAAAGTACCATTCAAGCAGGCATGTCTTAAAAGGTCACAAAAACCATGAGTCACAAGGTGACTCACCTACCCTCTGTAGTGTTTTCTCTGCCTTCATGACTGTGATGCTGTCTTCATGCCCCAACAGATTAAACTCACAGTGTATTTAATTACTCCCATCACTAATTTAGCCAAAATACTTTTATATTTCCGTAGTACTTTTTTGATTTGAAGTTCATGTCACGGCCATTGACAATTTAAACTGTCTTCATCTTCACTAATCTTAAAGCTGTCTACAAGCTATTATCAATCACTTGTTAAAATGACAATACTCTCTTGGCATCTAAATTATTTTAATAGGCAAATTGCACAGCAATGTGATGTTGAAATATTAGATAAAAAATATTTTTAAAAATTTGCTTCCCAAACTTTTTCAATTGCATGAGCACTTGGGAAACAAAAGAGGAATTTGACAAAATAGTAACAACATATTAGGCTTTAACCACAAAGCAATAGTATCAGAATTGTCATTTCTATCCAATCAGAGGAACATATTTAAAAGATAAATCAAAATAAACGTAATGTGGAAATAAAACAATAAATTCTTAACCAATAAACTAATACATTCTTCACTTCATCACCATCTCTGTATAAGAAATAACAGATATCCCTGTTTAAACGCTAAACAACAAAAATTTCTTCCCAAGAACAGTAGTTCATTCATCAACACTCTCAAAAATTTAAAAATTGGCATGTTTTAATTTTTGTTGTACTTTGCAAAAAAGAAAAAAAAGTCTTGCACTTTTAACATCGTAGGATGGTTTGAGTTGGAACAGGACCTTGAAGATCATCTAGCTCCAACCCCCCTGACATGGACAGGAATACCTTCCACTAGACCAGGTTTCTTAGTCTCATCCATCCAGGCCTTGAACAATTCCAGGGGTGGGACAGCCACAATTTCTCTGGGCCACCATTCTAGTGCCTCACTACCCTCACAGTAAAGAATTTTTTCCTCATATCTAAACCAAACCTAGCCTCATTCAATTTGAACTAATGACCCCTTTGAATCCATTTGACCTTAAATGCTCTTATAAAAACTCCTGCTCCACCTTTCCTGTAGGCTCCCTTCAGGTGCTGGAAGGACACAATTCAGTCATTCCAAAGCCTTCTCTTCTCCAGGCTGAACAATCTCAATTTTCTCAGCCTTTCCTCATAGGATCATTTTGATGTCCCTCCTCTGGATGTGTTCCAACAGGTCCATGTCATTCCTGTGTTGGGGTAACCCAGAGATGGATGCAGCCCTACAGGTGAGGTCTTACCATAGCAGAGTAGAGGGGCAGTGTCACCTTCCCTGACCGGCTGGACACACTGCTTTTGGTGCAGCCCAGGATACATTTGGCCTTCTGGGCCATGAGATCCCATTGCCAGATCATGTCCATTCTCTCATCCACCAGCACCCCCAAGTCCCTCTGGGCAGGGCTGCTCTTGATCTGTTCATCCCCCAGTCAGTGCTGATACCAGGGGTTACCCCAGCCCAGGTGCAGCACCTTGTACTTGGTCTCGTTAAACCTCATGAGATTCCCATGGACCCACTTTTCCTACCTATCCAGATCCCGCTGCTTGGCATCACATCCTTCAAGTGTGACAACTCAGCTTGATGGCATCTGCAGATTTTCTGTCTTTGATGTCTTCATTTATGTAATTAATGAAGATATTAAATTATACTGGTCACAAGTTTTCATCGGTTTTTAAAGATGTTTACTATGTTTCCCTTTTACCAGTCAGCCAGGACTTCCTCTGAGAGACATGACTTTTCAGATATCATGGATATATACATATATCTTATAGAGCCAGGTGGTATCAGAAGTGACCTCACCAGTAAATATATTGAAACAAATGTGACTGGCAAAAGAGGAGCAACCTTGACCATCCTGTCTTGGGAAAATTTTGTTGAGGTGCAACTGAATAGCAGGTGAATAACACCTGCTGAACTGATAGCAACTGAATAACAACATTAATGAAACTCATTTTTAAAAACTGTACTAAGCAATGGACAGAAATTTTAGCTAAACATTAGATAACTTGTGCTAAGTTTCATAGCAAATTTCAAGCAATATATCAACTGGAAAATATACTCAATGGAATTCTATGACAATTAAACTGACCCATTTCAATCATCTGCAGTACATGAATGAGAGATGATACACACTCTGTTTTTTCCCTTTGGTGTATAAAGAGAACTTAGATAACAAGGTCATATAAAGATGTCTAAAGCTGTCTGAAAAAAATGCTGTAATGTGAATTGACCCAATGTTGTAATCACCTTTTTTCTACCTCTAATATTATGAAAAACAGTTGTGACTTACATAGCTACATACATTATGTAATTTCTGGACCCTATGGAGAAAATTTTTTTTTTTCATGCTGCCACAGGGAATTCAGGGAGAAGAAAGGGGAGGGCTGGGCAAAGTCAGAGAGACTTCAGACTATCTAAGAAGGCTGCTTAGGCTTGGGTACTGTGACCCTCACTGTATGTTTCAAGCTTCATCTGTACAGTAAGATCTCAGAAAACTTCCCACATCTTCTCACCTTCCTTTCCCTTCCTTTTTCACAATACATTCAAAGTTCTCCTGGAAGAAACCCATGTGTAGAAAAGGAATTGTGAAACCCTTTGGAAGTTGCAACCAGACAGCTGGGGGGGATGAGGGGCAGTATTCTAGAGAGCACTGACCAGTTTTTAGATTAACCTTCAAGTTGTGATTTGATGGACACAATCATCAAAATATATTCTAGTTCTGCATCTCGTAGGAAGAAAAAGATTGACAAAGCTCACTTTCTCATGTATATGTGAAAAAGATAATTATTACTAAATTGAAATGGTAGAATATATGAGGATTAAAATGGACTTTATTTATGGGGGAAATAGGCCTCAAAAAATACAAGTTGCATCCATCAAAGATGCAATAGAGCATAAACCTGGAAGTTCAGATGTAAACCCATAATGTCAGGTCAAGAAGCATTTCAAGAATCTGTATATTTAAGTTGCAAAGGCTCAAAATAAAATCTTTTCAAACATATCAAAAGCAGAGGGCTTCTCAGAGAGTGAAAGGCATCAGCAGATGATGAAAGAATGTGAGGAACACACATACAATAAGTTTGCATGAGAAAACTGCATAATAAAGAAGTGAATTTTGCTCAGTCCAAAGGTAATTCAGAAGATTTTCACATCTGAATTTTGCATCCTAATTTTGGATCCTAATTTTGCAGCATGAATTTGAGGAAGTACTTCCAAATGAATCTTTTTTAAGAGAGTTTAAAAACAAAAAAGTATAAATAAGCAGGAATAGTGATCTGAATAAAACAATATAATTTTTAACAAACTTTTAGAGAAATCTGATATGAAGCTATGAGGATTTCACTACTGTGTGTTCACTACTGTGTGTAACCTGTTTCTTTAATCAATAGGCAGAGGAATGGAAGGAGAAAAATATGAAAAATATTTAAATCTGTGAAAACTAAGGATTTGACTGATATGTATCAATCTAGCTGGTAAAGCCTATGCAAAGAAAGGAACTAGTAAACACAGGATATACAAAGGATATTGATAAGGAGTTAATATGGGCTTTGCAAAGAGAAAACACACCTTACAAATTTTTCTGCTTTTTCAAAGTATCACTGAGTAAGTGGATAAGAATTATCTAATTATATTTCTATTCTCAAAAAGCTTTCAACAAGCACTCACATGAATTTCTTAAATTTGGACATTGTTTCATTGGTTGCTCAATATATGTCTAAGTGTTTGGAAACATAATAAATAACAAGGCAGTGATGTTTTCAAATAATTCAAAATTACTCTACATAGTCAAAATCAAAAGTGTCCGTAAGGAGCTCAAGAGGATTTCTCCACAGTCACTGACTCAAGAATGAAATAGCATATGAAATGTAAAATCAGTAAGCATAGAATAATGCACACAAAAGGAAAACAAAAGCATCTACAAAACTTACTTATATTGAAAATCTCTAATTTGGGTATACAGGAATAAGCCTTCAGTCAATATGTACGGGTCCTTGGGAAAGTAGATTACCCATAGATGACTTGAATAAATAACTGCCATCTGGAATGTTACATTAAAAATATTATCTGTGGACTTAAAAACAGACTATGGCAGAACTAGAAAAAAATGTTATAATGGAGAACAATTAGACATATGTTATCTCACCCAAATAAAGTGCAACTGAGTCTAAAAAGGCATGACAGGGGAAAAATCACATCAAGATCTGTATAATTTTGAAAAAGAAATGGTAAATGTGGTTATGAATCATGGTATCTTTATTTAACATTATAATTATGGATTTTCATCAAAAGTTCATCACCTATACAGTAAACACTGTTTTTCCCACACAGCACTGTGTTGAATGCAGTGTTCAGTTCCTTGTTACAGTCATTTTGGAGGTCAAATGTGCAAATGCATTCAGAAAATGGATTTAAAACGGTCTCAGGCATTTAGGCCTGTGTAAAGGCATTTAGGCCAGGCCTATACTTCAGGTGTAATTTTTACAGGCAGGTTTTAATTGGCTAATTACCAGAAATCAAGAGTGGGCTAAAAGATGGATCACCCAGTGTTTCCTACATTTCCTAAACACTGGTGTTGCTTCCAAGGACAGGATGCCAAAATGTGTTTAACTTTGGTTGGATTCCATGAAGCAGTTTCTGCATTCCTTGTCTAATGTAATATAAACAAAACATGAAATAAAGGACTTAAACATAGACAGCAAGGTATTTTAAAATATTTGACCATGTCCTTTTAACCACTTGAAAATTCTGTTTTAACTGTTCTGCCTATGCAAACCTTAAGTCCTTAAACTATTAAAGAATTTATTACCTTGGACTTGTGCCACAATTCCTCTGTTTCATGAGATGATGAAAGAGATACCCATTTTAGGGTGAAATATGCAACTCTGAAGATGTTGCTGTTTACAGCAAAGGGAATCTAAGGAAATTATCCTAGATTTAGGCAGCTAACTTTTGAATATTTATGTTATATAAAATTAAGCCCATTCAAGAAATGTTATGTCTTGAAGCTAAGATTGTTACCTATTTAGTAATAATGAAGAAATAAAGGTATCTCTTGCTCTTGCTTCAATCACCAGGTTGTCCAAACAGCAAAAAAAAAAATTGTAAATACTCAAAAGCAAATAATCTAAATTATTTGTACTTACCACACTGTAGTCATATGAACTATTACTTAACCTTGCTTCTAATTTTTTCCCTGTTACACATTGGAGGACTAATAAAACCAGTTTGCATTGAATCAAGACAGGAATCATCATGAAAGTGTAGTGTTATGAAATGTGTTCTTCACAGCCTATCATAAAATTCACTCTTGGGAACGAAAGTTCTAAAAACCAGAGGACACTACTGCAGGTTTGACAGCCCTTCATCTTTACATACGTCTGTATCTTGCAGAGCAGATTTTGAATAATGTATGTCATGGCATATTTTCATGCCATGAATGAAACTGTAGATCAGCAAAGTTCTTCATTGTTAAATGCCACTATTTCTAAGTGAATATAACCTGTCAGCCCTGAGTGGGAGAGAAAATTGCTACTATTTTCAGAGGAATCACAGAACTGTGTTTGATAGAAAACACTTCAAGAGGACAGCTAGACCAACCTGTCCAGTCAGAGTAGGACTGTCACTCAAATGGAGTAAATGATGGCTGCCAAATGGTCTAGGTACTGTTTGTTTACTAACCACATACAAATCCAGAATCATAATATCTGTGGCTACATCTGTACTAGCAGGTATGATCAGCAAATGCCTTCACACGTAGCACGTAGCGCTGGTCTACAATAATACACTTACACTTCACAGTTATCCCATTTCCTGACACAATTTTTGGCTCACACCCTTGCTAACAAAAACTACAGTGTAAGACAATTATTGCAACTACATTAATGATCTGATCAGAAGACTACAAAGGGCTTGAAGTAACCCAATAGGTAACAAAGATGAGACAGTTCTCTTTGGGAGGGAGAGAGAATTTGGCTGTATAGATTCATATTGTACTGTCAAACTTGCTCTTGGTTAGCAAGATGAGCCTTTGGTTTTTTCCAGTTACCAGAATATGCTCCATCAGCTGGTTATTCAAGTAAGAAGAGAATTTCTTTTCCCCAATTCCAAAACTAATATTTTTCTCTTCCATTAAAATACTGTGATTAAATGGTGCTTGCTAACTCAGTGCATTTCCTATGCAGTTTAAATGAGATTAGTACCATTTACCACTGTACAAGTGAGTTTTTTTGTTTATCTGTATAAATATGTGTGTGTTGTAGATCTTTACTGCCATTTCTTACAAGGTAGTATTTTGAAGTTTGTGGGAAAATGGTTGCACCAGTTAGTGCTGTTTGGTGAGAGGATAAATTTATGCTAAGGGCTGCCAAGATTCTCGGTTTCCTCTTGTATGGAGACAGCTTTATCCTGACACAATCCTTTAAATAACAGTACTCTTAGTAGTAGAATTGCTTGCAATAAATATAGGAGAAACACAAGCATTTCCACTCATATAATAAATATTTCCCTGTTTTCTTTGTGCCAAGAAAAACTTCCCTTCTGACCCTGTTTCTGTTTCTATCATGCATTCCATCAACAACACTGATACAAATTGCTTTACATTACTAGCAGAGACTGTTAACATTTAAAATCAGAACTTAAAATAAATGCTTCAACTTATTTTGCATCTAAGCTAGAGAAACTATCCCTAAGAATTTATTGCCTGCTTTTATCTCAGAGAATCAAAAATGAATCTGGCCTCACTGAAGAAAGTTAATGAAACAGGTAAGTCTCAAATCCTGCCTGCCTTTCTGAGCACTCTTTTTGTTTTCCTACTGGAACACCAAGGACTCATTCTTTCCTGTCTAACTCACTACAAGCAATCCTTGCTTAGAATCAATATTCAAGGTTGACTCTACAAAAATATTACTCTGGAAAACTACCTGCCTCCTGTAACAAAGGGGTTAAAACTTTAATATACCTTAACTTCCTTTTCTGAATAGTAACACCTTCCTTCCTCAAAATCAGTAGGCAGAGTAAATACTCATGAACACCAGATGTCCACACTGACTCAGGAAGTCAGAAAGATAAAATTCCATGTGCACACAAGAACATATTCTCAGCATTAGCAGAATGAAATAGAGACATCAGATAAGTGAAAACAGATGTTGTTAAAATGTCAAGTGCAGCAGATGTGTGTATACAAGACAAGCTTTGAAAAGATTAAACTTTGATCTTGGTTGGGCTGTAGGAATTTATGTTAATCAGGTAGAAACAGTAATCTACTTTGGAACAGCTTTTTCCACCTTTACTATAATATGTTATTATGCATTGTTCCTAATGGAAGTACCTCTGAAATATTAACCAGTTGAGCATGAGCAGTGGTAATATGTTGGCTGTGTAGGCTTTATGTTGTTTTCCCATAAATCTGCTCTCATGAGCAGACAGAAAATCCTTTTCTAGTCACCTACCCACATTTTCATCCAGTGGAGGAGAGGGAAAGATGCTGTAAGACACGATGTGCATTCAGGTCTCATCCTAATATGCTGTCAGCATACATCCAGGCACCATGGAGCAGTTCCATAGTTTAGACGTGAGTCATATTTTTTATATCTTCCACTTAAAAGGTAGGTATTCTTCCTCTTTGGTTTTAGAACCTTCCAAATATGAATTTCTGGATGGAAAATCTGACTTGGTTGTGATTTTGGAGTTACGTCTGCATTTTTCCACTTATCTGCTGCAGGATTTGCTTCATCAAGGAGAAGATTTTTGATCTGTGTCTGTTTTAAAATATCAGGACCTTATTTTGTCAACAGTCACAACCATGAACATGTGTTACTAAATGGCTTGTATATATCTGCCAGAGAAAGGAACAAGGAACTACCTAATAGAAGGCTTCTACTTCAGAGGTGCTCTTTGGTGTTGTCTCCACAGGGGACCAAAAAGCTTCCAGGTTTCATTTCAGTCCTAAATGCCTACAATTTACTGCTTTATGTAACACCTTTCTCTACACCCATGCCCCAGACCTGTGTATTTTGTTAGTAGAACTGATTCAGTGTGGAGTCAAGGGTCTTCAGGGACTCTTACCATTTCACTGATGACTGGGAGCTGGTAGGCTTAGCTGTGCATATTTCTGGTATAAAAACTGCCACATGCTTATCTCTTTGGGGCATAGCTCTTTCATTTGTCTCAGAGTCATATGAGATCAGGTTTTTTTCCAAGCGTTCATGGTGATGAAATCTCAATTACATTGTGTCCAGGCTCTCTTCTCTTTACTTTCTCATAGGAGGGTCATTTTGTCGGCTGCCATATTCATCTCACATACACCGTATAGACAAAGCAACCTAATCCACCAGAGGTTCAAAATAACTGTTCTGTCCCTCTACAACCAAGTGTTACATGCAGATGACATACAGAGTAACAGCTTGCATTTTGCAAATATTGGATAATGATTTCTTGTTAATATTAAGTATTAAGAAGCACATTTATTTCTATCTTTTAGTATCTGAACATAATTATTCTTCAGTTTCAATTTCTAAGTACAAGAGTCTTACTCAGATTTTTAGATTATTGAAATTTACAGCAAATAGATAATGTTCACCTTTAATAGTCTTTTGCTCCTCATAATAACCAAGAGAAACCAAGGTGCAATTGTACCACTTGTACACATCCTCTTTTTGTATTGTTCAATAAAACTACTTGGTTTTTAGGTAAGAATTTATACTGAATGAAGTTGATGGAGGGACTTTTTCTGGTATCACAGTGGCACTTTAATACCTCAGCTCTTTGTGAGTTACAGCTGCAAAAAGCTCTAACCTTTAAAGGAATTTTCGATAAGTGCTTTTTCTTTTGCAGAGATAACACCTCACAGACTTGTGCTCTGAGATCAACTTCAAGATACCTTATTGCTTTTAGGGGCTTTAAAGTCATAATAGAATAGTTTTATTTTATTACCCAGATCAGAACCTTCTCATCCATCCCAACTTGTTTGAGTTACACTTTGGTTATACTTTTAAGTTTTTATAGCATTTTTATATGGTCTTGAACATTTCACTTTCTGTCTGTATCAGCAAGGATACTTGTGCTCTTAATTGGGAATTGGCAACTAGGCACATTTCTAGCAGATCAAACTTGCCTTGTAAGTTTTATGTAAATATCTATTTTAGTAAAATTATTCTTCCTTTTTAGTGTGAAATAATTGACTTTGAATAAAGAACTAAATTTTAAGTTAATTTTAATATTAATTTTAATTAATACCTTTTAAATATTTCATGTCCATTCACATAAGATCCCAAAATATTCAATTGTCTTAAGTGTTCTCCTTCACCCTATATGTGTTTGAAATTTGTGCAGCCAGTATCAATTTATTTGATAAAACAAGCGCCAGGTATCTTTTTGGAGAGTTTATTATGAACATAGATTTTACATTAAGCATGTTACCAAAAGTTAGGAAGCATTGTAATACGTAGGAGAGAAAAAAGAAAACAAATATTGGATGTTCCCTTTCTAGTGGATCATCCCACCTCTATGATAGGCTTCTAGAATTTGAACAAATGGCTAGTAAGTCACATCCTTTTCTGCATGTTTTTGGACTTTCTCTGGTTTTACTACATATCACAGCTTGATCAGCATGACAATGTCTCAGGGCATGTCTCTGCTGGGGCAAGTAAATTTTCTAGTTCTTCACTGAGTGGAGGCTCAGGGGCATGACTGGCATGAATGGTCGATGCCCATTCCTGTTTTTTTTAATTAAACAGTAGAACAGTGTTTCTTTTAAAAAAAAAATTGTCAGTGACAGAGAAGGCATCACTGTATGCCTCTTTCTTTAATATATATCTACAGAGAACAAGGAAACCAGACTTAAAAACTCTGTGCAGGGTCAGAATCCATAACTGTGGGTACACCCTGTCTAAGCTAAGTCATTCTGTTTTCACCATTGCTGAGAAGCCTAAAGATGTGCTGGGATTACATGCACATACTGCTCTGGGTCAGAAGAAATTAAAATGGTATGAAAAAAAAATCAACATGCATATATGTGGTACTCTGCTTGTACAATAGCAGTGTCCTTCTCATGTTACACTCTGCTTTTCAAATGACTCTTAACTGGGATAGGCTTTGCCTGAAATATCCAGTTTTCTTCCACTGAGAGTAAGAGCAGCCTTGAGTACAGCTCTATCGAGTACGCCAAGGGAATTCAGCACCCACAGCGATGGTGAGTTCTGATGAGAACATACCAAAGGTGAGTATGAGTATGAGTACAAACTGTTTAAAGGATGGAACTATGTTAAATTTTAAGTCACCATTAAAGATGGCATAAGGGTCATATTTAACACAAGAAATAATACCTGCAAAACACGAAGTTTCAAAAAGTGAAATGCATCAGGTATTTCAATGTATTGTATCACTTCTCTGGGTCCCAAGCAGTATTTAAGATGGAGAAATTTGCTTTCTTCTCTGGTTTCTTGGTCATAACTACACTTTTATTGATGAAAATTTTTGGAAACATTCATAAAGATGTTTACTATGATAATTTTCAAGTAAAACAGGAAAGTCTGGCAAAGTTCATATAATGCAGACAGCTTTGCACAGCAGGGAGTATCAGGCAGCTCTAAAAATAGAGACTGCTACTAGTTCTGCCTAGAATAACATGCCTGAAAGAAGAATACACATTTACACAGCTGGCTTTACATGACCCTTGTTTACGCAATAAAACAAAAGGAAATTACCTCTTCTGAGGTTTTATTTTTTTTATCAGGCACTGATTAAATAATAATTAGTTCAAAGTATCATGAGTCATTTCTATGTACGCATACTTATCCTTTTTCAAAGAGCAATCGTCTCCCTGAGGTAATATAGAACATCAGTGATCCATGCTCTGCTCTAACAACATTTCAGTTCAGCCGATTCAGTTTCAGCAGTTGCATAACCTTGTTTTGTCTTAAACCATTGTCAGAGTATTGGCTCCTTCCTATGTGGAGGTGATCAAAGCTGAATTTGGTCAGAAGTTGTCAGCTGAACACTTAAATTGTATTTAGATCAATGCGAAACTTGCCATTTCTTTCACAGTGTTTCTTTAGGATTGCAGTCTTTCAGCACTTTATTTCCTCTTGAAAGCTCTCTCTCTCTGACTCTCAAATTTTTTCCCCCCAAAAAATCACTCATTGGTATGTCCATGTGTGTCCCATTATTCTATTTTTCTTTTTCTTCACAAATACTATCCAGGAAGTCTCACAGACAGTGCATTTCATTTAATTCTTCCCTAGCAAGCTCATAATGGAATTTAATTGTGTTTCCCTTATCTGAAACCTTTCTGCTCCCTTGAGTAGTTTTCTCCTTCTTTCAATATATTAGAATATTCCCCAGCATTGTTAAGATGTTAATCTCATTTATGTCCTCTTTTCTAATTATTCCATACCTGCAAAGATGACAAGCAATATTTTGCCAACAGCATTGCATAAAGACAATATTTTTGTTCTATATTTTTAAAAAAAAATATAGAAAAAAACCAGCAGTCAATCAAATATTGTTTTCCTGAGAAATCTTTCTTTATTTTTCCATAATCCTTTATATTATTTTGAAGGAGAAAAATGAGAAAATCTGTAAAGATTTTGATTTAAAAATAATAAAAAAACTCCTCCATTCCATGTAGTCTGAAGGCCTTGACTGCTTTACAATATTTATTTAGGCAGTTTATTTTTTCTTAGTTCCTGGTTTGCTCAGTCTGAAAAAAACCTTATTCCTATGGGAAACTGCAAAACAGGGGAAAAGACTGGAATATATATTTTGTTCCAAATATTGAAAGAAAGTGAACTTCCTTTCAGTTTATCTGTCACTACATTTATGGTGGTCTTACAAGGCTGTTCTGATCCTTTTTTTTTTTTTTTTTATGGATTAATCCCAGGTTCTACCACATCTCCAAGAATAAATTAGAAAGAAAACAAAGATTTGTACGTGTGAGGCTTTTTCAGCCAATGTGTCAGACTGGCAAAATGCCCTCTTTGAAGATAGAATAGACCTGACATATAATTGTTGCCCTTACCTTTGTTGCCACTGACACTAGAGTCTGAACCCTCCTTGGAGACCTGAAAACAATTTTGCTGTGACACTCTGAGAAGTTACCACTGGTATTTTACAAATACTGTGAGGTCACAGATTTTGACATATACAGAGCCAAGCAAACCTCTGGAGGGCGTTGTGTTTTATGGGAAAAATGTTTCCATTGATTTTTAGATTAACATTTTACTGCAACATAGAACAGATCAGTAGCCATGAAAGACAAAATTCACATTACAGTAGCAAAAAAGTAACACAGCCTAAGATGTGTTTAAAATCTAAACCTTTTTTTAATATTCTTTTACGCATGATTTTCCAGAGTCATGGCAGGAATATAAAGAATGAGGACTAATACCATTTAATTATATAAAATAAAAATATACCATGCTTCTTCTACGTGGCATTCAGTATTTCCTGAAAGCCTGAAAGGGTTAAAAATAGTCCTTTAGCATAAATCCTAGTTTAGCATTTAATAACATTGTGGTACGTAGAATCTTCCCTTCTTTTTCTGAACTTCTATAAATGCAATATTTACAACTATTTTGCAAGAGTAAGCACCAAAGTTATGTTCCTGATTAAATTTTCAAATATTGTCCAAATAACATACAAGTTAATTAAGTTAGATAGCAAATGGCAGAATTTTCTAAGGCAATTGCCTCATAAAAAGAGCTTGTTCTCAAATACATTCATTCTGAGGCTGCCATTTATCCACAAAAATAAGTCACAGTATTTGCAGACATATAATATTCCTCAGTTAATATCTGGGGAATTTAAGGAAGATTTTCATAAATTACTCTTAGTAATTCAACAGAATTGAAGGTGAAAAAGGCATGAGTGTTCTGTCCCTCACACCTGTAGAGCATCTTGTGTTATCATCTCTTCTTTAAGGCAGGGACTGAGTAAAATGTCACAGCACAAGTGACAACTCTTGACCTCCTTTCTTATGAAGACAGGATGCACAACACTCATTTAAAAATAGAGAGCAGATGAGATATAAAAGTGATTCATTTTACAAGCCCCTTTAAATATATGTGGAAAGATTTTTTCATTAGATAGAATTGGGGTATTAAAGTCTACATGTAAGATTTCCCAAGTCATTTCCTATTATTAGATTATTGCTATTATTTTCCTGTTAATTCAATAAAAGCCTTTGTTTTTTTTACCTTTTTTACTTCTGGGACAGATTTTCTTTGTTGAAGAAGGATTAAGAGTTGTCAGTCTAGGCACTAATGTGATATATGTTCAAAAAATCACAAGCATTTAATATTTGAAAAGTTGCCTTTCTTATGGTTTATTTATTTTAACATGATACTATGTCAAAATAGAAACTTCTACATTCATCATATTCAGCATGCATCAAGAATTGCAACATAATAGATGTGTTGAGACAATCTGGCAAGACAACTGTGGAGAGCATTTTATTAAATACTCTTAAATTACTTCCACTAAGAAATATCTTTTAACAAGTGAGACTTGAAAAGCAATGACTTGCAAAAAAGGTAAAATTCAAAATATATTTTGAGGTACATTGGAAAAATTTTCTTCACAAGAAAATTTTTGTGTAAGGTTACTCCTTTTGCTGCCTTTTTTTGTTTAATCCCTCATTTGGGCATTGAAAAATAGAAGAGGAAAAATTGGTGCACACCTAAACAAAACTTCATGTTTTTATTGATAATTATTACTAGATCTTTTGCCTAATTAAAATATTTTATACTATCAAATGCTTTTCATTGCACAAGAATATTGATTTTTTAATATAGGCTTTTTGCATGGAAAAAGGTCTACCCTCCAACTAAAGAAATAATGAAGATGAGACTCATTAATGAAAAAATATGTGGTTTTCTCCAATGTTTATGAATTCATTACAGCATGCTATTCCTTCAGATATAAGAAATTCCAAGAAATCAAGTGTTATCAAGATTAACTACTAAAACGTTAGATCTAAGTTTTATGGAATATTTTTACATGCTCACTACCATGGTGGTAGTTTCGCAGACAAACAAGCAAAGAGGAAGGAAGGTCAAAGAAAATTCTGCAATGTATTTGTCAAAACCCGGGAAATGACTAAGGACTTGGGAATCCTGGCCCACAGCCCAATACTTATGACCACAAAATAAATACTGCACTCTAATATATCCAATCTAGCCAAAGTGTTTCAGTCTACATGACAGGGCTACCCAGAGCTGACAGGATATTAATTCTAAAATTGATCCCCATTGGTTTTTTAGGCAACCTTATATAAATCCTCCTGCAAGCCACACAATGCACAACTTTCATCTTACATTTACTTTTCATCATGTGCACATTATTTCCTATTAAAGCAGTTATGGGGCTATCTGATAGGAGTTTTGGGAAGTTTCCATAGTTCAGCGCTGCTGCCGATAGTGAGGACCCCTCTCTAAATAACCATCCTTAATCTCTTTAAAAGAGAGGAGAAAGAGAGAAGGTGGTGATGGCAAGTGTGGGCTGGGCTGCGAGCACAGCAGGTGGGCAGAGGCTCTCAGTGCCAGGCTCTCAGTATCTCCCCACAGGACAGCAAAGGGAACCCACTCCCACAGCCGTGTTGGCTGCACTGCTTACTGACCCCCTGCTGAAAGCCCACCCCCCCCATGGAAAATGAGTAATAAAAAATTATGATGCTAAAATGAATTTGGCTCATCCTTAAGACTCCATAATAAAATCAGAAGTGCACCTAGTGTTCTGCACATTGTAAGATTATTACTCACATGTTTACTTTTTTTTGTTGAAGTGAGAGGAAGAATCAAATCCAAATTAATTAAGCTTCATGTAAGAGTGGCATTGGTAGATACAGTTAATTTTCATCTTCTACCAAAGAGATTAGAGTTCATATCTCAAAGGTAATTGAAAGCCCATATTTGAAAGGAAATAATTCCCTTAGGTTCAGAAGCAGGATTTACTTAACCTACAATGAATGAAGGAGTGGTGCAGTGACTTTAGCTAATATAACAGCTTTATGCTCTTCGGATATTTTTTCACTGAAATTTCCCTCCTGCTTCCTGTGTTTGACATTTTAAGGAGTACATTAGTTGAGTTTTTCAATGAGTCTCTATGGTAACAGTAAAAATGCCCAATCAAAATACTTTACCTCCTCTGCCTTCTTGCCTGTTCACCCAGCAGAAGCTGCAAAGCAGAGAAGTGAGAATCACTGGCCCTTTCAAGTGTAATGGGAGTGTATTATAAAGTAGGAAGAAATGATCTGTAGATTTCAAGACTACTAATGATCACACTAACCAGAGAAAGAAGTAATCATTTGTTAAGTAGCAGCTCCAGCATCAAATAATTTCCATTTCAAAATTAATTTTTTTATATAAAACTGAATAATTTATACTTTGTTTTGTATTAAATCTAAGAATTGATCTTTCAGTTTATCAGCCAACACTGGGCTCTACTGGAGTACAGCAGCAGGTGCAATATTTTCATTAAGTATTTTAGTATAAGTAAACACAAAATGCCACTTTTCTGGCAACGTGTATATATTTTTCTGGAAAAGTAATAATCACCAACTCTATTTTTACACATGTAAAATAAAGACATGTGTTAATAGATTGCCTGAATTTTTAAAAAAATGGAGGAAGGCAGAAAAGATACATGGGATTAAACCTTCTTGTCAGGAAACCATGGTAGCCAACTGAAATCTATTGAAGGGATATTAGTGAGCAGATATTGTTGTAGCAAGAACGGCTTTTCAATCTATTACTGCTTCTTTCAAGAGGTACCAGAGGCTCAGCTGAGATCCCCTAAAATGTAACTGAGCCAGTGTACTGCCATTTCCCCTAGAAACTGTTTAGCTGTATAAGATGTATTTTAGAAAGCTATTCAGTGTGCCGTGGGACACCTCCCTCACCATTGTCAGAGCAGTGGTGCCAGGCTGGAGGTTGCCAGCGTTTGCCCGCCAGGAAAGCCCTCAGGGGCCGCATCCTTGCCAGCCCAGCATGGCAGGCTGGGAGCTGGACCGCATCACGGGGCTGCTGCAAGGCCCTGCTTGTGCTGCCTGGTCACGGCAGCCTGCTCTGAACAGAGAGCCAGGCAGCACACAAGCACATCCATTTCACTGTTCTAATCAACCCAGCGCGAGCTGTAACGTGGTTATTCATAGCTTAACCTTTTGAAGATCATCCATCATTAATAAAAAGTGATATGTTCATAAAAATGCACTCGTAATTAATAGTCTTTTCAGCAATGCAGAAACAAACTGCAACGTTTTAGTGTGATTAAGAAAACTTTTCTCTGGCATTTGGTACTCAGTGGACAGCTTCTCATTGGTTTCTAATGAACCCTGGCCATTTTGTTTAAATCAGCTGAGGATCTCCTTGGAAGTGGATAACTACAGTTGCTTAGGAGGTAAGTAAATTAATTAACCGTGAACAGATGCATTGTGTCCAAAACAGATTTAAGTCACTCGTTTTGACTTTCTATTGTTTGCCCCTTTTCAGGAACCACTGAGTGAGACAAAGACAGGAAAGCCAAAAAAGCTGCACAAAAGATGGCATCTCAACTGCAGTGTTTGCGCTAGGTTTCCATTACCAAATAATTAGTGTTTGTCCAACTTTTAACCAGCAAGGTAGCTTGATTGAGTTTTGTTTAAAGGTAATGATAAATGTAGCAAGAGAGAAATAACTCAGGGTACATTGCAAGTCCCAAGTATCTCCAATTCATAAATGCAACATCAAAAACAGATAGAACACATACAAAAGTAAAACATATTCAATTATTTATGTGTGAAAAACTGGAATTCTGCATGCATTTAAAACAAACCTTGATATTTGCACAACATCATGACTTTTAAAAAAGCTCTGAAAGGGCTAAAACCAAAATTCAACTGGAAATTAAAATATAAATTAGTGTTGTATATTTATAGAATGTGCTATTAAGAAAACTTCCCTGTCCAACCATCCAGGCACCCCTCTGGCAGTCGCACTTAACCACCTGAGCTCAGACTGAGGCTTCTTCACTACACACCCCACCCTCACACAGTCACACCGGGTTTCCTCACCAGCTCAATCTCAGGTTCCCCACAGCAGAATCTTAGATGTCCAGATGCTTCAAATAGTTTAATCTTGCTGCAATAACAATAACAAAACGGCAGCTCAAGCTGGGTGCCTCCAAGGAGGGACCCCAAGCAAAGAAACCTGTGGGCTTTTATACTTAAACAGTCTAAGCAAGCAAAAATCTGGGGTCATCAGCCCCTGCCCTGTGCATTCACCTTGCTGGGCCACAAGTCCCTGTGCCCTTTGTTAGGCAAAGAGTTGGCTGCTCACAGCCTCTTGCCCAGGGCTTTCTCCACCCAGAGCTCAATCTGCAGCTGGTACTGCCTCTTGCAAACTGATGAGTACCTGCCCCGAATGTATTCCTTAACAACGAAAAACATCAAAGCTGACAAAAATTACAAGCAGTGCAGTTTCACTGAAGAGAAGCTGTAGATGAACAGCTGCACATGGTTTTCAGAATTTTTATTAAAAAAGAACACATGTGAAGTCAAGCAGATAAGTGAAACATTTCCAAATACAGTAACTATTGATAAATTATATCAGAACTGAAAAAAGATTTTTGAATTCCAGTGAACTTGTTCCATGGTCACATCAGATGTTATTCATGAGTTGTTACTACTGTACTGAATTTTTGACAAAAAATGCTGTTGCAAATTCAAGATCTAAAAAGTGGCTGGTACATATAGATCAAGACATAATGTAGTATGAGGAGGTAATGAAAGAGATAATCAAAGGCATGTTTATAATACAGAACTACAAAGAACTGATCATTCTCATTAGCTTTCAGAAGTTAATTAACATGCAAATGATTATTAAGATTTTCCAATGAAACCATGAATGGGTTTTTTTTACTGTCTTTTTGCTTACTTTAATTACCCCATGACAGGAAGTGTAAATCACAATCAAAATCAGTACAGTACATTTGTTATATAAATGCTTCTCCACATTGAAACTATTCAGATACAGGGAAGAGTGATGTAAAGGCCTTTTTCCTTCATTCTAGTCTGCCTTATTGTCATGTTTTCAACCCAGCCAGCAGCTCAGCCCCTGCTCATTCTTCTTCAGTGGAATGATGAGAGAATCAGAAGAGTGAAAGTGGGAAAACACAGTGCATTGAGATAAAGACAGCCTAATAGCTAAAGCAGACAGTGCAGTAACAACAAAAGCAAAACAAGAGATTCATCCACTTCTCATGGGCTAGCAGGTGTTCAGCCATCCCCAGGAAAGCTGGGGTCCATCATATGCAACCTGGGAAGACAAACAGCATCACTCAGAATGACTTCCCTCTTCTTCCTACGCAGTCCAGCTTTTGTTTCTGAGAACATCATAGAGTCTGGGACATTCTTGGTCAGTTGGGATCAGCTGTCCCAGCTCTGCCCCCTCCTAATTCCTTGTGCACTCTCAGCCTACACCCTGGCAGGGTGGGGTAGAGGCAGACAAGGCCTTGACTCTGTATGAGCGCTGCTCAGCAACAGCTAAAACTTCCTTGTGTTATCAACACTGTTTCTTCCAAAAAGCCAAAACACAGCCCCATACCAGCAACTATCAAGAAAATTCACTCTATCCCAGACAAAACCAACAAAGTCTCCACACCTTGGATCATATAATTTAATTAATATGCAAATCTCACACTATCCAATTGGATTGTCCGTTCCTGCCCATCTTTTTCCACATATCTTGCCATCCAGATTGCACATTGGGGCATATCACTGTGTGATTCTCCTGAAATAGTGTGAAAACTTTTGGAAAAGCCAGGAACAGATTTTTGAGACACATCACATACAAGCATTCTGATTACTCAGGTATGTTCAAGGTCATGGAGAGCCATTCCAGCAAGACAGAAGGCATCTACATCACAGAAGACAGGGAAGGTACCAGTCTTTGTTTTCTCCACAAATTGGCTCTTGGAGGAGAAGAGGGGAAAAGTGTAATTGCTAATTTATTCCCACAGCACTTGGACAACAGCACTACAGGTAACAAATATCAAATATGATAAAGATCTCAAGATTCTCAAAAGTGCTTTAAGAGGTTCTTTCTACCTAAACAAAGGAAATATACATAGAGGCTACATATGCCTAGTCATTTTTACATGAAAGAAAAAAAAAAAAAGTAACCTCAAGGCCTCTATTCCAATACCTCTCATACTATTCTGTCCCATGACAGAAAAATTGAAAAAATAAGTGACATGATGACAAGAAAACTGAGAATCAATGTTACACCATTTAAAGTTAAAAATTCTCTTAGTCATGTGCCACTGGCTAAACTGTGTATCTGTCATAGACACATAATATCTTAAGAACATACCTGAGATATAAAATTTATGTTTTGTCATTAATGAAAATTAAAGGTAATCATTTCCTCTATAATCAGATTAAAAATTCAGTCTTTGAGTCAATCTACCTCAAGGTTAAGTTTGCTTTGCAATACAAGACAATGTATTGCTCTGTATTTCATGTTGGTAGAGTACTGCTCCCGTGGTCTTAACAAAGAAAAAATTGAACACGGACTTGCTTTGACAGTTTTTGACAAAAACAGAGACACAGGAAAGTGCATGAAGTTTGGGGGTTTTGTTGTTGTTGCTTTTAAATCGCCAGTGCTCGCAGCCTTCCCAAGTCAATTTGTCTCTTAAATTCTCAGCTTGTGCCATAGATGAGGTCAAGCAGCAAGTGGAGGCATTCATAATCTTCTAAATTAAATGACCATCTCGGCAAGAGATCCCACTCCTTTAGCAGCATGCAGTTAAGGGATTACTGGAGCATTACTGCAGTAGACAAGGAAAGCCTAGGTATCAACTCAATAGCAGAATCTTATGGAAATGGCAGTTTCAGCAATAAGCCATATGGGTCACAAATGAGGTAAGTAAACTCAGAAAATCCTTTAAAGGCAAGTATTTCCCTCAGCACTCTCCTACAGATTCTGAAACTGAGATTAGTGAAATGGTGTCTTTCACTGAATCCCTAGAGTGTCATAATTTAATAGTATTTCACAGCTACAGTACATCATCACATTACATTACACTCTCCCTGTCGCCATACAAACTACAATACCATGAAGTGATAACACAGTGTAATGAGACATACAATACAGTGTAATGTGATATACAAGAAAGTCAATGCAGCATATCTCAAAAATTACCCCCATTTAAAAGGAAACTTAATACATATTTCATATAAATGTACAGGTCATTCTTTTTGTCCATTTTTTGGATGTGTTTAATCGCTGTGCATCTTGATACTTCCACAGAGAAATTTAATATTATAATCAGAAGCAATCATATTTTACTAAGAAAGCTGAAATCATAAAACAGAAACCATTTTCTATGCAACTTTCTGAAAGGACTTTAAAAGTCTTAAAAAATGCTTTTACAGGAAAAGAGCTCAAGCAATCTTATAGGATCCTCATGTCTCTGAGAGGTGATATTCATTGCAATTAACATTGTCTACAGAATTAAAAATCAAGTTGGTTGGTGCTGGCTTCCTCCACACACATGTGGACATTAATATCCTTATATCTTGGCTATTCCATGAGTACCTTCATGGATAAATATCTAATCTTTCCTAACGTCTGTTGAGATGTGAGTTAGGGAATTTCTGCCTTTGCAACAGGAAAAAGTGGTTAAAATCTAGTAATAAAACCTCTCAAGGAAAAGTTCATAAGGACAAACTTAGATGCAGATGGATTTAAGTACACATTATGAGTCTCTCCAAAGAAAAAACATTCGAGTATGAGCTAATTAGAGGAATATTGCACTAACATCACATTTATTGGGAGAACAGCTATTACTTAAAGGAAGCCTAGATAAGAACCCACACAAAACACACTTCTCAGATCTCCCCACTAGATGGGTAAAGTAGCTGATTTTTTTTGTGTGTCAAAATTAATACTTCGTATTGTCAATTCTTTAAATGTGTAGTAAAATTGCCCAGCTAGCCTAAAGAAGCTGATTTTCTCTCACAACCCTCTGCATTTATCTGGAGCTGTGTCAATCTGCAGCATACCCTCTTCCAGCTTAAAAAGCTAGGTGTTTGTCACCTTCTGTCTGCTGAGAAAGGAAGATATAAATAGCTAACAGGAGAGAAAACTGTATACCAAGGCACCCTACAGCCACCTCCCACTTTCACACATGTGAAGAGATTTCTTTCAGCATGTTTCAGTGAGGATTGTAGGGTCATCAGTGGGACAGCAGGAAATGGAACTCAGACTAGGAAACTGCTCTGTGTCTGTCAAAAAATCATTTAACATTGGTATTACAAAACAGATTAAGTTAGAATATATTTCAGGAAAAAAATAACAAATATGCATCCAGTCCTCCACCTCTGTAAAATAAGTATTCAGTGTCCTTGAACACACAAAGTAATCTTTTCATCATATTTTCAAATTTTAACTCATTCTTTTAACAGGTCCTAAGTATATGTTTTATTAATTTGCAATCATGATATGATTTTCTAATTCTTATTGTTCTACAGGACTTGTATACGAGACATGAAATTTGAACCACATTTTTTGAATCTTGCTGAGATGTATTAATTTAGGATTATTACTGTCAAGAGTGAAATATTCTCCTAAACATGCTGCTTCGCATCACAAAACTTCACAATTGAATTGGCATTCTGTTATATCAAACTAGTAAAGTTATCTGCCATTTAAAATAATCAGTAATAATGGCTGTTATATGGAATGTAAAGATGCCTGTTCTCAATCAGAACAACCTCAAAACCTCAACTTCTCCCACCCCAGAAAATTCAGTGTTTATGAATAACATTCTCTTCGTTACTGATAATTTTTCAAAAGCCTGAAAGATGATGTTTTTTCAAAAAATCCATGTGCAGAAAAAGTTTTGATCAATTCATGTATAGTTATTAGTGGGGTGAGTGGTTTGCCTGATTATCTTTTTCCTTTTTCCTTCATAGAATTAAAGCTGATGGCTTACTTAAATGTAGTTATTTGCATATTCGGGCATTCACATTAAAATATATTGAGGTGGACAATTACAGAAAAAAAAATTCACCCAGAGGCTTGTGCTGCTCCAGGACTCACTCATGTGCTGCAGATTTCACAGCTAATGGTGTGTAAATGTGAAAAAGAGGTCCTCTAAGACATCATGACTTTAACATAAGATTTGAAAATAAAAATAATATCCTTAAAGCAAGACATCTTTAATATTTTCAACACTATTAAAGAAACTAAAGCAGAGAAATGTTGCAGTCTTTACAAATAATTGCATTTCCAACAAATGTGCAAGAATATTGTTAATTGATCAGAAGAGCTAAGGAGGGAATTACATTTGCAAATGGATAATTTCAAAATTTTGCTACCATGGTCTAGAAGAGTCCATTTTCTGCACTTGAAATCCATTGCCTAAATCTTCTTAGTTATCCTAGATGAAAAGTCTGTACATTTTTCCCCATTCTGGCAAGACCTCTAACACCCTCTTGAAACAGAAAAAGGAGTTTTTTAGCTTTAGCTCTCCTTTATATCTCACACAGGATTAATCCTCTGAGATGAGCGTGGCCAAAGGCACAAGATAGAAAGCATAGTTATTACTTTGGCAGGTTGTTAAAGTCTTTTATTTGGAATCTAACATTGTCTTTGTTGTTACAAGGAAAACTGTTCAGCATTCTTGTAGTATTTGTTCCATTCCAGTTTCCTGGCATATAGCCTTTTTGTAAGCACTTCAGAGGCTAGTGCTTGTGCTTAAAAAGGCCATTTTATGTTTGCAGTATGATCTTTCTGCCTAGAGTCATGCTAAGAAGAGGAATGAGATATGCTGCAAAATTCTAACACTGATGCCTGTTTTCATTCTTCCCTGTACCCATGTAGTTGTGAGGGCTTTGCTCTACACATTCATCTCCCTTGCAGAAACTCCCAGTATCTTTCCCTAAGACAACCTGGGAGACGTGACAGCTATATGGGAGAGCCAAGATACTGAAGCAGAAAAAAGAGATGAAGGATAAGACTGTGCAAAAATATAATTACATGATTAATAACACATCCTCTTCTTCTTCTATAGTGGTAAAATCCCCACTGAAGCTTTTAGATCTGCAACTTTTCCAGCTTGTTCCATTTTGTCCAACCTTTTGAATATTAACTTCTAACTTTTGTTCAGACTTACAGTCTTCGTTCTCCAGCATGCAAACAGAGTAAGAAGTTATGAATTGTTTTTATTTGTAAGAAGTTATGCAATGACCTCTACTGTGGATGTTCAAGTCCTGGAATATAATAGTAAAATAACATGAACAATGAAAGAGCAATCAGGCCCATTATTCCTTGGGTTACACAAAGTTTTCTTGTCCATTCAGTGCAGCATCTCAGTCCCTACTTTTAGACTAATGCAGTTTCATTAACTTCTCTTTACTGTACTCCCTTTCATGGACATCCTAAAAACCTCCTGGTGATGTGCGAACAGAAATCTTTGTTTAGAAAAGAAATCTTAATTTATAAACCATTATTTATTTCCAGAATTTATATAAAACAAAGGTATTTTTTGTAAGCCGCAGTCTTTTTATCAGGGTGAATGACAGCAGATTTGAAAAGAGCAGAACATATCTTTGTTTGCCTGTCCATAGCTGAAGTTATGGCATAGAGCACTAAACCAATGTCTCTTAAGACACCAAATAAATTTTCTTTCAGGATTAATGGTCCACTGCTAGTGTGAAGGAGATTAAAACTAGAAGCAAAGAGACAAGAGAGTCCAGGACTGCCCCACGGTTCATTTCTATGGAATTTGTTCGTGAGCAGAGCCAAGAAGTCAAGCATTTAGGTAAACAGTTCAGCATGAAATTGCTTACTGAATGCTGTCAGACATTATGGTCAAATGCATCTGCTGCACAGTTAGGCAGTAGATAGAGTGACTTAGCACTGCATACAAATCACTGGGATTCTGTGTGCTGGTACCAACTGAAAGGCTGGCAGCCGAAAGGTTGCCAGTCACCGCGTGTCACTTCTTCATTTGCATCACATTGGTATTCAGACAGTTGCAAGCAACCCCAAAAGTGAATTTATTGCTACCAGAAAGTCAATATTTTACAATAACTTTAGGAATTCTGAAGCACTAATTTAAAAGATTACAGAGCAAACCATTTACTGTTTTATATGCATGTATATTGCTGCTCATTGCCACAGATACCGAAAATTAGAGTAGTCCTGTGAAGCTCTTAATTTTAGACACTTGGTCTTTTACAAAGAAAACTGTCAATATTTGGTTTAACTAGTAAAACTAAGTTTTTAGAGACCTCCTTGACTTTCCTTGAACAATTATGTATTGTTCGTGGTTCATTTGTCTCTCACTTTTTAATTTTCTTGAAACAACATTTCATTAGGTTTTTTTGCCCTGAAATGTGACATCAGGCTGTCAAATCAAACCACCCTATTTCCTTTGGAAATATCAGTCTTGCAAAGAACTGTCCTGAAAAATAAAAGCAAGTTGAACCAACAAAATGAAAAGTAAGGAATGCTCTGATTTTTTACACTTTCCTTAAGCGTATAAAACACCAACAGAACTTAAATTTCAGTATTTTTTTCTATGTTTTTTATATATGAAAACAGAGAAACAGAGACAACTAAGTCTACAACATATGCTATCATAGTAATATCTATGCTTTCATAATGCTTCAATAAAAGCATATCTATGCTTTCATAATAATTTTCTTCATCGTCATACCAATTATAATAGGAGTGTTCAGAAACTGACTCGTTCCCCTAATAATTGGAGCCCCAGACATAGCATTCCCACGAATAAACAGCATAAGCTTCTGACTACTCTCCCCATCCTTCCTTCTCCTCCTAGCATCTTCCACAGTCAAAGCAGGCGTTGGGACAGGCTGAACAGTACACCTCCCACTAGCCAGCAACACAGCTCGCGCTAGAGCCTCAGTCGACCTCACGATCTTCAAACCCCAACAAACAAACCCAAACATCTAAATTACATAAATACTCCCTTCATCATCACCATTTGTTTTTGGAAGTACAGAAATCCCTATTCCCTTGGTGAATATGAGACTGATACTCAGCATTCATTTAATTCAAACATTACCTGATCACATGACTATGGAAATTTACCTGCACGGAATTGTCCTTATTTATGTAACTTGTCTTTCATACAATGGATGGACTGAATCTCCTACTTATCCTTCCCATACATATAAATCAGATTTTTTTTTTTTTTTTGTTATAAATTGGTGGCTTTCCCTATTTGGGAGAAAAAATAAGTCTTCAACAAAGACACAAATCTATCAAGCAAAATTTGAATTCTGCCCCATAGGCACGTATTTCCCACCTGACACTGTCTTTTTGTCTTCATCTAAAGATACATTTAAGTTGATATTTCTGCAGCTGCAATACAGAAGAGGTAAAAGGCAGCAATAAGTTCTGCAGTTTGTGAGAGGGAGCATGCATTTTGAACTGAGAAGGAAGCATTTCTCAGCAACTAATAATGGTAGTTCACAAGTCTGATTATGCCAGTACTGACTCCTAGAAAAGACCAACCGATATAATTGATCTTGTAACATTTAAAGGCTCTTCACTTTAAGCGTATTTTATTGCTGCCTGGCTACAATTATGTTGACCAGAAGTGAGGCCAGCTCTGGGGTTCAGAACTCAGAGGAAAATCAGTTCAGCATGTAACCACTTCACTCCTAATGGCAGAAGTTGCATGGGAAATTAATTTTCAGGATCACATTAAGCCAGACTGCAGAACTATTGTGGGATTCACTTGGATAAAATTGCTCTAGCTGCTGGAAAGATGAGTGTCAGTAATGATATTTATTAAACAAAATGAATAACGTTTGGAAGCCATGGAAACCAGAGAACTAAAATTGGGTATATGCACCAAGTGCAAGAGGTCACCAAGAGCTTTTAAGACAATCAAAAGACTTCAAGTACAATTGCAGATTAGATAAATTCCTAAGCATTTTCATCCACCCTCTATCTCATAGAAGATAATAAAGTAAAATTAACAGAAAATACAAGAATGTATAATCAAGGAAATGAATGTCCAGGCCTGCTATAATGAATGTCCAGGCCTGCTATAGAAGAATATTTTCATCCTTTGAATATCAGCCTCAGTTAAGCTTCCATTCTTTATGATCCAAAGACCAATTCTTTACCTAGATAGACTGAAAAACAGAAGGAAAAAAAAAAAAAAAAAAGAAGGGATGGAGGGGGCAGGGAAATCTCCTCGCTAGAATTAAAATTTGTAAAAAAATGCATAGAAATCTGTACAGATGTAGTCCATAAAGGTGTGAATCTTATAAGTAAAACAAAATATATTTGACAGAAATTAAATTAGAAAAGGTAATGGATTAAAACACATTTAAAGACACATGGCTCTGAATGACAGGGGGGTTTATTTTGCTTTTCTCTGGAAGACTACCGTATTCTAAATCTTTCAAAATATCACATTCATGTTTACTTTTATAACTATTATTAGTTCAGGTGACTAGTTGAACTATTTACACTGTGTAAAGTTAAGATTTTAAGACCACAAATGAGAGAGATAGAAGAAGGAAGAGATTTAAAAAAGCCAAATAAGTTTGTTTTCTAAAAAGCTAACAGAGACCTCTGCTTTTGAAATATAGCAAAATATTTTTATTTGGAATTTTAGCTTAAGTAATTCTTTAAGAAAAGGAAAAAATGCTAGGTCACTATAGTTGCCACAAAAATTCTACAATACACTTCCTATCTCTTGTACAATGTAAAAGAAATAAATGAAAAATGCATTCACACAGCTTCTTTTTTTTTTTTTTAACAATCATCCAGTTGTTCAGAATATCTTAACTTAGAAATGAGATCTCAGTTCTTTCACAGAGCATTTTGCATTGCTTTATGGACAATACAGCACTTATTACACTCGAACTACTGTTTCATTAGTCATATTATCAGCAGGAATAATGGTGTCAGGTACTTTCGCTTAAAAATATGTGTTTAAATGCAAATATACAACTAAAAATAGGGTTTTTAAAGATTTTTAAAAGCAGTCAGATTTACTCTGTAACAAAAGAGAAAAAAAGATAATGTTACTTCCAGCAGGAGCACTCAAATTTAAAACACCATCTTATTGTGTTTCATTTGAAGCCATATTACATTATAAGGTACAAATACAGTGAGAGTTAATCAAGCATACCTCGTATCTAAAGCTGACAGCTTTCTAAGATAATACAAGTGGTTCATTTTACCCATTAGTGGGAACATCATAAGGGTGAAAATGTCCTTTAATACTCAACTTCCATAAATAGGCCATCTGTTTTCCATTAGCTCAATATAAAGATGTACTGAAATAAAGCCAGACTCCTGTATTTGATAACAGTAACATCCTTTACCATACCTAGAATTACTTAGTTATTCACCTTTAAAAACTCAGAGCCACAGATGCCATTTATGTGGCATATTCCATGTTCTGGAACACCTGCATTTTGCAACACATCCCTATATTACTGCACTGTAAGCATTTCTGTCCTAAATTGATGCAAAAATTTTTGTACATGTGAGCACACTGGTAGGGAAGAAAGCAGCACCTTCAACTGGGATATCTAATGCTTAGTGGGGAAAAATAAATAAACAAAAGGAACATGTGTAAATGACATGGCCACATTTCTTTAAACTGCTCACCTCCAGCATTTTCTCCCAGCTCCTAAAAACCTTTTACTTATTTGAAGGGGCAAGAGTTGATAAGATGCTTCTCCTCCCTTCCATGTTTTTCATAAGATGGCAACATTAAGGAAATATCATTCAGAGAAGACAGCAGTCCCATTCCAGATCTTGCAGTCAGAATTGGATGGATCTATTTCAACAGTACAGAGATGGCTAAGCACCCATGATGCTAGAGATTCACAGTGTTACATCTTCATGGTTCTAACCAGTGAACGTTCCAAGAAATGTTCTGAAGTAATCTGTCCACATTGCCAAGTGTCTTTCTGCACCCTGAAAACATAGGTGGATTTAAGAACAGGAGATGCAAAAGCACCATAACAATAAAAAGTAGAAATCTGTATGCGCTTTGTTTAAGTCTCGCACTGAAATAATTTTTAAAACCCTTTGGTATTTTAATTGGTACAGGATCAGAACTGGTGCTCTTTTCCTTGTAGTGATGTTTTTTTGTTTTTTGTTTTGGTTTTTTTTTTTTTTCTGAATATATTGTATAATTACTTTGTGATTAGGAAAAAAAAAAGAAAACTTTAAAGCTGAAAATAATACTTTCCACAATTAGTGAGGAACTTATTACATGAAGGATATGTGCCACCAACTGTTTTCATACCTGAGGGATACATGCCACAAACTGTTTTCACTATCCTAATCAGGGAATGGGGTTATGATTATTTTTAATTTATTTTCCTAAGGTTATGTCTTTAAGGAATTTGAGAGGTCCACTTAAAAATTGTTTTCTATAAAAACGGGATCCCTGCAAGATTTGTAGAGAAAGTGATACACATATCTTGTATCCATATATGTGTATATATGTTTGAATACAGATATATATATATGTATGTATATGTATATGTGTGTATGTATATATATATATATATATATATATATATATATATACACATAAAGCCACAAAGTGTGAGTCTAAAGGGTAAGACTGAAGACAGAAAAGATGAAATGTCTATGTCAAGAACTGAGGAAGTCAATGTCTCCTCATTATAAGGGAGGAAGTACTCATAAACAAAATCCTTTATGTCTGGGGGAAGAAAATCCCCATGAAGTAATGCAAAAAGTAACTAATTTTGTAATTTGCTGTAGCCAAAAGCCACCAATATGTCCTCTAATTTCCTTTTCCACTAGCCAAGCTTCAAAGGCTTAATTTGATTCTTTCTGTGGTAACTTTCCAGACTGGCATCTGCCTCTGTGACAATGATGCCTGATTATTGTCGCTCCCTACTCTCAAGCTTGTAGCTTGTTCAGAGCACTACAACATGATTATGCTAATGCTTGCTTCCTTTCCTTTTATTACTATTTGTTTGAAGATTAGCCTAGATGTGTTAGTGTATAATCAAAGTCCATACTGAAGCACTCTGTTAAAAATCTGCTGTGAAGAATAGGGAGTAGTTTGCCTTTCTTTCCACCTGTAAGATAGACAAATTCTTTTTTTTTTCTTCTGATTTTCCTCCCCTCCACACACTGGCTTCCTTCTCAGACCCATTTGGATGAGGCAGCCTTTTGATACAGCATGCAGGTTTAAATATTGTCTGACAGGAAGCAACTGAAGTAATTATTATACATGTCTTTCAATTTATATTTCAATATGGAACTGATAAACTTCATGGGGCAGCTCTTCAGCTGATGTAAGTCATTATAGCATCTTTAGCTTCAATGAACCTTTATAATTTTACCATAGAGGAGATGGCTCTTTTGCTGTTTACCATATTTAGAACAGCTATTCAGCAACTCAAGTACTGCTTTTGAAGCTCTGATTGAAATTACTGCTCATTACAGCCTCTGCTATTTTTTTAAATACAATCATCCACATAAAATGCACAAACATTTCATCTCTTCTAATATTATTTCATTTTAAGTTTCTTCTCCTGCAGGATTGCATATGACTTGATTAATCTCATTCCACATTTTAGTTATTTTCTTGGCTAATTTTCTTTAAAATTCTCCATATCACAGTGCAGTGGTCTCCATATTTCTGAGGAGCCTCTGCCTCTTTTTCATTCCTGCAATTTTTAACCTTAAGAAGATTAATTCAGAAATATTGAATTATCCCATCTACTTTTAAGATAAAATTGATATTTTCTCTAGATTGCTGTCATTTAGAGAGAGCACCATCTCTACTAACTTTGCCAACTGCAGTTTAGATGTCCAGTCTAATTAAGTCATCCAACTCCCCCTGTCACCAGTGGAAGGAGGTAAGTTGAAAGTTGACATAAATCACATTTCAGGGCCATCCACCCCCCTCCACTTTTTATACAGAACAAAGAGATCTAGGCAGAGGCACCATTTTAAAAAACATCAAGGGAATGCTAAGGAAAGGAGTGAAAGTCTCCACTGTTCAGCAGTAACTCCAGCAGCGCACTGGTCAGTGTATTTAATTAGGAGGGTTTTGTTCTCACCTGTCCAGAACCACTCAGCTTAAGTACTCTATTTTGGACTGAAGACATTGCTATAATTTGTTGGAAGTGATGCACACTGCCTCATTCAATAGCCCTAATCTCTCTGTCACTGAGCCATTACCATTTTTGTTAGCCCAGCCCTAGGGAGCACAGAAGTGTGACAGAAATGAACGAACTTGTCCTGAGCAGATTTTGACCCTTATCACTGTGCTCTGCTAGCTCCAGGTGCCTCAAGGAGCAGCTAATGGTAAGTAAATCTGTGTCACTTATCACAGCTCCTGTACCCACTGTGACAAGGAAGAACCAATATGACATTTTGTGAACTAAGTGTCCTTCTAAACTGAGGCCACAAAGTTAATTCCCACTAAAAGAACAGGCAGAAGAGTCAGTCCACTTCAGCAATCAGGGTATGGCAAATCACATTGAATCACTGGTGCTACCTGAGCCCCATGTCCAGAGGGCAACTCCCAAAAATCTCATCCTCATGGCTGCTAAAGCTGACTGACTTGAATTTTGGGAGCCAATTGTGTGCTGATATACAAGCTTTCATCTTCATGAGAGTTAGTACCTCTCAAACATTTTATTACTCATGGAACAAGAAGCATAATTTGTACAACAATTGGCTGAATTACTCTGGGTTTTTTTCATACTACGCTGCAGTACATACACGGAAGCTGAATTCCTCTGATTTTAAAGTTTTCCTTTTTAATAAGACTGATGACTCTGTATGCAACTAGACCCACAGATAAAATTCAATTCAGCTTTCAGTTCAAATGTATTCTTAAGAAAATTAATTCAGTGAGTGCTTGCAAAGTCAACCTGTTGATTAGTGGAATAATTTTTACATCACTTTTTAGATGCTTTCAGGTTGCCTTTATCCACTGCAAAATATTTGTGCCAAAAGAGTGGAAATTTTAATAGACAGTAGAAACCCGTGATATGATAGACATTATGATTCTAATAAATTTGTTTTTTTCAAAGACAACAAAACCATCATTTTGACAACCGAAAAAATGTCTACACAAAAAGAACTCCAGAATATACTAGCTCAAGGCCTCACCTCACTTAATAAAAACTCAACACCATTACCTTAGAATAGGTTCATAGTTGTCAATTTAATTAATTTTCTCTTATTTCTAGAGCAATATATTTATCAAGTTGGAGGAAGAAAATACAGCTAAACTAGTTCATGTAGAGGGCAAGGGAAAGCAGAAGGCCTGGGTAGGAAATGTAAAACCTAAGGACACGTCTTGGCCTAGTTGTTTAATCTGCTGCTTGATTCTGGACATAAATAATCTCAAATTTTGATATACTTAATTTCAATAATTTTATGTAATCTATTCTGTACTTCTCATTTTCAATAAAGATAAGTGTGGAAAATACAAAATAGGAAACTGTTTAATTAAATAATTAAATTCTGCAAATGCAATTTGTCCTAATGATATCAAATGCTTCACCCTTGTGTAGCAATGTCTTCTTAAATAACCACCACACATTTAATCTCCTGTGCTCATAGACACAATTTTAGGACAAAAAAGAAAGTTCAATCAAGTTTCCATGTAATCAATTAACTTGCACATATCAAACAGAATAGAAGCTCCTAGTCCTGAGAAGATATTTATCCTACTTACTATGAGTCCTGCTTATCTTGTCATGGTATGATAGCAATTATTCCTACCCCACCCCACCCCCTGAGGCGGGCTGAATTTGCCACGACAAGATACAATATTTGTATCAATCGCACAACAAACTCCATATCCTGCATTTTAGCATCAAGGCTCCATTTTAGGGTGTAGGATAGTTGGGTGTTACTCTTTTTAAACATGCAGCATTAAGAGTTTTTCATCCAGGTGGAAGACATAAAGGAAAGCTAGGACAGACAGGTACACTGTGGGAAAAAATGGCTTTGCCATAAACTCTAGGCAGAAAATTATGAGATTACAGCTCTTTAAACCCACAATGAAAAGACTCCTTTTTTTACCAAGGCACATTTAAAATGCTTCCTAGTCTTGTTTGCATCAGAGACACCCAGACAGGTGACTTTTTTATCTCCCTACAAGGCAGGACCTCGGGTACTTTCCAATTTGTCTTCTCTCACTTATGTTCCAAGAAATAGCAACCCAAGGACACGATACTTTCTTAAAGAGAAAGGAGGCAATTTGTCTCTACAATCCACTTCCTAGCTGTCCTTGCTCTTGTTCTTAAATTACTTAGCTATGCATCTGAAAACCAGTTCAGCAGTATCTGGGAAGGTACTGGAATAGTAATAAGACTCAGAGACCCTCAAGTTGGTCTTCAGCCAACAGACCTTGTTATGAACACAATTTCACAGATCTCATGAAGTACAATACTTTCAATTATTTTATGTGTTCTGTGACTGAAGAGACAGATTCAGACCTAATATGAAGGAAATAGTGCCACCTGCTGTGGTACCAGTAATATTCCTTCCAGTACGTAAGTCAGGGAAAACTCCAGAAGCTGAAATGCAAGCAGGATGAATTGCTCAATAGTTAACAATAATTAAATCACAAAGGAAGTTATAGCTTGCAGATGTCATTATTGTGGAGGATTTTTTTTTTTTTATTGAGTTAAAGGGATTTTTTTAAATTGAATTTTCATTGAGATATTAGACATGGCCCTGTTCTCCACCACATTGAAGTACAATTGTCTTTGTTATTCTACTTAGTTTGCTTCAGCAGACAGTGAAACTAAGCTCCTTCTGATGTGTCATCTAAGTAGTGTGGCATACAATATACATGTCCCTGCATTTTGATTCCTCTTTAACTTTCTGCTGTCACAAAACCAATATATGTATTTAGAGATTTTTCTTCTACACTAGTAGTTCTGTCTTCTTGACAGAAAATTGATTTTTCTCATCCTGATCCATGAGCCAAAATAAAACTGCTGCCCTATTACTCAAGATGTTACAATAAAATCAACTACAGCTTTAAAGCATGTCATTAGAGACAGAGACATTAGAATAACTATAAGTAGTCTGAAGTAGTTCCTTTATTGTAGAATTAAATAGCCCTAGTTCTCTGCTGATAACAAGATAGAGACTGCTAAATTCTTTGCTGCATTTACTGGACACTGTACAAAGAATAAATCTCCCCTTTTTGTTCTTTGGAAATAATATTCAGAAATAAATCCTACTCTAACTGGTATTCCATCACACTCATCTTGAAGCAAGATGGAAACTGACATTTATTTCTGTGTTCACTTATTTTGAAGACACCTTTAAGTGCAATAATTTAAAATTATTGCTTATATGGTGAGTTTACAGAGATAAATGCTGTTCTAACCACATCACCTCGTCATCATGACCTAGGATCTGCTACTTTACAGAAGGCATATGGTGACCTACAGAGTGTGCTGATGCCTCCTGATAATGTTGTAGAAGTGTCCACATCACATATCTACAAACCTGATCTATTCTTTTATTGAACTCTCTCTAGGAAACTAATCCAAGACAAAACTCCATTACAGATGAACTCTCTTCTTCTGCAAGTAGACACACAAGTCAGATTTTTAAGATATACACGTGTGGTGCTGCATGGTGATGAATAACCTGGCCTACCTATGCTACAGTGTTCAAGGATGCTGAGAGCCACAGCCCACTTAAACCCTCACAATAAATTTATTTCTGTACAAACTGGTAAGGATTGTTTCTTCTGATATGGTTTTGTTTTCCTGGAAATGAAAATGTGCGAAAGACACTGCCACTAATGATATCGAGGGATTCATGCCATGATGTTACTTCTTTTACTTCTTTCCTAAATGTAAATTTTATCTAGAGAGCCAGAAAAATTATCAAGGCCTCACTTTCTCAGACAAAGGAATGTTTATGTTTCTCCTGTAACTCACAGCTGACTTAAAATTAATTTCAGCGTCTACTGCAGATAAAAATACTGAAGCATCAGATTTAATATTAGTACTGTAACTTCTACCAATCAAAGGCAACAAGTGAGAAGGAAGATGTCTTTATTCTTACTGTTGACTCTAGACTTTTCTAATTTATACAAGGGGGCAGAGAATCAACCAGATCAAGATTTCAAGAGATGGTTTAAAACTCCTCTTCTTAACCTAAATTATCTTTCCTCATCCAATGAATTATGACCAATTCTGTAAAACAACATATATTCCTCCAAAAGGAATGAAAATAGGCATGCATTTCACTAAAGTTAATAACATTTCTTTTGTAGTACATTCTTTCCCAAACTTGTTGGCAATACAAGAAAAGTTTTATATTTTTGAAATTTTCTGTAATGTTTTAAAAAGTGTAATATTACAAACTAAATTAATTTGACTAACAAGTTTTTTAATTAGTTTATTTTGTGATAGGATTATTAAAATTTCATAAATATAAAATATATTGGTCCTAGGGTCTAATATGACATAAACCAAATTTACAAAATATGGGTTGTCGTAGTATTAGTATGTTTAGGCTTAGAGTAATGGGATTTTAGGAAAATATTATTTTAAATTATTCTGTGTAGTTTTCTATCTAGCCAACAGTGATCTCCTTAGAAAATAATGACTTATATTTTTTACATAATTTATCTCCTTTTCCCTCTTTCTGACTTAAAATTTTTGGTTTATTTTATTGTTTCATTATTTTATTCTATGAAATTAAATTAGACATTTTTTTATAAGTGAAAACAAACATGAAAAAAGAAAGAAAAAGAAAAGAATATATCTGTATTTGGTCCTTTGCTTGATGCTAGTACATAGCAAAGAGTGAAATTCTACAAATAGTCACAGTTCTCATGGGTGTGCCAAGATGAAATCCTACTGATCTCAGAATATATAGTTGAAGAATCATTACCATTGAATGCTCTTTAGATATACTTACAAGTCCACGTTCAAATAAATCTTTACCACATTTCACACTGGAATCTTAAATAGTTTTTGAATTATAAAATCAATTCAGCCTGGTAAGTTATTGTCACACATATATACATATATATACACACATATATTGTGTCACATAGTGCCACAAGAGGGTTATTATGTTAGAAGACAGCATTATTTGCAGGTATTCCCCCAAACAGCAAAGCAAGATAAAATACTAATCACATTTACTTGATCTTTTCTCTTGTCAAGTGTTTGAATATGTTTACTCCTGAAACCACTGACTATAATATCTAGTTCTGCAAATAGACAAGGAAGTCCATTTTCTTCCTGTAAAGACTAGTTAAGTAAGATTAACATTCCTTTAGAGAACCAGTACAAATCTTATGAAATTCCTGTTTTACGTGACTCCAGGAATTTATGGGAGTTTAATTTATTGTTCCATTTTTCTAGAATACCCCAAGCAGAAAATACACATATAAATCATGTTGTATGTATCCATATATGCAGAATTACCATATATGCATAATCAGAATTTGCAGATTCAAAGTTCTGCTGAAGATTTTGTGGTTAAATATAAGTTATTTCCTACAAAGTTTAAGTTTCAGAAAGGTTTTTGTACAACAAAGGTCTGCATGACTATTCAAATGACAAAGAAATTATCCCAATGAAATGTCCTTACATAAACCAACAAGCAAACTAGGTTCTATTTTCAGACTTTGGTGCTTAAAACAGTGAAAAACCTGATAAGCATTCATGGCTGAATCTTTTTTTCCATTTTGTTTAATGCTCTAAGACATCCTAATGTGAATGTTTTGGCTTTTATTTTTCCTTTTTTGACTATGAAGATGGCCCCTATGTATAAGTGCTAATGAAGCAACTCTGAAGCTCTGAAATTTTAAAAAGATTATATGCATTAATATTTTAGAGCTACTGCATCTGCAGAAATACCAACCCAGTTAATTTAATTTAAAATTGAAAGCTCATTTAATATAAAGGCCATGTAATTTGAAAGGATGCTTTGTAAAAGTCAATTTCAAGTTTCAAAGGCAAGAGTACCCACTGACTCGGTAGCTTCCAGAAAGCTAGAAAGGTACTTCTTTCTACCATTTCCAGATGAAAGCATTCAGTCTAATCACACACAGAGACACAGGACTTCCACCTGACTTTACAGCCTGCTCTGATCCACACATTCATCAGCATGGGATTTACCTCGCCTATATTTAAATAGGCTGATGCCTTCATGTGAGCTACATACTGAAGTCTCTCTTCAGTAGAGGTGTCAACTCTCAACGGAAAGAGTCAAAGGTTCTTCAGGACATGAGTAACCAACTAGAGTAACTAACTGAAACAGGTCAGGTAAACCACAGCTTAAAAATGTCTGTTTCTTCTCTCTGGCGGGTGACTGCATCAGTTCTAGACACCTGTTGGTTATGGACCTATGTTTGATCAGGCTAATCCCTCCTGTAAAAGCAATTAATGTTTGACCTTTAGGTATGGTGCCTTCTGGTGCACTGTGTAATTGCAAAGGATGCTGCTGCAACTTCCTTTTGATAAGGCAATAAGAGGATTCTTAGTTACTGTGGGTGCCAAGTGCCTTTTCTGAGAAAGAGAATTGGCTAGGATTCAGTGGAGAATACAAGCAGAGTGATGGAATAAATTTAGAGAGTCCAGAGAGATATGCACCTTATCTGGGTGCGGTCAAACAGCAGTAAAGACTATTTTAATCACTTGTCTTAGCTGATGGACATCCAGATGAGACCATGAAGGCCGAAAGGCCATGCCCTTTCTGAACTTATCTGCAAAGCCATTACTGTCTTCTCAGCCCTATGTCCCTTACAGGACCTTTTCAAGCACAACACATGTCAGATGTCACTCAAGCTGTATCCTTCTAGATGCAAAAGAGAAAGTATTCTTTGCAATGTTCTCGGTAAAGTCTCTTTAATCTGAAATAGTCCAAAACTAATGCCCTTGAGAGCATGCTGCAAGACATATCTTTTTCAGAGAGTTGCTGAAGCGGCAAACTTGACCAAAGAGGGATGTATAGTAAAAATGAAGAAACTTTCATCTTCATTATTTATCTGATACATAGTGATTGAATATTATGAGATGTAGTACATTTTCCATTCATTTCAACACACTGATTGGTTCTCTTAAAAAACAAACAGAAACCAAAAAGCTTATCAAGAACATCTAATGTGTGAAATGAAAGTCTTTTGTTACTTTAAAATCAGAGGTAAGTGAGAACCCTTCTGAAAAAATATATCTGAAATGTTGGTACAGGAGAACAAATTATATACCTCCAACATGACAAGAATGTGTTACTAGTACATTATGCAGCCTAACCTGGTAAACAGTTATCTACAGTTATTTTTACTTTCCATCTATTTTTCTCTTTTCTACCTATCTTTTGATCCTACAAATACTTACATGTATACTTAACCACTTAAAGACTCTTTCTAAGAAAAACTCTAAAACTATGTTTATTTCACTAAACTGAAGCTTCCCTGAACAAGGGAACAATTTAGCCCTACTCAAGCTCCATAATGAAGCACTGTCTTCTCCATGCACAGACTTGGACATGTATATGTGGTGTGGGTGCCATAGGAAGAAAGTTTGTGTAATCACTGAGCACTCTTTCTGTGTTCTGAGGGCATGAGGCCACCCAGCAGATGAGAATAGACTCAGCCTACAAATGTTTGTGTGACCAGAGTTAAGCACATAAATTTTCAGCGTGAACTGAACTGGAGGTTTAGTTTGTGAGCACTAGACTGTCATAATCTGTAAAGCCATTAAAATCTTTTCACATTTTTACCCTAAGGCAAATTTTACATGGGGATCACAATTTTCTTTCTCTTGGTAGAGTTAAAGCCAAACTTATTATGAGTGACTTTAAATGAATAATAGCACAACTTTTAACCATAGATGCCAAAAAGCATTTCTTTAAAAAGTTCACTTTTGCTTTTCCTAAGAAGATCTCCCCAGAGGCTTGGAAAAGGGCTTTAAAAGTACTTTAGTTAGCAATAAAATTAAAGAAATTAGACGGAAGAGTTATCATGATAATATGTTACATTTTAAAGATGTTGCTGCCTAAAAAAAAAAAGCGTATCTGCATGTAGATCTTAATGATGGTTCTCTATTTCATTCAGATAATATTTTTTGAAAATTAATTTTTCTGAAGAAGATTAATTTTTAGAGTCAAAATACTGGTTGGATTATTATTCTTTCTTTCTTTCTTTCTTTCTTTCTTTCTTTCTTTCTTTCTTTCTTTCTTTCTTTCTTTCTTTCTTTCTTTCTTTCTTTCTTTCTTTCTTTCTTTCTTTCTTTCTTTCTTTCTTTCTTTCTTTCTTTCTTTCTTTCTTTCTTTCTTTCTTTCTTTCTTTCTTTCTTTCTTTCTTTCTTTCTTTCTTTCTTTCTTTCTTTCTTTCTTTCTTTCTTTCTTTCTTTCTTTCCCTCAAGTAACACCTGTAAAAGGAAATAACTCATTCAGGTAGGATTTCCTGTCACTGAGACCCTGTGCTGTCCCTTTCTGGCATTGTACTTACCACCAGGCTGACTGAACCATCTATAGAGTTACTCCTGTAGGTCCACAGATCCCTCCACCTGCTGTCCTAAACATCATGTGCTAAGACCTGGAGGAAGGCAACAAAAGAGGAGAAACAGAAAGCAGGTACAAATATAAAATATTTGAACAATACTAAACTTATATTAGTAGTTAGTATTAAGTTGTTAACTCCAAATGGCATAATTTCACCCCCAGGAAAATCAATGGGGAGTGTTTCTCTGTGTGTGGGTGATTGTTTTGTTGCTACAGTTGATTGTTGCTAAGATTTTATCTCAAGCTTCATTTGGACCCATACAAAGACACCATTGTAAAGTGTAAAGAGATTTATTCAAAAATACCAAGAATATTCAAGTTAACTGCTTCAAAATAACACACTAATGGAGAAAAAAGAAAGAGAAAAATGTTGTTCTTTATAATGGAAAACTGGTGAGCTATTTTTGCTGGAATTTTCCAAAAATTTTCAGCTTAGAGTAGATATCTGTCATGGGACATTTCAGTCTGAACTGTTTAAATATGGCAATTATAGGTGATTCAAAGCAGGATCTTTGACAAGACAAAGACAAAAATTTTAGTCACCCTTAGCTAAAAGCATTTATTGGAAGTGAAATAATACGAATCAGTAAAAAAATCCATGTAATGCATAGGTGAACAGACCTGTATGGTTTTCTCAAGGTCTATCCATGTGTACATAATTATGAGTACATGGTTAGGAAACTGTCTTTGGAAAAAAAACTCTTTAAGCAAAGGCTCAAAAACAAAAAAAAAAAAAAACCCACAGTTAAAGTTGTTTTTTAGAGCATGGCATATCTGCTTCTTCTAAATTTATTTTCAGAGTTCAAAAGGCATCATTGACTAATTATCTGCCAAATGCAGTACTATTGTTTAAATTGTACACATCTTAGTTGAAAAACACTTTTATTTCCCTAATGCCTTCTCTAAGCATTTTTTTCCTGCCATTTTGTAATACACTGCATAAAATCTCCTGGGTACAATGAAAAGAAAAGAATTTTCCATTTATCTTAGGAGTCAAAGGTATTTCAAACTTTAAGACAGGAATACTCTGGGCTGATTTTCAATTGAGGTTTTAGTATTTGAAAAAAACTGGGATTAGTAATTTTGAATCATTAATGCACATCATTTTCAAGGCAGATTGAATCCTTTTCATTGAGGTGTTTCCAAAATCTCTCTATTGGGACACACAGAAGTACCTTCTGGACATTTAGGTCAGTTTCCATCACAGTTGGCAAGGAGTGACTTCAGCTGGCAAGGAGTAACCTTCACTTCATTAGTTTTATGCCTATTTTCAAAAGCATAATGAAAATAAACAGTTATAAACTGAAAAGATTTGCATCATTCCTCAATTCTGTTATGTCCCTTCCTGCCACATTAATCACAAATATAGCTGTGCTTTGGATATTTCTAGATCTTTTCTGAAATGATTAACCAACACATGTCACCTTCTACCCATATTAACCTCATACTTATTAGAAAAATATGAAGCTACTGAACAGCTAATGCCCATTTCAATATCCAGTTCTTGTAGGCTGGAAATGTCTGTGCCACAGATAATCTGCCAATTTGTGATATACAGCTCTTTAGCAGAAGCTGGTTACTTGTATTATGCAAAGTAATCTTTTCACAAAATATTGAAGAAATCTTCAAGACAGATTAAACAGCCACAGCAACACTATCATCCTAAGTAGAATAACAGTACTCAAATACTGACTGACTCTTCAATTTGTGTGGTCTCTGAGCAAAAATCACTCCTTTTTTTTTTTTTCTTTTTTTTTTTTCCGCCCACTGGAATATGAAGAAAGTCTGTGAAATGTGTGTTTTGTTATTTTGGCTTAAAGTGGTTCTACCAGGTAGACAATTATGAAATAAAAACCTAAATGTCTCTCACAAATCCTCAGCACTTTTGCTCAGCTGATATTAAGGCTCTTGGACTGAAAGAAATAGGATGACTGCTTCTCCCAATTTAAAAAGGGGAAACATCAACAGAAAAAGCTGTTTACTGGAGCTATAGTGAACCAGCTACTACACTGTGTGGGAAATGAATTTTAATTTTCACAAAATTGCTTAGTAGGTTGGTTTGCTCAGCCAAGTAATTTTTCTGGTTAATAGCTTTTCAGGAGATTTTGCCATTACAGGTATATTGGAATTCATATTCTGCAGTTATAATACAAGTGGATTTTAATTCAAGAGCTGGTTAAAGCAATTTTGGTACAGATGTAACTATTGCATCATTTTTTCAGTGATAATGGTGTTAGGTGGATCCCTTAAGATTTAAAATGGATCCAAAATAGTTGAGATATGATTCCACAAGAAAAGTCATTAAGCATTTTCCATCTTAATCCATTGATATTAAATATTTCATGGCACCCTTTACATTATGAAGTAGTGTGTTATATTTTCAAGGTGCTATTAAATCATCTGGGAAACCTCCTCATGGAAAGCTTTGCATAATCTCAACTGCTGAATACTAGGAAATAATTGTTGTGCCAAACCTTAATCTTCATATGAATATGAAAGGGAAAGTTTTTATAGTTAATATAAAAATATTAACTATTTTTAGACAGCAGCATACCTGAAAAACTTTCATACTGGCATCTGGATTTTCAATGTTAATTTCCTACACCTTTCTTAAAAGTTTTATAAGCAGAGGGGGAAATTTTCTCTCTCCCAGGGCTACAATTCTATAATCACAGTACGTGCTTTTACTTCCATCTTTAAATACCCTTTTGGGTTTATATTCAGACTTCACCTCATCCTAAAGTAGACATCCAATGTGGGTCAGGAGAATGCTAAATGTGCCCAAAATGATTACCTCAGATGTGGATTTCTGCGTTGGTATCTAAAGTTAGGAGAGACAAATGCACTTCTGAAACAGACTTACTAGATTCTCATATCCTATCAAGAGGAAGAAATTTTTCCTGTTATGCCACTGTATACAGAATTACGGAATTCATTCTTCTGACACAAGTGATACAATAGAGTTGATACAACAGAGTAAATATATACATAAATATATGTAATAATGAGCATAACACCATATGTTGATTTTCCACAGAAAAATTAAAGCATTCAAGATATTGTCATTTTATGTGCTGAATTAGGGCCTTTCTTTTTTTCTTTAATTTAAGCTTCTTTTTACTCACAGTGATGTCAATAGTAGTTTAAAATGTACACAGTTTATTTAAGGAGGTCATGATACCTGCATTTCATAAGAACTCAAGCTAAACACAAATCTGTTCCAGAAAAATAGCCTTTAAAACCAGCACAAACTGACAAAACTTCTGTTGCAATTCTAAAACTTTTAATCTCTCTTCATTTTTATTCCAGCTCCTTATAAACAATCCCATAATTACAAATGTCTTTGATGTCAGATATTTTCTGTCTGTACATTACTTCATAAATTTACTTATTGGGGCTCATTTGGGATATTAATGTCTATTTTCTGTCCACATATAATGGAAAGTGGCCTTTTTTATTATCAGTTCATTTAATATTATTTGCTTTAAAAGAATAAGCCTAGATTTTTCAAAACTATTATATTTTGAGTACTATCCACCTTTTATAACATTTTTCCTTTATATGCTGTCATTTAATTTGTAAAAAGTCTCAAGCACTGGTTTCTCCTTTCAGTAGCGCTGTAAAATCTCAGTCAATCTGTTTGCATGAATTATTGCTTACCAAGGGAACGGAAAATCAGTCACTTACTAACTCCTGAAATCAATCAGGTTATGTAATACAATTTTAGTTAAACTAAGAGTTGTAGAGCGTTTCAAGACACAGATGCCCTAACAAAAAAAATCTCTAAACTTTTGCAACGTTTCTTAATTTCCCCAGTGGTCATTACAATAACCTTGCTTGACTTTAGGGAGTGCCCTTCAAATCAGGTTTCAATTTTCTGCCAGTGCAATGGCAATAATAATGCCTCCTTTCCTCTTATAAAATGCTAAAAGTCAGTCAAGAAACAATAACCAACAGCAATAAATTACTAGCAAAAGCAATAGCTGTCTTCCACATATATTGATGTAAAAACTCAAAATGAGACATTTTTCACTGCTAAAATTATTTTCCAGAACTCTTAATTTGGAAATTTCAAAATGTTTTGTTCCAATTTGGCAAGACATTTTCTCCTCCAGAACGGCTTTAACATGTGCCAGGAATTGTTATTCAGCTATCTTGACTATTGCCCTCCATGGAACTGCCTGTGTACCTGGATAATCTTTAATGTCTCTTCCAACTCAGGACAACATTCTGGATTTTATGATTCTATGATTCTATGATTCTATGATTCTATGATTGTATTTAATAATGTCCTTCTCAGGAAAATTTTCTTGGCCAGAATTGCATTTCCATGGGCAATTTCCTCATAATTCATCCCAACAAATAAACCTAAAGTTTCTCAGATATATCTATAGTGAAATGTCTCATGTTCATCAGTGGAGGCAACCACAAACAGCCTCTTCATCTCCCCCCAAAAGAAGTGTGAGGTCTACCATTTAATATTGCTCCCCAAGGCAAAGCCTGAAATTAAGAATTCTTTTCTTTCTCCAGTTTAGACTGAAAAAAAATGATATTTTTTATCACCTTGTCCTCCTTTCCCTTGTCACTTTTGAGTCTAAGTCAATAAAAGGGCTATCAAAAGTCTGTAACAAAAACTGTTGTCAGAATTCCCTGACTCAATTCCCAGTTTACACAGTCCTAGGTCTGAGCATTTTTTAAATGTTAGGTACTTTGGAAGAATGAAGTAGAAGGATATCTTGTTGGTATCTTCATTCTATTTGAAGCTGACTATTGCTGTGGTGGTTTGCCTCAGCAGAAGTTTGGCCTTTTCAGACCTTTCCTAAAGAAAGTCTCCTCTTTTTAGGTGATCCTCAGAGAGGCCTTCTTGTGTATCTAAAGGAAAACAGTTAAGCTGACAGTCATACATCCTAACTCTGGGCACCTAACTTAGGTGTGTGAGGACATCAGCTCATCTGTTTAACGTAGTCATTTAAAAGCTATCAATATAAATCAGCCATTATATCAGTTGGTGGGGAGGAAATTCTTAAGTGACGCATCTAAAACCATCTGAAACATTTATCTTAAGGAGGGATTTAACCAGCCTAGACTGAGGCCAGCTGGATTGTACCTAAAATTAGGTGCTTAACTGCTTCAGTTCAGGCATTCTGAGTCATACTCTGAATCACCCTGTACATTGCAGTCTATAAAGATAAAAAAAACCTTAAAAATTAAGTGTTCAGCTTTTAAATTCTTTAAATAATCGCAAAAATATCAACATCTGAGTAATCTTGTGGAGGTGGCATTTATTCACTTTCCCACAGAGGCCAGGGCTTTGATGGTATCACCAAGGAAGTGGGAGCAGAGGAAATGAGACGCTTCATCACATTTATTTGAGTCCCCAGTAGATTTTCACCTTCCAAACAAAAGACATCTGAGAGGAGGGTTGAGCCTGACAGTGGTCCCTGCGATACCAGAGCTGCAGTACAGTCCACAGAAACAGGCATGACTAACTGTATGGATTCGCTGTGACTGCTCAGTCAGGCTGTGTAACACTGGCATTCTTCTAAGTTCAGTAAGGGTTGACTTTTTTGACTTTTTTTTCACATGTAAATATATGTATATATTCATATATATATATTCAGTGTTGTTGGTTTCATTTTGTCATTTCATAAAGCATATTATGAAAGCTATATTTAAAGGCCATTATTCACATATGCAACAAAGAAAGAATCAAAAATTCTATCAGCAGCAGAAATACTTACTTACTGTGGTTTCCCAAACTGGGATAATCGGAAAAAAAAAGAATCAAATTCAAATAAATGACTGTGGAAACAAAGAGTATTTAGACAAAACAAAATCCATAAACACAGAAGCTGTTTGAAATATAGCCAGGCATTAATTAAAAAAAAAAACCACCCTGTAACAGTGAGTGAATTAAAATAAAAGATCAATGTAATTTGAGGGCTAAATATGTGTATGTATGATTGCATGGCTGTATTAAACATAATTGTCATTAATAAGTTAGATATTTTATAATAAATGCCACATGTAGTTAATTGCAAGCAGAAATCATAGAATGGGGAATGGTAATATTAAATTGACAGTTCCATTAACCTCAGCAGGTCTCCCACTTACATGGGTGCATGGTCTGCTCAAGGGCAAGGGTATATATACAGTCTTTTCTTATCTTACATAGTATCAATTGAAGGAAAACTGGAAACTATTAGCAGTCTAACTGGGAATACAACAGTCTCCTTGTACACAGAAGTAGAGAACTTTTTAAAGGAAATAATGATTTTGCACTCATTAGGCATACAACCAGATTTCAGATAAGGATTTTTGAACATTGTGAAACGATTACATATCTGTATCTAGGACAGCATTGAAGTTACACATTTAGTAAGAAAGAAAGGTTAGAAAGACCGGGGTTACTTTCAGTGGTATATCTTTCAGTTTCAGCTTAAAGGTGTTTAGAAAATATTTCATTTTATGAACAATGAAGATCAAAGGTATCAAAGTGTTTTAATGTACTAGGTCCTTTTTCACCCCTCGAGAGAGTAACTTTCACTTCTGATTTATGGTACACATTAAATTAGCTTGGTAGTAGTCTCCATTAATCCCCTTGTCTATATATATGTCCGGATCCCAAAACCACCAAGTAATTTTGTTTGACTGGCAAGCTTTGCTCAGGAGAAACTCTGGTCAAGGAAAGTGCATTGCAGGTCACTACTGACCTAAACGAGCTGAGAAAAGCTCAGTTTGCCTATACCTAGTAAGAGTCCAAGTGGAAAAAGGAGTGACTGACCAGAAACCCCTGAATTCGCCACAGAACTTCTGACAATAGCTCACTGTGTTTTCCCTAAAGTCTCTTGACATTCCAGTTAATTTCAGTAACTCACACTGACATAATAAGAGCAAATTGCTTCAAGACACATTCATAAAAGCAATAATAAAAGCAATATACTTCTGCTCTCTTTTAGGCTTTGTTACTTTTGATGCTGGCATGAAATATCCAAGTATCTGCTATTCATAAAACAAGTGTAGCTCATGTCACCTAGTGCCATATTGAAATTGCTTTGTTATTTTTATTCATGATTGTGCATATTGTATCTTTATTTTATCTGTAAAATTTCAAGGTCTATTTCATTTTCCAGTACAGGGAAAGTGGGTTTTGTGGGTTTGTGAGTTTTCTCTTGCAAACTTATGGCAGAAATAGTTTGGTGGAGCAGAATTTTCCATCTACCTTTCTTGAAGACTGAGACATTTTGGAGTAGTTTCTCTAGACATAAATGTTCAAATTCAACTGCATTTAAATATTAATTATTCACTAGTTGCTATAGTTCAACCAGATTTGTGAAGCATTTAGCATTTATTCTTAACTGAGCAACCCCAGTGAAAATCAAGGACTTATAGATAGTAAAGAATTTGGCTTGGTTCTAATGTTGTGTGTGTCTTTTTTCTCAGAAAAGATTTGTCTAATTCAGGTGTTTGCCAGTGTAAAAGATGCTAATCTTCATTTGGCTGGCAAAGCTTCTCTGTCCTTCAAGTGGCTCTGCTAATCTTATTATGCAGGTGAAGGAGCCATTGCCAGACAAGCAGGGTTTTCAGAAAATCCATATTTCAGCACAGCAGCCTAAGCCGTGTGCTCAGAGCAGCTTCTGAGCACAGAGCAATCCTCATCACACAGTGGACAGACAAGCAGCCCTGCACAGTTTGAATGTCTTGTTCCTAATTGTTTGGCTTTAATCAGCCCTTGCCCTTGAGTATGTTTTGTCAATATAAAATATTGGGTTCTCTCCATAAAGACTATTATTGAACATACTAAGCTTGCCTTGCAGACAATTTATAGGAGAGAAAATGTCTCTCTGCCTCTGTTGGAAAGGGCAGAGAGAAGCAGATAATTTATACAGAATCACTGCCTGGTTTTGGATACAGAGAATATGGTTGTAAGAGAATTCCCATCAAGTTCATCTCTTTAGGACTAGAATTAGAATGTCAGAAAGACCTGGTTTGGTTAATAGTTTGGTTTTTGTCACAAACAGGCACTATAGCAAGAGGTGTAATAATGAAATTAGCACTTTTTTTGAAGCTAACCCATTTGCTAAACAGTCAAAAGACTTCTAAAGGGCCTCTTTATCTTGGTAACAGTGAGATTTCCAGAGACCTGGAAATCTTTGGTAGCAAGAGCTTGCTATTCTTTCCACCAGAAAGAACTGGTTATCTTACATCTCATTATTCTCCAGTTTCTACCTGTTGATAGCTCTGCTATTCCATCTTTTCTTTTTTGGTGGAAAGCAATAACAAGAATATGATGCAAACAAAATATCAGATAAGGTTGCATCTCTGTGTCCCATGAAAATAAATAAATAAGCTAAAATATGTTTCGATACTGACTAAACAGATGGGAATTAAGTGTAATACCTGCTGCTCCAGTATCAAGACACATGCCTGTATTTTTTAAAAATACATTTACAGCTGGCCTATGCTTGCCTACAGACAGAGCTTGGTCTGTCAACACCAGTAATAATGAACACAGCCACAAGTTTCTTTGCGGGCACAGCTGTTGAAATGCTCATGTTGCCACTGGCATGCACCATGTGCAGTGAAAAAGCTGCGCAAGCACACAGGAGGAGGTCTGAAGAAAACCAGTCCCACAATGTGGTGACACAAAGGCAGAAACACCCAGTTCAGCTGGATGGAGAAACAACATACCACAGACACTGCCAAGAGGCTAAACACCGAAAATATTTTATGTAATTCCAGCAACAATAGTCCATAGAAAAACATATGTAGGCCTGCCAAAAGGACCATTTTACCCTCCTTATCCCTAATATTTGTGGATGACATACTATTAATTATGTTTGACAACTCTCAGAGAAACTGAACTATTACATCACCTGTTGTTCACCTAAGAAATGGACATTCATAACTCCATCTTTGTCTCCTTTTTGAGCAAACAAAAAGCAGCTTCATCCATGCAAAAAAGGACACTCATTTCTGTCAACCACATAAATTGATAAATTTCTCAGGTAAGGTACGTCTCCCTTAGTAACAGTTTTACTCTAAGGATTTCACAGATATTACAGGTGTCTTTGAAATACTGTGTCTGATAATTTACTTCACTGTTTCTAAGAATTTTGAATTCATAGGCAGGGTGTGTATGAAGAGCAAAAATTAAATTCAAAACTATGTACTTTTAAAAACAGAATTCTCATTGTTTTCTGGTTTCTTTCTATTTCTTCAGATCTTTAAGTATGTCATATTAAATCTCCCACACATTTTATGTGTTTAGACTTCTGTATGGTTTTCCTGGAAAGACTAGATGTTGAGATTTGCAAACTTCAGAAATTATTTTAAAACCCTAGAAATAAGTAGGAAAATAGCCAATAAAAATAAGACTCTGAAGTATCATATAAGAATAAATTAAACAAGTTGCACCAGACTACAATAACTGAAAGTCAGTCTTTGTGGTACCCCAGGACTCTCATATCCTTTGATAATTGCCAGGAGTTTGCTATACAAGTGACAATAATATGTGTAGGCACTCAACAAGACATAAGAAATTATATTTAAAAAGTCATGTTTTTAATCTGATACTCAACATCAAGCAATTGTAAAAATATAACAAACCTGGTACAAAATATTGCTGTGACATGAAATACTGTAATGATGGACGAAGAACAGACAAATTACTTTTAATATTGTTGTAAGGTACAACAGCCTTATTATTAGGACTGTTTAGACCCATTGCTTAGATACTTCTTTTGTTACATATCTAGCTTGGTTTTAAATTTCAGGGAAATTTAGATAGGCAGCTTTCTTGTATAATAGAACAAAAATAACCAATTGCACCAGTACTAAAGTTGTCCCCAGTTGTAGCATTTTGATAGAAACTCGACCAACTGAATGCTTATATTTGAATATGGCAATGCAATACAATGTATTAATCCATATATCAATAATATGCTAGTCAGGATTGCTGCTGTTCAAAAGAGAAGATCTAATACATTGCAAGGAAATTCTATCCTTGCTAACTGATTAATCTTTAAGTTCCACTTCCTCTCTTCTTGTTGATTGAGTGATATTTTGTGAAGCACCTACAGCTTCATGCTATACAAAATGGAGAATTGGTAAGGTACAACTCTTACTTTTTTGATTAATTTAAAAAAAAAAGAAACTGCTTGCCAGCATATATTACCAATCAGGTTAAAAAGAATTATATTTATGGATGCAAATTAGACATGAGTCAAAGAACGAAGACGTTGAATAATGATAATAATCATAATGCTTCAAAATACTTATACATTAAACAAAACAGGACAAAGGTAAAATTATTTAAGAGATAGTAATATGGGGATACCTTAACAATCCAGAAAGCACATGGACACACAAGAGTTGAAAATATGTCCTTTTTGATGTACCTTCAGAATATAATCAGCTGCAATTCTTTCCTCAAGTCCGTTTAATCAGAAATGATTTTTCATAGCCTAAAGTCTAAAAGAAATCATCATACCAACTGCTGAGTTTTCTAAAGTGCAACTGGACAGCCCAAGGGGGGGAGGAATAATGTGCTCCAGTGGAGCAAGTTCTAAAATATTCTATGGCAGATGGAGTTTTCTCTGGAACAACTAACGTACAGATTGCATTTTACTTTAAATGTGTGCTCTTTCTTTTTAATTATTACATTTCTATACTGTTAGACATAGAAAAGATTTTCATTCAATGTTAGAATGCAAAGCATGTCAACACTTATTGAGAGAATGCAGCATTTTTATCTGCATTTTTTTAGTTAATACTGACTGATGACTTCTACTTTAAAACACAATTTTCCGTTCCATTTCATATATCTTTGCCAAAATATAAGCTTGAGTTGAAAGCATCATTATTATTAGAATTCCTGCCATTATTATTATCAATATTATGAGAAGGGAAATTTCAAGACAAGGGTTCTGCTATTTTTCTGAATAAGATTGGGCAAGTATTGCAAGGATTTTTCTTTACCTGCACTTTGTAGAGGAAAGAAGACCAACTTATTTCATTTCTACAAAAATATCCCTAAGTTTGATTTAATAGAAGTTGCTTTCTCTGTGCTTAATATAGCATGTATCAAGAGGTAGCATAAAAAAATTTAGTTTGCACATTTGCAAAATTTTGGAACAATCTTCTCTGTGACCTTTCCTGAAATTTTAATGCTGAGATATGAAAACTTAATAGGCATTAAGTACACTGTTTTGAATGTAATTATGTAAAATAGTTTAGAGTTAAAAAAGGGTGAATGATCTTCTAATATTTTTATCTCATACATAGGTTTTGCCTCCCTGCCTCATAGGTGGGCTATTAACTGTCTCCAGTGACTTACGACCTGGATTCATTGAAATGCTCTTTATTTATTCATAGTGCATAACACCCATCTTCACACCACTGTGAATGAGGTGGTAATAGAGTGTGGGACCACCACTTTAGGGAGCTTGTTCCCAGGGAAACCAAGCCATGGGAGGTTATCCAGAGAATTACCAAGAAACAGCTGAAGCACAGCCTGCCATCTGCTCCGTGGTGCTCCTGCGGGAAGGCAGCAGGGGAGCTAAAGGCAGCGAGGTGGTGGGGTTCATGTTTAGGTCTCGGATAGGCATAAACACCACTACAGGGTTTCAGCTGTTTTACTGAGACGGGCAAAACTGATGAACTGCCACTGCCAGTCACGGACTGTAAGCTTTCTACGGAGTTTGGAAGACCTCGGGAGTGATGCTTGCCAGGTATTATATACATGAAGCTTCCTTCAGCTGCCTACTCTCTCTGTGATTTGATTTAGTTGACAGCAAATTCTTTAATTGACCAGGTGTCCACAGTTAATTTGTTTTGCTTTTTTCTGACTCTGTGTGGTTTAAAACTCATAATTTTATACATATAGAAATAGTGGGGAATTTTTTTATGCAGAATGAGGTATTTACAATTCTCTCACAATTTAATGTGGAGAAAGGCAGGCCTGGAAGGGGAAACAGGAAATCTGGTGGAGGGAGGAACAGGCACGGTCTGATCAAAGATAAGGAAGATGCTTGTCATGGGAAATCTCACATGTATAAACCATTCACCAATAATCAGCTAAAGAAATGCAGACCTGGTAGTAAATGAAACTAGTTTTAGAGGTAATAAAGAAATTAAAGCACTGCTATCTATTATGCATGACACACCATATAGAGCAAATTCAGATGTAGTTTTCAAATGTAAGTCTCCAAAGACTAATAAATGAATAAGACTAATGAAAACAAGAAAATGTGTAATGTATTTCTCTGAATAAGAAAAATGTATGAAAGTATGTTAGAGAAATTTTAAAACAACAACAACAAAAAAATCCACCCCTGCATGGAACCGAAGCTGATGACAAAGAAAATTGTCAAGATGAACATCATATTCCACCCATCAAAGAACTAGATGATCACAAATTGCTCTAACACCTCCCCTTGCCACCACCAGAGTGAAACCATCTACGTTAAGGACCTATAGGAGCATGAGAAATATGAGCATTACACCAGGAAAAGCTGAAAAAGGAAAGCGTGTGTGCAACAGATTTAACTCCATTATTACTTTTTCTCTTTCTGTAACAAAAGATTTCAGTTATGTTATTAGGTTACTTTTATATAAATGTCATGGTTTAGGAATGGTTTATAGCTCCCACTGAAACTATGTTCCTCTCCCTCTCCCTCTACCTCCCCTGCAGTGGTCTGGAGAGAATTGGAGGCATAAAAAGTAAAGATAACAGGTTGAGATAAAAAACAACTTACTGGAAACAGCAGTGAGATAAGAAAATGAACAGTAAAGGCAACTATGCTAGTGAGGAAGGTACAAGAAAGAGGCAAATGGTTCACACAGAAGCAGTCCCTCCACCACACTGGGCCAAACCAGAAGGGAACTCTTCTCCCTGGAATAAATTCCTCATCCTCTCCACCTCCAGCAATGACATAAGGTGGTATAGAGTAATGTCCAGGTCCCAGCCATGTCCTCTTCTGGATGCTGCAAAATCAACCCTATCCTGGTCATACACTAAAATATGCTGTATCTTTACATCAATATTTTGAGCATAGCTCTGCAGATCCATTGATTGTGGTGAGAAATACATAAAAAGTAACCTGATTCCCTGTACTCGGGAGGCCAACAGGTACCTTTTAAAATCTGAATTATCTCTGCCTTTGGCTAACTAGCACATGTGTAGTTCTTTCCTCCTGAAGTGTGATGTGTGGATTCTTGCCTTTCATGTTTGTGGAAAGGAAAACATTGTATGCCAGACTGTCTCACTGTATTTCTAATAAACTGCCCACAAATATAAGAAACATAATTTATGATGACAAGGAAATTAGCTTCTTTTTCTTGTTTGCTTTTTCTTAGTTTGAGCACGGATCAAAAGTCAAATGGAGTCATTCAGGATAATGATCCTTCTCAGGGGCAAAATTCACTGCAGTTACTTAAAGACCAGGTAATTATGCTTGAAAAAGCATAGCATGAATTTCAGCCCCCAGTTCAACAGCAAGTCCCAGAGCAACACTACAGCCCCTGTGCTATCACAACTTAAATCTATAAGCCAAGGAGCTATTACAGTCTCTTCCATGACACTTTAGAGGTTTTCACTTTTGTTTTCTTGTCTGCAAGCCTACAAAACTGGCAGTCAACTTCTCAGTTTCTCCTTACTAGCCATGCTACTGTGAAGTAGATTGTTAAAATATGTACTATAGTTCAAATGCGATTTTCAAAAATAAATGTATAATCTTATAAGAGTGGGTATGGTATTCCAATTTTTTAAAAAAATCTGAAATGTTCTAAGATTTGTCAAGAAAACTGGAAAGAAAGTTTGCTTTGAGCTAAGATTGGTGGGTTTTTTCCTAATAAAGATATTTCACGGAGGGGACTAATGCTCTCTAACTTAGTTTCTATGACCACTTCTCTTAAATGACTGTATTGGAGTTCCAAATTCATTGCCCTAGGTAGATGGTAATCTGAAACAGTCAGCCTTCTCTTGGACTTTGGTTCACAGTAAATTAGTCATAAATAACAGCTACTCTGAATATAGATAAAAGTGACTACTTTTGAGATTTTTACAAAGATAAATAAATGTCTGGAAGTTTAAAAACACATTAAAGGGTATTAAATTTGCTGAAAACTGTGAAAAAATATGTGCCTTTATTGCATTTTTATGTCAATAATTTTTTACAGTTTTTAAAAGTCTGTCATGCAAGTCATCTAGAATAACTGCTTCTAAGTAAGTTATCAAAGAATAATAATTTGTTTCTCTACAGTGCCATATGTTACCCTTCTAACTAGCCACAATGAAGCAGACTGAGAATAGACAGTTATAAATATCCTGAAGAGTATCTCATTCCACCGTTGTCTCTCTAAATGAAGGACAGAGCTCTTTTAATTGGGGAATGTAACCTCTAGAAAAAGTGGCAAAACACATTCCCTCAGGTAGCTCTGACCCTGTTATTCAATCACTGAAATGAGGCAATATAACTTTCAAAGCACCTTTGTACCTGGCAACAACAGCATCACTTTCCAGCAGGCAACAGCAAGCTTTAAAATGTGCTGCTTAACGTGTGAACAAATTAGCATGAAATGAAACTTGTGGAAAAGATGCAACTAACTGGAAAGGTACAATAATTCTTAATATAAACTTAGCACGTCAGCTCCATAACAGCAGACCTTCCAAGATGACACTGTTTTCCTATAAAGATTACAGCAGAAAACTATAGCTTAATCCTGTTTTGCACAGAAAATACGTCACCCCTGAACTGAAAAAGTAGCCATATTGTATCACTGAAATAAGGGTAAATCAAGGACAGAAGTATATTGTTTTGACTAAAACAAACAAGAGACTATCTGAAACAACAAGATAACTATCTATCTCCATGCCTTGATGTGACCAGTGAAGGTCAGCTTTGTGTGTCCTTCTTGAGGTTTATCTCAGATTGTGGTCTGAGGTTAACGCTAGCTTGTCTCTGTTCAGATTTTACATGGAGATCACAATCTTTATTTAGCTTCCCTGAGCTAAAAACACCCTTATTTTTGCTGTAAACACTGTCTTAAGCAGTGTTTTTCATTTATCTGAGCTGCCCTTGCATCTTCAACAGCCATAGAGAAAACTGGTTTCCTGAATATTTGATCTTTATCTGGTGAACAACAATAACATTGCATCATGCACATTTTTGTACCTGAAATCAGAATGTGGCAGGACTACACAGACCTCAAACCAGGAATTATACTCAGTGCCAGATGACTGAAGAGTGTGAATGTAGAGAGAATGTCAAGGTTATTTCCCTGACCATATATCCTTTTTTGGAATGAATCCAGAGGAGGCCAACAAAGATGATCAGAGGGCTGAAGCACCCCTCCTATGAAGACAGGGTGAGAGATCTGGGGTTGTTCAGACTCAAGAAGAGAAGGCTCTGGAAATGCGTTAGAGCAGACTTACTGTACTTGAAGGTGGCTACAACAAAGTTGGGGAGGGACTTTTTCCAGAAGCATGTAGTGATAGGGAAGGGGGAATGGCTTTAAACTGAATCAGGGTAGATTTTGATTAGATAGAAGAAAGAAGTATATTACAGTGAGGATGGTAAAATCCTGGAACAGGTTGCCCAGGGAGGTGATGGATGCCTCACCCTTGGAAATATTCAAAGTCAGACTGGATGTGGTTCTGAGAAACCTGATGTACTTGAAGATGTCCCTGCTCATTGCAGTGGGGTTGGATGAGGTGTTCCCTTCCAAACCTTTCCAAACCCTTCCAAACCCACTGGCCAGTGTTGGGACACCAGTACAACCATTCTGATTTCTGAGGTGTATGCTTTTAGGAAGAAGAAAATTAAAAAATATTGGGTGCGGAGTTCCTCTTATCTAACTTCAGTCATTTGTAACTTAAGCATTTCGTTTAAAGCTGGTTGCCTAGACTTTATAATCAAGTGAAAAAGAGAATTAATTCAGAAGAATATATATACAGATGTTTAAGGATAGACAGGCCCAGAATTTTGCAGGATTGTCCCTTTCTCCATCTCTGTCCTCCATCTAGATAAACCTAATTTTTATCTGAATTATAATCTGGTTTCAGTCAAATCTGCATTAGACCTAATTCACAAAAAAAAAAAAAAAAAAAAAAAAAAAAAAAAAGACACATTCATTCCTCTTCTGGGATGCTCGTTTTCAATGTAAAAGGCACTAGGGAAAGATTGGCATCATGTTTGTCAGTATTTCTATGATAATGGTTTTTTGTTTGATGGGGTATTTTCTTTTTGACAAAGTAAAGTGAAAGCACTAGTTAGCTGGATACAGTGTCCCTTGAAAAGTAACATACAGCATTAGAGTGCAACAATTTCGTTTTCAAAACTTCAGACTCAGTAGGGTCTAATACTCTTACCAGTCCAGGAGCTGCATGTCTATTTAATGTGATTGTCAAATTAAAATATTTTTTCTGACAGCTAAATTAAGAACAAATAAATTACAATTTCATTTGTAACTCTTTTTCCATCTGGGAGATGCTCATGACAGTCTGTCCCTGCAGCCTGTCAGACAAGCTTACCTCAGAAAGAGCCTAAAACACACACCCACAAACAAAATCTGTAGATCAGATAAAACAAAACACTGTTCTATCAGAATGCAGAAGAGCTCCTAGGAAAGAGTTTTTAGAGGCCTCTACTGATTGCTGTGAGTTAAACATAGGCTTTATCATATAAGCAGAATTTCAAAACAATTGGCAGCTATTAAACACTTTAAGAGGTTTCTTAAAGTGGTAAGTAGATGGAGCTGAGCTAAGATGAAGATGAATCCAAATTAGGGAATTTATATCTTGTGAAGACTTCAGGAATAGCAAGTACTTAGTGGGTTGAAGTTATTTAATAGGTTTATATAGCTCAAACTCAAACATATGGACTTCCCAACATAAAGTGTTGGCTGAAGTGTGAAGTATTTCTCAAATCTGACTCTACTCATCCATGTTTTCTGAGCAAAATTATTTTAACCTGAATTCAGGCTGTTTTCAGACAGCACATATCATGTTCCAGGCTTTTAAGAAAGGACTTCCAGTGATGCCCTCTCTCTCACAGTGGACCCCTGATACTCCTGAGGGCACTAGAAGAAAAATGGGATGGGTAGATGTGGCAGGTGAAACAAAAACTGGCATGCGTTTGCTGCATTTGCAGCAAGTGAATTGCATCTTAATGTCAGATTTACAGGGAATGGAAATCTAAGAATACGGCTTGAGTTATTCCAGGGCTGGACTGAGCAGTTTCCCACCAAGCAAGAAATACAGCAAAAATGTCTGCTTCTGAATTTCACTAGAGTGGTTACCCTAATGTCTTGAGTGGCAACAGGAAACTGTGACTTTCTCTTTTGTCACAGAACCTGAACACCCGTGCTTATACAATACTTTGAAAGAACAAGCTTCTTCAGATGTCTTTCTGTTTCAAACAGACTTTGCTCTAAGCTTGCCTTCCTTTTCAACTGTTGTGTCTCACCTTCAGCTACCTATCTTGGAGCCTGCTCAAGGAAATGAGATATCCTTCAATTGTCACAACACTGTAGTTATTGAGATTTTTTTTTTACAGGATTCGCCTTTATTTACAGGATTCACACAGAAATATCCTTAACCTTTTAAAATGTTTAAATTTTTAATTTTTTTTTTTTGTTTGTTTTATTAAGCCATTGCTACTACCCCTGGCTCTTCTTCGGCATCTGGAACATTTAAATTAAATCTAAGGTATTTTCTGTAAATTATATGTCATTATAATTACTAGATAAACTTTGATGGTTCATTCTATGAGTGGAGGTATTTTTAGAAGATCACTATGATTTATTATTTCTTTTAAATTTATGAGAAGTAAAACTATTGCAATAAAGTGCAGTACATACTGGCAGAAATCTACCTACACTTTTAAAATTGCTGGGGCTTGTGCTAGAGACCATTTCATATCTGATCTAATTATATATAACTTAATTTAAACTGCATGCTGCAGGTGAAACTACAGGAATGCAGCAGCTTTCCAACACCACCTCTCCAGTGAGCCCTTAAACAGGTGAAGGTCTCTGAGAAGTGACTTTCCCTGATGTACTCTCTCCTCCCCCAAAGCAGAGCTCCATTATTTCAAGGACATCCTCTAAGAAAGAACTTGCAGATTTCAGGAACATATAATGTTTTTCTGTGGGCATGCCTAATTTCCTCTCACAATTCCCAGCAGTCTGGACAGACTACAGCTCTGCCGTGAAAGAAAAGGGGCTGTGCCTCCCACCTAAGCAAACTTTGATGGATTACATCAGGAGACTTTGCATGAGAGAGTTACATGCAAAACAGCATCTGTAAAACAGGGTGAATGAATAAAACCAATATCCTTTTGTATGAGTAAGAAGCTCCTGTGCACAACAGGCAGCAGTTCTGTAATTTGTAGAACGTTTCTGGGAGCACAGTTAACATATGGCAGACAAACATCCCAGCTGTCACTCCTGATTCAGTTGCAGGACTTCACAGAGTGGACATGCTGCCCAAGACCAGCTTTGATGATGGTTCATGCCTCAGTGCAAACCAAACAGATTAGTACCAGAAAACTCATCCCAGAGAAGTGCTCAGTTTGCTGATCACTCCTACCTAGGTATAACATTAGGGACAAGTTTTAATGGTGGATTTGGCAGTGCTGGGTTAATAGTTGGACTTCATGATCTTAAAGGTCTTGTCCAACATAAATCATTCTGTGATTGAATGAATACAGGCATTGAGAGGTCCTTTTTGCCAGTAATAAAATTTTGAGTCTAACAGCTAAAAAACTGAGAAGCCAGGGCTGGGCTGTGGTCATTTTACTTGCAGGAAGGGTTCAAAGGTTCAAACTTTGTGAAGTGTTTGTTTACAGGAAGCTGGGGTAGGATATACCCCAAACTCTCCATCCCAGCTCCACCTGTAATTCTCACTGCTGCTCTTCCTTTAGAAGTCTTGACCAAAACTAGACCACAGCCATTCACTCTTTTGGCAACATACACTGCTGGGCAGCTGAGAAAGCTCTATGCTAATTGCTCAAAAAAAGAAGAGGAGTTAGGGTATCAAAAATTTGTAACACTTTAAAGGAATAACCCTGCAGCATCTTTATCTAAATGAAGAAAATTAATGAGTGTTTTGATTTTGCTTTTTCAATGCCTTTTTGCCCCATCTATAATACCTGCAAATTCCTTACATACATTTTGACCTTCAGAAACTGTAAAATTTAGTGTTATAGAAGAGCATTTGACAAAATTAACATTTAATTGTAAATACTGTCTACAGCCACAAATAAAGCAGTGCAAAATTAAATTATTAAGACCCCCCTCCATTCAATATATGGAATTGCAGTCCAGTATATATTATCCTATGATCATAAGGGAAATCCAGGCTATCAGCTACTAGTTGATATTAGCTGGTAGCTATCACAAGGCTATTATTAAAAATATATACAAAGTAAGCAAATGAAACTAAACTTGAATCTCATGAAGACTGACTTTGAAATCTTAATTATCTCTTTTTAATGCAGGATTTGCTTTCCAAACTACTTTCTTCTTAATTCAGCCAAGAAAACCTGCACTTCTGTTCTGGGCTACTGAACTGCAATTCTTTAGTACCTCTTGGTTGTATTATAAATGCTATAGAGACATTTCACAGTGCAAGTCTATGACTGGTTTGACTTGAAATATATATAAATAATTTTAGAAAATCTTAGCATATGCCTTTTTCTATTTTGTCCTACAGTATTTTAATTTATTCAATGGGATTTTTAATTAGTGTCAAGTGATCTTTCCATGATCACATGCTATAAAATCATCCAGGGAAAAGAAAAATCTACCAGGTGGCAACTCTGAGAGTACTTTCATAATTACAAATCATATTCTCGCTGTGTTATCAAGCTACATCCTAGATGATAAATTCAATGTCTTTCACAGATAACAAAAAGTCTTCCAGCTCAGCAATTCTACATGAGTCTATGATGTCTGTGACCTCCAAAAATACTTGTTTCTGGCACAGCAAAAAAGGGACTACTTGTTCTAACCTTGCAGAAATACCATAGGTCACAAGCACTGATTTTTGCAATACTCCTGATACATTAAAATAAAACCAGGTTATTTCCAAAGATACAGATGATGTTTTCATACATAGTTTTGGTCTCTAGAAAAATAAACTGTAACTCAGGGGACCAGAATGAATTAGAAACTCCAAAAACTGAAACTAGTCCTGAACACGTAGCTAAGAAGAAAGTAGAGCAAGAAAAACAGTTTAATCTATCTACCAATTGCCATGAGACTTGCTTGTAGCAATGCATGAACCACAGCTGGCTACCAGTTCATGAAGGGTGTGTATCCAAGGGAAATTGGATGATTGGCTAGCCCTTGCATTGACTAAATAGAAGAGTGTGGCAGAAAATCATCTAGTGCTTTAAGATGAAAAAGAGAGGATGAAGAGAAAAGAGGGGAGTAAAGGTCCAGTCTTCTGAACCAAGTTTTCTTGAGGTTTCTGGCATAAGAACTTTGTCAAGGTAATTTTAGTCAGAGGCTTTGTACAGCAGCACAATATACCGGAATTGATCATGCTGCTTACCATTCTGACTCAAGAAGCCAAATATCCTATTCTGTCTTCATTTTAGGTAATGATAGCCCACCACAAACTAATTTCTCTACCCAGTCCCCTTGTTCCATCATTCACTTCTGTGAATCCTCCCCATGTCCCTTATTTGCCATTCTCATTATTTCAAATGCCAGGCTGCTGTTGCTTGCTGCTACTCTCAACTTTACAGTGCAATTCAAGTCACCAAGCCCTGTTATGCCATAAGTCATTTGTGACTTTTGTAGTCAGCCACAGGCAGAAAGTTGTCACAAGAGCAAGACTTTTTATTAGGAGGCAAACGGGACTCTTTAAGACAATAGCTGAAAACATAAAGAAGGAAACACTCATGATGGTAGGCCTCAAAGCACTGGGCATGTAGCAAGGCAGAAAATTCAGAAGTCAGAGAAATGTGGCCCTAGCAATGAAGTGAAACAAAGCTTAGAGAACAAAACAGATTTGAAAGCAGTGAGCATGAGAACTGCAATTAGGCAGGGAAAATAGGGCTATGACCACTCCTTGTAAAGAATCAGCTCACATGAAAGAGAAAAACCATATCCTGATCTATCTCTGCTTCTAAGCCACTTCAACTTTCAATAACAGCTTGAACTTTGAATTGAAGAGAGAACATTGGTACTTATGCTGCCTGACCTAACAGGTAAACACCACTCAGTAACAGCTACAAGAATTAAATCAACTATGTAAAATCATACAGTTTGGTAGAGTAGCAGATTTGAGTAGCTTCTACCTACAGTTAAAAATTTACAATGTCTGAAAAACCCAAGCCTTCCCTTACAGCCATTTTTCCAGCTGTAATTGTGCTTTCTTTTCCAGTTATCTTCTGCACCAAAAATGACCATCCTTTAGATTAGCTCTGAGGCAAAGGCTTAACCAAATTTTGACACTTAACAAATGAATGCCACTTACACAGCTGAAGTTCTCTTTGATAAAAATCAAAAGGCCCACTGCATACATTGAAGAAACCTCAGCTTCTCAAAATATTAGGTATGCAAATCCTTTGCAATGCAGACTTTTGTGCAACCTAAATCTAGGGCTTACAACTAGCTAGATGTCTTGCCTCCTTTTAAAAAACTATGTCTGTGTTCTATTTTTCCCCATTTCCTTGAATTGGTTTGGTGGTGACATTGTCAGTTTCTCATTAAAACATTTACTAGAATATCCCAGGCTTACATATTCTTTTCTCAGCTTGCATATGTGAAATTGATTAGCTATTCACCAAGCAGAGAAGATGTCATTCTCTCAAATCCCATCTTTATTTTTGTGGTTTATATATATATATATACACACACACACACATTTTTGTAAAGAAATCAAAGCAAAAAAGAAAACCTTGACTTGAATTAGCATGATTCTTCCAATTTTTAGGGAATCCTTTGGGGTTTAATCTTGCTCCAGTTTAGTTGAATATTTTCTGGTTGATTTATATGAATGAATTTTATCTTCTTTAATAAAACAATATTAAAATCATATATTTCTCAAGTATTCACATGTGGTTGTTTCCACTGAGTTAAACAGTGTTGTCTGGTTTTAACCTAACCTTTTTCCCTTATAAGAGACAGCTCATTTAAGAGAAACAAGTGTAATAAGCAGGATGCCTGCTAAGCATATTTTGCATCATTTACACCCAAGCTCCAGTATTTAAAAGCAAGAGGTAAAAAGAGGATAAAAAGGGCTGTTCTCCATGAACACCAATCCAGAAACAGTGAGTAGTTTCCAGAAATCATCCTTACCTCCACTGTAGCCAGCTGGAGCCACAGACAGGCAGAGGAGATGGCTCTGGTGGCAACTTTCCCCCTCCATGGGTCCTCTCAGTACAAAAGTGTCATAACCATGGTGAATGGCACCATATCATGTCTCCATTGTTTTAAAATATGCTCCCTCAGTGAGGGAAGAAGGACAGCAAAAACATGACTACTTTTGATCTGGTACTGTGAAAATTATCTTCAAGGTCCATCTGCTGGTAGGAAACTCCCTTAAGGTCCAATCCTTACTCAGCACAGAAGGTAAAACTTCTACTTTCAAATGTCCTAATTTGTGATAATTTGCAGGTAAATGATCTCTTTTTGAAGGAATGGAGAAAATTACTATGTTGTTGATATTGTCAATACAAGATGTAAATAGTGATTCTGTGGATTGTACACAAAAGACTGACCATTTTCTTTTCCATTTCTAAATAAAATATATGATCCCATAGCACACAGAATTAATCTCAATTTACAGAATGAAGATATTTTACTCTCTCCTGTCAACAACATTAATTTCATTGCTACTTTTTGAAAAATTATAACCATTCTTAATCTAGTAGAAAATGGTAACTGATCCAGTTTCCATATCTCTGTGTAAATTGATAACTTTGTCCTCTGGGACCAAAGACATCCATCCAGATCTTTCCAGAACCACAACTCCTAAGTTTCCTGAGATAAAATAATTAAATTTAGCACACTGTGAGATCTGTGCTTTTAAGAAACTATCTTAAAAACAAGGTACAGATTTTGTGTTTGGGTTTTAAAAAATACAATGCAACACCTGTAACCACAAAAACCTCCCACATGAATGTTATTCTGTCCTCTGACCATGCAGGTAAGGGCATAGCAATCTCCTCTCTCTGTATCCGCACAGAGACCAGCAGCAGCCTCCAGGAGTTGTAGAAATGTAAGTCTGTTCCAGAACAACAGGGGAGAAATAAAAATAACATTGTGTATCCTCTCTGAGTGCTGTGAAATATGAACATGCTACTACAAGTTCTCCTTAGTATGCTATTTTTTCAAAGCTCGTTTCAGTCCAGTAACGAGGCAAGAATCTTAATCTCATCTTCAAAATCCCAAAAGACATTTTTGTTTTGTTTTCCCTTAAGTCTAGCAGAGCTTGTGTTCTTGTTTTGTAGTGGATTTTTTTCAATCTTGTAAAATGACTGTGCATAGTCACTCCTCCCCTCCCAAGACCATATTAGTATTTATTTGTATCAGCAAACAGCATCAGTTCTCTGCACTACTGAGTGAGAAAGCTAATACTTCAGTAAATTGTTGCTGCCTCCTGTTACATCTGTTCTGTTCTGTTCACTAATTGCCTGTCACAACCACTGAGCCATGGTGCCAGCCATGCTGCCACTTCCTCTTTGGTCAGCTTGTCAGCTCCTATTAATCTGAGCCCTGTTGCTTTTTCCACAACCAACTTTTTTTGCACTCTGGATATAATGAAAATCTATTTCTTCAGTGTTATATAAAAGTGACAAAATTATAATTCAAAAGAAAAAAGGTTAATGACTTTTTGCGTGAAAGTTGACAGTTTCCTACTGTAGCAGTAAATTATTTTCTTTGATCCTGCTTCAATTTCAGGACTATATATAAAGATTTACATATATTTCAATCCGATGCAATATTATTAAGATTATTACTCATTATTAACCCTTTTTATTGCATTGTATTGGAAGAAACTTCTAGAATCAAATTTTGTGAATGTGAAAAAATTAAATCTGTCCATAAGTAGTGATATCCAGAATATAACAATTTTAAAAGAAAATAATCGGATTTTTATGCTGAATTTTTTTAGCTTTTTTCCTTGGGAAGGAATGCAGTTGGTTTGAAACTGATCAATATTTGCTAGACCAGATAATTTTTGCAAAACTTTTATATTCTCCACATTTTTATTCAGTAGCCTGTAGTACAGTTGTGAAAGACCACACCTTAACAGGCAGAGAATGAGAGCCATAGAATCAGGGAATTGCTTACATTGGGAAAGATCTTTAAGATCATCGAGTCAAGGCATCCAAATTAACTGCTAAACCATGTCTCGTGCTTCATCCAAATGTCTTTTAAAAACCTCCAGGTATGTTACCTCAGTTGCTTCCCTGGGCAAATTCTTCCAATGTTGCCAACTCTTTCCTGAAGAGAGATCACTGCCCTGGTCCTGCTGGCCATATTAGTTTTGACACAGGCCAGGGTGCCATTGGCCTTCTTGGTAAGCAGGACACACACTGGCTCATATTCAGTTGCTGTTGACCAGCAGCCCCAGCTCCTTCTCCTCTAGGTTTCCAGCCACTCTTCCCTCAGCCTGAAGCACTGCACAGAGTTGTTGTGACCCAAGTGCAGGACCTGGCATTTTGCCTTGTTGAAGTGTTCTTATTCCCAACAGGTTCCATATCCACAAGGTTCCACAAGGTAAGGCATGGACAGTTACTTCTGGGCAGCTCAAATGTAGTAGAGCAACAGTGTACTCCCTTGAAATTGTTTGTCACGCATTAAGCTTTTAAAAAAATGTAGATATAATATGTCTCTTAAGGAAATGAGAGCTCAAGGTGACACATAAATTACAGGACTGAGAAACAGAGTGATGCTCTCACAAGCAATTAAAAGTGGCTATGGCAGATCTTGCTTTTTTAGGATAAAATACCCTTTTAGTTTTTAAATTATGCACAGGGGGAAAATAATAGAAATATCATTTCAGAACAACCAAAATCATTCTGCTGCACAAATTTCTGAGTGTGACTTCATATGGGAATCAAAGTCCTAAAGCTTCAGGGCTAAGCATATGCTCTCAGATTACACAGATCTGAAGGACACTTTCCCCAGGTTGGATAATTTGGCTGTCTATGCTATCAGCTCCTCGGAACAACCCGTCCTTGCTGCAGTCTTGATGAATTAGCATGCTTTCAAACAGTTCCTGGGTGCAGTTCAGGGGTTAGGATGGGTAAGAGACCTTTAACAAACCTGCTGACAGAGCAGAAGCTGCATGTTATATTTACAGGCAGGTTTATGCTTGTTTTGCCCTCCATGCTAGAGAACAGCATGGAGCACCTTTATTTTTATTAGCAGGCATTTATTCTCAGAGGCCTATTAGAAGAATGACAAGGCAAAGCCACCTTTCTGTTCACCCCATTTCCCTGAGCTGTGCCCACGAGCAGGAAGATCTGGCACTGGAGTTTTGGGATTCTTGGGTCTGTAGCAAATTCCCCAGAGCCCATGAGAAACCCTGGGCCCACAGTAATCTGCCTGACAGCAGGACATTCAGGATGCTTTCCAGCCTGACATAGAAATGTGAGACCCAGGCAGTTACTCTGGATCAAAGAGTTTAGTCTTTTAGGAACAAAATTATTTTATGATCTCTCTTTGTTTGCTCAACAATAAAAACCCAAATATGTGAAAGTTCTGCAGTTAGGAACCAAATACAAACAAGGCATTTTGCAGACTGGGAAACAGCTTCCTGCCATTATTGACAGTGGTCATGCCATTATTAACAAGGTTGGCATGGATTTTGATATTCTGCAACACCCAAAAAAAAAAACTAACCCAAAGTAAGAAGAAGGAAATTTATCCAAACCTCACATAATTTATACAAATAAAATACAAATAAGTACATCATAAATATTAAAATCTGCATAATTTCATAATTATCTAACTTCTGTTTGAACTTCTGATGCAAAGGACATACACATGCAAAGAAAAAAAGCATGCTGAAAAAGAACAAGCATTTTTTCAGAGACCTAGAAAGAAGTAAGGCTCATTATATAAGTAATACATTCTCAATAAAAGAATCCCATAGGAATGAAAACATGATGATATAGTAAAAAAGTACAAGCTGCATAACATGACACTTCATTTCTGGAGGACCTGGGAGATCAATAACTAAGTCTGTGTAAAATTATTCACATCTCTCCAGAAAATATGACCTGAAGAATGAGTTGATGTGCATCACATTTTCTTTCAAGCAACTGGGATGTAACGTAAAAATCTGTAGACAAGATCTTTGTTTTTTTTTTTTCTCCTTTTAAAAATGAGATATGAGGATGAAATTTTTCTGAAATATAACATCAATGAAGTTATCGTTGGGATAAACTCATGCCTGTGCACTTACTTATTTAAATTGACATGCATATTCTTTTAAATCATTCCTTCATTCTGCTTTGCAAGTTGAAAAATAATTGCCTTATACTTGATTATTTCAGTTTCTATGCTCTTGTGCATTTTGAAAAGAAGAATCCCCAAATATTGTCTTTCCTATTTTGCTGGTTAAGCACTTTGATTGCCACGGGGCTGGACTGAAATTGTTCAGGACATGATGAGACTCTGGATTTCCCTGGGCTTTATCAGCCAGTCAGAATTCAGGCAAGGCAGCCAATGTATTAGAATGAAATGTCAATTACAATGCTCTTCAGTGTTACAAGTTTCTGAGGATGACTGGGAAATAAATGCATGATGGTTGGAGAAATTACTTTCTTTGTAGTTTAGCTGTAATACTGGCAGGCAGCAAAGAGAGAAATCTTATTTTCTGTTCAATTTATTTAAGGGTCTTCACATCTCTGCAATGCTCAGACAACAAGACACGCTTCCTTAACCAGGCCAAGGTACCCAGCCAATTCCTACAGTAACAGCCCCTGCTAGTATTTTCAATACAATATCTTTCTGTGTAAGAATTACTTCTTCTAGTAAAAAGAGAGCAATGCTTTTAAAGTTAATTTCTCTTGCACAAATTGCTTCCACAATATTTATTCTCCCATTGAATTAACATTATCTTGGCTAGAAATTAGAATTTCTCTCTACTTTAATGAGATCTCTACAAAGACAAGGTCTTAATCTGGAATGACCTTACTACAACATCTCTTAATTGTTGATGGCAGCAAATGAAATGCAAGTGGACACAGAACAAATTGCTTCATTAACAGTATAGTCTATACCTAAGGAACTGTAACCCACATTTCCAATTCATGGACCAATTCATCTAATCATTTATCTCCCACAATGAGATTACACTGCTCATGTAAGCTAACAGTATACTTACTTGTCACATTATGAGAATATGCTATTTAGCAGCTTATAATAGGTATTATTAACCATTTAAAATATTGCCTTCACTTCCCAATACAGAAAGATCATAATATTTTAAAAACATGTTGTATCTGAGAATGCATGAAAAGGCCACAGCTGGATTTCCACTGAGAGATCCTTGCATTTGTCAAGTGTCCTATTCAGAAGTCTACTTTCTCATATTGGCAGTAGGGCATCACAGGTCTCATTGAAAAATGAAAGCATCAATGATAATAAAATTATTAGCTAAAAACTCATCCAAACATTGGAAATGAAGTAACATTTGGGTTCAGAGTCTGCCACTTAAATAATTGTCGTTGAAGTGGGAAAATTGCAATATTGAAGCTATTCCCCGGGTATTCGGCTGTTTTGACTATTGAATGCATTTATGTGTCTGTTGCATTGTGCAGCCTCATAAATTTAACTTTCTTTTAAAAGTAATTAAATAATGGCACACTAAAACCAAAATGGCAAACATATAGAAAATGGGAAATGACAGAATCAAGCTGTTTGCAGCTTCAGTTCAGTATCTTTGCACTTTATAAGTTCTTAAATAAAACTATGCAGACAATAGTGGCAAATCCAGAACAGCTAGTTAGCTTTCATCCCCATGACAAACCATATTTGCTTTTATTACTGCTTTGATTTTCATTCAGCATCCAGGCTGTGCAATGAACACAGGAGATATAAAAATATGAGATAAACTAATGAAAAAAAATGAGAACAATTAATATATTTTCAGCATAACACAAAGGCTGAAACAAAAGGATATATTTAATCTCAGTTGTGTGGGTAAAATATCATTTAAAATAAAAGATAAAGGAAAAGGATTCAAAGGATTCAAAAAGAAAACCTACCTCTAAATAAACAAATAATTCATTATTTTAGGATGACTTTGGAGATGAAAAGTTGGCATTTCAGGTCTTTTAAACTGGCAATCTGAACCAAGAGCTCCTGATGCAAAGCATAGCTGATGAAAATAAAATATTCTTTGTGTGGAAAAACTACCAGAGAATGGGAGGGGAAGGAAAGGACAGACCACGTATCCATGAAGACACTACTCTGCTCGACCATCCCCATTTGAACGTGGTGAATCCAGAAGTAACAAATCACTAGGAAGATCTGAAACCCCTATGTCCCCTACCAAGCCCTGCTGCACCAGTACCAAAGTTGTGGTTTCAGCTGTTGTACTTCATCCAGGATCAAGGTCTGTGAGACTTGTGAACTTTCTCTGCACCTGAGCACACAGAAAATTCAACAGCAGGCTTCTTGATGGCATGCTTCATTGTACGTGAACCTGCAGCTTTTCAGAGTCTAATAATTTTTTCCAAGTTAACTGTATTTTCATAAGCATAGAAGAAAAGCACCCTGACAAAGTAGTTCTCCTGTTCCTAAGCCCAAAGGCACTTGAACACTTCAAAGAAGCAAATTGTAATATTATTTTTAAAAGAAAAATGTTTTTCTTCTCTGAAAGTAATTTGCATTTTATATGACAGAGACATTTTTACTGAAGCATTAAAATAAAATAACTACTTAAAATATGGAAAAACTTATGCCAAAATTATTAGTGTTTGGAGAAGTTATAATAGGCTTATAATAAAAAATATTATACACCAAACTTTACTCTTAATAATAGATGTTATTTCTTCTCTCCAAGCTCCACACAGGAAGCATCTTAGGATCTGAATAGCCACTATGGTACCATTCTTTTTTTTTAAGACACTAGCATTTAGCATGTATAGTAATTCATGTGTTCTCAGTTTGATAGTTCAGACAGACCCCCACTCACTGCCCTCTTTGCACTCAATACATCCTCTGAGACAGGTATGGTTGAGGGATAGTTTGCTCTAGTCTGAAGGACTGCAGCTTGTTATGATAAGGTAATTAAAGGTTTGTGTTGTCCCACATCCCCTAAGATTATCCCAGGCACATTTCTAGGCTCAAACGCACTTTTGTGCCATTATTACATTTTGAGACCCTGAGGGACGTGCTCCTACCTATTCTACATAAAACCTTATAACCAGACTGTAATGTCTTCATCTTTATGCATTTCAAACCAAAATAATCTAGTCATAATCTAGTCTGTTGGGTCACAGGGCCACCGAGCAGACCTGGACCAGCTGATAGGTAACATTGATATGTCCAGCACTTTGAAGAGAAGGTTGCACTGGGAGGTGGGTCATCCTGCACCACCCACCTTGGGACCCAGCAAAATCAGTCTCTGAGCAGGGACTTTAGCAACATTGGCAGAGCCAGAACCAAACCTGCATTGATTTAGAGAATGCATGAATGGCAAGAATACTCATTTTTTATTTTATCAGACCGACGTGCATTGATTCAGAAAGCAAACATTTTAAAGTGTCTCATTTTTTGAAACAATTCTGTTAGTGAGATCAAAGGCAGCATGAGTAATAAAGTTTAGCAGGAAAAATGTAGATGAGTAATTACACAAAAATCTATACACCTCCATGCAATCTCATTTGAAAACACTATGGACAATTTCTTTCAACGGACATCCCTCTCCATCTCTCTGCTGGGGATAATAAACCTTGGAGATTAAATGAAGGAAAGAGGGAAATGAGCCATTTAGTTCTATTAACTATTCTAACCTGACATGTATGGAATTATATGATAATTACTATTGAAATGTAGAACATACCATGTGGATAGGGCAGAAATGGTCAGGCAGTATCAAACTACAGTTCATTTCAAACTGGACTGCAATCTCTTAACACTGCCAATTTTAGCAATCTTGCCAAGTCACTGAGGAAGCTGAATCAACAAAAATGAGTTTTTGATTGATTAGGATTAAATCACGGTATTCCATTTTTCAAACACAGAGATATTGAGGTTATTTAAAGGTTATGAAATATATTCTTCTGTGTATATTTTAGCATCACCCTAATCTCATCAACACTATTCAAGAACAGATGTTTCTCAAATAGCTCAAGAAGATTTTGAAGTACAAACTGTTTATTTAATGATCAGTTAACACTCTGAAGGTCAAAATCCAAAAATGCAAATTCAAAATGCCACTATTTGCAGTTGATGGTGGGTCCTATTTCTATCACTGCTAGTAAACCAATACACTGTAAGCTTTAGATTCATAGTACAAATTCAAGCAACCAAAAATTTAAATCTTTAGAAGCAATAGCATGCAAAATGTCCCAAGCAACTTGCACAAAAGAGGGTTTACACACTCACACACTTGCAGAGTGGGAGAATTTGGCCCTGTCTAAATAGGTGTCAAGTTGGTAAAAGTAGTTTCAGATAATAACCTTATCTCTGTGCAAGTTATAAAATTCTTATTAAATATTACAGTGATCCTCAGGTACAATAAGAAATTAATAAAAATAAAAGCCAGGGGTGAGTATGCAGAGGAGAAAATGTCTCATAAATGAAAAATTACCTAGAACTTATAGGCCTTGAGTCATTTCTCTAACAGCTGCAAAAATGTCAACAGCAGTAAAACATAAAAAGCCAGCAGTGATTTCATTAATAGTACTCAGCTACACTGCAGAGGGAATCATGCTAACGCACACTCGAAGGACAGACATTGCCTTTAAAATTCAAATACATGAATTGGAACTTTTCCTCAGCTTCAACTTACCTGCTGCTACCTACACAAATGATGCTAGCCAACAGGAGATCATTAATCCATGGTCCCTATGAATCTCTCATTTTCTCAGTGAGTGGAGCACAGCATGCTGCAGCACATTCTACTCACAGCAAGAGCATCACAGAGTCCAGCGACTCTGGAGGAATGATTGCTGATTATGCTAATTCTGCACTTAGAGTATCAGTTGAAAAATATCCCCCACACCACTGCAGGTTGAGAGCTACTATATGTGTGTCCTTGAGCTTTTTGCTTTCCAAATACTAGTGCCTCCATTTTATAATTTAGCCTGTCTTTAAAGCAGCCTGTAAAAAAAGCAAGCAAATATACTGCCTGTGAAAGAAAAAAGTCACTGTGCTTAAGATACTAAATGGTCTCAACAAATTTGAATTGAATATTTAGATTTTCTCACAGAAGCCTGGCCTGACCCTAGACAAACCAAGAGAAGAAGTACAATAAAATCACATAAGTGAGGCATGAGGCCACTGTCTTGTCTATTTAATACCAAGCTGTCTGTACAAGGAAGTTGTCTTCTATTACCCGCAGGTATGGTACTCATATACCGGGGCATCGCTGAGAACTTCTTGGTGCTGCAACTTCATATTATAGCAAAGGTCAAGTAATATTTTGGGATGCAATAAATTTAATGTTGCAATATCCTGACTGCCTGAAAGCAGTAGAAAGCTTACTGTTGTCAGTTCACATAGTGAGGAAGAAGTGGATGAGACGTGGGCTGACTGCACCACTCGGGCCACACCTGTCCCCTGTCTTTCCCCAGCTCTCTCATGTGACACTACAAATCCAATACGCTGATAGAGGCTAGAGTAATCAAAAAAGTTGAAAGCCTGAAGAACCGGAATCCTAGCACAGCTTGGAAGGATTTCTAATAGCTAAGATCTCATTAAAAGATAGTGTTTGCATGTAAAGCCAGACAATAGTGAGATAGGCCTGGTAGGTGGTGATTGACAGTGCACCTGCACTCTTCATCCACTAGAGACCTACAGGTTTATGGATCAGCAGCCAAGGACATAACACTACTTAATTTTGATCTGCAGAAATGCAGCACGATACTACATTTTCCTTCTCCTGTTTTTCTTACAGCACAGGTGACCTTATTCCATCAGGTTATTGACGATGAATGCAGCAGTGTCAGATATTGTTACTGAAGTTAATTTTTGAAAAAAATCTGTGTCCTTCTAGGCAGGAACAACTGTTGAATGTCAAGTTAGATCTGTAGTAAATATTGAGAAAGTCAAGAGTCTTGTAGTGGCAGTTTAACAGGCAGAATGTAAATTTCATTACATTTTAAAGGTATTAGAGAAGCTGAGATGTAATAATTGCCTTGCTACTTTATTTCCCAGTCTCTTTGTTAAAACAGAATCAAAATTTTGTAATCTATTGCAAATAGACAATAAAACTCAGGTCTCTAGCATTCTCTAAATCTTAATTTTTACCAAAGAAAGAAAACAATGTGAAGGCCTTTATATGGTAGAGATCTTAATGTTCTTTTGCTCAACATATCATTGAAAGCCCTTGAAAGCACTGCAGAAAGTGAATAAATGAATCTCATAAAATTCTTCAACAATCTTCACAGATCCCAGGAGCAGCTCTTTTTCTCACTGATAGAAAAGTTATGTAAACATCCATCTTTTCTTCTGGTCTCTCCAGCAAGTCATGTTTCTCATTTGCCAAAGCTTCAGAACTTGCAGTTCTTTTAAAATAAAAAAATCCCTACTGTTTACAGGAAAAGTGATTTATTCCTGAAAGAGCTTACTTGTAGCTTTTCTGAGCTACCCTCAATGTAGCAGCAGGGTCCCTAGTGGTCTGCCCCCAACTATGGTGGCATAGCCCTAGTGTGGCCCTCTACATTCTCCTTCCTTTAAAACCCTTATATAAAAAAGAGAAATCTGTTCAACTTTTATCATCAAGGGCTTTGTAAATCTAGTTTTAGCCTTCATTTGCTTTTAAATTTCACCTAAATTCCACATGTTCCATTTCTCTCAGACAGCTATGCAATTACTCAAACAACTAATTACTGTGTGCATTCCCCAAAGGAAATACGGAAAGGCCATCAGGTTCTTCTTAACCGATCTCTACTTTCCAGCTGGGAAGTATAAAAATCCTAATCTATTTCTTATTCCACTAAACGATTCTATTTCTATAGGCTTCTGTTAAACTGAGCCAGACTCACAGAATATTATGGAGAAATTTTTCTGATTTTTACCCAATATTCCTCTATAAACATTCATGATGGATTGACCCTGGCTACATGGCAGGTGCCCACCAAACTGTTCCATCGTTTCCCCTCCTCAGCTGGACAGGAAGAGAAAATATAATGAAAGGCTTGTGGATTGGAAAAAAAAAGACAGGGAGTTATACACCAGTTAACCCCTTAGAATCAAAGAATCACCAAACATGTCAGGTTGGAAGGGATCGCAGTGGGGCATCTGGTCCAACCTCCCTGCTCAAGCAGGGTCATCCTAGAGCACAAGACACAGAATTGTATCCAGACGGTTCTTGAATATCTCCAGTGAGGGGGACTCCACAACCTCTATGGGCAATCTTCTCCATTTCGTGTTTACCTGCACAGAAAAGTTCTTCCTTGTATTCAGGTGAAACTTCCTGTGCATCAGTCTCTGCCCATTCCTCTCATCCTATTGCTTGGCACTCTGAGTAGAACCTGGCATACTTTAGGACATTGATGAGGTCCCCTCTTAGATATTTCTTCAGCTGGGCTGAACAGCCCCAGCTTCCTCAGCCTTTACCCATAAAAGAGATGCTCCAGTCCCCATATCGTATTTTTTGCCCTCTGCTGGACCTGCTCCAGGAGCTCATGTCTTTCTTGTACTGAGGAGCTCAGAAGTGGACACAGCACTCCAGATGTGGCCTCACCAGGGCTGAGTAGAGGGGCAGGCAGGATCACCACCCTCAACCTGCTGTCAGTGCTTTTCCCAATGCAGCTGAGGATACCATTGGCCTTCTCAGCCACAAGGGCTCACTGCTAGCTCAGGGACAGCTTGCTGTCCACCAGAACCCCCAGGTCTTTCTCCACAGAGCTGTTTTTCCAGCAGGCTGGCCCCCAGCCTGTCCTGGTGCCTGGTGTCATTCCTACCCCAGTGCAGAACCCTGCATTTTCTTTTGCTGAATTTCAGACAGTTCTTCTCTGCCCATCTCCCTAAACTGTCAAGCTCCTCATGAACGGCTGCACAGACTCTGGGGTATCAGCCAGTCCCCACATCTTTGTGTTGTCAGTAAATTTGCTAAGGAGGCATCCATCCCTTCATCCAAGTCACTGATGAACAAGTCAAACAATACTGGGCCCAGTATGGAGCCTTGGGTGGCAAGGCAAATGAGAGGCCTCCAACAAGACCTTGTGTCACTGGTTACAACCCTCTTTGATCTGCCATTCAGTCAGTTCTAAATCTACCTCACTGTCCACTCATCCAGTCCACACTTCCTGAGTTTGCTTATAGGGAGTTGAGAAATCCTTGCTGAAGTTGAGATTTTCTGGGTCCTCCTTCTGGCCCTTTTTGAAGACCAGGGTGACATTTGCTTTCTCCCAGCACTCTGACCTCTCCTGATCTCCACAACCTTTCAAAGATGATAGTGAGCCACCTAGATGTGGCATCTGACAGCTCTGCCATCACTAGTGGATGCATCCCATCAGGGCCCATGGATTTGTATATATCTTTTTTGCCTAGGTGATCTCTATCCCAAGCGTCTTTGACCAAGAGAAAGTTTTCCTTCCACCATTGCTTTATCCTGATCTTCTTGGTCAGTGAATTTTGATGGCTGGTCTTGCAATTGAACAGAGACAAAAAAGATATTCTCTAAGTCTGCCTTCTCGGTGTCCTCTCTTAACAGCTTCCCCATTCTTTCAGTAATGGGCACAGATTACCCTTTGTTTTCCTTTTGTTAATTATATATTTGAAAAAGCTTTTCTTGTTGCCCTTGATATCTTTGGCCAGGTTTCATTCCAGATGGGCCTTGGCCTTCCTTGTTGCATTTCTACTTACTCTGACAACTTCTCTATACTCATCCTGGGTGGCTTTGATGCTTTAATAAAATAAAATTAGATCTATGAAGCAGAAACTTCACTGATTTGGCCAGCTTAAACCCTAAGACATATTCCAATTCAATAAGTTTTACTTTAAAGTGCTCATCTCCAGAAGCACTCTGTTCTGTATTTCATAACTCAGGTGAATGCCACTCACACACAGGTCCCTTCTTCTTACTATTTTGTTCAAGGCACTGAGAAAGCCCCACTATTGCAAGAACTGCAAAAGATTTATGCAGTTTGAATGGCTGCAGATGAAGTTTAATTGCTATATCCTATTTTTTTTTCAAACCTCTGCTTTTTTTGTTTTTTATATTTCTTTTACTACACAACTCAGATTGCCCTTGTCTAAAGGTTCTGCTGTAACCAGTTTGCCAGCTTGTTGATTGAGATTTCCACATCATTAGTTGTAGCAAATGTTTATTCCCTGCTTCTTCTCATCTCATCTCTTCTTCTTTTTAATAATTTATGAGACCTTCTGCACATTTTTAATGCTCATTCCCCAGTCCAAGGCTGTCATGGCTCTCCATCTTTCCACTCTGCTTAACATTTTCACAGTTAAGTATCATTAAAGGATGAGATCTGTCCTTCCCCAAAAGGGGAAAAGGTCCTACTGTTCAAAATATTGGTCCTGTTGAGGATGACAACATCACTATATTTTCCAACTATTCTTTCCAGCACAGGAGGCAGAATCTTGTGATCAGAAATTCAATTTTTTTCAATATTTCATGTCCAAAAAGACTGTCTGTGAACTGATCACTTTGTGCACATGCCATTTCTCAGTATCTTCTGTGCTCTTATGTTTGTGAAACACAAAGGACACATTTCCTCTCCCTGAAGGGCTTGCATCTTGAGGCTGCTGTGTGCTAAAAGCCACTTATGTAGGCCCTCAAATCATGCAGTGCTCAGTATAGGATGTTCAGAAGCACCACAAACAAATGTCTGTCTGAAATATCCACAGTAACAAAACTGGAAAATACAAACAGGTAGAACAGGGAGATGAACTTGTATTATTCATCTAGAAAAGTTTAGAGGTATCTTTTAAATCATGCTGAACTGGACACCTTGAACCTCTGAGCACTTCTGAGACTGCAAAATGTTGACAGACCTAGTGAATAGTATGTTTTATGTCTATTTTAACTCTAGAAGAAAGTTGTCATAGGCTTAATATAAAACTGAAATACAGAATTTGATGCTATGTCAAGAACTTTTTCTAGATTTAAAGCTTTCCCAAATAAACAGTCCTTACTGTAAGAACAAAAATTGGAGCTGATTTCTTAGGTAGCTGGCAGATAATCGTATATTTTGCATATGTTTCTCTATGCTTTAAACACCTGGGCCTGCATGTTTACTGTGATATTCTAGGAAAATGTTTTCACTGTAAGAGGTTGTGATTGAAGCCTCAACTGTCTATGGGATATCCATCTGGCTATAGATATTTGCCTTATTCATCTCTAGGGAGACACATCATTGGCACAAAATTTCTTCAGGTTGTTATCTTCTGATATTATTCCTCAAGCATTCATTTCTTAGATCCTTTTGTCTTGCCAAAACTGGGGTTTTCCTTTCTATTACTATATTATTACTATATTACTAGATTACTATTGCTATATTACTAGATACAAAAGAATCTCTACAACATTTAAAAATTGATCTTTCTGGGGAATTTTTTGCCTCTATAGCTGATGCCTGCAGCATGATTAGTATGACGCAGACACTGAAGTCAAAGAGATCAGTTGAGATGGAGGAGACCTTTTATGTCTTTCCTCTTTTAAGAAACAGAGAATTCAGCTATGTGACTCCTAAATTTGCTTTTATGTTTCTGTCACGTCACTTCCACTGTTGGTGTCTTGACAATATTTGCCCAATTAATCAAAAAATTTCACTTCTGTTTCATTGGAAGACTTGTTGAATGTCCTCTCTGCTTTATTGTCCACATTAATAATGAATCTATGAAAGAACACCAGCAGCAGTATTAAATTCTATGTTACATCATTTATGCCTGATATCCAAATGGACTCCATTCCACTGATAGTAATCTTCTGAGCCTCAAAATTCCATCAATTCTTAAATGAGTTTTCTTCCATTTCTCTAGCCCATGTTTCATAAACTTGCTTATGAAAAAGTTATGGTAGACAGTGTCAAAAACCTTGTTAAAGACAAGACAAACAGGATTCACCACTGAGCCAATCATCTCACCATGGGAGGCTATCCGGTTGGATTTATGTGGTGTTTCTAACCAGTTCCTTTCCCCATTCAGCACCTGGCCTGCATATTCCCAAGTCTTTCTCTTTTTAGCTAATGATGTTCCTAAAGAACACCTTCTTGCTATCCTTCATATTCTTTGCCAGATTTGGCTCCAAATAGACTTTAGTGTGAGCATGAAATGCCTTCTCAATAAAATTGACAATGTGTCAATTTTAATGAAACTTCCCTTTTAGCAATAAATTTTCCATTGAAAAAAACCAGGCTGCAAACATATTGGTAATTTTACACTGCTTGTATAGTCTAGCCCTGGACCATTCAGCATGGTTTGGCTTCATCCATACCATCAAGCTCTCTCAGTCTTCAAAAGAGGTGACCATATGTCTGTTCCAAGTGAGACAATAAGATAAATCAAAAAATATTACCGAGTTGTTTGGTTTTTTGACAGCAAAACAAAGCAAAAACATGGCAGAGATTATTCTAACAATGCAACAGCGTATGAAAAAGGCTTCCAGTGCCTGGACATGTTTCCTGGTTTCATTCAGTCTATGGCTTAAGCATAGCTTCTGTGACTCAACATGACAGAATATGTACCTGAATGTTTTACAACACAGCGCTGAAGTGCCCCCATAGACCTCTGACTACAGTTCCCAACTGGGACAAATTCTTTATTTTTCAGGGTTTAATTCAGGTCCCTTTGAAACTACACCAGCATGTTTATCAGTATTGTACTCCTGTCCTAAGACTGAGGCAAGGTTTATATATATTGTAATACTAATCACAAAGTCTATTTTCTGCTGCTTCTAGTTTTACAGGCCTGTCCTGCTCTGAGGTATGCACCAAGATGTGTAAGATGACCAGAGAAGAGGACGAATAAGACACCTTCTTGCCCTTTTTACTAACAGGTTAAGTGTTGAAGTAAGACAGGTGCTTGCCTTCCACTTTGTGCTTGGACCACCCTATATTGGCCATGAGCTCCTGCTAAAACATCACAAAGCACTGACTCAATATTTTAACAGGCTCATACAAACACCACGCATTCAACACTATGGCACAACTACAAAAATAAAAATCCCATGTTGTCTTGGGTTAAGAATCCTTCAAATGAAAAGTGGAATGGTCAAACTATCTGTTACTGCATGTCCTACATGACCCCACTGAAAATTGAATGTTACAGAGAGTGAATGCCAGCATTGAGCTGAGCCTGGCATGCCTTCAGGTGCAGACATTACATTTGGCCATGGGTCACCCGTAGATCTGCTTTAATTTGAGCCGCATCTCCACTGCTTATCCTCAGCTGTCTGAACAAAAACATGAATGAGACTAATTCTCCCTGCATCCCTTGTGAAGGGCTCACTGCACAGCCAGCATGCATCCAGGCTGCATCAGCCAATAACAGCATGTAGTTTAGAAGTATGAAATACAGACGTGAAATCCACTCTGTTCCCGTGGAAGGCAGACTGGCACACTGCTGATGAAAGTTTGCCTCCTGCATTCATGTGTATTCGGGTAGGTGATTACATTCTCTTAAAGGACTCTCCTTATTAATGTAAACAATAAATTATTTCCTGTGATTTTATTTTCAAATTGACTTCATAGTATTTTACATGCATTATGCTACATAATTAACATCTTAATATCATAAATTTTTACAATATACTGCTCATGAAGCTGTAGGATGTATTAATAATATGATGAGCTGTGTTAGATGACTATTAAGGTTACTTAGCAAAAATAAGCATTACGAAGTTCGATTCTATACTTTCTCCTACAGAACCTTTTATTGGTTTGTATCACATACTTATTATTTCCAATGTATTTTAAGATATAATATAAAAGGTCATTCCTGGATATATGATTATGACTAAGGACAGAAGAAAGAGGAATTATATCTTTTTCTACTGATGGGCAGAGCAGACATAGGAAAAAAAATCAAGAATTATATCTTTGCCACTACTGCATATACGCAAGATGATTCAAACTATCCTATAGTCAAGTGCCACGTTATAAGATAAATATTTCCTAGGTGAAATTCTGTGGCTCAGCAGTGACAGCACTCCTTACTCACTTACAGCTGTGTAATACAACCCTACTCTGTTCATTAAAGTTGTAGAAATAAAAGTGGAAGATCATTTGTCCTTTAGTTATTTCGCAGATATACCTAGAACATACATTTACATGGATCTCAGTACTGCAGGATTTTTATTTATGAGGGCGTGCGCAGAGGAGAGAAAGTGCTTGCTTTTCAAACTCATTGAGGGCTAACAAAGTAAATCTCACTTTCAGGAAAAGCCAAGAACTGTTATTTTCATACTGTCCTGAGAAAATTGGTAGAGCAGGTGAAGCTAACACCCTCTCCATGTAGTAATAGTTTGAGGAAGTGATCTATTTTAAAGCACTCGGTAGCCATAAATCTACTTTAAATTTAACCACTTGTTTTTGTAAATATTGGAAAAATGTAATTATTCCTTCAACTTCTCCTGAGAGTGAATATTTTCTCTTTTCTCTCAGTGGAACAAATGAGCTACAGCTGAGCCATAGAAGCTCTTCCTGACTTCTTCTTGTGGGGTGTAAACCTCAACCATATTGCAGAGTAAAATCCATTTAGCCACCTTGACCAGATACCATTTCCACAAAAAAAAAAAAGGGATACTGAGTGGATGTTGGTGCATTCCAACAGTGCACATGAATGCAGATGCAGGCAGAGTTGGTGCCCTAGAATCTTTTTCTTCAGGGAAGTTCAGCATGGTAAGAAAACGTATTTGTTTTCCACTTGAAGACTATTACTTATGTCTGCATCATAACAAATTACAGCAAATTATAAGTGTCTTGCCTGGTTATATCAATTAGCTGTGTGAAAACATACTATGATTGGGTAGCTGGAACTGCAGTGTGAAGACAAAGTCACCAGCAACTTAGTCCTGTCTTCTTTGCTACAAATGTACTGGTTTTTTAATATGCCCTTCTTAAAGGATCAGAACATCACACAAAACCCTAAAAATCAAAATCTGGGAAAAGCATGCTTAGAGCAAAATAGCAGTTTGTTCTTTTGGAGGTAGAATTTAAGATTATTATAGTTATTTCAAGTTATAAAGTTGCCTACAAAACCGTGATCTCCTCAACGTTTTTGCCCTTGAATTTTATAAGCCACCTTCAATTTAAGAAAGCTATTTCATCAGCAGTGGCATCCCCTGAATATAACAGAAAATATGAAACATGCTAGGAGCAAAGTGTCTGTCCCTCAAATTAGTCTGCTGTCTGTGTCTGTCCCTCCTGGACCTAACAGTTGTAGCCGTTACCCGCAGAATCCATGTAACCTTTGGTAGTTACAACCTTTGCTGGTTTAATTGTAAGCTAGGGCCAACTGGAAAGGAAAGCAACGCAAAAGTCTTAAAAAAAATTTTTGCAGACCCTTATACATTACTAATTATCATCTTAAAGGGAGTTCTGCACTCAGAGTAATGAAATTATATAAAATAATTATCAAAGTGAAGATGATCTGCGTTTTTCTCCACTATACTATTCAGAACCCATTTTTCCTTTTGGGGGTGCACAATAGTTTCCAAAATACTCTGTCTTCAAGTAATCTTCTGAAGTGTACTGATTTCTCTTTAAAAACATTTCACAGACTTTTAAGAAGCAGCGCGTAACAGATATTCATTCCATCCTAACTAGTTGCACTCACATTTCCCATGGCTGCACAAAAACTCCAGCCTCAAGAAACGCTGTGACACAATAATGGACAAAAAGCTCTGCTGTTGTGTGGCCAGCTCCCCAGCACAGGCTGAAAACATATGCACCATCACATGTTTTACTAAAGGGGAGTGAAGGCTGCAAGGACACCGATGTGCTTTCCTGTCCCAGCCCATCTGCTGAGATTCCTCAGTAAGATGAAAGGGTTTAGCTTGGGTTATGTCTATTTACTGTGACAAAGCAGCAGAAGACCCCATTAACACGTACACACAAGCCTGAGTGGCTCTAACTTTTCAAGGGAAGAGTCAATATTCACAGAAGATATTCTGCCAATGGTACTGGTGTGTTTTCAGGCAATCTGACAATTGTGGAAGGCAAAGACATATCTGTACCATCTAATGGAAACAGTACACACAGTACATATTTTCGTATTTCACTTCACTATTTTTGTCAACCAAAGACTGTAAAATATATTTCAATTTTGTTCTATCTGTCATGCTAAAAATGTTGCCATGGATAGAAATTATTTGTCATTGGGAATCTTAATTTACTAGTGCCAACTCTGCAAGATATTTCTGTCACCAGACTGATTGAAATTACTTTAGGGCACTCAAAGGCAGAAGGGCTATATTTATATTTAAAATTACTGTACTGTTTTCCTTTAAATGGTAAAATAAGAGGAATTCCTCAATGAAGCTCCTAATTCACACATGTTATTTTAGGAAACAGTTGTGATAATTCAGACAGCATGATTTACTGGAGATATCTTATTAGAGCAGGACATTGGACAGGGTCAGTTGCACTGAGTGCTTCTAATGTAGTCTTCAACTTCACCCTCTCAACTCCAAAAAATGCAGCAACTTTCAACTTCTCTGTGAAGAGTCATTAACCACAGACCTTGGGAATCACCTTGATGAAACTTCATGCTTCCACTTTACAAAGTACACATCTGGAAACTTTGGTAAAAGAGCACTGTGACACATTGAGCCTGGCAGATTCAGAAAACCAATATCTAAGAGCTACAGATTTATTCAGTACTGTGTTTTTCAATCCTGCCATGCCCTCAGACCCTTCTGGAATGTTTACAAACATTATAGTAGTTTGTGGGCTCCACACTTGCTGTATTTTTCATACAGATCCCTCTTTACACCTGGACAAATATTCAGCTTGGGCAAACCAGTATAGTTAAGAGAAAGCCAAGAGTCTTGATTTTTATTTGAGATAAACCACCTCAGAATCCAGCTCCTAACTGGTCTCTGAACTTCTTAAGAAAGGCAATATAGCTTGATATACTTTCCACAAGATGGTTTATCTGTTCCCAGATGAATGTCTTCCTCTCTGTGCTGTTACCAGAATCCCCTCCTAAAAAAATCATCCTAAACTGACTTTCCAGCATAAGGTATACTTCCCTATTTCCTTGTAATTCACATGCAACTACTTGAGACCCTCTGGTGAACTGTACTGTTTGTATATTTGTTCTAACATTCTATTACCTGAACTATATATCCAGTTCCTCCTCCAGTGTATAATAGCACTAGAGAGATTAAAAATTGATTTTCCCATATTACTTTAAATTATTTAGGGAAAAATGCATTCTTTTGAAATTATGGGTTTCAATATAGTGCAGTAGGTTTTATTCAGATTTATCATTTATCATGTTGTACAGTATGAAAATACTGTGGACACTGAACATTGGTGTTTCAGTACAGCCTTTGCATAACTCTGTTGATCATATAGTAGGAACAGCCAGAAATAATCTGCTAATGAAATTGCATGAGTTTCAACCATGGAATTATGAGGTTGGTTTTTTTCATTGGACTCTAGTGCAAGTTAAAAATACTGCAATTAAAGACTTGTAACTTTACTTATGAATTGAGGTTTTATTACATAACTTATTCAGTGTAATCTCACAATAGTCCTCATTTCCTAATGTGCTTCATTTTTATTCAAAGAATATGTCTTGAAATAAAAGGCCACTCTACTTCGAAGACCATCTCCTCAATCTGACAGTCAGATTTTGGCTGGTGCTGATCACTATGGACGTCCAATTATTTATAAGTTTTAAATTTATAAATTTTAAATTTATATTGCAGTCAGTCCTGCTTTGTTATAAGATCAACAAGGGAGGAAAACCAAAGAGAAGGAAACAATTTCCAGTTGCTTTTGGCCTTGGGTGAGATTGGAAAGGGTGACTGTGAAAAGCTTCTGATCCTATTACCAAGCCCTCAGCAGTACTGTCTTTAGTCCCACTCTCCAAGACAAAATGATCACCTACAATGCACTGACAATTTGCCCTCCCTAGATTGATTTTTTTTTTTAATTTATGGTAACTAGGTTGTTCATTTATCACAAGAACAATCTAAATTAATACTGTTGCTACTGCTCTATGAAATATATCATAATAAATATGCAGATACACAAATTAAAACACAAAGTAGAGCCTCAAATAACAAAAAAGCACCCTTAAACCCCATCTAAATTCGTACCATAAAATATGAATTCTTTTTAGGAAGCCATAATGACTGTAAAAGGTCCAAAAAGGTAAGTAATTTCCATAAGCAAGGTGTATATTCTGTAAATTCATGCAGATCATGCCCTCTAAGATACATGTATCACATTTATTTAATGGGATTTTTTTCAAATTCTTTCTCCCAATATTTTATAGGACTTTTAAATCGCACTACAAAGAATTAAAGGCAGGGTAATGGTGTGTGCTTAAAGTGCCACAAAGAAGAGAGAGGTTGTTAATTTGTAAGAAATGGCTGCTCCCAAGACCTCCAGCCTTGAGGAAAAAAAAGTAGCTATAAGGGAAACCCTGATGGGGAAACTTTTCAGTTATTTGCTTCATTGGTTGCCCAGAGGCAAAAACACATGCATTTAATACACAATATTTTGGTCACGGCTCCCTCAGTCCTTGCTGCTACAGCTACTCTGCTTGCATAGGAGAAGTAAATATTCACTGCTCTAGAAAGTTTGTGGAAGCCTGTCATTGAAGGTCATTGAATGGTTCCCTCATGATTACCCTCTATCCAGTGATACTACAAAATACTTAAGCACTCCCAGTCTCTCCTTGAAATAAGCATATTAAACTGTTTTTAACTCTGTTTAAACAGGATTCTATGTAAAAATTAACATCTTATTATATAATATTTATTTTAATTCTCAGAGGACAGTACAGATTTATCTCTCCCCTTCCTGCAACAAAATATTTTATGATATGCATAATGCAAAATATTTTATGACATGCATTTTATGATATGCATCATTCAAACAACATTTTTTCCCATAAAAATGTATTTTGATACATTTTATTTCTGTAATTTAATCATTTTACATGGCCTTGTTGGGAAAGGCTTCATTGTTAGTTTTCCTTGGAAGGAATTATTTAGGTTTCAAATTATTTTTCCAGTACATGATTTGTAACAATCATGTCTTCATTCACTTGCTCCCAGATTCTTCCACTGTACTTTATGTACCCAGCTTAAATACTAAAATAAATGAAATAGTCACTCAATTAACTTGTCATAGTCACTGCAGCAAAATATTCACCATTACAAAGAGGTGTCACTCTATTCCCAGTAAATGCAAGGAAAATTCTGGTGATTGTGTTTGCCAGTTCTTCATTCTTAATCCTGCAGGTTAGATGGTTAAAGTTGAGAAAGGTCTCCATCTGACCCTGATGTCCAACTGCGACAGTGCTCATACCGAAGCAAACAGATGCAGGAAAACAAGAGATGTGTTAGCAATTACTGAGACATCTCTGTGGTTGTTGCTGGTTCTGGCCAGTGAAACAACCACTTTGGAAGTCAGGAATGGGAATATCTACAAAGCAGTTATACTCTTGGACTTCCAGTACCCTGAGAACTGCTTTAGGAAAAAGTCTCCATGATCAAGGCAGAAGAAGAAAAATGAGTTGCCGGTAAGTGTTGGCAGCAGGAAGAAAAGGGCAAAAGAGTTGGGTTTGGATTCTTTTCTCTCATAATTAAAGAAAAAACTTAGTTACTTTTTAATAATTTATTATTTTTCTTTTCAAATTCTGACATAACTTAGTGTGCTTTTTGTTTTGGTTTGGGTTTTTTTTCCAGTCACCAGCACAGTTTTCTATGGAAGCAATTCTGAGATGAAACAGTAAATAAAATCTGTTTCTAATTTTGTATGGGCAAGATAGGCCAACAAATATTTGCTACCACACTTTTGGTTTATATTATTAATTCTTTTTCATGAGAATGTTTTAAAGAAAATTTTTACAAGTTAACTTCAAATCTCATGGCCAGAATACTGCAGTGTTCACAACCAAGCTTTGTGTTAAGGATGAAGAATGCATTCCAAAATTTGTCTTAAATGTCTTAACATATGAGTACAATTAATAATGAAGACCAAAAGCAAGCAACTCATCAACAGACAAGAAACTTGCACAAACTGAGGAAACCTTTCATTCAAAGTAATTCTTTCCAAAAGAAATCTTCTGATTCAAAAGCATGGGGACTTTTTTTCCAAAGTTGTCACTTTCTTCTGCTGTTGTTTTTTTTTTTTTTAATTTTTTAAATTTTAATAAAAGTTAAGGAAATAAAAACTTCTATACAGAAAAAAACCCATGAAATTATACCAAATTTTTTGGTCTTTACAAGGGTCAGCGAGCTCAGAAAAAGTAAATTTTACTACAGATTGTGGGTGAAAAAGTTGTTACAATTACAAAAGTATAGGCTACCTATTTTCCTGTGATCTATTAAAAAATAGCCTGGATTAGACAGGCAAGACAGCAAATTCTGCATCAAGGTTGACAGCAGTGTCTACATACTCTGATATTCATACTGGTCTGATAGATTTCATAGGAGCTAATAAAGCCACATGTCTTCAGGATTCAGTTTGCAAATTATCTTAGATTCAGCAATGACATTTTTCATCTTGTTTTTTCTTTTTACTGTCTTCTCATCTGCTGTTCCATTTTCATCTTCAAGCATTCAAAGTTAGCTTCTATTTCATGGACATGAGTCCATGAGTTCTAATATTAATCCTTTTTAAGTTCTGAAATGCAGATGTCTTTACATAGTAACAATCAAATAAGAAGACCTTATAAAACATCTCTTATCCACAGCATATATCTTCTGTGTCCAGGATGACAGATACATCAACGTCAGCATTTCAGACATTACTATTCACAGGTAAATCTTGGACCTTCTACCAAGATTAGGCTTCAGACAAAGTAAAAACAAGTTTCTACAAGAACATGCTCTGCCAAGAATTCACATATACCAAAAAAATCAGAAAAGAGTAACAGTTTAGGAGGGGGAAGAAGGAAGTGCAAAGGAAGGAATTTTTTAATTTTTTTTTTTTTTTAAGAAAATATACCTTCAGGCTGCTGAGAAACTCTTCACAGCTGCACTGGGTTTCCAGATCTGCATGGACACTGGAAGAGCATGTGTGCACTCACAGATAATATGTCTAGAGCTTGCCACTGCAGAGGAAGAAGTTTAATCCCAGCCAAGCAAGGCTGCCTGGGGTATGCAGAGTGTAGTATTTGACATGAGTTTCAGTGAAAGCAAGCCCACAGGAACACCCAAAAAATGAGAGCCAATAGAATGTTAAAATAGAAACTTATATATATCTATAACTCTAGGGAAGTATGGTTAGAAGGAAGAGGTAATATCTTTTATTAAATCAGTTGATATGGTTGAAAAAGCAGGCAAACTTTCAGTCTCAGAGTCCCTTCATCAAGTCCTTACTGGTCCTCCTATATTCACAAATTTTTATCATCCACTTGCATGAAAACAGTTGAAAAGAACTTTTTTGAATGTCAATGAGGCATTCTTTTTCCTTTTCACCACATTTGGGCTTGTGTTTTTTAACCATGAATGAAGGAAAGTGATAAAGTAGACTAGGACAGGGATTATAATAAAAATATACTATAAGTTAATTTAAACATTTTAAAGTATTCCTGTTTCGGTTTTGGACCATATCAAAGCTACACCTGAAACATACTGACCCAAAGCACAACGATCTGAGAAATTTTCACAAACCTGTATGAGAAATTAATAGATAAATTGGAGAATAAAACTAGAGCAAAAAATTACCTCATCATATTAATACTTTTTCCCTGGGATTTATTATAAGCCTTAGCAGCTTGTGCTGACAAAAAACTTGGAACACTTATGCTTAAATGTATTCACACATCTATCCCTTCTCCAGTCAGTATTCAGTTCTACCTGGGAAGTGGTTTTCTTTAGCTCACATTTTAATATTTTAAAACAAAAAAGTGCCAACTGTAATGCAATCCAGAAATGACCTCTATCTCTCAAAAGTGACTATTTCAACAATAACTGAAAAATGAAAAAAGTCAGTGGCATTTGAAGAAATAGTCAAGATTTAACTTTTTTTTCTCTTGGATCCAGGAATTTTAAGTACTTAGTAAATCAGTGAATCTTCCTCATAACAGAAAAGAAAAAAGATTACAAAGAAAAGTTTACAAAGTTTTCAGGAGTTTCCTGGTGACTGAAGAGTGGACATTTAATTTTAAGGGGTTTTTGTTTGTTTGTTCTCAAAATAAGACAAGTCACAGAACTGCAAAGAAGGAAAATTATCCTGAGACTGATGTGGGAACATGTGAATAAGCACATCAGCTGTATAGGAGGCATGAATTCAGACAGACTTGGACAGGTAACGTACCTGAGGTTAAAGGTGTTTTTAAGTGTATAAATATCTGGGTCAGTAAGCAAAATTCAGATATATTTAATACTGTTCAATTTAGCAAAATATTTGACATGTCTTCCATGTGAAGGTATGAAGATGCTGACAGCTGGGTAGGAGCAGAGGGCTCCATGATTCAGTGTAGAACCACATTGATAATGCCAAGTTTGGTCCAAGTAGCTGGGTACATCATGTAGACCTGAAACTTCGTGGGGACACATAGACACTCCTTGGGACACACAGAAATAATAGCTAAGCTCCCAGAAGCAGTGGAGTGCTTCTTGTCAATGTGCTCTGCCCAGAGCTGATTAGACATTTCCTTGTCACAGGACTACTCTGCCAACCCCCAATCCAAAAACAGCTTGAGAAGGTCTGCCTATTACTTTGTATGAGAATGGCCTAGAGACACAAGATAAGCAACACATACTTTAAACCAGATTATTATGGAAAATTACCTGAGAGAGCTGTTTATCAGAATGTGGCTTGTGTGTATCTGAGTGGAAGATTTGAGAAAGTACATGAAAAACACAGGATCACAGCTAGTTTTGTGTAAGCAGGCAAACTCTTCAGTCTAAATGAAGGTAGACAGTCTTATAGAAGTACTTAGTCCTGAGAAATATTTCTTACAAGATGTTTTAAGAGAAGTGAGGAGCTTGCTTGCAGCAGGAAGTAAAAGAAAATAAGCTGATAGAAAACAAAATAGTTCAGTAAGTTATATCAATACTTTTTTCTTGTTTTGATGGAATACCTATGACTATCAGAGACGAAAGTAAGCAGTGCTGTGCAAAATTTACAGGGGTTTTGAAACATTTCTTCTATTTGTCCTACTGTTGAAGGCCAGACCACTTTGATAAAGAGAACTCAACATAAACAAAGCAATTATTCTCTCCTATCTTCTTCTTCTTCTTCAAAAAAAAAAAAAACTCTCAGCTTTAAATAGAATATGAGGGCCATCTTATGACAACTATACATCTGAAAAAATTTAAGGAGTCCAGAACTATATTCATCTGTATTGCTAGAAATCATTGTAACCATCTGAGAAGCAACTTTGCCTTACATTTATGTCATAATGGAGACAAAAATAGCTTGTAACTTGATCTGAAAGTCATTCCAAGAGATATTTAGAATTATCATCCAGCTTCATCTGCACTTTCAAAGCTCTTTCTCTTTAGCCTATTGATAATAAATGTCAGAAAGAAAAAGCATCTTGTCTGCAGCAGACTTAACACACTTTGTTCCCTTGAAAATGATAGACATCTACAGCAGGAGATGACAGTATCAACGACTGAAACTTAAATCCATCTAACTTGAAAAAACACTTTGCAAAGAGCAAAGATATCCATAGATAACTTCTCATACTGGCAATAACTATGTGTTACTCCTACCCCTAGCTGTACCAGGTATGGAGTTTTCAGCATTTCTTCAGTGATATAGGTAATACCATTTAACAGCTGTTGGAAATACTAAGTTTTCAGTTGTAAGCAGTGTGCCTATCACCTAGCCCTCATCAGAATATCACTCACATAGACACAAAGATCCATTACAAACTCTCATGGGATTCAAAATCTAAAATATATTTTTAGAAAATAATTGAAAGGAAAAAAAATCTTGCTTTTCTGTTGTTTCATTCTATCAGGGACTGCAGTACTAGCACAGAAAAAACACAAATAGACTTAGCAGGAGCAGGGAAGCAGGGACTCTTCCCTGTCCTAAGAAGAAAAGCATAAAGGCTGAATACGGAAAACTATTTTGGAAATGTCCTCAAGAATGTTGAGATATTTTCATACTAATGATTTCATTCTCATAGTAGCTAAAAGAAGACAATGACATTTTAAATGTATTGTGTCAAATGGCAGGCTAGTGAAAGCCTTCAGTGACACTCCCTGTGTCTGATCACTCAAAAACCTGAAGGGTTGAAATTATTTACTGGTGATTTGCCTCTGCAGTGGTCCTGAAACCAGCTCTCATTGTCTCTGATAGAGGCTGCTCAGGAGGAGACAGTACAGTCATACTCTTTGACAAAAGGTTATATCATAATCTTCTGTCATTCCATATTTCATTGCTGCTTTATTTCCTGTCTTCAAGGCCCAGCAGTAACTATGATGCACACTGTGATCTCAGAGGCATTAAATCTCTTCCCCCTGCAGTGCATGTCTTCAGCCTTCAACCAAACAGAGAGCAGCATCCCAGATATTTGCCATGACTGCAGCTGGCCCAGGCTGGCTCAGGCCTGAAGTGCTTCCCTTTTGGAGCTCAGGCCAGCATGAGCATTCAGTGGTTTGACTGTATCCTAATTGAAACAAAGCGACCATTAATCTCATTGGGAAAAACAAAACATAACACACGCAAGTTTGATAATGCAACAAACAATCTGCAAGTCCATCTGTCTCTCCTGAGACTGAGATTGATGTCCTCCTGTACAATTTCATAGCCAGTCAGTGTGGGCAATACTTCCCTATTTCTCCCTGTCTCCCTGTTTCCCAAAAATATTTTTTTCACATGTCCAGTTTCATGAGCCTGTCCTCTGCCTTTTTAACTTGCTAAATATTTTATATCCACAATGTCCCAAGAGTCTGACAAAGAGACTGGAGACCTTGCTTCACAAAAGAAAAATTTACAAGTGACTGGGTTTATGGTGACTATGCATGCTGAGCAACCTGTACTTCCTGCCCATTTCCCAGGTTGCTTGATGTTTTCACTTCTCAGAATTGTCCCTAATACCCACAGAGCAAACTACATAGCAGCAAATAGCTGAGTGCACAGCAATGACAACATAGCACAGCCATCAACCCATCCTTCTCACAGAAAACCACAAAATGGAGACAGTGTATGCTGCTCAGTCTGGCTAAAGATTCAGCCTTCTGTCTGCCTGTAGGGAAAGTTGCTGCACCAGTGACTAAAAGGTACAATAATTTGCAAAGTAGGAATGACACAAAGTTAGCTAACTACTCCTCAGTCTCCAAAAGATTTAATGTTCATGATGATTTTACTCTGTCAGCAAATGAGGTGCTCAAAGCACTCTGCCTTAAAGGAGAGGAAAAAGGATTTTCCTTTCAGCTCCTTAATCCTATGTATTATTTTCAGATTTCCTGATTAGATTTGACAATCTTCAGGTTTGGTTTTTTTTTTTCCTCCATGACTTTGACTAAAGCTAAGAAGCTTTGTCCCACTGAAGTCACTTTTTGACTTTCCTACCCCAGGAATGCTTTAGCTGGCAAATCCATGCATTTTCCTGATATTGTAGTAGTCAAAGGAATCATATGATGCAGGCTTTGATTTTATTTCCTATTTTCAGAAAATGTGTCCAGCTTTCCCCACAGTTTGCATACAAAGAAATAAAGAACACCCAGCCTCACAGAAGACACTTTGTTGTTTTACTAAGGGAATGATTTGTCCCTTTCTGAACAACTACCCATTACAAGCACATTTCTGCCCTCCATCTCCACTCAGTGACCTGATCTGTGCTAACTATTGTTATTCTGCGACTTCAACAAGCACTCAGGAATTACACTGGAAAATGCTGTCCTCATCCTTCTGAAATAGTGATGTCAGCTTACCTCTGGCACTGTGCCTTCCCCCAGGATGTATCAGACCAGACACAAAATTTTGGTTCAGACATCCCTTGTTTCCCTTTGAAACCATCAGAAATTACATTTGACCTATCTGTAAAAAAAACAAGCTGTTCCTACAGAGGATGCCAAGAATAAAAATTCCTTGTAAAGAAGCTTCCTTTCTATTTCATCTCTGTCTTGCTCTGACAACCTGTTGAAGGAAGTGAGATCCTCAAAATCCATTTTACTGATGTTCTCAGTACAGAAAATAACAAAAATAGTCCCAGATCATGAATAAAATTTCTCCATGGTATAATATAATTATCTGATTACAGCAAATTCCAGCCAGACTTTTTTCTTTAGTCTGGGCAACTTCCTCATTATATCACCCATTTTCCTCTTGGTCTTGGAAATTAGGAAGGAAAACAGATGGTTAAAAAAGAGCAGACTAAAACTAGACTTCTAAATAAGATTTGCACTGGTGGTGAGCACTTCTAGTCTGTAAGTATCTTTGCTTTCTTTGTTTTTTGCTGATGCATTTTAGCTACTTAGTTTCTTTACAATGATATCCCTGGATGCGTATCTTCGGACCCCCCCTCTCAGGGAAACACACTGAATTTCATTTTCCCCCGCTTTTCTCACAAGAAAGCTACTAGTAATCCTTGCAATGTAAATAGTCTTCCTTGAGGTATAGACTGTAGCATAAAAACCAGCTACTCAACAAAGAATCATGGAATTGTTTGGGTATTTGGAATCTCTTTTAAGGGTCATCTACTCCAGCCCCCCTGCCATGGGCAGGGACACTATTCACTTAATCAAAAGCATCAAAGCTCCATCCAGCCTGGATTTTAACACTTCCTGTTACGGGTTGTCCAAATTTCCCTGGGCACTCTCTATCTCATCACCTCTATTACAGAAAATTTCTTCCTTAGGACCAAACTAAATTTTTTATTACTGGTCAAAGGATGCATTGCAATCTAATTCAGCTTAAAACCACTGTCCCAAGTCCTGTCACTACCAGCCTTGGTAAAAAAAAACAAAACCTCTCTATTCAACTTTCTTGTAAGATGTCTTTTTATACTGAAATAAAGTCTCCCTGGAGCCTCCTCTTCTCCAGACTGAACAATCCCAACTCTCTCAGCTGTCTTCTGATCATTTCTGTGGTCCTCCACTGGACCCACTCTAAGTCCATGTCTTTCCTGTAGTGCTGATCCCAGACTTGGGTGCACTACTGGGTCTCGTGAGAGTGGAGCAAACATACATAGACATACTGTGGAAACACAGTCTGACTGCCAGATGTGGTCAGGCTTATTATGCCCTTACCAAGCTATGTTTAGCACTTCCATGTGAATGGAACATGATGGGACCCAAACAAGGAATGCATTTCCTTTTCTAGGTGTACATTTATCTTATACCTGCAAAAAGTGATTCCCAATATGATTTAATCTGTTTTTTCCTCTCTTCTGAAGCTAGACAAACAATTCCAAGTGTAAAACATACTTTACTGGCTCTGCCCTTTGGACATTATTAGATTTTAACAGATATACCCAGATCTCAAAAATCTTGATGAATATTTTATATATTTACCTGTGGGGTTGGCCACAAACTCTAACAAATTTGTAATTTCTGATATGTTCTCTTCATAAATATCAGTTTGTGAGTTTTGATTCAGCCTGCAAATAGCCGCACAGTGGTGAATAAGAAAGTAGGAGTACATATCTCTTCCATAACCTAAGTAGAAGCAGATATTTCATTCTCATGGTGTAATAAAATGCATGTTTATTGCTGTCACCAATGCTTCTTTCAAAGAAGGGGGAATATTTCAGAATTCAAAGAATAATGTTTCTTTCTTTATGAGTGACCAAGGTGCAGTGTACTCTCTGTACAACTTAAGAACAGAAAGTGAATACCCTGAAGATGTATACTGAACATATGAAAGGGGACAAGAGAATGTGGTTCCTCTTTCATCTGCCTTTCACTCTGAATTTCCAGTTAGGAAATACAAAACTCTTAAGCAAATATGGAACCAGAAAATCAGTATCTTTTTTTTTTTTACAGTAAGGCAAAATGTTATATATTACTGAACATTTAAGTTTAATTAATTAACTCAATCCAGAATTACATCTGACAAAACTAAGTATCAATTGTCCTGGGGACTTAAAAAGTTGTTTTACTTTTTACACATATTATTTATTGGCCTTTATACTCTGAAAATCTGCACAGGTTTCTCTTTAATGCTTACATACTTTGTAAATATGAGGAGACTGTGCAGAGAAAATACATAGTTTATTTTACATACATAAGATGGTTGTATTTTCTTAGAAGGTAAAGGTAACCCTTATTAGCAGAGGCTGACATTATACATTATGCAATTATGCATAATCCATTTCCATTATTGCAGAAATTATACAAATCAAGCATTTCTACATTTTCTGTGTTTATTTTCTACTATTTTTGTTAGTGGTCAAAGGATGCATTGCAATAGTATAAAAAGAAGAAAAATGGCTTCACAGCAAATGTTTTTGATTTATAGGCAAGAAACATCCTTACCTTTGAGGCCTTTAAATCATGTCAATTTGTATCATAGCCAGATTTGGTGCCACAAAAAATATGTAGCCACAAATGTAAAGTAAGAATTTCCACAGAGCAAAGATTCTCTACACTTAGAGTAACATTTAGTTTCTTCATGATCAGCATCTGTGTAAACACATGCACAGTAGAACTGAAAATGCCTTCAGATCCTTCAAGATTGATTCCAGAAAAGATAAATTTCCTCCCTCTAAATGCTGAGAGTTGTTTAACATTTTGCTGGCATTGAAAATTCATGCCTCCATCATAATCTTTCAACAGTTAAATATTTCAGCTTAATCGAAGAAGCAAGGCTGAGAACAAGTATGTGCAAATCTATTATTAACCACTATGACTGCTTAATTTTGTGTTTAGATGCTTTATTAATCACCAAAATATATTGTAATTGACAGACATTATCTTAGTAGGGTTCCATTCAAAACAATATTTATTACAGATTGGAAATACTTCCCCACTGCGAATATGATGTTGTACTTGGGGATAATCTAGCACAATTATCCCATAAATAAAGTGAGTGTTTTGTCATTTTTACTATATGATGTCTCGATCCAAAGATTTTTCTAAATATTTATGAAATAGCAAAGAGTTTACAGCTCAACAATATTATTAATTTATTCATTTTTTTTACCACAGGCACATTCATTAGCAAGTAAGCCATCAGTAATGCACTTTTTGTGGGAAAAAGCCTGATCCAGTCCTACCAATTTCTAAGACCACTATCTCAGACCTCTCAATTGAAAATCAGCTTTAAAAAAATAAACAAACAAAACAAGAAAAAAATTGGTTTTTTCCTTATTGAAATGCCACACATTTAAACTTATCACAAGAAAGTAGATTTTCTTTCCATCTCACATTTTTCAAACTAGTCACAATCAGTTTCACTTTTAGTTAGTCAGAAAAACAGTGGTTATGAAATGATTGTGGTAGGAGTCATAATGTAAGTAGCACCACGAACTTTGAATGATAAATGAATAATCTGAACACTTTATGGATTTGTTCTTATGTGCTGAAAGGATCTAAAAAGAATCTATGTAAATTATTTTGCATTTAAGTTTTCTAAACAGAGGTTTACTTGAGGTAAACATACGACATTTTAATTCCATTAAGTTGGTGGTTGGTATTTATCTTTCATTAAAGATAAATAGAGACAAATTTCTTGTTACAAAACTAAGAGACAAAGAGGACATTTTCTTCAGCTCTGGGGAGAAAGAGCAGGAAGATGTTAATAGAAAGAGCTTTACAGTTTTATTACTTAATCACATCTGGAAATACCTAACACAAATCTGTTTTTAAAGAAAAATTTATAACTTTATTAGATAATAGCCCTAATTAACAAAATATGAAACTGGTCTGCAATAGAAATGAATACATTTAAAATCTAATGGGGTTTTATTTTGGAAAATTCTGCATATTGCTGCCCTCAACTTAAAACTTTGAGTAAGTTCAATGCTGGACTGGGACAGATGGGACCCAACTGACTACTGAGTGCCTTTGTCAGAAAATGTAATTTCTAAAGATTCATATCATTACCAAAAGAATAACTTTTCACCTGTGTAACTTATGGCAAACAACATTTAGTTTATCATTATCAGAAATCTCTGTAGACTATACTACTTTTCAAAAATTTCAGACTGTAAAATGAAAGTTAACATTAAACATAAGAATTAATTCCTACTTTAAAAATATTATTTATTTCAGACTTGTTCTTTGGTGATTCCAAAGTATATTTCTATAGAAGTGAGCAAATTTATCATTAATTAATACTGCCTGACAATTTAAAACAGCCTCTCCACGTAATTTACCTTACCTGTGTACTCTAGGCTTAGATTAAATGCCTTTTTTTAAGAAATGGATTTTGCTCTTCCCTGGTCATGATGATTAACTTTTTAAGTATGATGATGGGTCTGATGGACACCAATATCTGATTTGTGTGTAGTTTTCACAGTGAAGGAAGAATTGCTATATTTATTATTTTACATGGTGGTTTTTTTTGTGTTTGGTTTTTTTTTTTCTGTCAATAGTTGCCAAAGCCTGGGAGGCCTAATTGAAGAAATGTTCTTAATAAATATAAACAAATGCTCTGAACATAGTGTTTGACCTCCAAGTCTGTGCTGGCATCAACACAAATAGGTCTTGATGCAGCTTTTTCTTTGGAAGAGCAGAAGTGGTAACAGCAGGATCATTAGCATGAACAGACTGTAACCGGTCAGTTCTCTTGCTTTGTGAAGCCAGCGCTTCTTCCACTCCATTATTTAAGGGGTAGGCAATTTTAAAATTATGATCTCTCTAAGATCTTCCATATTTGTAACAAAGCCTATTTAGACAAATGCTAAAACCTGGCATTGAGTTGGAACTGAAAGCCAGGAATCTTTTGTACCCATGTGTGAAAAATACTCTGAAAGCATGGTCAAAGTTTTGTCACATTTTGACCAGTTGCTACCGTGACATCCTATGATTTAAGATGTGTTTATCATGAGAGAAAATCCATCAATCCATCTATCTGGATACACAGTATAACTATGTGACAAGAAGGACTACTTTCCTTGCAAAGTTTCTTGGTTTATTTATTGAAATATTTAAGTTCAAAAATAAAGGGAAGCTAGGGGAGAATTAATTTGCTACATATTTTTCTTTATTTTCATTGTGCTGATCTGTTGGTCTAGGAAAATGAGTTGAAACTGTGGGGAGTAACACAATTACTTATGAATGTTGATGATATAGATTCATATAAATCAGATATGTTATTTAATTTTAGTAAAACATTTATTCTAACTAGACTGTCTCTTTATGGTAAACTAAATGCATATTAGGGAGTTATATATGGAAAAACAAGCTACTAAATTTTTAACAATATTAATCATTCCTTCTTGTTATTTTAATTTAGAAAAACAGCTGAAACAGCACCAGCAGCCCCTTCTTCCAAACCACATAAATATATCCTTCTGTTTCAGGGATTTGCACACAGCAAAAACAGCAATGTATGAATCAAGGGAAGAGTAGGTGAGTGAAAGTGATATACACCCAGTCTCTCCATCTCACTTAACTGGAGTCTTAACTAGGAAAACATAATTAATATCTGGACATTGTGTTTAGAAAGGATTGGTCCTGGTGAAAGCTGCTGTGACACTTCAGGCAGAGTAGTTGCCACAGAGCAAACTGGCTTCTTACATGTTGCTGTGAGGGAAACTGGATGTTTAGATGGTGTTAAGTTCTTAAGCAGCAATTTGAATCAGCATACTGGTCAGAGACACAGGAATTTCCATGAGGAGAAAGTCATAGCTCATAATAAACTGCTTTTCATGATTCCTTCGATTAATATAAATGTTGTTTCCAGCATGATAGCTACTACAGCTTGAGCATTTCCTCTTGGAAGCTTAATGAACTGGATTCTTGTAAGAGGTTTTAAATTATATTTTCTTTAATTCAGTAGATTTTAACATTTCTTTGCCACTATGGACTTTATTCATTGCAGGACAGAACTGGATGGTATAACTTCAGTTTAAAAAAAAAAAAAAAGTCCTTCTAAAAGTTATAGATAGCCTAGATCTTTACCTTTAAATTGACACACAAATAATTCTCATTTTTGTGGTCTCGTTCCTTTTGCTTCTGCTTTCACTTTCTCCAGAGTACAATACCTCCATAAAATAAACAATCCTTGACAAACCGCAGACAATTTCTAAATCCTTATCCAGCACATGAAATACATGATTCTGGAAAGGTGTTCCAGAACTTATTGATGACATTTATTGAAATGAATGCTTTATGAAATGAAAGACAACTTTTTCTTGTAAATCTACCATCAGTTATTTTCAGTTTTCTAAATGTGTATACACGGTGGATAATAACCATTTTATTTGCCTTAGCATTTTATAGCTGGAAAGACCTTTTATTTAGCTAAGAACTTTATGTTTTGGAGGTTACATTTACACTCTAGACTGCTTCCAGACTGAATAAATGGGAAAAATATGGGGATTTTTTTTCTTGTTGAACAGTCCTCCCATATTTCAAATTCCACAGTTTACATGCAAACTCAGTGTTTAAATCCACTCAGCAATGTCAAACAATGGTCTGCTTGATCTATTATATCATTTATATATGGTTCTGAGTAAAAGAACCACAAGAAAGATAAGGATTCATAAGTATATAGCATACATTGTTCTACTAAATGATTGTATGTAGTCAAATAAACCATCCAGCTTCATGTGTCTTCATTTGAACTGACTCAACAACTGGATATAATGAGCAGAGAGGAAAGGATTGAGAATAGATTTGTACAATTGAACTGTGAATTAGTAGCATTTGCCTCTGTAGCTGTTTTATGTATGTGTAATTTGAGGATAACAATGGTGCCTTCCTTTGCTTAGAAGGAGAGGATGAAATGAAGTGAGAGTCTCAAACAGGAACAAAGAACTGAAGATTTCATTAGTGATTAGTGGTCTCACTATTTTGCTTTCCTGAAGATAAAAAGACGACTCTTGGTACGGGGCAGACAGATAAGTCCTTTGCATAACTAATGGAAAATGAGCAGAACACCAGAAAACTGTTCTATTAAGAAACCTGTGAGATTATATTTACAAGCTGTAGAGAAGTAGCTTAAAGGCAAACATTCTTCCTTACTTTGCACTTCACTTTTTATATTTATAAGGCACTTTGGAAAGTGTGTTATGCACTGCACTGTACTATTGTCAGAGGTTGATTTGTGGTGCTGTATTGAGCCTGTTCTGCCTTTAGGGTACAAGTCCTCTGAAGCACTGTTCTGAATGTTTGGCACAGTTCAACTATTGTAAAATCACCATGTACAGGTAACAATAAAGTTATAATAAAATAATGTTCTGGTTTGCTCCTAACTCTGTGCTCTAGGCTGACTCAATAAAAAATGTATTTTAGTTCACATTCAAGTGAAAAATGCAGTAATATACACACTGAAGATGTAGCAATACAAGATTACTTAGTCTGATTTCAGACTTTTCTTTGTTATTGAAATACAATTTTAAGAGAGAGTTCATTAAGAGTGTGGTGTTAGTATTTCCACTTTATCATCTGGATATATTCAATTTACAGTGAAGAAGTTCCAGAACTATAAATCTCAGAGTTTTTCTTGCCTAGATGAGTGGAAGCCATAGGCTGTGATTTTTCATTACTTTCTGATGGTCCATTAAGCAACTATTCTACCTATAACCAAGATGTGTTGCAGTTCAAACCAAAATTATGGGTACAATGCACAAATCAAGGTAAGGTGCTTTGATCTATATTGTATCAAGGATCAAATTAGAAAAATATTATTGGCCTTTTGTCCCAGACAGACATGAGGGGCAATGAGATATGGACAGATGGCCTAACACAGTCACAGCTCTGTGACTTAAACTCATCTAGCAATTAGTTGGCCCTTTCTTTGTATAACAGAGGCTATCATTTCCTTTTTACTCATCTCTTTGGGGATGACTGCTGCTAATCCTCAACATTTCTCTTCCTCCAGCTCTGTTTTACAGCTGATCCCTTGTCCTTGACTATGACTGCTTTTGCTCTCCTTACCATGACAACCCTCAAGGTCTAGACCCATATTGACCAGATCTTATCAGAGATACTTAATTCAGATGTCTGGGCTCCATCCTGGGCCCCGGGCTCCAGTCATCAGAAAGAAACTCTCCGTGTTAAGCCACCTCATAGAAGAGGTGAAAGTCCCTTTTTCTTTCTATCATCTGTGGCAATGAGGATGAAAAATGTAAGCATTTCAGCTAAAGTCATTTTGTGTAGGTATGAGCTTAACACCAAAAGCTGTTTTGCATCAGCTTCTTAGGCACCTTTTTCTAAGAATGTTACTGCCTGTATCACAGACAATGAATGGACTTGAAAAAAATACTTGCACACAAAACCAAAACCATGACCTTACTGTTCAGCTGTTGATTAATTTTTCTTCTGGAGTCTTTCTTCCCCTTGCCCCAGCTCTCTGAGCCTGGAAGTGAAAAGCTTTTTGCAGACCTGAAAATGTCATCAACTGCATTAGCCAAACAAAGTAAAATCTGACTCTTATTCAAACCACAGGTAGAAGATACTGTTGGAGAAGAGGGAGAAGATAGTTTGGAAACAAAAACCAACTACTACAACTACAACTACTGTACATGCATTCCTGGTGTTGGGTTCCAATGCCTCCTCCCAGGTGGTTTTGCCCTCTCTCCACTCCTGATCACAGCTCACAGAGAAAAAGCCTTGAGGCAGCCATAAATTCTTATATTAAGGAGTCATATTTTCCCATCTTTGACTTTGCAAGTTGTATATTCTGGCCTTTGTACCTCGTCCCTCCTTTTCTCTACTTCACCCCGTGATGACACAGAAGGTACTGATTATTGTGCGCCCATATACATATATCATAATTGCAGTAGACACACTACTGTTTGGGAGCCTCTCAAAACATTTTCACTTTCACCAGTTTAGTTTATTCTTCTCTGTTGCTCTTCTATCCTGCACGAGCCCTGCAACTACCATCCTGAGCATCACTGTAATATGTATTGCCATTCCAGCCACAGGGTAAGTAATGTGACTTACATTTGTCACATACACTGTAGTTTGGTCTCATCTCCAGCTCTTCCAGGTACATCGTATTAAAAAGATATATATATATTTTATAGCATTTACAAAGAATATAGACTCATAACATATACATTGACTTCTTTTGCTGTTACAGGAAGATTTGCAAATCTGCCGTTTTATCCTAAATCTCTGTTATGCATGTTGTAAAATTTAAAATAACTTTGTAATCTCACACTCCACAACTACAGCTTAAATAAACCTTCTTAGCCCTAGTAGACCAGAAATATTTTATGTAGCATCAAGTCAGACAGTAGTTTTCACATCATAATTCATGACGACTGATATCTAGAGGACAGCATTTCATAGGGGTATATTGACAGCATGGTCAAAATGCTTTGTTTCTTTCATTATGAGCTATTTAAGCAGGAAAAGACAAATCCCAGATATGAATTCATACAATTCTCTACAAAACTACAATTCTCAAATTGCATTCGTTTTGAAACCCCGCTATCCATGTTGTAGTTCATAAAGCATTGTACTATATCTGTCTGCTTAGGAGGACTATTTAAGCAGGACTATTTAAACATTGTAAACTGCCTATGTCCCTAAAATGCAAAGAAGGAATGATTCATATGAGCAGACTTGTTAAGTCTGAAAGTCTAAGGAAAAATCTAACACGGTGCATCCAGGCATTGGTGCATTGCCATAATTTTCATCGGGATTTCATATGTCAGCCAAATTATATTGCAATGCTATGCATCCTAAAGTCAGATCATCACTTTGCCATGAAGGAAAAATAACAAAATTTCATTGCAAGGTCTGACATAAGGTGCTGTCAAGCACAGGGCTTATAACTGTGACAATGGCAGCTGTTCCCTTTGGCAAACAAAACATCTGGGAAAACTACACAGAATGAGATTTTATCTTTCTCACACACCATGATCTGAATGGGCATATGCCCAAAATATTAGCCATGTGGATGAAGGAAGCTTCTAGAGCTGGTAACCTATTTAAGTCTGTATTGTATGCTCAATCTGCTCTTGTTAAATGCACAATGCTGACAAGCTGAGAGGAAAACACCATAATATTCTATGAGGAAAAATTATCCACTTGGAATTTGTTACAAATGCATGAGTGTATTTCGTAAGCTCAGCCTGCCTAGTCCAAGGGTACCTTGACCTAAGCAGGTTAGATAGTTCTCTGAAGGAGTTTCACTCATATGAGCAATCTGCTATCTCCTGAAAAAACATCAACCAACATAAGGCAGTAAGAACTAAAGGTTTGGGTTTTCTTTCTCAAGGAAGTACAGTCAAAGATGGGAACGCTGGAGAAGGGGTGGAGTGCTAGACACTGCAGGAATGCCAGTTCAAGATATATTTTAAACTACAGTTTAGTTTTGAGTTTCCCTGACAAAAAAAAGTTCTTTAAAAATTTGGGAGTACCAGAACAAAGTAGGGGCCAAACACCACAATATATTCCAACAGGAACACAGAGCATTTCTCCTTCAAAAGAGTGTTTTGAATTTGTACACAAAATACTAGGCTCTTCCCCAAAATGCCCATCACAACCTGTCTAAAGAAAAATCATTTTGTTGTGTACAGGTAAAATACTAAAATTCCAGGGCACAGAGATGAGGAGGTAATAGTATAACCTTGGGAAAACAGCACCAGAAACCCTGTCCATAACATATATGTAATCAACTGGTAAGCCAGGCCAATTTTTCTCAAGAGAACAGGCTGTAGAAATTTCTGTTTGATTTTGCCATATGTGGATAAAAAAACTTTCAGATGTGCAACTTTGACTGCCATTTTTGTCTGCATATTCTGGCTCTTTTTGGTGTGCACACATCATATGATTATAATTATGAACATAATTATGCACATAATTATGTTCATAATTATGTATGAAGTATGTAAAACAAATTTACTATAACCAAAACATTGATTCTTAATATGACAACTATTATTTCAATTATACATAAATATATTAATGTTTCACATTTTAAATTTTACATATATCATAGATATGTAAAATATTTGTTATGAGTATTAATGTCTACATTTTTCCAATTTTCATATTTTAAATAAAGTCAATCAAGTAGTTATTAAATGAATTATTATTAACAATATAATATTAATAATTGATAATTAAATATTTAAAATAAATATGTATTAAAAAAGAGGAAATAATGTTTTTAAAAAAGAAGGAATAAGGTTTTTTGACCTTGCAACTCTCTTTATTGAATGCCCTGTCTCTGCCTGCTGTTCAACAAACAGGCTGTGGTCTGTAAACAACTTTAAATAGTTGGAGCCAAATAATGCAGCAGTGCAAAGATCAAAGCAGTCCAACTCTCAATTATTCCATCTATGAAATACAACTCTTTTCCACATTAAAAACACTAAGCCTGGTGTAAAAAATAAAAAAGCCCATAAAGAAGAGTAAACTGTCCTCTATAAATCATTGTTCAGAACCATTTCAAAAAGACAAACAGTCCCAATGTCACCAGTGTTTGTTTTGATCCGCAACCAAATGATCCTTAAAAATCATAATTAAAATAAAAAACACGATCTTTAAAAAATTAAACAGAAAATTAGAAACACCTGTGAAATGGTTACTAAGGTTTAAAACAAATCTACAAAGGTCAAGAAACAAATATGTTTGTTATCAGAAATAAACTCTACAATTGTCACAATTTTTTTTTTTTAGAAATAAACCAGAGCAAAAGGGTACAGTGCTATTACAATTTAATTACCTTTTTAAATAAAGTATGTATTTACTATCCAGTGTGTCAGATCAGTCATGACCTCATCTGGATATATGCAGGACAAACATATGTAAACTTTGGAAAAGGACTGGTTTTACAAGTCCAAGGTTCTGTCATCAATTTGTCCTACCTGGTAAGTTGTTAGTTTAATCAAAGTAGAGAGAGTGGGAAAATGTTACATACACTCACAGCCATATTCTGATAACTTATTTCCTGGCAGTTATCTATAGTCTCCTTGCAGAAGTCAATGCAATTGGGAAAAAAAAAAATTCACTTTGATTAAGGTTATCAGAAATAAGTTCCCAAAAAGTTGCATCCAAAAGAGTTTGTCACAAAACGTAAAGCAAGTCATCTTTTGATCAACCTTTGAAGAAGAAGAGAGATACTTGCATATTTATGTCCAGTTTATCATGCAAAAATAAAAAGTCAAAAAAAATAAAAAAAACCAGAAAAAAAAGCTCACAATAAAAAACTGGAACCGTGTTTTATAGCTTAAATTATTCTCTACTGTAAAAGTACTAAAGTCATAAATTTTTTTATAGTTTTTTTCAGATGTTGTAACATGCTCATTGCAAATTATAACCAAACAATAACAACAACAATTTTCAGAGGAAAAAATAAAAACATAAAATTAATACTTGCCATAATTCAAACCAGTACCAGATCCTTCATTTAGATATTGTTTCTTTTTCTATTATCATGAAGCTCAAAACCAGCCATGAGATAACAGACTCACAACAGACCCAGGTCTCTGTAAGACTGGAGTACTGAATAATCTCCAGCAATCAAGATCAGTGAGATAATAAGGCTAAAGGAAAAAAGAGATACTTCAAATTAATATCCAGACCTCACATTCACAAAATTTCTGTTGCCATAAATTACATATAATCTGCCCTTCAGCGTGTACAACATTTATCTGAAGAATAAAAAGAGTTGTCATCCTTAATGAGCTATCCCATGACCCCTTCCAATTTATTTCCACAATGCCAACTGTGTTTACTGCGCTGAAAATATTTCTACATTAAAGGCCATACCATGGAAAACATTAGCAAGGACTTTGGCACCATACAAATTACAAGTTCTGTAGTTTATTTTGCTAATCATTTACTCTGATGGTAGGCAAACTAAAATAAGTGGGAGGGAACAACTGGCTACTTTTTGAAATAAGAAAATGAAATAAAATAACTCTCAGCAATTATTATTGCACCCCAGTTTATTATTAATATAAAAAACCTTTTTAAAGTATGACATTAAGATGCAGATACCTCAGTCTTATTATTTCATACATGCTTATTTCACACACATATAGGTGAACTTTAAGTTTCAAAATTAAACTCAGCTTGTCCCAGAAATTGCAGTTCTGAAATTAAATTTCTTATCTGGATTTCAGTGTTATAAATATAATACATAAGGAGTTCATTTGTCCTAATTCAATCTCTCAAAAATTAGATATTCATATCTAATCTGGACATTTCTATAATGGAAGAAGAAGACAGAGAAAAGAGCAATTCATCCATAAATAGACAATAAGAAATAATTCAAATGTCGAGCTTAGACTTAGACATCTGAGTCTTACATGACTAAAATTGATCAAAACACATCCAACACAAGGTGACATTACATGCCTGATGAGAGGATAAAATAGGTTGCATTTGGGAATAATCAAATTTTGGGAACCATGTGTACAAAAAGAATTGACTTTGTTAAAAACTGACTCCCTCTGTACAGGCCTAATTTTTAAAAACTTTATTTTGAAGGATATTCAAAGTGCCTGAAGTTCCCACATGTAATCCATGGGCTGAAGATTTTAACTTGAATTTGATAGTTGAATTGCAAACAATTTCACTTGTTTACAATTTCATCAGGAACATTGCCAAAGCAGCCATCTTTGAGTCTTTGTCTATAGAGGATTATTAGGAGCAGTGGCTTCCAAACATTCCTAAGTATGAATTCTGCATCACCTGAAAAGCTGGGTCTTTAAACCTGTTCTTTTGCTTTATTAGCTCAAGAGACTTTCTAAGATTAGATTATGTTGAAGACTACCTATATGACGTATGTAATTGTCTTTAAATGCAATTTTCCATCTGGAAACAGGAAGGTAATTTACTTCCCAGGCACCATCAAAATTTCTGTGGTCCAGCAGAAAAAGTTTCATAAAATTATCAGTGGTAAACACATTACAAGTCCAAGAGCTATGTGGGTCGTACAAATACCCTTGTCTCAAGGGGTGAGTTGGCCCACTTATAGGCTAAATCACCCTTTGAAACTCCTTTCTCTCTCTTCACTATAGAGGGAAAGTAGGGCAACCACCTTCCAAAAGAAAGACCAAGGTTAAGTGCCTGAATATAGTAATGTAAAATCAGTTTTGAGATAAATGTTTTCATGATGAAATTATTCTTTAATAAATAAGGAACAGCTATTGCTACATGTAGAGGATGTTATAGTGTTTTCTCCTGAGAAATAAGGGAAATATGAGCAAGATCAAAAGAAGTTCTATATCTATTAAACAAGAGACACCAGATATGAGTGAAGAATACTTCTGTGTGCAGGCTGGATTTTTTACAGCTAAAACAAGTTTGTATGGAGCTGAAAAAATTTATTGCACCATTAGCTTGTACAGAATAATAACTTACTCTACAAGAAGTGCTTTGATAAAGAATTGTCACCAAGAGTTAGAAATCAAGGGCTAATGGAAGCATATATTGAGTATGCTCACTAAAATACTTCAAAATTGCATTTAAATCTCCAAATAGTCTGTCCACAATATTATTTTTCATTCTGAAAAATATATTAATTTTGCATCAGCTGTAAATCAGTGATTCTCTTTCTTACATTAAAAATATTTTTAAACATTATATCTCTTTAGAAGTCTTCCTACAACAACAAAAAAACTCACTGAGTTTAAATGTACTCTTGCAAATTGATTTGCACTTTGCTATATTAACAGGAAATCAGAACAAATGGAAAAAAAGGCAGTTTATGCTCATCTTGGCAATTCACTTCATCTTAGCAATTTGGTTAAAAGCATAGAATTATAATTGTGGTTTTGCAACACTTTCCTTGCATTGATTTGCTAAATTTTAAACTTTTCTTCAAGTAAAATACTACGTGCAGTTGATAAGAAACACTTTAGTGTTTCATGGATATGTGAGACAAGAGCAATTCAAGATGCATGTCATTAACAGAATTCATTATTTTGACAGATTCCAGCACAGCTGACCATGAATGTATTACTTAGTCCGCTCTATAGAATTTACTAGACCAAAAATAAAGTACTGCTTAGTTTGGACAAAGATGGGGGGGGAATATGTTGCCTCTTACTTTACATGTACGTCATCATATTTAGGCAGAATGCAGATGCTCAAGGAGGAGGTTGGGGTAAGAATTTTAGCTAGAAGTGAATTTCCATAGGGTTAGTAATCATAGAGGAGAATGTCTTTCTCATGTCTGGCATTCAATAAATTTTCAAACATAAGTTTGTCATGGAAAAAGAGACAGAACTATTCTAAAACTACTAGGAAGTGGCATTTCATTTATCAAGGAAAATAAGTTAAAATGCCACCTCTGCAATTAAAACAGTCTATGAGATTGAAATAAAAGAAAAAAAAGCAAAGCCCTTGGCTAATGCCTTTTCATGTTCTGCTCACCATTTGCACAATATGCTTAGCATCACACAGCCCTTACATTTAATCGAGTTCTTTTAATGATTGTAATCAAATAATGAAAAAAATAACAAGCGACAACCACCCAAAACAATAAATAAGGAACAAAGTAATTAATTAATTAATAATATAAAAATAAATATTAATGAAGAGGAATAACAATATGTTATGGACTATGACAAATTCAGATGTGACCAGAATAATTTTATTATAATCTTCAGATGTTATGGAACATTCGAGTGCTGATTCATATGAAAGTGGGGTATATCTTTATCATCCTGAGGGAGAAAACACCATCCAAAGTAAAAAAATATTTATCCAAGCTTTCCCATATATATCCAGGTAGCCAAATGTCTGTGCTGGAGCATGAATAGAGGCCTACCTCATTCATTTAAAAGAAATCTCTATGCCTTTGTACAGAGATATTATTATACATGGGCTGGCACCCTCCTGGCTCTTACCTGGCATAAGAATTCTGTAACTTATTCAGATATGTGCGAAAGTTTTTTAATGCTCTTTAGCAGCACAAACGAAAACTCCAAACTTACAACTCTGTCTCCATAGCATAAGCGATGAATCATTTGTCCTAATGAGTGGGTCTATGGGTTAAATGTCTGAATTCCGGACAATTGCATACACTTTTTAGTTATCATTACTGAGCAAGAAAGACACCTGTGGAGAACATTTATTCCTATCTGATAACAGATATCTAAGATGAGTAAAACCAGTAGACTTAATGACTAATTTTCAGACAGCTGAAACTGGAGAAAGTAAGCACTATCTCCCAAAGACGAGAGAAGACCCACTGGCAGAAGCCTAAATAAACAGTTGGGTTTTTCCAGATCAAAATGCTCTAAGCTGCAAGTACATAGTATCTAATTAACAAAAATATTCTGAGATACCACAGGTAGCTGTTGTGCCCCTGAACATGCTTTCAACACCACCCCTTGTAGTCAGAAGGAAAGTGTAGGTGCCAGGGAAGGTCTCAAGAGTTGCATTTTAGACAGGAAAATGTATGGAGACATGATGACCCTCCAAAAACCTGCAGACACCCATCACAGCACTGTTTATGGAAATATATTTCTCCTCATGAAGGGCTTCACAGCAAGCCTGAAAGAAAGAGATTGCTAATTTAGGCAGACTGGATCCTACCACAACCGTGTTCAACAGTAACAGTTAGTCTTCACTTTCTTGTTTTCATCCTTGATTGCACTACTGCAACATAAACATTGTTTCTATAGCTGAATTATCAACCCCTAAAGTCCCTGTTTCAGCAATGGGATTGGGGTTAGCATCTCAACCATTAGAGCATAACAGTGCCATGATAATTACCATTGTAGGAAGAGATCTTACAGAAAGGCAGACTGGTACCCTCATTAATTCATTTGTCTGATGCAGCCAGGAATCAGATACAGCTCCAAGTCTAAAGGTCAGAAGTTGTATCAATCTGCTTCATAAATGTTGATTTTAGCGAGATGCAATGTCATAAGGGGAGGGCAGTAAAAAGCTTCCGTGTTTATACGGTGACCCTGAAGCAACAATTTGAAAATGTTAATATCCATTTAGATTAACTTTCTATAACTTTTATTTTTAATGTAATGATGATAAAAACACCCTGAGGAAAATTCATGCAATTAACACCTGATTAACAGATTTGGCTGTGGATTTTTTGCTGGTATTGCATTTAGAGAGTTAGCTTGAAAGAGTATACCACATATACTTTCTGTTACTTACAAAGTCAATATCCTAACTTTAGGCTGTAGTGGCAAAATATATAAAGAATTTTTTTTGCTCTGTGAGCTTAAGCTTGCAGTCCCCTTCTTGCTTCAGAAATGTAGGTTGCCTCAAAGCTGGTGCATTTAAGCTATGAGACAACTCATATGACCTGGACACCAATTAATGTTTAGTTTGCTGTGTATCTTAAGCAACGTTTACATGACAATATATCCTCTTCCTTTTCCTTATACATAGGGTGGCAATGAGTGAACATTGCCAAATTCAACCATGATACAACATTGTACTTTTTGAATAAAGATAAGCACTGAAAACATGAACATTGAAAAACTACTGGACATCAAACACCACACTTACCCATACATTAATATATATATGTTTTCTTTTCTTCTGCGTCTGTGCCTTGTCTAGAAGCCTTAAGTGACTGAAGTTAATTTTTCTTACACTGCCATTAACTGACTAAGTTCACAAGCTTGATTAGCTTGAATGATTGAAGACGAAATACACTTGAAAGCTGTCATCATTTATGTAGTCATTTATTTATATATGAGGACTATTGTTCTTGAGAGGACTGGAAAAATCTTTCATTAATTAGTTATGTTTTTACTCATCCAATATGTTTACGTCTTAAAATACATACACGTCAATTTATAAAACTAATTGCAGATGCTGTGTCAGTGTTTTCTGTCATCATCTCCTGTGTTAACAAAGTTTTAAAGTTCAGATGCATATAAATCCACAAACACCATGCTGGTACATTTCCTTCCCATTTCAAGTTCATTTTTTTTGATGGACAATGTTTAAAAGCTTCCTCAGAAATAACCTGAAACATATGATGTACACAGAAATGGGGCTCAATCAGCACCCAAAAAAAGGCTAGTTAAAATGGAGGTTTTTTCCTTTTAATATATATATTACTATCAAAACAACTACTGCTTTCCTACATGAAGCAACAAAAATATCCCAGTCCTGCCTCAAACTATGACCCTGCCCTGAACAAATGAGCTCATTATGCACATTTCAAGAGATAGAAACCCTTCAGGAGATATTCTAGAAGCAAAATACTTCATTCCTCTAGGACAAAACATGGGTGAACTCACAGAAGGGTCACAAGCTGAGAGGTTGATTATTGCTGCCTGACTTTCAATAGAAGCTGGATTAGAGGCAGTGTAGATGGTTTTGGCCATTGACTTGAGTGGCCTTTGCAGTTAATCACTGCTGGCTCGTTAGCCAGCCCAGCCCAGCTGCTTGGATCAGCTCTTGGGCAGTTAGAAAGCAATCAAGTAAAACACAGTAAAACATGAAGCAATGATCATTACAGAAAATTAATGGGGAAAAGAGAGAATATCCCTCATAAGTAAATCTGAGAACATCATTACATGATTGATGTTGGGCAGTTTGCTCGTTTTGTTTCAGACACAACAGCACTGGCAATTGGGAACCAAGCAATAACAAATCAATCCTATTATTCCCTAGTGTAATTAGGCACTAATATTTGGAAAAAACTGCTATCATGTTATCTAGAAATAAGACTATTCCCTGTCATATTTTCCAAACCTATTAAAAACACAAGGACCTTAGAATGCAGACTGCATTCATCAAATCCTATCTGAAACACTGAGTACACTGGAGATTAGAAAACAAAACTCTTTTTTAAAACTTTTTTTAGCATGGGCAAAACTATTTTTTCTTGTCACTCCCCAAGGTTAAAATGCTTTGAACTAAAAATTAACAATGAAAAATCAATCATTATGCACCCATCCCACAGGCTAAAAACTTCCACCCACAACTGTGATGCTGAAGAGAAGCTACACTGTCATTAAGTATGTATGTCCTTAAGTGTCAGGAATGAAGTCTAGAAAATTGTATTACAGACAAGCTCAAACAGTAAGAGCATTCAGATTAAAGTCCCTCAGAAAATGGAGACTCAGGTCACTGTAATAATACCTATTCCTGCCATAAGGAAAACAAAATAGACTAAATGATTCAGAAGCTTCATGAGCAGAAAAATTATGGTGTGCTGGGAAAGAAAGAAACAAAAATAAATCCACAGTTTGGAATGATTTGTAGTTGCAACATCTCCTTCCAGCATTAGTATAAAAATTCTGAAGTTGGCTACCAATGGTCAGCATGGTAGTGCTGGTTAATACATAGAGAAATAGCTGACCTCTGTACATTAAATAACATCTCAGAAGAGAAAATGATTACTTAGTACACAACCTTAATTGTTTGGGTTTTTTTGGTTTTGATCAAATTAAATGGGTTGTCAAGATTCCTTCAGTAGCTTTAATGCTTCTACAATGAAATTATGCGGAAACTACACTACTTTCTCCATCATAAGCAAAAAAATAAAAGATATGAAAGAATGATGATAGTACATGCAGACAAACTGTGTGTACCCAAGTGAATTGTAGAGCAGTCTTCAACTATATTTTTATTAAAAAACCATAACATAGGCAGGAAACAATAAATTAACTATTCCCAAGCAAAAGTTGTAACCAGTTATGTTTCCACAGCAAAAACCAGAATAATTATGATCCCTCAGCTGCACATTAATCTAATTAAACTTATATTAGGCCTAACATTTCTGGGTTTAACAATTTTTTCACACCAAAGTTCATGAAAATGACACTCTATTAATATTAAAATACTCAAAACCCATGGAGCTCAGAGATAGGTTGCTGACCATGGTTTTAACTAGCTTCCATAAAGTTATCAAAAGAAAAAAATTAAGCTTTGCAAGTATCTATTACATATCAAGTAAATTCACAAAGAGATCTTTGTGCTTATGTGTCTGCAGCTATATCCACAGAAGGAAAAATTACAAAGCCTACATGTTTATACCTATGTAATACCCAATCTCACTAAATCGCTACCTATAAAAAACGCACTTACCTTGCACTAGTCAGAGCTTTTTAAGATTTATTTTTCATGCACGTATTCTAGTGCTAATGCAGCTATACCTCATCGAAAACAGCTTAAAGGTTTGAGACTAGCAGAAGCCTTTCTGTGCACACCTGTGCCAAATATTCATATTTGAAGGGAAAGGTTTATTGATGTTTTCAGTAGCCACACCCTAATTTCCCATGATAATTTGCCCAGACAAATTGCTGTGCAAGACTAGAAGAAAGGGATGGATATTAGCTTAGTTATACAATGCAAATAAAGCCAGCATACCTGAGAGAACTGCTGTTACTCTAAGTAGCTTTTTTCTCTTTTGACAACTACACGTTTATGCACATTCCAATTAATAGACCATTTCAACCCAGTGTGGTAATATCAGAATACCAGAAAAGAAAGCAAAGCACCGCAGTGAATGATGCCCTGGACCTGGACATTTCACAGAGAATTAGGCCACCAATAGAAATATGAATATATCTTTGCACATTTGCTTGTTGTCTGCAGTTACAGCAGCTGCTGTTCCATCATGCTGTTCCACCAGTTTAAATAGTCTTCTTTCAGATGAAAAACATCTGAAGCCAAAGCACTGAAAATCCTTTTGCTCTTCTTTTTCTCAGTTGTTAGGCAGCTGGCACTCTAAGTGGGCCAGACTTAGACAACTTTCTTCATTGTTATTCTGAATTCTTCTGGGTCCATTCACTGAAAATGGCAAAATGAAAGAAACTCATTTTTTTCAAGCTCTGTGGACCTTCTCCTAACCATGACAGAGGAGCAGTCTTCAGCTTGGTTTACTTCCACTGGTGGTGAGAAGGAATGTCTTCAGATGAGCACATGCTGAGTTCTCCAAACAGCAATTTTCTACAAAAGCTGTAGAAATCTGCATGCTCTTCTCCTCTCTTGAGTACTTTCTCTGACAACAGCTGACACAGTTTGCAGTTGGAGCTTTGCAAATCCATTATTTTTCCTCACCTTTTTGCCAAGAGCTGATCCCAGCTGGGCTGCCGGCATTTGGAGCCTGTCTGCAGGTTTAGTCTCACTGCAGCCATCATGCAGGTAAGCCCAAAAGCTGAAGCATATCAATGTTAAACTACTCCCCAGATATTTTCCTTCCTTAATTAACTTTTTTTTCTTTTTTCTCAAAACTCTTATTGTACTTCCATTGCTTTCAAAAAGTAATACAGAGAGTTCTCTTGTGAGTAATTTCAGCCCTATAAAATTTGCTCAATTACCATGAAGTGCCATGTAAGAGAGAAGAAAATGTCTCTGTATTCAAAGGCATTTAGTTTGAAGCCTACCAAAGTTCTATTTTTCATTTATAAATGCTGTCACCCCTCCACCAATTTCATTGCTAGTTCTACCTTTTTAAAGAACAAAGTGGCCAGGCAAAGGAAAGAAACTACAAAAAAACCCTGACTTGTTGGTCATTTAGGAACAATATCTTCAGCTGCAATACCCAGAAAATCCTCTTGCTACTGTCACTGCTACTTAAAAATAAATATGGGTTGTGGGGGAGAGATGCATTTTCTTCAAAATGAAAGATTCTGTCTCCATTAGTTTTCTCTGACCCCAAGGACAGGGTGGAAATACATAATGAAACACTTAAAAAGCTTTAAAAATATTTACCACTAGTTTTCCTACCAGGCATTGATGCATTTGAGCACACATTACAGTAGACCAGTGTCAGAGGAAAACTTATGGTATAAAGACTACAGAATATGGCTTGTATGAAGTAGATACATGCAAAACATTTTTTGATGGCTTTGTGACCGAAAAAGTAAGAAGAACAAAGAAAACTCTGAAAATCTTTCAATTTATTAAAATAAATTACAAAAAATAAATTGTTTTAAATCTTGATGTTGTTGACTTAAATAATAGTTTCTGTTTTAGCTTGAGGCAAATTCTACAGACTGATTACAAAAGCAATGAAAATAAGGTGCTGACACAATGTCAACTTTAGAGTAATAATTGCACTGCTATAATAATCTGTTTAATTGTTGTTTATTGTAATTAAATTCTCATGCACACCAGACTTGCAATTTTCTTTTCCATGTCAGCAAGGTTTCCTTTTATAGAACAGCTTGCCCAAAGCAACCAGTGACGTTACTAGACAGACATTAATCAAAGGACCCTGCAAAGCTACACCTGGTATCCTTGAGGCAAAATGTTTGCCAAAACACAAAACCCACATCAATCGATGTATGGTGGTTATGGTGGCATTGTTATGCTTGAAAGCAAAAATTTCATAATTCATTTTTAAGTATCTATTATAAAGTAATATTCATGAGCCAGTATTATTCACTTAATGACCAAAATACCTCACATTGTGAAGACTGACAGCTAATTATAATTAAAAAGACCAATAATTTTCCCATATCCATTTTCCAGATGTTAATGTAAACTAGATTGACAATGTAGATAGACATAACAAAGGAGTCTAAGAGAACTCATTTGCACCTGCTCAATACCAAAACATCACAGAGGTCAGCAGAAAATTCAGAGTTAATTTTAAGATTTTGATAAGTTGAAATGACATCTGACCTCAAAGGAACATTGGGGGCAAACTCTATAAAAATTTATAACCACCAAAGAAGCCCGAATTTAAAAAAAAAGAAAAAAGATCCCTAAAGATAATTAATATTACTTTCACATAGAGCATCAGTAATGTTGAAGCTTAATGTGAAATAAACACTTGAGTCAAGTTAATCTGATGCCAAAATGATTGGGCAATTTATTACAGCTTAAGAAGGACATTGCCACCAGAACAGGAAATAAAGGTTTTAAAACTTGGGTAATTATTTTCAATCAGAGCTGCTTTCAAGGTCAAATGTTTAATACTAGCCATTATTTTCTCTCTGCTAACTTTGGCAGGCATTTCACATGTCTCATCCATAAATAATTAAAGAAGTAACTTCTGTATCAGCTTAGCCTTTGGATTAAAATTTGAGTGTGCAAGGTAAAGATTTTATTTTATTTTTCCCCTCAAAGAGAGCAACATGCAGTTTATCTGGCCTAAAAAATAGTCTACTGCTTTCCAGTTCAACAATATAAATATTTCCTAAGAAGCTTTCTCTGTGATTTATTTTTCCTTTTGGACCATACTCAGCTACTTCAGCAAATTGAGACAAATAAACCTGGAAGTTCTCTGTAAAGGCAATCTGCTAACACGCACACCAAAGAAATTAAAAAGAATTTAAGCTGCTGGCAGGCAAAGATGAAGTAATATTTGATGTGGGTTTATTCTAGTAGTATTGTAACTATTTGTGAAAAGAATGGAGGAACTAGGTTTGTTTTCAATTTACTTGCTCTTATAAAAGATTCTAGATCTAGTAATGACTTTATATTAGTTAGATACTTATATCAGATTGAACGCCACAGACTGGAAAGTTGGCATCAAAGCAAATCAAAAATAAATAAAGAAAATTCGTTTTAATACGATGTGTTGACAAATTCTGAAATGCACATTACTTTCTGAGCATCAACATCTTTCACTAGAGTTGATGTCCTCAGTATTAATCACATTTGGTTTTTCACCAAAATTAGGAAAAGGTCCTACACAGCTAAGTTCATTCAGTCCAATTCAGTAGTTGAAACACATGCTTAGAACTTACTTTAAAACAAAATGAGAGTTATAAGACATGTTAGTTCTAACACTAGCAAACTTGTAAATATTTTCCTGTCTATTCTTTTTGTTTTGTGAGTCTACTTGATTAAAATAATTGTTCTTTGCGGGCCTACAAGTAATATGGGGAGACAGCCAAGGAATCAGTATTTTACAAGTGATTAAATATAAGTTGAGGTAATTTTTTACATGTCACAATTTCAACACTAAGAAGTCATAAATTGAAAGGAAGCCTTGGAAATAGTAAGATAAGTCACCCATAAATTAGAAGAAGAAATCAAGCACAATATGTAGGTATAATAATATAAAATAATGTTTTAAAAAGAGGGCGGAAAGGGAGCCAGGGAAGTAGGATTACCTTTGGCATTGATGAAAATATATGGTAAACACAAAAGGACAAAAAGTCTGTGAAACAAAATAGCTTTCAAAAGTATTTTTGAAAATTTAACACAGTAGTATTTTTACTGAGGCCCAGAGTCAGCAAAATAATAAGCAATTGCCTAATTTAAGTCCATGTACTCCTTATTTAAATGTAAGAATATTAGAGCTGAATCATTCTCTCAGGAACACTCAGCCTTAAAATCTACTCATTCTATTTGCTTTTGATTATTTTAAAATTGCTTAGATTTTTTTAAAATGTCATTACACACACATAAGTGGATGCCCTGACAAAGTCTCTTTGTATTTACTCTAATCTTACATTATTTCTCAGTGCTTTGTAAGCTCAGCATTTCTTAATTAATGCTGCAATTAATAAATTTATGCAATATTTGACTACACAAAAAGCAGCTACATCACTGCCTACAACAACAAAAAAGAAGAGTGGGGAAGCTGTATCTAATAAAAAACTCCAAACTGCACAAACGTCTGGCATAATTGCCTTCTGCTAAAGCAAAGCAAAAACAACTTCTAAAACCTTTCTCTTTGTTTTTTTTTTTTTTCTCTTGTGGTCACAAATGAGCAATTTTCACACTTACAGACATTCTAATAGACATAATAGCTTCTCTACTGCCTACCATAGTAGTCAGTTATTATTAACTATTAAACCAATTACTGAGGATTGATTTTTGAAAATTAACTTGTACATAGTACTCTAAAAGTAAATGCCTACTGGTTCACATGACAGGAGCCATTGGGGAATATATGTTGGCTTACTGCTGCCTAGGTTTATAAAAGAACTTCACATTAACATGGTGCCTGTTGAGTTATTCTGTAGGAAGCATTACAATTCCAGTCTTCAGGACAGGGTCAAATGCAGAACCTCATTTTCACATCTTTCCTCTCTGGGACATGATAATTTAGAAAGCAGCTTGCTTTCCCCCAGGAAGAAAAGGAAATCATGATCAGTTTTCCATATGTCACTCCTTACAAAGTTTTCTTAACTTAAAATGGAGTCCTCAAATTAAACTGAAAGGTGTATTTTGGAAACAATGTCTACGAGGATGTGGGCTCCCTGCAGAAACTGGGTCCACATGAAAGACCTACAGTTTCCTCTTGATCGTTTAGAATTGCTATCACCTGAATGCACATAACATTTGGAGCTTTCAAAACAGGCACAATGCAGAGGAAAAATGTGCTAAAACACTTAATAGAGTTATAGTTTATCTTGCTATTAGGAATTTGATAGTCATAGATGAGCTACATCTTTGATATCATTTTTTCTGGAAGCATCAGCCAATCATAGAGTAGAACACAAAAATTAGCCAACAACCTTATCTGTGCAGAAGATCCTAAATTTTGTTTATAAACTGTCATGTCATAGTATGCTGAAAAGGCAAAGGAAAAAAAGTTTTATCATCAGCTCTACAGTATACCTCTTCATTCTTCAGGCAAATTCAGTCTTTAATAGGATCCCTGGAGGCTCTATTGTGATAAATTTACAATGATCCATCAAAACAGAAGCTACCAGCTTCAGTTTGTAGATAAAGCAGTGCAAAGCCTTTCTTATTTTTCCAGCTCTTCTTATAAACCACAAGGTGCACAGCTACAAACAGCTGGATGCCAGGTAACACAAAATTCTATGTCGACATGAGAAACCTACATCTTTATGTACTCAGATAGGCAGCTCCATTGGTCATAAATATACTTAATAATTTCACTTGATGGTAGAGTGAGGATTGAGAGGAAGAGTGACCTCAGCATTTTAACTTGTGAGTTAATATTAACTTCTACAAAAAACTTATCTGCAAACAGATAAACCCCAGCTACAGGCCTGTCATTAGTTGCACCCTTCAATGGCACCTCTACAGTTCCTCAGAAGGGAAATAATATTTTCTATTCCTTCCAATTTCAAGCTTCTTTATTTTTTCTAATCCCAGATGTCATATCTTTCCAGTGCCATGGAAGAACAGAATATTTTTACATCATATTTTAGCAGATGGAATACGTCCCAGCCAAATTTATCACTGCCAGATGGCTGACCCTTATTTACTGATGAAATGTTAAGCACAGAGATAAACTTTCATCAGTTAAAACATCCAGATTTTCTGCATGAAAATGGCTGGGTAGCTCTTCCCTCATCGTATTCAGCAGAAACAACAGATCATCAGTTTCCACCACATCACTCTCAAGCCATAAACCAACAGCCTTTTATGTGAGATTCTAACATCCTCTGGACTAAATCACAAGATTAGCCAGGAAAGGTCTTAGGCCTTTGATACTTCAATTCATAAGGAATATGCTAAATTAAATTTCAATGGCATAAATCCTGTCTTTGAAACTAATCACTTTTCAGTGTTTGCAAGCTAAAAACGCCACTGTGCAACAGAGAATGAAAGGGTTAGTAGGTGTTACAGACGCAAGTAATATATTGCATACATTATTTATTGGCTACTTTCTTAGTTGGAGAATAAGTTCAAAATAAGTTAAGTTCTTGGAGAATAAGGTTCAGAATAAGTCCTGAACCTAGACATTTTTATGTGGAATGAAAATTTCAGTATCCGGGCAAAGATGAAGGCCATCAGCATCTTACAAGAAGGTTAAAATAAAGAAAAATATTAGCATATCTACTGAATTTATAGGCCTTGACTTCATCACAGAGTGGTTCTATACTATGTTCTCCATTTTAAAAGCTTACTAGCTGGGTTCTGCTTTTGAAAATGGTGTTAAATGGTGCATAGAAAGAGATTCAGAGAAGTAGAAAGAAAAGATGTAAGGAAGGATAGACCCAGGAAAGGAGGTAACTCTAAGCTTATGAGCTGTGGACCTGAGTTAGATAGCAAACGTGAACCCCAATGAGAAATATAAGGGATTCTGCAAACAGTTTGTGAACACTTTGCTGTGTTCAATGAAGTTGCATTACAGTTCCCTGAAATAGCTCTGATCAAAAAATAACAAACTAATGTGTGGTGGTTTCACCCGGATACAGGATTTCTGGGATGCTGGGGATGCTGTGGCTAGGGCCAATGAGTCTTTAGATTTTAATATTGTCACCTGGCTTAGCCAGTGGGCATTCGATTCACCTCTGAGAACACGCGGTAGGCCTGGCCCCCCTAAGGGTGGAAGGGTGGAAGCCAAAGAGACCCCAGGAGCCGCTGGGAAGCCCCCCCACCCTTGGGAGACGGAGGGAGAGAGAGCGAGACTGAGAGAGAATCGCTGCTTGGGGCTGGACTGTTACCTTGAAATTTGATATGGGCTGCCCGCATGCCCGGTCTGTAGAGAAGAAGAGGGGGGAAGAATGCACTGAGGAGTCCGGCCGCTTTTAGGAGTTGTTAACCCTTTTTTGGACAATGAAAACTTACAGAACATTAACCTTTCCCAGAAAGGAGTTAGAGTGGAAGAGAGAGAATGGAAATGGGCAAGTGAGAGAGATGTTGGATGAAAGAGAAGAATCTTGGTGGGAAGAGATGATTGGAGTGGCTTTTGCTGGACTCTTTTTGTATAGCCATGGATAGAGCCATGCTTCCTTGTGATACAGAGACTGCATCCAGGGGGGCACAATGCCCCAGAACCAAGAGGGCTCAGTGGTAGTGCCCCTCGGCCCCAGAGGGTGAAATATGGGGGGGGGGCAGGTGTCCCAAAGTTGAGGCTGCACTCTCTTTGGAATGGGACAGAGCATCCTTAAAAGACAACCCTGGAAACAGCCCTGGTACGTGTTCAGGCGGTGAGAGCGCCTGGAAAATGGAAAAGGCCACCATGGCACAAGAAGGACTCCTCTCCTCTTGATGAATTGAGAATTGATTATGTACAGAGTGGTGGTGGACTGAGAGTTGGTGATTTGGGAGGTGTATTGTATTGGGAATTTGAGGGGAGGAGGAGGGAAATGTTTTGTAAGGTTTTCATTTTCCTTGTGTGTTTTTTTTTTTTTCTTTTGTGTGTAGTTTAGTTATTGTTTTTGTAGTTTAGTTAATAAATGTGGGGTTTTTTCCCTTTTTAAGTAAGAGCCTGTTTTTTTTCTTATTCCTGGTCAAAATCTCACAGCAGACACCAGGGACAGTGCACTTTCATGGGGCATTGGCATGGTGCCAGTGTCAAACCATGACATAATGACAAAATGAGGAGTAGCACCAATGTAAGCCTTAGTTTCTCCAGGTTTTGCCTGTAAACCAGTAGAATATTCTTTTAAAATTCTCTTCCTGCCTGTGGCCTACCACCTACATACTACCTGTAAACACCTATCTCCTGTCCCATTTCACAGAAAGACAGTTCTTAGAATCTCATATGGTAGTCAAGGTAATGTCTTAAAAGCTCAGCTACTGTCTCCAACTAATGAGAGCAAATGCACATAGTATAACTACCTGTTTGCTGTAATTTTTCATGAATGCATTTTAAATGGCAACATAAATTTATCTTCTGGAGTAAAACTGGAATTCGGTGTTTCAATTTCAAAAATTCAAAGTGTGTCTGTATAATAAAAAGAATTTCTCTTGATGTCCAGTCTGAACCTCCCCATGTGCAGATTAGGGCTGCGTGTTCTCATCCTGTCACCGATTGCCTGGGAGAAGAGGCTCATCTGGCTCCTTTTTAGTGGTTGTAAAGAGCAATAAAATCTCCCCTGAGCCTCCTTTTCCCCAGGCTAAGCACCCCCAGCTCCCTTAGCTGCTCCTCACAGAACCTGTGCTCCAGACTCCTCACCAGCTGTGTTGACCTCTCTGGTCAGTACCTCAATGTTCTTCTGAATTGAGAGGTCCAGAACTGAGCACAGGATTTGAGGTGCAGCCTCACCCGTGCTGAGTACAAAGGCACAGTCACTGCCCTGGTCCTGCTGGCCACACTATTGCTGATACAGACCAGGATGCCATTTGTCTTCTTGGCCACCTGGGTACACTGATAGCTCATATTCACTGGCTGTCAACCAGCACCCCCAGGTCCTTTTCCACTGGGCACCTTTCCTGTCACTCTTTCCCAGCCTGCAGCACCGCATGAGGGTTTTGTGACCTGTATCTAATGCTTTAACTGGACTGTTCAGGAAGCACTTTAAGAATCTCTGAAATCCAGCTATGAATTGATCACTAATAAGAAGCTCTACTTTCCACAAATATTCAATTTAATATTTTCAAACATAGCTCTTTTAGCAAAGAACACAGCATTTCGTAGCAAGGTAACATGAAGCACACCTCATAAACACATTGCTTTAAATTTCTGAATCAATGTGTCCAGGATTATTTCTCTTGTTCTCTTTCCCTTTACTTTAGAAAGTAGAATTAATTCAGCCACATGCTGAATTATGAAGAATACTGAAATATTAAAGTACGGGAAGAATGCTATCAAAGAAGCTTCTAATTTTTGCATCATCACTGGGTAGTTCTTATCTCAGACACTTGTATCTGCCCCATGACTGAATCCATATCAGCCTGGTTGGAACTTTTCCAAGTGAAATAATAAAGAAATGCAGAATCGAAGCATTCAGCAGTGTGAAAGGCAATACTTTAGTTATCAAAAGGAGATATTTCAAATCTTTTTTTTTAAAACTAAAATGGATGTCTAGGACTAGACTATAAAATAAAACATATTCATTTCCTTTCTAGTCAGAGCTACACAGAGATAAGACATTCAATATTATTCAAAATGAAATGACACGTAATATTCTCTTTTACTTGTTCTCTGTGAAGAACCAAATTGTAAAATTTAAGTAATAACCATGAATCTTTTTTTAATGGTATGTATAACAGTACCAAGAAATTCTACACCCAGCTGTAGCTTAAATAAATTTAGACTCTTTGTAAGGAAATGACTGCTACACACAACAAATAATAGCAGCTAGTTCAAACATGAGCCTAGGATAACTTCTTTCTTGAAAAAGCACTTTAAATTGAAATTACAATTTCACAGCTTATTTTATCAGATAGCTTCTTACTACAACACTTCAATGCCCATTGGAATACATTTTCACAGTAAAAAATTACCAGATTAATCCATTTTTAACACTTACAACTTTCAAGATGCAGATTTTTCAAAATAAATACTACAATAGAATCCATTTACAAACTTTAGTAAACTGGTCATTCTGGATGGAGAAAAATTACACACAAAGCAACAATCCTAAATTGCAGTACGCAAGGCCAGTAAGACTTATTCTAAATTGAGTGTCAAATGAGATTCTGAAAATTGTAAATTGTTTTCACCTTTTAATTTTACATGCAGTAGTAAAGTATGTGCCAATGCTATAGATAATTAATACAAGAGCATAGACTTGGAGAATTTCTTCATGTAAGAAGACCTACACATTTTTCTTTAGTACTTAACCAACATTTTTCCACAGGTTCATTTTCTCACTCTTATCAAGGAACTTCATTTTGCGCAAGATATTCTTCTAGCAAAATAAACAAATACCTTATTTACTGAGCAGAAGGAGCTCTAAATTTTTTCTTTCTCCCTTAAAATTATTCTTTGGTTACATCTTCATGAGCAAGAGCATCACAGTATGAATTGATCTGCTGAACAAAATATTAGTTTTGAGAATAAGTGGTCTCATTTTGTGTGTTTTGGGGGCCTCCAGACCAGTTGACTGACAACCAATAGTCTTTGGAGTGCATTAAGGGGAGATTCTAGAGATCATCTTTTGATTTAATTTCATACATGTTAGATGCAGACTGGAGGAATGACTGGGAAATCTACTCCAGAAGCAGATTAGTCTGATCCAAACTAAATTTTGCAGATGTACCCTATAAACATCTACTTCAATGTACCTTCTGATCACATTTCCTTTCTTAAAAATTCTAGGTTAAGTCTCCATTCCATTATATTGATCTCATTGTAGTATACAATGGTCCTCTCCATACTTCCTCCAGCCCTTCATGGTATGTTCCTCATAGTCCACTCCATTCCAGATTATGACCTCCCACCTTTCTTAAGAGAAGGTCCTTTTCTCAATGAGTGTTAAACATTCACTATTTCTGCAAACTGCACTATCCTGAGCAACTGTTTTCCAAAGCTGAGATCAAGAGCAGTGTAGCAGGCTGCTATAGTAACTCTCTGTTTCCATATATGAGGTTCTTCAGGGAAAAAAGTATAGAAGTGCACCATTTCTAACAGATTTTGGAGTTGTTCAATTTAATCAAAATGCCATGCTTGCTATAGGATGCTACAGACCTATTAAAAATGCCTACAGAAGAGATAATTCACTATTGAAGTCTGAATAATTTTGAAGTAATTTCTACAGATACCTATTATATTTCTAATGAACTTTATAAGCTAAATCCTTATTATGAAATTCCACTAGGGCCTTTTGTTCTAGGCAATAAAGCATAATGCATAGCATGCGTAAGTTTTGTGTTTATTGGCTTGAGAGAAACAGAACTGCTTAAAGAATTCTTTATAATAGCTTCTACACCTTTCCTTCCAAAGGGAGGAAAGTCCCAAAGGACTGCTAAATTATGGTGTGCTGAAAAAAAATACATGACATGCTAAATTTTCTAGTCCTCCACCATCCTCTGTTTCACAACTTTTGCAGGGCTGACCAGATTTGCCCAGTCACTGCCAGTCACAGGCTTTTGCCAGTGGCTAAGCTGCCTCTGCTTTTGCAACCTTTTCCAGTAAGGTGTTGTGCTCTTAAAGCATACTCAAACTTTTTAACATTAAATCTTCAATGCACTTGGAAACACGCCTGTTGGATATGTTAGAGACCCTACAGAATCTTTAAAGCAGAGCAATGCAAAACCATAAATTCTAAAGTTACTTCTCTCCCCTTAACACAGGCAACATTCTTTTATTGATATTGATGCAATGTATATGACATTGTTGAACACCTTCTCAGATTAATTTACTTAATATCTTTGTGATAGTATGGGGGGGAAAAATGAAGAGGAAATATAGTTTAAATCTACAGCCATATCTCCCAACATTAGAAAAACACAATGTGAATGATTTTGTCACATAACTTCTTCCAACAAGAAAGGAGAAAATGAGGTAAGAATAAGGATATTTTCTGTTAAGAGTATAAACACAGATTCACATTTCCAAAAGCAACATGTGGTGGAGAAAAACATATAAATCTTGAAAAAAAATAGCACCTTGTACAAAAAATAAACACTTCAGCACATTTTAGATCATGTGTGTGATAAAGCTGATTTTCTAGACAGACAAAGTGTGAAATTCTTGCCATGGTTCCTATTCTAAATAATTTCAGTGGGTCAGCACTCAGCATGTAGCCTGGAGCAGATCTCTTACTGAAGTGCTTACCATGTCCTATGACTCAGAAAATGTTTCCTCTTGTCCAGCATTTTCCCCTGATGAAACAAAAGATTAAGAGGATTATATGCCTTTTCTTAGATCAGTGTTGCAGTTGTTCAAGCTCTTTGCAGCTTGTGAACATTTTACTGTACCTTTCAAACATTTTTCTCTTCATTATTCTACCTTTAATCAGCTTTGTGTCTCTCAGGATCCCTCCCCCTTCTTTACCTCTTTAAAGAATGACAAAGCTCTGGAAACACCTGAAGATATTCTGAATTGTGTGTGTCTCCTATTTGCTTCTGCTTAAGTGCAAAAGATTAAATAACCATCGAGGTGACTACCCCCTTTCTGTAAGAAGAGCATATTTGAAAGAATTCCCCTGCAATTATGCTATTTTTCCATGTTTCTGACTTCTTCCTACATATTTTCTATTTCTCAGTTAAGGCATGTGTACTTGTAAGAATTCATCTTCATAATGGGCTGCTAAGGCACCAGCAATTAAAGAGAAAATGTAAAACCACTTTTCACTTATGAAGGACACAACAAATTTATTGACTCAAGGAGACTTCCTCATTAAGAATACCAAATGCACGGGACAGTCACATATTTCTCTAGACTGTGTTCCTGGAGACTGAAGATATGGGACCCAACTCCTGCCCATCAGTCTCACAGCTGTGTGAGCACAAGCTCGTAGCTTGACTAATATTCTCTTTTCCTGGAAGCAAAGGCAGAGCTAACACCCTGGTACACAGCCACACACTGAATAGCCCTAACTTCTGACCTGAAACAGACACTCAGACATAATTGCAGCAAAATATGGGTGCACAGACTCCAGGTTTAACCAAAGGTGTACTACACGTAGACTTGACAATCCTATCTGGATGCAGAAAACTTTTATTCTTGATTCCTTTTGATACATAGCCCTCACCCTGTCTTATACTGTGTGTCCTGCAGTCTTGGGGAACCAGAACCTCTCATGCTCCAGTCTGTACTCTTCTGTGGATGTCTGATCTGAATTCCAAAATGTCTGAATGAAACCCCAATCTCTGACAAAACTAACTGTGTCACCTTGCCAGTGTTTATGTAGGGGTCATACTCCTATTTCCATCCATTTTAAGTGTTTTCATTCCCCAATTTTCTGCAGGTCTCAAACATATTCAGATGAAACATGCTGTGCTATGCAGTACTTTACACAGTGGGGGTACTATACAAATAACGATTAAAAATATGCTCTTATTTCATTTGGCCATGCTGTTGTCTATCTGAATTTGGTTTACTTAGGAGACCTAATTGCTCTTATGCGTGGGAGCCTACACATACACATTTATAAAATGTAAGTAATTAAAACAGTCTTCTCTCTCTTTGTCCTTTCTACCAACATCCTGCCTTTGTGCTCCTGTTTGATCAATGGAATAAATGAAAGTGTTTCTCTGTGTGTCAGCTCTCTGCTATTGTACCTGAATCATAATGCAGCAATGACCTTGTGCCTTCTCTTTACTGTACCAGTAGAGACAGGTTGTGGGTAAGTCCCAGAGAAAAGAAGTCTAGCACCTTTCTGGAGATAGTTCCTTCTTGTCACATTGATAGAAATACTGTCTGCAAGAAGAGCTGAGGTCTCCTCAAACTGTCAGTAACCTCCTCAGCTATGGCCAGAACCCAGGTCCAGGCACTCCGACATCTCACTCTACCTCAAAACAAAAATAAAAGGTTACAAAATGTTCACAAAAAGAGTGTTCAGGACTAAATCCAGGGTCACCAGTTGGGAGGGCTGTGCAGCAGCTGGGAGGAATCTGAGAATCCCAGCCACAAACTGGCTACCCATAGTGCTGGTCAGGCGGGGCAGAAGCAGGATTGCTGCTGCCCAGGCAAGCTGCAATCTTCCAGCAGTGTTTTCAGTCATCATTCAGCATATTTTTAAACGACCAAAGGGTCATGACTCAGCCTCAAATGTAAATCTTCTCCTTGGTTAGGCTGTGTGTAGGTTCAACAACTAAGTCTGCATGCTATGAATAGGCTTAGCGAAAATGAGAGGAGAAGAAACCTGCAGTAACCATTTCCTAGAATAAATACTCCAGTATTTTCAAACTTTTCAAACCTTGCCTCTTTGTATTTCAAATTACTGACTGCAGTCTAAAATGGGTAGTTTCCCTGTTTGCCTGTTGACACAGAGTCAGTTTAAACAACCGTGATGCACACCATAGCTCCAGTTAATCTGGGTTCTTCAGTGAGGTTCACATCCATAAGGTTGTGTCAGAGTCTAATTTCTGTTTAAATGATTTATTTCAGCAGTCCCTTAGGTGTCTGTATCAGAGCTAGGAGACAAGAGGTCTTGGTAAATCTGTTGTTAAATATTTTCTTTTTATCAAATACAAATCTCTCTCTCTCTCTCTTTCTATATATATATATATACACACATTTATATATATGGCTGAATGTGACTGTAATTGGTGAGGTAGGAGACCACTCTATTCTCTTAGTTTCACATTGTGAAAAGGCATCACCTTCTGCCAGTCACTGAAGATATAAAAAACAACAGCTTTTACAAATGGGACTGTTGGTCAGATGTGCAAAGCCTTTTCTGTTACTTGGCTGTGCAGGAATAGCCAATCTTTAGCTAAGTTCCTTTATCTTCATTTGCACAAATAGCAGCCATTAAGCAAAGACTGAATTCAATCAGCTTGTCTCCAATGGGAGATAAAGTTGAAACCATCTGCTAGTTCTTAAAAGCAATGAGGCAAATTTTATTACAGAGTGATTTGGTTACTGATGCCCTTGTTTCAGCTGACACATTGAAGTCTTTCTCTTCTAAGTCTTGCCTAAGGTTCAAAATGAGATTGGAATACCCAATGCATTGTTTGTAAACATCAGAAAAAAGTGCCATGGAACTACTGAAGTAGCTGTTCAAAAGTGGCATACCAGTCTTTTGGGTTGAGATTAACATGAATTATGGGGTCCCCCGAAGAGTCTTAAAATGTGTTCATTTTCTTTAGACTATTTTTTGCCCCTGTTCTTGTCCCATTTTGTTTGTATGTCCATTTTTCTTGAAATAAATAGCATGGAAAATTAAAAATTCACATGAAAATTGCACATGATCTTCTGGACTCAATTCTATTATGAAAAACCTCATCATAGCAAATATTCTGTATAACAGTATTTAAACATCTTCATTGCATTCACCATGGCTAACTGTGCTTTAAGTAAAGCCACATGTTAATGCTAACTCAAACTTCCCAGATATTGATACTGGCAACAGTATGAACATCCCTGCTAACTCTGCATTTTCAAAAAATCCAAAGAGGTCTGGACCACTTACTCCAACAGTAAATACATGGGCAGAGACATGTGCTCTCTAAAATCTCATAAAACTCTTCAAATTCCTTTCCAAATCACACCGCAAATGGATGGGTGGTATTAGTCTTTTATTAGAGTAGCTATACAACTCCTATGAGTGTAGATACCATGATAAATATATGTTATCATAAGGTATACAGCACTTTAATTACTCTTAGGAAGATCAGGTGATTATCATACTGGAATCATGCAAAAAATCACATTTTCATTCACATTCTCATTCTATAGCAGGCTGGAGAGGTTGGAGCTGAAGTGGTGACATTCAAGAGCTACTTGAATGTCAAGAGGTCTACAATTCTTTCTGCTCATAAATGGAAAATAAAAAAATCAGATTATTCTTCTCAGCCCTATTGCCCAAGACTGCACATTATTAAGCAGTTTGCCAGTTCCTGGCTGCATGGACTGGGAAAGACTGTAAGGTTACAATTAGATGAACTACTAAAGATTTGGTCAGAGACTCCCTGAGCAAGAATTTAGGACACCTGAGAGAATTAGAAACCTGAACATACTTCAAGGACTTGGGAACAGCAGTCTTGTTCTGCTAAAAAGCTCTGGCATAAACTGAACATGGAACTGTTGGTGCTCAAGTGGCTTCTGCTTATAAGTAGATACTTTCTTCTAGCATTTTTCAGCAGTATATAAGGTTAAGCCTAAGATAAAACATTTCATTTGTTTCACCTACTTTATTCTCCCTGTCAAATTCCTGGGAAAATAAAAAATGCTTTTGTAATAAGCTCACTGAACACAACAGCTGTTCACTCTCTTTTCTGAGTGTCACAGTTCTGTTAGATCATGATCAATTCTTGTTTTTCATGGTGACACTACTGTGGTAGGAAGCAATACTGGCTATTTAGAAATTCTGTTCTAGCAAAAAATAAATTTAAAAGTCCTGTCTTCTAGCTCTATTGTTGTGTTATGACATTCAGATTTATGGGAACTGTCTGGACGTCTCTAACTGTAATTAGATGGAAGTCCTAGGCAGAGGTCTCCTCTTGCTTTCTTTTCAATGCATACATGATATAAGTAATTGCTGGTTTTGCTCAACTGCTCCTGAGAACAGATTTCTAAGTCTGAACTTCATTTAAATTTTACACCATATCATTTTCTTTTTGTCCATCTTCACTATTCAGAGGTTAAGAAATAATAAAAATCTACTGAGGAAAAAAACACCAAAAAACGATACTAAACTCAAGCAGCTTAAGAGGTGCTTTGATAGCAATGGAAAATGACAAACATTTTTTCTGGGCCAGGGAAGAATAAGGGAAATACAGTATTTATTTGACTGAGTCAACTCTTCTTGGGATTCTAAATCATGTAGAAATGCTCTAGAAATTTTAAAAAATGAAAAATGCAATTTTATTTACAGGAAAAGAATCTCTTGGGAAAAGGTTTAAGCAATTTGAGGGTGGAGCTTATAAAATTTTAAAAGCACAGGTCCAAAATAAACATCTCCTGTAATAAAAAGTAAATGGCATCTGTTCTATAGATGAAAATATGGATCCGTTACACTGTTGGCAAAATGCTGAATGTCTATAAAATATGGGAGGTATAATACACTTGTAATTTAAATTTGGATTAACAAGGCCTCCAAGTTTTGTATTTTTATTGAGCAATTTGATATTTCCAATAATCAAATCAGACGGCTTACAGCAGTCAATCTAACCAGAAAAAAAATTACTATTTCTTTCAAAAAGACACCGATGGCTTTTTTTTTTTTTTTGGTTTTCCTTTTTTTTGCCCCTTTTTCATTTTATTAGGAGGGATGGGAAAAATGAGATACACATGTAATGCACTGAGAAAAAAAGCTAAGATTAGTTTTAATCCCTCAAAACAATGAAGTCAGAGGAACTTAATTTTATGCAGAGCCAAGAATTCAACACATGTGGCCACTAGGAATACATAAAGAGGTGAGTGTATATTTTGAGATTCTGGGTTAGCACATTTGAGAAGGCAAATTAATCACCCTACTCCAAGGGATGAATTAGGTGCTTAATAATCTTGGTGATCTCTGACTACATGGTGCATGTAGGGCACAAAGATACCAATAATGTCTATGGAGCCAGAATTCTCTTCAGGTTTCAAGTTTAAATAAACCATTCTATGCAATCATCTGTAGGAAAAGAAGGCTTGAGTTGTTACAGAGCATTACATTAGAATATCTGGCTGATGTTGCAGCAATATCAAATGTCTTTCAAGAACTGCTTGTCTGGAATAGTTTTTCCTCCCTCAGTAATGGAAAAAATATCGTAGCTGAGCTAAAATACTTCATTGACTTCAGCAATATTTCACTCTCAATGACAAATATTTGTCTAACATTGTATGCTGTTGTGCCATAAAGGTTATGGATCATCTGTAAAGATGTGGACTGTAGCAAGGGACTAATGTTTCTCATTCTACATTTGTAGTGTAGTTCCTGTATATGACTGGATTTTAACTTCATCTTTTTCCACACCTAAGGACCTCCGCATATTGTGAATTAATTTTAACCAGTGTTTCCTATATGTATTTTTAATTATTTCAGATATTTCTTAAGAGGCACATTCAACTACAAGAGTTTTGGGTTTTGAAAGGGAATTATTACATCACAATTAAAGAGAAAAGGCTTCTAAGAAAAGTTGGGTTAAAGGATACTGTGTGCATATTATATACACCTATTTTATATACACCTATTTTAGCAAAACAATACATTTCGACTTTCCTTCCCTGCTTCTGAAGTTAATGTACTTATGTAATTTTTTAATCCCATTACATTCCTCGGTGCCCACAGAGCGAAGACTTTAGGTCCTTTTAATACATCTAAGACTGTTGCCCTACTAAATTCCATAGTCACTCACTTTTTTGTACAGCTACTTCAGGCAGGGTTATTAGAGAAAAAAACAGAAATGGGATAAGTATGACTTCCACCTGAAGAGTACACATGAACCCTCCATCTGTGCCTATGATATTTCTTTACCAATAGCAAATGTTTAATTTGCCAAACTTTTAATTAAACCCAACCAAAGCAGCCAATCACATAGGCTATTGGACTAGCTCAGAGGACTTTAAGGAGTCAAATTATCACAGTTGGAAGTTCAAGAGTTTTATATTAAAAAAATCTATTAAATTCAAATTACTCTGAGGAAAACACTAGGTTATGGCTGTTTTAACAGTGGCCTAAATTAATGCAAATAGAAACTGGCTTGTCACAGACTCATAAGACTAAACAGCCTCTCAAAAAATTTGGCTAATACTTTCTGATACAAAATGTAGAATTAGTTATGTATGTGTCATTAAAGTAAAATCTTTGCATAAGCCATCCCAAAGAAATTTTTTAAATTGCTACAGTAATTTCTTTTTATCTTTCCTAATCATAAAAATCAAAAAAACGCAGATGATACTCTTACATTCAGAACGAAACCTTGGTCTAAATTTCTGAGACAACAATAGCCTAATTCACTCTACAGGAAAGGAAATCTTTCCCCTTGCTGTCAAAACACTGCCACAAAGTCACTTTGCAAAAACTTTTGGATAATCTAAGGAAATATACCTTACATGCAAATGAAGGCTCAAAGACAAGATCAGGTGAGGTGAGCAAAATATTTTGAAGCAGTAGATCTTCTGCCTTTGATGGAATGATGCACCATTAAGGCACTATTTTAACTGCCTCTCCAAGAAGATGACACCAGATACTTTTTCATTGAAAAAGCAGGATTTCTCTTCTGAAAAATTGAACTTTTAAGATGTGACATGGTAGGAGCTACATGAGATAAAGTAATTCTTAAAATTAATCCTTAGCATCTATATAAGAAAATCATTATTCAATCCACTGTTCATTAAAGGGTGCTAATGATAGATACAAAGAAATGCTAAAATAGTTGTTTCCATATATTTAAGTCCTGAACAGCTAAATTTCACAAATTAATTTTCCTGAAATGGCAATTTTTTTCTATAGTACACATTACTTCAACAACCTATTCAATCAGAGCAATTTCAGATGAGATTCATTAAGAAACTAAATCCAACCCAGTCACCTGGGCTCTTTCTAAATACAGTGAATCAAGAGATACCTCACTTGGTAACCAAGGAAATCCATCTCATTTTGAATCAGTCATCTAAGATCCCTCATCAGGGTGATTCATTTGTTCTACTTCTCTCCAAGCAAAATGTAGAGTGCACCATGATTTATTTACATTTAAACACACATCCAGATACCTAAAGTGGCAGCAGAAGCCATTTAAGCGTCTGAATAGGTAACTTAGAAACTGCCTCTTCAGCTGACCAACATCTTCTTAGCAAAACAGTTGAGTGTGGTTCCAGGACTCATTTTTTGAGTCAGACAGGCTGCAAAACTCATTGCAGGGGCTTAATCATCAGGAATTGATGGATATAACCTGTAACACATCATAAAGCAAACAAGTCCATCAGTACTGACTCAATTCAGTCTGTGCCTAACCTCATAACCCCCTACATACAAGCCCTCAGCTTTTAAGTGGGTGCATGCACTGTGAAGAAGAATGAGAAACATCCTGGTGCAGATTGTGTAGATTTTTTTTTTGTAAGTTTTGCCTTCTGTGAAATGATATAGTTACTGTGACACTAAAATCAAATTGCTGTTGATATGGTACGCAGTTTATAATTTCTGTAGTGAATAGCCTGTTGGATTTTAACACCCATTGAAGCTCCTCCTGCTGAAATGCAGGCACTTTTATTGCACAACAGTATGTGAAGGGTAATAGAAAAAAAGAAATTTTTTTCTTAATGTCAAAGAAAGTCATTTGGCTATCAGAAATACCAAATAGCAGAAAGCTAGTTATTGTGTTATTACAGTACATGCTATCTGCATGTTATAATATGGAACTGTAATGCTAACATAGATGTTATTTCTAGTGTCTCTAACATTTCCTTCATTGTACAAAGAATGGTAATTAAATTATTCTTAAGTAGTTCAATTTATGAGAATCTATGTATGAGTATACTTCCTAGAAAATTTTACAAAATTAATTGTGACAGAAAAATAATTTACAAAGAAGCATGATATCATTCTCATCTTTTGTTGTTTATCAGTATGAGATAAAAAGCCATGTTTTTTGAGGTCAACCTCTCTAAAAGCCATTTTAACACAAGAGGGTAAAAGCTGTACAAGGCACATCATCCAGGTTAACCAGTAGAAAAATAGGAAAACTCGTTAAGCATAAAGTGTATCCCAATCAATTGTTTGAAAATCCTGATTCTCACAGGAGCTTAAATTTGCAAGCACTGCCCTGAATGCAGCACTGTGACTGAAGTCTGGTATGCATGTTTTCACAGCATCACAGCCTCATGAGAATCACTTCTGTCAGAAACTAATTCAAAAAGCTGATGCACTAAATGCTTGAGGATTCCTCATTTACCTGTGGCCCAACTTTTGAGAAGAAACGAGTTACAATGCGTATCAGGATAAAAAAAGAAGCTGGAATGAAAGTCACTTGAATGACTGTCTTCACTAAAAAACAAAACAATAAGTATTTAGGAAGTTTCTTGTCCCCAAATAGCACCAGTGAAATTAATCAATCCTCCCAAGAAAAGATCTGCCCTCACAGGAATCTTTGTATTACTGCATAGGCTCTGTGAGCCTTTTCAAGTGTGCAGTGAACAGATGGAGGTTGTTACAAGCTTTTCAAACCAGTGTTTACTGCAAACCTTCAGGCAATCTGTCATGGTTTTTTGTATTCCCAGGGACTTTTTAAGTTCTTGGAAAGGGACTAAAATCATAAATGTTCCTTACTAATTCACTTCTGCTTAATTTACAAGCAAACTTTTATATGCAGTATCAAAAACATGTATAAAAGGTGAAGGCAATTATATGAACCTCTCAAAAATATCAAATCACTTTTGAAGATTGAGCTCTATTCATTGCTGTGTTCAGGGAAAGCAGACTTTGCTGAAATGACAAGGTCCTTTCCTAGACAACAAGCCATATTTTTTATTCCTGTTATTGACAAGATTTATTGAATGAAGCTGTAGAATAATATGCAAAACTACAAGCTTCACTCTCTGCTCTTCAGTCAACAAGAGCGTTCTCTGAACCAGATGAGACCTAGAGTAGTTCCTAATTGTCCAAGCTAAGGAGCAAAAATTGTTGTGCCCTTATTACCAAGATTCTCATTTTACCTTTACCTAAGCATTCCTGCAGGGTTACAATGCAGCTCCTTATTTACATATCAATGCAATTTTTCCTCTAACATTTTTCATAGTGACAAATAAGAAATTAAATTATCTCCCTCAGAGGCACTTGTGGAAGTGTATATTTTTAAAACCTTTGTTATTTCCTATAAGTAATACCTGCTGCCTTATTTTTATAATAATATATGTACTTTTTCTAAAAGCTTCAGAAATTACACGGTGACATTTTTAACTTATATGAAAATCAGATCATGACACCAAAAGTAGAAAAGTATGGTGTGATCACTAACAATTTTTTCTTCCAAATTTCACAAAAAGGAGCAAAATATAGCTTAAATTTCTGTTCAGATGACAGTTGCAGAGTTCCCAGATTCTATTTCTCCCAATGATTTCACTAATGAGTCACTACACCTGTCAGCAGACAGTGCCAGTTGTAAATTGCTGACAGGCACCAACCACAATTTGAGAGGATTCTTTCACAGGGTTTCCTACTCCTAATATCATCATTGATGTCTCTTGTACTCCAAACGACAAAGGGTCATCAGACCAATATTTTTATTTGTCTAACCAGCAACAGCAACCATCTAATGCCTAAAGGTACCCTGACACATCATTGAAAAAAATCATAGTTGGTAGACGATAATTGATGAAAGCAAAAAAATGCCCACAGCACAACTGCAGCCAGTCCCTTCAAATTACAGAATAGTTTGACCAAAGAAAGCAAAAGCTACCAATCTTGAAACTCAGAATAACATATTATTTTAGTCTGCATCACATAACAGTAAGAAAAATGCTTTTATACTTAAGGTCTTTGTTATAGGTTACATGGTGTTTCACAGATTGGAGATCCTGGGATTTCTTTATTCATATTTACATGATCATTTAAAAAAACTCTAAACCTCTTGCTCTTTTTCATCACTCTCCATTTTATGTCCAAGGACAAACCAATGGATTTGTGAAGCTGCAAAACACAAATAGAGCCAGCTCACACACTCAGCAGGTGATGAAAGTCAAACTTCCTCATCAATTATTTCTCATGCTTATGGGGATACAGAGGGCTTTGTTGCTAGTGACAGAATGTTGTCTAGGCAAATCTGTCCTATTGGCCCAAGGGTAAACTTCCTGTAAGAGCCAGGCAACCAAAACCATAAGGGAATTGTATGTGTGGTCTTGACAGTCTTTCAATTCACCTGTTCCAAAAGACTAAGTGATTCATTACCCAAAATCTTTGACATTTCCCTGGTAATCTCATACAAATGATGCAACCCAGCCTTAGAAAACTCACTGATTCACTCTGGAAAACATCTAACAGACCACTTGTCCTGAGACTGAACATTCACAGGATGAGGAGCAGTGATAACCCTCCAGCAAGACCAACAGAGCTCACTTCAGAGATTTTGCTTTTCAGTCAGAAAAAACTTAAAATCACTAAAAATGCATTAAGTTATACAACAAATTTCTAGAATTCCGATACTAATGTATAGCTTTTACAGGTCGAGGAGCAATAATCCAACTAGCACATACAAGCCAGGAAAAACTTGGCAAGCTGGGAATATTTTTGTTGGCATTGCACAGTAAAAGGGGTTTTAAACTTCAGTGAAACCACATTGTTACCCAAAGCATGTGAACATATTCAGAAACCATTTCAAAAGTCAACCATCTGTAGATTTTGAAGCTATGGGAATGCTACAGGCAGCTGAGCACTTCTATTGCTTGATAATGAGCAGCGTGATAAATCTCAAATGAACCCTTGTTTTCCAAATGGTGAAAGGAGTATGGTTAGGCCTACCAAATGCCTCATGTCCCATAAGGTTCTTGCAGCCATTTACTAGGCAAAAAAAGGGTCTTTCCTGAGCCTTAGGGGTTGAAGTCCACACCATGATTGGGTACCTGGCCACACAGTGTCTATCAGCAAAGGCCCCACCACAGCAGTGTCCGTAGGCTGGTAACACTGCAGAGAGGCTGCAGGAGGTCGCAGCAGCAGCAGCAGCAGCAGCAGCAGCAGCAGCAGCAGCAGCAGCAGCAGCAGCAAAGCATTCCTGTGCATGCAAGCACTCAGCAGATGCAAAATGCACTGCATGCAGAGGGTTTTTAGCCTAGACATCTTGGAGAATAAACAGGCATTACATACATCCATACACATTATTGCATGCATATTCATACAGATATATTAGGGATCGTGGCAATTTGTTCATCTAAGTTACTTGTTTATTATACAACCTTTTCTGTGGTGTTTAGCACACCATGCTATAGCTGGGAAGAACCTGCCTATCCACTCCTCAGATCATCAATAAAGAGGAGTGTTGTAAAAAACATTTAAGAGGTAGGCATTGACAAAAATAAAGGTATACAATAAGGCCATGATCTGATATATATTTTAACATATTAATAAAAAAGCATCTGCTCAGGACATCTAATAATGACTCAGTAAAGAAAAAAAGTCAGTGTATCACATGATGATGGTCTTATGTTCTTTAATTATTCCACAGATTAAGATTTATTTTCAAGTTCCAAGATATGACTCAAGGGAAGAAAGCACCCAGATAAAGATCCACAGAGAGCTTATGTAAAACTTTTACTCGTAGCTGTTTAGGAATATCAGTACCCTAGTCCTGCAAAAAAAGTCCCCAGCAAAAACTAGTAGAAACATCTGCATTGGTCCAACTTTGACACTGTCTATTAAAAACAACAACAAAAAGAAAAGAAGCCTATTTCTCCCTGGAGAAAAGAAACATGGGAATACAACATCAGCTCTGATACATAAGCCCCCCATGTACACAATTTTTACAAAGTTCATTTCCAGGAAAGCATAAATCTCTTCTGTTATCACTACTTCTAAAAATTCCTCAAAAAAAGCACAGTCCTCAGGGGAAAAAATAATATAATGAGGCTTTTAGGATTTTAACACTAGTACAGTCATACTGAGTCATTTTACGCGCAACATATGTTTGCATCCTCTGTCAGATAGGATGTGAATCCCCTCTAGGGAGATTTCTTAAGTATTTAGTCTTTTAGTACATCCCTCTTCTCTGTTCTCATTCAGTTCTTCCATGGCTGGAATCTCTTGAGTAATTTGTTATTTATCTGAATAAATATATTTTTTTCTCTTTGATGAGGTTTTATATATTTACTCTATTGCTTTATAGTAAAATATATGCACAATCTTTTTCTTTGCAAGGTGATTTCAAGCACTACAGTTAAGGTCAGAATGTAAATAAAGAAATTGATTAAGTGTCAGTTTACCTAGATTAGCTACATCTTAAAGGATTTTTAAGAGATTGCAAAATGTTTTTATGCATTCTAAAAATAAATAAAAAGTAATACCTCTGATAGAGTGGGAAGAAAATCTACAGTATATAAGGCTTATACTGAAATCCTGATTTGATTTATAATTATAAAGAAAGTAAAATGGATGTTTAGAAAAGCTCAGGAGCTGGCTACTAGAAAAAAAAAACAGTTGCAAAATTAGAAAATTTAAACTATTCAGTTTTGGCTTTGGCATGAGATAATTCTCCTTGTAATAAAGCCATCTTTCCTTTAGAACATTATTCCCACAAAACAAAATGGGGCTCTATAGCACAGCAAAATCAAATACTAGATAATTTAAGTCCTGATGTAGTGTAATAACTCAGGTTCTTTTGCATACAAAACTCAAGGAGTCTAAGTTGGATCACATCTCTGTTTTAACAGTACATTTCATATAGGATAGGAGAAAGATAATTCACCTTGTGCATTTGTTTCTATGTTGAAAGAATAGATCCATTAGAAACTCACTCTAAGTTCCATCTTGAGGGAAGAGCGAGGTGATTCACCAACAGTTAGCAAATCTAAGGTGTTTTCAAAATGACACAGGTCATGAGAAACACAAAAAGGACACCTGACTTCTTTTCAGAACTAAACTCTGATTTGATGTAATTTCACTCAAAGCCACAAAAATTATGCAGATTTTTAGAAAAAATATCTTCTACAGTTCATACCAGACATTGTTTAGAAGTAATGAGAGAGTTAATCACAGCCAGAACACTAGGCAACAGAACTCTATTTATTCACAAATGCTGGTACAACAGGAAGAAGACCTGGAAGGCAGCATGATGGATTGTCTACTCCATGCCCATCAACATACTCAGAAAAACAAAGAAAATTAATTGATGTAGGCTATTATTAATGCTGTTTGTCTAAGATTTTTAGGAAGGCCTGGGAGACAGAGCTCAGCTGATCACACATGCCGGAAGACAAACTGAGCCCACTTTTAATTAGTGGGAATACTGGAACAATAACAGCAGATTCCCTATATCCATGGCAAGGACACTTGAATTCATACAGTAACCTCCAGAACAAGACTCTATGTGGCATAGGATATTCCAAAATCATAAAAATCAAACAAATACCTTTATTTTACAAAAGCAAGCACAAATACTCAATGATAACATGACAGAATGAGACAATCAGTTTTGCAGCATTAATCCAAGCAACCAAAACTCTTCCAGGGTGAAACCACTGGAAGCAAAACTACTAAGTTCCAACTATCCTTAGTTGTTTACAACAGGTAAAATTTATGAGCATCTAAATAATTGCAAATCTTTCTATCTCTTATATCTGTTTAGAATAGATATTGGCTCTACCTCATATGTGAGATAACAAGGAGAGCCCTATGAATACTATTAATGTGTCCTCATAATTTTTTTTCTTCTTAACAGGATAGAAAAGGAAAAAAAAAAAAGAGAAACTTGTCAACACTCGCAACAGCTTGTCATATTTTTAACACAAAAATATTTGCAATTAAACTAAATCAGAAAAGACAATCACAGATTAGTACTAACAAATACATGACGGAAAAATGTGCCACATGACCTTACAAGAAGGAAAGTGCTGAAAAATTGATAGTTTAGCAGGAAGTTTAGAATTTAATCCCTGAATGTGCTACTTATCTGCCCATGTAGTTCCTAAGAAGATATTCCCACTGGGACTTGTTAAACAGGTTAAAATTATTTGTGTAGATTATGGTGGCAAAGTCAGGCTCTTAGGGAGCAATACAATATGGATTGCTGTTAATACAGCTTTTGAAATGATGAAAGGGAAAAAATATTCCCTCCCAAATAAAGACATAAATAAATATCTAAAAAAGGAATATCTTCCTGAATCCTGAATCAGGGACCTTCAGCTGCTGCACATAAAAGAAGCAGCCAGGAGCCACCTTAACCCAACAGAAACATGAACAGGTAGTGATTCCCACAGCAGTATCCCATTTGGGCTTTACACCGAAGGTGCACCTCAAAGTACAGTTTTCCAGGAGCAAACTTTGCCCATCCACTCCTTGACTCGCTCATCCTGAGGGCAGTTCTCACCAACGTGCCACCCATGCCTGCTCCCTGTGGGAACTGCTTCACTCCAAAGGCGAGCCGACTAAGCACAGGGGGCTCACCTCTTCTCTCAGCCCACCTGCAGGCCCCCACCTCTGCCCTCACACATACGCTGACCCTGCCATGAGCCAGCTGAGATCCCAAACAGCAGGGAAGGATATGCTTTGAGCTGTTTGTTGGGAGGGTTGTTTTTCTTGCTGGATTAGCTCCCAGAACCAGTCAGTTGGATTTCACAAGTGCGAAGGCAGGGAAAAAGTAACAAATTCATTAGTTCAGCAGTAGGTTTAGTCAGGCTGAACAGTAACAAGCAACCTGATCTTTCATCATGGGAGTCAATTCATTGTAAGGGTTTGTTGTAAACCAGATCAGTGAAAAAAACAGGATTAAAAACAGAAGAGGGTATGAGCTCTAGATAATATGACTCATACTTTTCCAAGAAAAAACTGTAAAAAACAGTTGCACTGACACAACAAAGGAGACAGTGATTTATGAGGGGCAGAAGAGATGAAAGCAGCCGAAAACAGAAAGGACTATGACCTTCCAAAATCAGACTTGTCATCAGAAAAAAATCATAGTATGAAGCCTCAATTAAACATTTGTTCAGGTGTTATCTTTCAATTATTTACTACAAAAATGTCTTATATACTATTTTCAGCCTTTTTACCTGGAGATTTGCTCCATGTTTGTGCATGCCCTACACATCTCAAGTGAAACACTGAGGATTTCCAGTGAAAACCTACATGCACATAGCCAACTTGATTGCCTTTTATCTCCTAGTCTGTTGAAAATGCTTTTCTATATTTTTCTCTCCTTCCCCTTGTGCCCAAGGTGCTGAGAGCTAATAGCTTGCTGTCAGTGCCAGTGCTTTGTGGAACGGAATGGTTTTGAGCTGATCAGTTAATAGCTGAGAGTGAACAATGGCAAAAAACTCTCTACAGTCATAGCACATATCCATCTGCTCTCATCACCCCGGATGGAACTCAGAATTGCAGCTTCTACTTCACCCTAAAGTTTAAACTAATATCAAAAAAACAGGTGATTTTAGGATTAGAAGCAAACCCACACAGAATCATAAACAACACCATGAATATATGGCTTCTGAATGTGCATGGTACCTATATCTGATTTCTGTATTGGTCTCAACCTGGTAACAAGCTGTATTTCCACTGCCCACTGACTCTACTCCAAATCCCTGCATTTCCTTGGAGAAGAACCAAGCCCTGAACTTTACTTTACACACAATTCCTCAAATCCAACACAGCAAATCAACTCCTATCCTAGACATAAAGATCATGGAAATGTATCTGAATGCACAGCTGATTGAGCATACTCTTATTCTTAGCCTGATGCAGGCTGCTTCTGAATTTTCTTTGGTTCTCTGTCCAAGAATTGTTGTCCTAGAATTTCTCAGCTCCACTTGACTCCTACCTCACAAACTGTGAAATCATTTGCAAGCAATGAATAAGGCATAATGTCTCGCAGAATTATACAGAATTATTATCAAGTAGTTGAAAATTAATGTACTCTTAGCTGTGAGAAAGACAATGAGTCATAACACCTTGCCTACAGTTTAAGACTGAAAATAATAAAGAGTATCTGGCAAGTCATATTCATAACCTATGAATTTGTTAGGTATTCTTGTCCCCAGCTCAAGCAAACCTTTTCTGTGTCATTTTATGTATGTGAATTTCTTTGTGAACTAAAAATAAACAAACAAATAAATAAATAAATTTGTAAACCAGAAAATACTAGTTTTTGAGGTTTTTTAGGGCAGTGCTATGAGTCTAACACTTAGCCCACTAACATTTTTTAAACCATGCAGGTTATGTAAATATGCAATGGTTCATGTGTCACATGCATAAAATGTCAGATACTTACTATTCCAAAGCTTTGAAATCAATAACAGCAATTAAACACATTGAAAAGAACTGTTGCCCTTTGGTAACTTATACCTTCTGTAAGCAGGTAGTTCACACTTTCCAGCAAAGCCAAATGCTGCACTACTGACACTGGTTAGAGTCTGTCTGTGAACACATAACTAAATGTCATGCCATTAGCAGAGTGGTGTTTCAGGAGGGCTTTATTTTTATGTGCATTTAACTACTTTCTTTGAGTCCACTAATTTACAGCTATGTTTGCTCCAGATGGAAACGTTTAATCTAATCTATGCCTCATTTTCCATACTGCTCATGACAAGGCTTTCAAGACACTTAAGAGAGAGGAGGAGGGAAAAGTGATCTGTGAGATGTTGCGAATGATTAAAGGCTCTGCAATTCCAGAAGGAGCAGGGGGATGCTTGGCATGCTACTTACACTTTTTATTACCAAGCAAACAGGAGAAATAAACTCCTTTCTGTCACACTACTCTGCATCCAGCAGCATTCATACAGAAGCCTTGTGAACAGTGGCAGCAGGAACAGACTCAGCATCTGGTGCCCTGTCTTTGCAAGTCTCAGCTGTTCTGCTCTGTGTTCCACCAGTGAGATCAGGGCATAGAGACTGAAAAAGCAGACTCCCTGAAACTCTCCGATTTGTTGAACCAAGATATGGCCTAAATCCTGGTGAGTCTGCACCTTTCTTCACTGGTACCTGCTTCTGTTGAAGTGTCAGTATGCTAAATATTGTAAATCCCATTTCGAGGCATCCAGATCTTCTTAGGTGTTACAGAGGTCCATAGACATCTATGTCAGGTTTGCAGCCTGGGACCCAAGTTCCCAGGCCAGGGCTAGGTGCAGCAATGCTGGGTTTCCTTGTGTTCAGCCTCTAGGGCACCTTTCTCATCAAATGATAATGCAGCCTTTTAAAAATTAATCTTTTCAAAGGACAGATTTAAGTGGTTTAATCACTAACATAACATATTACACCAGTCCCACACAAGCAAATCCATAGTTTAAACTACCAGGATTCTGTGTGGAAGATTACATCAATAGTTAAGAACTGAGGATTAAATCAGTTGTTCACTTTTACTTTGGACAGCTTCGGTTTCCACATCTGTGAGAGGACAGATGTTAGAAAAGGCACAGAGGAGTGGCTGAGGAGAAAGACCAGATGTTTTGTGCAGAAGGGTTAAACATGTTAGAGTTGAAAGAGGGATGTCTGAGGACAGAGGAGGGAAATATTTACAAAATCCTGAAGAGGGCAGATAAGGTGGATAAAGAGCTGTTCTTCCCCAGATGTTGATACATAAGAAACTCCTACAAATGGCCACTAAGAGATGCAGGGCTCCTTACCTAAACAGTCAATAGCTCAAGTCTGAAAGGTGATGCTTTCAGAGGGAAAAGATGGGATCAGAGGTATGTAGAATCTCTGAAAAAATGAGACAAAATGTAGTCAGATATCCAAAATACTATTTTTACTTTAAAATTCAGTTGAAGTACATAGGTGTCTTGCTTACCAAAAGAAATGTTGTGGTTTCATAACAGACATAAGGCATGTAAGCACCACCCAAAATAAAGATTATCGGAGGCTGGTAAGAAGTTCACAGCTTCTTGGTGGTTGTGAAAGAATAAAAAAAATTGAGCTAAGAAAGGGCAAAGGAAAAACATCCCTTCTTATTGCTGATAGCTCCTCATTTTTAACCAGTCAGTGACATTTCTGCTCTTTCATTTTCTGATGGTTTTCACTTTGATCCTCACAAAGATAATCATCAGTACCATAACCTGACAGGTAATGTGTTAAGCAGTGCATTTAGTTTTTCTCTCCCCTGTTAACCAAATCCTGCAGAGGCCAATTATATTGTCTATTCCAGCATCAAACACAACAGGACATTTGGTGTGCTAGTGATTATAAATACCAAACTACAGTCTGAATAAGGATTGTGCTGTGAAGTTGTGTTTCCACTTTACTTGAACTGCTTTTGAGTAGAAACACATTTTAACTTGCAATGTAGATACTTTCTCAGGAGTATTATTTCTGACTACAGAAAGACACCTGGGTTGTGCTTCTTTCTCTAATTAGAAAGGTCAAATAATTCACCAAATATGAGTTTTTCAGTTCTTGTCATTTTTCGACATCATGATTAAGTATGATCTATGTTTCATTTATTAAATCCATTGTATAAATAATAAATATAGCACTTTGTCAATATTTGATAAAGCTGCTAAGAATTTCTGTTTGAAAAAATTAAAAACAGAGAACTCTGCTCTCAGGCAAAATATATATCGACTTTCCATTGAGGTTTGAAAACTTTATAATCATCTGTTTCGCAACAGCATTTCAGGCAATTTCAGTGTTAAAAAGAACTCTGTTTTGAGCAAAGACAGAGGCGTTGCAAGAGCAGAGAGCAGGAAATTGAATGCTTCAGTGAAGAACAATTAAGGTTAAAGAGACATTCTTGATAGTATATCAGGGTAGTGATAGATGAGCAGCCTTATATTTTTTACACACGGCATTTCTTTTCATAGTAAGAGAGGTGTAGAAAGTAAAGTAATATTTTAAAATGAAGCCACTTGACTTTTGTAACACTGGTTATTGTTAGCTTCCTATATAAAATACCCATGACATTATAAAAATTAGACTGAAGGTTAAAGTCCTTCACTTAGAAAGAAGGAGGTTTTTCTAAGAACATTTTAAATACTGGTTGAAGAAAATTGTTTTTGAAAACCTTTATTTATCCAAACTTCTCTACTTGGCCCAGTACTCAAAAACCATGTAAATCAAAGTTAGTTTGATGCAACCATGTACATTTATGTAACTGTGGGCAAGGACTTTGGAAACCTTCTCTTGGAAGGGTAATTGAAGGAGTCTGAGCAGTTAGGACTTTACACAAAAGCCCATGTGTTCTGTGGTATCCTCAACTGAATAGAGACTTAAGGACATCTGTGTAAAGTTAAAGACACAACCAGGGATCTGGGAAAAATCTGGAATTTCAGGCAATTCCATGGCCAGGAAGGAGGGAAGGAAGGACAGCTATATGGTCCTAAACTCCTACCTGAATATGAAAATCATAAAATAGCAGAATCATAGAAAACAAGGTTGAAAGGGAACTTAATGAGCATCTGGTCCAACTTTTCTTGTCAAAAGCACAGTCTAGACAAGGTGGCCAAACAGCCTGTCCAGGTGAAACTTAAATGTGTGCAGTGTTGGGGAATCTACCTATTTCCTGAGATTTTTCCTACAACTGATTTGTTCTCATTGTGAAAAATTTTCATGCGTCTATTTGGAATCTCCCTAGGAGTAATTTGTATTTGTTACCCCTCATCATTTACATGTCACTCCTCATAAAGAGGGAGTTTTCATCTTCTTTGTAAAGCAGAAGATGTCCTCCAGCCTATAAAATGACCATCATAAAATTTATTTCATATTTGGGAGTACAGACAAGGGGCTGAGAGACCCAGGAACCTGGCAATATTTGAAGGCTTCAACACTGTTGGCTGAAGAAAGTGCATGTGCCAAGATCAGTGGGAAAATTCACCCTTATAGCAATGAGGATTAATTTGCTAAAATTTTAAGTCCAGCCTAGAAAAGGAACCTTTATGTGGGTGCTCTTTCTTCCCCTTGTCCAAAAGCAAAATAGCAATAGTTAATGTCATCCTGTGCTAAAAATATACAAGAAATGGTAGAAGAGTTTGAATAACTTTAACCAACCTGGTAGAAACAGATTTTCCCATGGAAGGATGCAGTGAGACCTGCTTTCTGCTTTTGTCTTTATTCATGTCCTTTAACAACAAAAGATAATTAAATACTGAACACAAGGTGCAAGAGAATGAAACATCTACCAAGTGAGATAGAAGATTTATTACAAGTACTTACAGAGAGAGGTAACTTTGATTACAGCCATCCTTGAGAACCCTTGCAGAGTGAAAGGGCAGGATGTTAAGCCATAAATCCCAAATTACTATTATATTCTGGTAAAAAAACCTTGATAACGTAGTTTGACTAAACTAAGGCTTTGTGGCCTTTGTAAGGGTAAACATCCCAACCAAGGATTGTCCTTAAGCACATTTGCAATTTCTTTATGAAGGTTGTCATGATGAGAGAAAAGGAATTTTCTCCTTATATAAAAAGAAGGTGCTCCTGAGTGCAGTCACTCGGGAGCCTATTTCACCCTGTGCGTGTTGCTCTGGAAGATGAAAGTGTGCACCCACACCAGGTGTTCAGTCTTTGTGCCCCCAGGGCAAGGATTTGTTTGTACATTGTGTGCCACAGAGGCACCCATTCACTGTACATAGCCTGTCATTGGAACTGTCTCCACAGATGCAGTAGGTTTGCAGACTGCCAGGCAGGCACGTGCACGACTGTCCCCAGCAGCGTCACACCATTGCTCAGGACGGACACACACTGCCAGCTCCTCTGAACACAGGCTCAGCCCTGCCATGAGAGGAGAGCTGTGGCAGACAGCTCTCAGGGACTTCCATCTGGGTCTCATTGCTGCATTGCATTGCACTCTGTTGCAGGATTACTGGGTCTCCAATCACTTTTTTTTTTTTAATTTCTTCACTAAGGCATAGCCTTTCATCCTTCCTCCTTTCCCTCAGCTGTTTTCCCTTTGATATGCCTTTGACATCCACCTTTCTTCACCACAGGAGAGTTTCTCAGAAAGAGCTGGGTCTGATTATACAGCACTTAGATCTCCCCTTGCTCCCACCAGCTCTTAAAAAGATAGGTGGCTAATTGGAGCCAGCTGCTTGGCAGGTTTTCCACCTATGTGGTAGTTCAGTCTGTCACAATGAGATGACAGTGGGAATAGACCATAAAAATCCTTGGAAGTGAAGACAAGCAGTTCACATTTGATATACAGAGGAGAAAGCATGTGGAGGGAATCAAAGACAGGGGCTGCATGCTCAACAGACCCGGAGAGAGATCTTTAATGTAGTGCTGTGGCAAGACAGCTTGTGTCGAGGGAAGGGGTGGCTGCAGCGAGGAGATGGGAGGTGATTGGAGCCTTGTGATGTGGTTTAGTGCTGGAAATGAATAAGAAAACCCAAAGCTGAGAAACATATTTAGGAAGGATCAGCAAAATTTAGGGAGTGTTGATGCAAAGACCAAAAAAAAAGGGGGATTGTCTTATGCATTTGCCATATATGACTAAAAATTTAACAGGAACAATGAAAATACTGCAAATACACAGACTGATGCGAACATAAAGACTCAGTTTCCTCCACCTTTTTCCCATCTTTTCAACTCCCTCACCCCAATTTAGCCTCAATTTCTAAATTCTACATTTTGTGGCTAAATTCTACATTCTGTGGTTAAGAATCAGGATTAAAATAAGAAATATGCTTCTTATTTATTCTAGATATAAAAATCTACTTAGCATTGTGACTTCAATTGGGTTTCTTTAGAGTCTCAGTAATAAATGCTAGATTTTAAAATGTACACAGCCTATCTTCTTTAATCTTTTCTTATATAAGAGGTAGGCTTTAACATATTAGAGTAGCATCACAACATACCATCAAAAAGATTTCATTTCATAACTGTTTTTAGGAAATTATGTCTGCTTCTTGTCAATCCATCATTATACTAATACAGCTTGAATATGAAGTATAAGTTGAAAGAAAGAAAAAAGTGGAAATTGAAAGAGTAGAAGAAGGCAAAGAGGGGAAAGGAAAAGGGAAAAAGGGAAACTACTTCCCAATCAGCTACAGGTGGCAGACTTTACATGCTCAGATGCTACTGCATTTTATGTAATGTATAATATATAGTATAGCCCACGCAGGGAAATTTCAGGAAAATTATGCAGTCTGCTACCTAATAATATTTTTTTTCAGAGTAGGATGTAGCTTAATCTAATTACGGACTGCTGAATTTAAGTATCAGCTTTTATGCATCCTGTTTATTGTACACTTGCCAATTATGTCTAATAAAGACAGACATGTGAAGTTCAAAGGAATAATTCAGAGAGTTAAAATGGGAATCACCCAAATTAGCAAAACTGAATGGCCAAATCATGATTCAAAGAAGTCAAAGGGAGCTTTGTTTAAAAAGGCAGTGCATTTGCAAATGGGCAAATGAGGCTTTTCTAAACATGGGTGGAAATCAGTAAGGAGTTTATTTAAATCCTGGTTTCAGTTAAGTCAAAAGAATTTTTGACTTTTTTCCCCCTGTAAGTTCAGGTTACTAACAGTCTGGTTTTTGTTCTTCCCTGGATATATCTGAAATGCTTAATGCATCATGTAATTGTGCATCTTGTCTGGAAGAACACAAAAAAAGTGCATGTAAATACACCCATCTGTTTACTGAAGCCACTTGCCCTGGTCCCTCTGAGCTTTTACAGCTAAAGTGAGCTGGATTTAGTCAAGTTCAATGACATTCTTCTGTTGGATCCCCTCAAGATCAGATGGGTTTTGTTGGAGCACTGATGTCTCTCCACAGATAGAAACCCAGAATGCTCTTGATGCTTATTGAAGTTTCTGTCGCATTTCTCCTAATATTAGTATTGCTAGCTTCAGCATCAATTCTCATGACCTGATTAATTTCCCATTGAAGAAAAACAGTTTTTCAGTTTCCTTTTACTCACTTCATGTTGCATATTGCTGGGCAACTAGCTTCACACCATGAGCAGCTACGGAGATTCATCTTATGGAGCTGCATGTCAATGCCAATAGAAGTCTATTTACATATATTACTTTTGACACAGTTTCCCTCTTCAGAAGCTTAATAAAGGTATGTAATTTTTTAATGGTTTGGGAAGGATGATAGGTGTAGAAAGAGCATTGGATCCTACTGAAAGTCAACAAGGCTGAAGTTTCCACTTTGGGCTTAATTTAGATACTTTCAAAATGTGCTGGCAAACTAATAGTATGAAATGAAAGCTATGTCTATATTAAGAAACTAGAGTATTGCACAATAGAGCAGAAGGAGAACACTGCAGCATGGAAGCAAATAGTAGTCCTCAACACACTACGCCTTCACTGGATAAGAGCTCAGGAGTGTAAGTTTACAGCAGATGTACCCCAGTTCCTTGGGATGGGCAGATCAGCACATCCATAACATGAAGCCCCTGGGAGACCAGATGGGAGACCAGCCATGAGAGCAGACACTCTCTCCTTGTGAAGGCTTGGAGTGCACGTGGCACACAATATCATGGCAAATTCTGGGATAGCCTCTCCAGAAAAGGCATAGTTAACACTCATTCAAACCTCCCTGCAAACCAAACCAAAATGTGTTAAATGGGGACAACACAGGGGTTCACTTCAGCAGGGCATGTTGGGCCCAAATCTGGGTGCTGGAGTCTGGCAGCCAGGACTCTACATTCAAAGCACTGCCACAGTAAACACCACAGCTTGCTTTCTTTTTTAGAAGACAAAAAAGAAAGATACTACAGAATTCTGCATCTATCTCTGTATCTGTGTCTTTGTGAAAATGCATTGGCAAATATGTTTGCGTGAAATGCTTAATTTCAATGAGTCTTAAGCTAAGGCAGCTAACTACCCTGTTTTTGAAAAAACTGCTTTTGAGCAACATAAGAATGGCAATTTTAAAAGTAGATTTCCTATTGTCTTTTTGTATTACAAACTATTATGAGGCTTACCTAATATTATACCAGAATTATGAATTCTAATTACAGAAACCATTTGATCCCAACACTCTATAGATATATCAAAGGCTCAAGATGAAAAATGTACTGATTTCTGGTAGCTATTATTTCAATCAAATTTAAAATGCAAATATTTTTCATTCCTTTTCATTTTTTTTCTATCAGAGTTTAATGTCTAAAGAAAACAGAACTATAAATAGCGGGTAAGAATGTCTTTCTTTGTAAGAATATTTCCCTTAAAAATATTGATTTGCCATTGCTTTCATCTGTAAAGGCAGGGACTAGAAATCCTGAACTCTATTACATTGTACAAGTCCAGATTAATTCTGTTAAAGGAGCTCCCTTGAAGTAATTCTGGCTTGACACTAATGTAATCAGGACCATGACACCTCAGTTGTTAACAAAATCAAAAAAATTAAGAATTAGTATAAAAAGAAGAGTTCAGCACTCTCTTTGTAAACAAGGATGCACTTATACAAACATTTGCATCCATGTACTTAATTTTTTTACCCTCTTTGAGAATTGTAGGTTTATATTCCACTACAAAAGGGCATCAAGGAGGGTAAAAGTTGACCTTGACTTCTTAGTCAGGAAAATGTCTGAGTGAAAGAAAGAAGTCCCTGTGAAGAAGAAAAAGGACTCCAAAAATCACAAAAATAAGCTCTTATCTCTCAGTTCAGAAAAGGAGTTACCAAACCAATCGGAGAAAAGGAGAAAAGCACTCCAGTTTACATCAGCCAGAGAAGAATGCCTTAGCAGCAAAAGGCAGAGCACACAGGAGAGTTCTAATTTCCCTGGAAATGGTGCTCCTCACTGATTCCATCCAGGGGCTCTGGGTGCTGATCAGCTTGGAAAGTCTCACACGGTTCAGAGGTTAAATCTTTCCCTTCCACATCAGAGTAAACATTTGACAGCGTAACAACAGGGCTAAATAGGGCTTTTAGCACCCCATAAAACTGAGCAGCACCTGAACTGTTTCTTCTAAGCACCGTAGAGTTAAAAACAAAGAAAGCTTGCTGGCAGCTTGCTGCAAAAACATATTAGGACAGAATAAATTACATGTAAAAATGTATTCTTTATAAATACTACTATAGTAATTTCTAAACAAGTTCAAATTAGTGGTTTTTTATAGCTGGTTTAGTAAAACATTATTGCCTTTTTTACTAGTACAATACCTAATCCTGGTTTCAGACCATAGAAGTGTGCCTTTGGCTTCTGTCACAACCAGGTGACTTCAGTGTACAGCCCAAAGACCAAAGCAAATCACTAAACAGCCAGTATTAAAATAAAAGGCAGTAGTATTTTGGATAACGATAATAAATAAATGGTAATATCTCTGATAACAGTTTCTTCTTATTATTTTATTACAGGTATTCTTTTAAAGCAGCCCATTAAATTTAACAATCCTTTAAAATAAAATGTGAATGCATTAATGAAAATTAAAAGCTTTTCAGTAAATTTTACCATAATTTCATTCTAACCAAAAATTACTACACCAGTATCAAGCTTCTGCCATTTCAGGGAGAAAAATAAAAGTCTGGTGTGTACAAAACTTCTTTCTAATAAACTTCAGCTATTTATGCATTCCTTCATGGGATAATGTGTATAGGATCATGTTTCATTTTTATAGGACCCTGCAATTTAGCTCTTACTAAATTTTACAGGCTCTTTCCATTTAGGGAAAAATAGCAGCTCTTGAGATTTCTAGCCTGTTAGTAGCCCAGTTAAGACAATCCAGGGCAAGTCCTGATCACCAACGCCTCTAGATCATGGAATCTGGTGGAACCCACCAGGGCATGCTCTGTGCCAGTGAGTTTGGGCTTTCTCCCACCAGCAGACCTGTCAGCAGGGGTGTAGTGGGAAAGGGTGGGATGAGTGTCATGGTTTAGACTGTTCATTGTGTACTTCACTCCCTGGTCAGGCAGTGTTGGTGAGGGGAAGGCAGAAGCCATGGCCATGCTCCTTTCTCACAGCGTGTGAGGATTCACTTTCCTTGAGCAGCAGTGACAAGACCACAAGCAGATGAAAGCAGAAATACCTCAGCTAGGTTTACCTTCAATCAGAGTGATATGTGTGTTCTGGCTCAAGAGCTCCCTTAATCTGTCTTCCCAAGAAGAGTGCAGATAGAATTGCCCTGAAGTTTCTGAAGTTTCCATAAAATAATGCACTCCCTGTTATCCAACAGCTTGGAAGATCTATCCACCCAGTGATAAGGAAAAGCATATAAATTATGTTCACACATGAAGAGTTTCCTGAAGGATCAGCAAAACCCAAATAAGGCCATGCTCAAAAAGAGAGGGACATAATCTGCCAGAAAACCTGGATAGACTGGTTTTGTCCAGTAGTGTATGTTGTCCTGTAGTACATTTATCGTCTTCTTACTGCACACCTCTGGGAAACCCATGGGCATCTTTCCTTCTTTAAACAAGCATCTGATGGAATTTGCTCCCCCACTCTTTCTGCCTCTGCTTAATCAGTGATCATGTCTTTCTCCTTTTTTCTAGGGAAGAAGCTCACATTCCTTCTCTCAAGATTGCTATTCCTAACACTGTTTTGCAAACATTGTCCCTTGCACAGTTACAGAGCTGCCAGGTTGAGCCCATGCCCTATTCAGCAAACCTGGGATCTGGCCTCTTAAGAAATATTGCAACTATTTTGCATCTCTCTTGCAAACATAAACCTCTGAGCAATATCATCAGATTTCATTACCCAAAATGCCAAAATATACTCCATGAGCTAAAATTACTTTCCAGTTTGCTGAGCCCACACAAGGATTACATGTTTAAACTATTTCTGGAGATAAATAGATATGAGAGCGATAAATAAAATGTCAGACAATGTGACAGAGTCAGAAGAAGACAAGACTAGACACAGACCATCACAGCATTAATAATGAGCAGGCCCACCCTTCCAACAGGTCTGCCTTGCAGGTGGTGTGTACCTTGTCTGACAATGTTGACACACATTATCTCAAAACTGACATGAAATAATAATGCAGCCAAGCTTTAAAAGAAATGGGGAGAAAAGTCTGTAATAACAGCATTTTGCTTTTATTGCCTAGCAGTTAGAATAATCATCTTCTCTGGTTGGTGCCCTATTATCAACAGAGCAGTAAAGCTTCAGTGTAACTCCATGCCATAAAATCTAATTGACTGTTGTCCAAACACTGGATGTAAAGCAACATGCCACAAACTTGTCTCTTGTCCATTTACTGCAGTGCTTGGCAAGTGCTGTAGTGATTTACTGACCAAGGTGCTCTGCTTACTGCCTATGATTTACTCTGCAGCCATGCAGAAAATGACAGGACTGACAGATTCCAAGAAAAGTTTGTCAGCCATTACCCCCATGAGTTAGCAAAATGTTCTGCTTGGTGATAAGCAATTCTCACCAGAACACTATTTTGTATTTATTCTGGATTTTACTGTCTTATCCCTCAGTGCTTCTAAAAATGCTCTTCTTAAGGTTTTGAATGAAATTTTTATTGGCTCACATAGTGTGTAATTTACAGTCTCCATAAAAGTGCTGAATGCTAACCAGAAGTATTAGATAAGAATTTTAGAAAGCAGTATTTAAAATAACCTACAAAGGCATTCAGAAACACAGCAAAAAATAAATACTGAGGAAAGCACAAAAAAAAAAAAGGACAGCAAATATATAGTGTGCTATAAAGTGTCAGCTTTTAGTGGTGCTGCTCTAAAATAGCTTGATTACCATTTGCATAGAATTACAGAATTATCTACAACCAGAGAACAAAGTAAAATATTATTATTTGGATTTGAGCTAAGCTGCTTTCTCAGGCAGGGACAAGGTTGCTAGGACATCATCACTCAGGTGCAAGGATTAACTGAGCTCTTTACATTAACTTTTCCAGAGACAGTAACATCTACTTTCAGGACAGAGGTGAGCAAAACACTTAAAGGTTGCCAAAGCTCATTAGCCTAAAAAGACAGCGTACCATGTAAGACTCAAGGCCTGCCTATAGACCAGTAACCTGAATCAGAAAAAGAGGTGCACATGATAAGGCAATAAATGATCATTACTTGGACACGGACTTCCAGCTTCTCATAAGCAGTATTTTAAGACACAGTATTGCCCAGGATTCTCACAGAACTGTTCTTCCATAAGACCCAACCTGGTCCTTTGCTAGTAAGACTAAGCAATTTTGTTTTGAGAGTTCTCAAAAATGCCAGACCCCTTGGGCTACACAAGCCCAGGAGATTTAACCATTGCACAAGAGAGGCTCCAGCCTCCACACAAAGGTTGGACTCACATGGGACTGTAAAACATGCTATCAGCACTCTCTAAAAGATATGCAGATACCCCAAATTAAAACAAAAATTTAGTAGATATGAGACTATTCAGCTTTATAATACCTTAGCATATCATGTTGCACTATGTGTTCCAGGAGAAACTGGGAAGAGCAGAATTAACAGTGTTGGTGTGAGAGAAACACATTAAAAAAGTTTTATTAAAAAGATGCTAGTGGTATTGTCAATGAACTTGTGATTGTCTGAGAGAAAATGTTTAAATAGTTAGTCATATTGTTGGAAGAAATGTATAAGACTGCAAATCACACATGCCCCTGCTCAATGTCAAACAATGCCTGAGGCAGGAGCCTGTTCAGCTGCCAGCCAAAGCCTTTCCCTGGGGCAGTATTTCCCTGGGATTTTTCTCCAGCCCAGGCCTATGGGACAGCATCTTTACCAGGGTTTTGCAGATCATGGTGTGGTCACAACCTTCTGGAGGCATGGAATTCACTATATGGCACTTTCAAAGGGAGCCCAAGATATCTCAGAAACACCAAAAATTTCAGGAGAGTGACAGTTCAGCTAGTGTGCCTGAGATTTTCAATTATAAATACTGCAATATATCCAGAGTAGAGGCAGCTGGATTTCCAGGTGTGAGATATTCAGAAAAATTACTTCATCTTCAGATTCTAACCAAGCAAGTTTCCAAGAACAGACGATTTTTTACCTGGGGAAATCCAGATGTAAAGTTAGGAGAACGAGTTACAGAAAAGCCTCCTAATTGTTTAGAGGTTCCTGATTGGGGTTCATTTTTGTTATGAAGTGCTACAAGCCTGTGACATCTCTGTTCTGAAAGTGAATTAAAATTATCTTAAGGATAGTTTCAAGTGGATTTCAACAGTTCAAAAAATGTTAGCTTAAGACAATGTATTCAGAGAGAGAACAGCAGGAGTGCCTCTTGGATTTATTAGAATCCTGTAAAGCTGTGGAAATTCAAAATAAAAATCCTCAGAGATACTAACATCAGAACTGAGGCCGTAGCAATGCTGAAGAGGACCCAAGTTCAGCACTAGATGATAAAAAAAGTAAAATGAGTGAGTTTTCTGATACAGCCAGGGATAAATCTGTGGAGAATGTGAAGATATTCAGATGTTCTTAAAAGCAGTTGTTAATAATATCATTTCTCTGCCCTGTTTTGTGTTGTTGTTGAAGAAGAAATTAATTCAGGTTATGTCTAGGGCCAAAGAACCTGGTGGCTGAAGAGCTCTGTGGTTCTTTGCCTTGAGTGGCCATTCAGAAATAGAGAAATCAATCCACACATGTGGAACTCAAAAACCAGAAGGGAAAGTGATATCCCTCAACTTCTAGAAATGAACTGCCCCTAAATGTGTGTCACAGGAACCATCCCACCCAAACATCATTGTGAGACACAAAGAGATAGAGGAAGAAAGAAATTTCAGCCAATGTGAGTTACATAAATGTTTGGATCCCTTAGCAGCAATAGAGATAGGTGTCTGAAGTAGATGGAATAACTTAGAGTCAGTAAGATAAATCTCACATAAACCAACAAAATTCTGGAGGAGGTCAAGTCTGAACAAGACACGAACACTTTATTGATTTTAATAGCTTTAGTCCTAATTTGTACCATTGCTTTCTAAAAGGAAGGCAAATATGAACAGAAAAGAAAAATAAGCACTTAAAGGTTATCTGAGCATACAATTTCAAGACTGTATTTCAACATTTTTTTATATTAAATAATAATATTGGGAATAATTCTATGAAGGTGGCATTTTCAGAGGGGAAAAAGGCAGAAATACCCAACCCATGAACAATTCTGATTGGAAGTAAAGCATAGGAAAATTTAAGTATGAAAATTTTAACTTAATCAGGAATTCTTTTCTTTTCTATTCACTCTCCTTACAGAATACCATGCAAGAAATAATGGCTTTTTGAAGGACTGAAGGTAAAGGAAGCCAAAAATACCATGGCTTTTACTGGGATTATTTCCTTTCCTTACATGCTTACGGAAGAAACATAAAAGCACAATAAATATTAATCTTTACATGTCATACTAACAACAATGCAATAAGGAATGCTGGAGTTACTGCGAGTATTTTTGGCAGAACTGAACTCATCAGCTGTAGAGACCTGTGTTTGCAAGTGCCTGGTGCTGAGAAGCACAAGCTGAACAAACCCTACAAGAAATATAACAAGCATGATTTAAAAAATAAAAATAAAATTATAAAACCCCCTTTGTTTTATTAAGTAAGAGGAAACACCAAATTATCTTCTACACAATACTCAAGCAGTAAAAGGGGTTGTAGTCTATCAAATAATCTGTTTAAAGATACTCTCTCCATGGAAACTGTAAACAATTTGCGGTTGGCTCTGGGTGCAGTTGCTGCTGCCTTTCTTGTCTCCTTGGTAGCTACTACAGATGAAAAAACAAAAACAGCACAACATGTTAGTTGTCCTATCATGTTATGTGATAACTAAGGATGAACAGAGTGGATTTCAAGTGATGACAAATTCAGGCTCCTCCAGAAATTATTCCTCTCCCCATTTTACTGCTACTTACTAGTGGGTCAGATTGTTTAAACTACTTTCTGTTTATATGCCTCTTACTGTGCTTTTATCCCAGGTGAGCACACCTAATTTCCTTTTATTGTGCTATTTAAGGGTCATTTTTCTCTTCCTGCGCTATGTATAGGTATAGGTACTTACCTGCTCATGTTGATACTCCTAAATGACCAGAGACTCACAAATGAAATATGCTTCAAAAATAACTTCTGAAAAGTCAAGAACCAATTTACAAGGCTGGCTCCAGCAATTAGAAATCATATGACTGAGAATCTGGAATTATACTTTTAAAAATTCCTACCCATGATGTATCCACCATACCCATTAATGCATCCTGCATGTGCAAAATCTTCCCATGCATGAGGAAAATAAGCCAGAAGTCACACAAAGAGCAACTTTAAGTGTGGGTCTTGCCTGTGCAGGAGTATGGAGATGAACTGGAAGACTGGAGGAACTATTAAATTTCTGGGCTAGTTCTACTGTAGTACAACAAGATCCCTGGTTTGCTCTGAGATCCATATGTATTTCTATTTATAACAAGTAAATAAAATGGGAAATTTTAAACTGCATGGCCAGAAAAATCCATTCCTACATTGTTTGATTCCTGGATTTAATGTTAACATTTTATTTTCCTTAAATTATGGTAAATTAAAGTTATACAGCCAAATTGCCTTCAGATAATTTAGATCAATTATATTTCCATTTGTGTGTTTTGTAGGAAAATTATTCCCTACTTAAGATGAAAATTTCTTTTGAAAAGAAGTCCTGTAATTAAGAAGGAGCACAACAGGTAGATTCACAAGTTCTTAAAGTCAGTGTAAACTATCCTGTTAATTTTGCAGGAGATGGCAGTCCTGGTAAAAAAAAAGCTTAACTGAAGAAGAGATTCTTTTACATCTCTGTCCACCTCTGAGTTTCAAGTTTGCAGCACAGTAGCTATCAAAATCCAGTGATGCCACCATATTTGCTGGAGCTAGTCCCTGGCCCTGCTGTTCTCTATATTGGAAGAATTGCTATTGCTCCCAGTCCACACGCCCTGCTGCCACAGGTACATAGTTAAACTGTGCCTCCAAATAGCACTGGGGTGTTGCCAGGATGCTTACCAGGACTTTGGCCTAAGAAGTTCTCCAGTGATTCGTCATAGAATCATAGAATGGCCTGGGTTGAAAGAAATGTAAAAGATCATCTAGTTTCAACACACCTGCAGGTGTTGGGAGGGGTTAGGCAGGGACACCTCCCACTAGACCAGATGGTTCAGTGCCCCATCCAACCTGGCATTGAACAATTCCAGGGATGGGGCATCCACAACTTATGTGACCAACCTGTTCCAGTGCATCACCATCCTCACAGTAGAGGATTTCTTCCTATCATCTGATTTAAACCTACTATTTTTAAGTTGGAAGCCATCCTCTCTTCTGTCACTACATGCCCTTGTAAATAGTCCCTCTTCATCTCTCTTGTAGGCTCCATTCAGATTCTGGAATATCACTATTTGGTCACTCCAAAGGATTCTCTTATCCAGGCTCAACAATCCCGGTTCTCCCAGCCTTTCCTCATAGGAGTGCTGCTCCATCCCTCTGATCATCTTCGTGCCTCTCCTCTGGACTTGCTCCATGACAGATCCATGTTCTTCCTGTGCTGGGGACCCCAGAACTGGGTGCAGCACTGCAGGTAGAGCAGAGTAGAGAGGGGCAGAATTCCCTCCCCAACCCTGCTGGTGACACCTCTTCAGTTTCAGCCCAGGACAAGATTGCCTTTCTGGGCTGTGAGCACACACTTCTGGGTCCTGTCCAGCCACCCATCCTTTGTCAATGTCTGCATGTCCACTAGAACTACATGTGGCAAGACACCAGTCTGCAAGAAGGGTATCTGATCTGACCTGACATGCCACTGACCTTGCCCAAAATCATGCCTACCAGAATACTGTGTTTTAGCAATACAGGCTAGTCTGACAGGCTTTTCTGGTGCTTCTTTACCACCTGTTTGAACAATTCTTCAGCAAATCAGTCAAAGGAGGTTTAAGAAGGAGACTGACCCCCAGCAAATTAATTAGATCTTAAATGAAAGCCCTTTTGTAGTCTTCTTTAAAATAATAATAAAAAGTCTGACTAAGTAAAATACAGTTTACCTTTAATAAAACTACCACAAAGTAGTTGTGTTTTATAACAGAGAATATATCAATGCCCATATTTATAGATTTTCCATAGTAGCCAAAGTCACAATGACCCATGTGCCTTAAGCCGGGTTAGTTATTTCTTATTTTAGAAGTATAAAAAGAATAATTTAAATTTAATTATCCCTTTAAACTTCCATAAAAACAGAGATTTAGCCTTCCAAGAAATCATCTTTAAATTCATCTCTGAATGAATTGAGTGATAATGCTGTTATAAGATGGCTAATTATTTAAGAACATGCTACTTATTATGGGTTAGTGTGGACAGTAATCAGCCCACCCTAATGTGCAGAGCTTTTAGAGTCTGACCCATCCGAGGGACACGTGTCCATGCATTAAATCCTGACCTCCGTTACTGCCACTGTCATAGCTGCTGGTTCAGTCTGTGCCTTGTTCCAGAGCCTGAATCCCCAGAATCTAATTGCTAAAAAACCTTCAGGATGAACTACTAACACCCACTGTGGATAAAAAAGTTAAATTAATATAAGATCTGCTAAGGGCATTTGCTCCAAATCTAAACTAAACTTATATAATATGCCTGAGGTTCAAAGCCTTTGGCTTTGAATTATTCTTGTATGTTTCAACTTTTTGAACTTTGGAGATGAAAGTGTCAAAATATCACAAGTCAGCTTCCTCATATGAGATTTTCCATGAAATTTTGCAGACATAAGAGGTTCAGGAAATTTAAGAAAGTTTCAATTAAGAGTGTATTGCTTGCTTTTGGTCACCCTATAGTATTTGTTAGATGTGAAAAACATGTGCAACCACACACACATATGCAGGGACTTCTTAGGCATTTAGTGCCATCAGAAATGTTCCCTGTCTCAGATCAATGAAAATTGGAGTTTTATATTACCTGGGAGGAAAAAAATCAACAGCAACATTTGAAGTGGAGTTGATCTATATCTGAAAAAAACAATTAAATATAAACTGGTTTAAAATATGATGGGATTTATTTCTTAGGTTCTTCAAGATTCAGTTTGAGAATGTAACCTGGCATTGTACTAAAGATTTTGTCTAACCAGAAGGAAAGTACAATGGATTTTGAATATCAAGAAGCCTTTTCCAAGGCAAAACACACAGAAAATATGCAAAAAGGTTGCCTCAGTGATAAGACAAAGAAATAATTGAATAAATAATACATACCCAAATAGAGTCCCATTAAAAACAACTTATATTGAAACAGCTTTTATAATGGCCAAGAGTTCACTTAGAAGTAATGAATAATTGCTTGGCTTCAGCACAGTCAATGACAAAACCTGTATCTATTTCAGCAGAGCCAGAATTTAAATTTATATGTACTGAGTATAATTAGGGCCTGTACTCTTCCTGCCTTTCTTGCCCGGAAATTGGTTTATTCATTTGTAGCCCATTGGTATCCTGTTGGCTTCATTTTCCCCTCATCAAGGCAAAAACAGATTCCTGACTTTTGACCCTACTATCACCAATAAATCTGAAATACTGGATAAACACGGAATTGATTCTGAGAGGGTTGATTTGAAACATCATCCTGAAATGCAGAAAGGATGCATTTGATGACCAGAGAGCTCCCTATAAATTGCTACTAGTAAACTACAAACATAGTAAATAGCACATATGCTAGGTTTCTGTGCTATCCTATATTTCCAGCACAATAAATTGAATAAGACTGTTAAATTATTTTTTCCATGTTTCCAAAAAGGTTGTTCAAGCTTTCAGATTCTATGGATGCATGTAGATACACTTTTATCTATGGGCATCATTTCTAGTTTGCTGTTTCAGATTAGTCCCAGCCTTTCCAGGTAAATGTCCTTGTACCCTGGTTCTCCACCTGTAAAACGGATACCTAATAAAGCTACTGCAAACATAAATTAGTGTATCTGAGATGCATGATGTTCTGATGACTATAATTGTACAGGAAAGCAGAAAGAAAATGTTGTTTTTATAATTCTTTCAATCTAAATTGCAGGCAAAAAGACTAAAGGAGAACAAAGACACTAAAGTTTAGATCCAAGTTCTCTGGTCCGTTTGTCACCTTTGGCTGTGATCTTATAGTTGATGAATTTAGGGAGGAGATATTTATATGTTGCAAGAGATGAGCTCTCCTGATTATCACTCAAAGCAGTACTCATGTCTGAAGTGCTGTTTTCAGTGTCAATACAGGAAAGGATTTATGGGATTATATATTTCTTTTCAGAAAAATTTCTTTCTCCAAAATGAACTACTAAAAATCCAAGTATTATGCATGAGAATTTTCTCCATATGAGCTTACTAATACACTCCTAAACACTTCAAAATCCTTAGAGACTAAGAGAGATGGAGAGTGACTTTACAAGGGCATGTATAGGTAGGAAAAAGGGGAAAGGCTTTAAACTGAAAGAGGGTAGGTTTGGATCACATATTAGGAAGAAATGCATTACTGTGACAGTGGTGAGACACTGGAACAGCACAGAGAAGTCGTGGATGCCTCATCCCTGGAATTGTTCAGGGCAGGGCTGCATGGGGCTCTGAGAAACCTGATCTAGTGGAAGATGTCCCTACCCATGGTAGGGGTCTTGGAACCAGATGATCTATAAGTTCCCTTCCAACCCAAACCATTCTATGATACTATGACTCCATAAGAGAAAAAGAGCAAAACAGAGATGTCTGCTTCAGATATTCCCAGTTCTTTATAACCTGAGATTATTGATCTGCCTGATATTGGAACATGGAGCATTTTTTTCAGACATCTTTAGTTCTTCTAAACATAAAATATGACTTCCTCAAAGGGATCCCTTAGAATGGTTCTAACAAATGTTAAAATTTTATTTTAGGATTTCTGCCACTGATAGAGGACACAAATCAGTCATAAAAGTGTAATTTGAAAAAATAACATTGATTTTAAATTAAACTAAAACACCAGCTAAAAGAAAACCACATTATAGAATATATACTACCAGTTACTGCCAGCACCTCTTAAGAGATCTGAATCATATATCTGTATGTTCTGGCAAAATGAAATGCACTGCAGATCAGAATATTTCCATTTTAGCTGGGAAATACAGCATCAGGCACATGTCTACTCTCAGGGGAAATACATTGTATACCCAACACTATTATATGCCTTAAAGGAAGAAATAGTGGATTAGTCACCCCCTAATCCACTATCACTCCAAAGGACTTTTCTGACATTATACCTAACCTCAGACAAGCTGTATGCAGTGGAGACTATTTTCAAGTGCATTTTTAATGTAATTTTTTAAAAAATAAAATGTATGAAAAATATATTGCTTAGTAAAAGAACCATTAGAAATAGTTATCACAGGGAAGGAAACAGACATCATTGAAGTAAATCTCTCTTTATTAATCAATTTAGAGCAGAGTATGAGTCCCAGTAAACATATTTACATAACCATGGAAATGAAAGAATCCCTTGTTTTTCTCCCTAAAATTTAGTGGGAAGACAGACTGTCTTTTCTGGAAGGATAAGACAGAAGTCATTACAGAGGGGAAAAAAAACATGGTCTGAACTTCTGGAAGAATTGATTGAAGGACATTATTAGGAAAGCTGAAATACTCCACTACAGGATATAAGTGACAAGCATAAAGCCTGAAACTTGAATAAAATGTTGACAAGAGAGGAAACAATTCTGAATTGAGAAGAAAAGGAGGACCTTTCTGATCTAATTCTGGGAAATAATTGAAACAGATCTTTTATTTCTTCACCCATTATTTCTATGAACTCCTGCGACTGAGCTTTCTGCTTCTGACATTATAAATAAATGATTGCTTATTTGTTCCACCTGTTTTGAATTAAGAATAATTTTTTAAAAAGAAAACCTGAATCAAACCAATGCACTTCTCAAGAAGTTTCAAAGGTAAATAGTGAATTTTGTTGACATAGTAACAAAGTAGGCCCCCTTTTGAGCTTTAAAATCAGAGATCAGAGTAGAGAATAGGCAATAGAAGGATCAGAAGTCTTCAGCTGGTGGCTGGGGGGATGCTGGAAGATATCTAGCAATCAATAACATACTGAGACACATACTAGAATGATAAATCTCAAGAGTAATAAACTTTTAATAATGTCTGAGAGTGATACAGAAATAAGAGCAAATATCTTTTTCAAGCATATAGTGGCGCTGGCAGTATGGTGTGTTAATTACAGACCTCAAATTCTAGCAAAAGATGTGGATTTTCCACTGTAATACATGGTTCTAAAAATGAAGAATTTTAAGATCAAGAAAAGGGAAAAAACTCAGAAAATTTCAAGGAGAATAATTTCAAGGAGAAACTGAAGTTGCTGCAGTCCTACTTCATTGTTTCTTAGCTCACTCATACCATTCAGATGTTAGAGAACTGCAGGCAACCCAAAGATCAGTAGAGAACATTACTGACAACTCCAAAGATTCAAAAATCATAAAATAAGCATAGAAATTATGAGATTGTGAAGCCCTGAGATTTAAAAAAATATTAGAGTATCTGTCTTTTTACTTCGGAGACATTAGGCTTCACTTGAGCCATACAAACTCTTCAGCATGACCAGAATGAAATGAAATGTGAGCATTGCAAACAAACACAGGAGCTGGCTTTACCCAGAATCCACTAAGCACCGCAAGGTACATCATAAAAATTACAGACATCAGCAAACAGGATCATTAAAGCAGGCATGTTTTCACAGAAACTCCAAGCCATGATGAATTCCTTTCTTCCCTTGATAGTCTGCTCCAGTGGCTAATTACACTTATAAAAGTTGTGGTTTCTTTTCATTTTTTATCTCGATACTTTTCTAACTCAGCTTCCAGCCAAGGAGAGTCTTGCCATGGATTCATCATTTTAAGTCCCTAGTATTGAAAACCACTTCTATTTTGATGAAAACCACCAAATTTTTCAAACATCTTTGGTGTTTTTATGAGTTTTACACTTTTTTTGCTTGCCAGTGTAGCTGTCTTTCAATGAACTGAAAGATGGAAGGTATTGTGTTCAGACACAAAGGCAGCCTTGCCAGTTCCTTTTCTTGCCAGTTGAATCTGAGTCAGCAGTGCCTGGCAGCCAGAAAAGCCACCTTTATCCTGGGTGCATCAGGCACAGAAGCACCAGTGGGATTGTCCTGCTCTGCTCTGCACTGGGGCAGCCTCACCTTTAATGTTGTGTGGAGCTCTGGGCACCAAAATATAGGAAAGACATTAAACCATGAGAGAGTGTCCAAAGGAAAGGAAGGCAACAAAGATGGTGAAGGGCCTTGAGGGGAAGCCACATCAGGAGCAGCTGAGACCACTTGGACTGTTCAGCCTGGAGGAGACTGAGGGGAGACCTCATTGCCATCTGCAGCTTCCTCATAAGGGAAAGAGGAGGAGCAGACACTGATCTCTTCTCTGTGGTGACCAGTGACAGGTCCTCGGGGAATGGTCTGATGTCTTTTGGGTAGGTTTAGGTTGGTTAATTAATAAAAGGTCAGATATTATTCACCCAGAGGCTGTTTGGGCACTGAAACAGGCTCCCCAGGGCAGTGGTCACAGCACCAGCCTGACAGAGTTCAAGAAGTGTTTGAACCATGCTCCTGGGCACAGGGTGTGACTCTTAGGAATGGTGCTGTGCAGGGTCAGGAGTTGGACTTTATGATCCTGATGTGTCCCTTCAAACTCAGCAAATTCCATGATTCCTTGTCTTTCTCCTGGTGAATCACACAGATGCAGAATATGAGTCTGACCACGGGTCTTCAAATGGAGATATACACATGGATAAGCAACATTTGCACCTCTGAGCTACAAGAGGTCTAACTACTGAAAACAGCAGGATGTTATTCAGTACAATTGCAATATATTCCAAACTTCCAACCCTCTTTTGATTTCTTCTTCCATGGATTACAACACTGTGTAATAAAAAGCAGGTGCAGAAATTTCAGTTTCATATGAGTGAGTATTTAACCTAAGTTTTCTGGAAAGCAAATCACAAACCATTCAGAAAACAAAATATTGCTATCCCAGTTTGCATGGTATTCAGATATTACCACAAAATGTAAGTTAACCATTCATAAAAAATCATAGTAATGCAAATTTTATTTTTAATAAAAACTTATTATTAATGTCTTTCATATCCAGAGGAGGAAGACAGCGAGAACTCCTCTATGGATCACCTAAATGATTGCATAAAATAATTATCCACATTTTTCACTCCATTCCCACACTTTAAAAAAATGATAGTTCTGAGGACTATCTTGCCTGAAAGCATTTAGGAAGGAGGTATCCATTTTTCTTGTTATTAGCTCAGTCATTTCCTAAGGATTTAGGAGATATCACGGTGTGTTTTGTGTTCAACTATTTTTTCTGTGGCTATTCCTTTATGAGGATTTCAAATATATCAGTGAAAGACAGTTTCTTGTCAAGAAGTCTTAAGGAACAGTAGGAACAGGAACAGGAACATAGAAAAATTTTCTTACCAACACATTATGTTTCATCCTTGAATAAAGTCTGAACATCAAATATTGTAGTTTGTTTAATAAAAGGATAACAGTTTTACAGCTACGGCTCCTCAAAAGGCACATGGAGTTCCTGAAATGTATGCAGCAATAAGTAAAATTGATTAATATAGTGGTCACCTAAGTTTCAGATTGAGCTTTTTGAGAGGGTTTTTGTTTGTTTGTTAGCTTGTATGTTTCCTAATTTATTTTTAATATAATAATAAAAACTCAAAGAATTTCTGGAGATTGCATGTTGGGAATATAGTGTGCAAACTACAAGAGGAAAAAAATCTTTCAGTGCTTGCGATATATTTTAGGACAAAGAGAAAACCAAGCATCAAAGAAAAAATATGTGTTTACAATATTTTTTGCCTCTTTTTTCAGAAGAAAAAATATGCAGAAGGAAAAAAAATAAGAAAACATCTTCCAAGGGATTAAACAGTACCTAACAAAACACAAAAAATAAGCCAAACATACTAAAATGATACAACGAATCTGAAAGTGTAATTTAATAAATAATTTAGCCATGAAATATTTTCTAGGATATCAATGTAACTATTGCTTTGGTCTCTTTCATCTGGAACAGTTGCTATTTGGAATACCAAGATTAAAGGACAAAATTTCTAATACCATTTGTAGAGATAAGTTAATTGCTTCTGGTTCTACTTTAATTAGGTGATAGGTGTATAGGGGTTTCAACCATGACACATTTTTTCTGAAAGCCACAAAACCAAAGTCATAAAAAGTAACAGAGCCAAATCCTTTGATCCATTAAAATCTAAGACACTAATATTTGTCATCTTGTATGGTTATGTACAAATACTTATATCTTATGAAACCAGATAATTTTTATCTTGACTACTATGCTCAGATTTTTTCAGGTTCATCAGTCTGTTAAACTGCATGCCTGAGATCTCATATGGAAGTTCAGCTCCTGAGAAGGAGTTATGTATTTATCAGTAGGTCTCAATGACACCAGGTGTAACAATAGCTAAACAAACCCCCACGTAGCATTTAGAAAGAAATAGAATAAGAACCAGTATTAAGTATAGGCAGGTCATCCAAACATATCACCAGTTTTGGCTTTTTTTCCACAGGTCACCATATTCCTCTGTAATTATGAAAGCACTACTATTGCATGTTTAAATTCCATGGCAATGATGCTGTGAATTTGCTATTCTGGCAGGGCATAACACCATAATTACATTTACAAATATCTGACAATACAAGCAGGAATTGCAAAACTTGTTTTTCTTCAATGCAGTGACCCATTAAAACCTTAAAAAACATTAAAAATGAACACTGATTGTGTTCTTTGAGAAAATGTACAATAATTAATAGATAGACAGAAAATGTAGTACTATTATTATTCACTCTCTCAACTAATATTTTGGGCAATTACCCCTGCTCCAGATATGCTTTTTTAAAAGAGATATATGTGAAACTAAATTCAGAGGAAACATACCATGTTTTGATTTTAAAGGAGGAAAGCACATGTTTGTATTCTTTGGAGATTGTGATGTATATTAACTCAAAATTGTTTAGGAATCAAATTTAGGGAAACTATTATTCAACATTTTTACCTTAAAAATGTAACAACTGAAAACAGAGAGGTTTACATAGCATGATATGTATAGGTATCTGTCTTTTATTACTCTATCTTTTCTAGATTGTGATCAAACACTCTGTTAGACTTACACTTCTGGGATTTGTACTACCTTCTTGTAATCTTAATAGCTGTCAGGAATTTCTGAGCTGTTTTATCATTACAAGTATCCAGTAGATTATTTGGTAACTCAGTGAATGCAGTGTTGAAGGGGTTATTTTCTCCTAATATTATCAGTATCAAAGAGAGACACATTGTCCATGCAGAATTTAGGGTTTCAGAAGATTGCTTTATTTTAATTTTTCACTGAAACGCTATATGTGTCTTCATATGGATACCCTGATTGGAATACAACAAAAATTGCAAAGACGTGTTTCTATTTGATCCCCCAGGAGCACTGTGAAATGTATCTAGTTGAGGCATATGATCAGTCTCTCTGACCCTATGCTTAAGCAGGTTATTTTAGACAAGGGGCACAGTCCCTAGGCACTCAGTTATATTTCTGCCTATATAAACATTTACAATGGCTCGCTGCTCAGGGAGGGAAGATAAGTCTGTATCATGCACTGCAGCATGATGTGGAGCTACACAAACCAGCTTTGGGAGGCTGGCAGGTCTACACAAGAATGGCTTGCTGTGAATTCTGCTCTGCCAGCTGAATGCATGGACCAGCTCAAGGAGAAGCCAGATGAGGTTGTATTGTAATATAAGAGAGGCTAGAAAGAGACCATAGGAGCATCACCATAAATGTTCACCAGTTCAGTAATGTAGTGTCATGAAAAGATACTAATTTTTTTCCCAGAGGCAGGATGGCTGCCTCTGTTCTTGGAAATTAGTCCTATGTTCCAATGTTCTACATTCCAATGTTCTTGGAAATTAGTCCTACTTTTCTAAAGCATTTTAGCTTCATTATAATCGGATTGCTTAATGTGGCACCCTTTTTACAATGTCTATTTTAAATAATGTCACACATTGCTGCCTAACAACAGCCAGTTCTGTAGCTTCCTGAATTTGAGATCTGGTGTCTAATTCAGAGCAAACCCTTTTACTCAAACCAGCTTCAAATAAGCTCAATTAGTTCTCCCAACTCTTCTCTTCCTCTTTTTAAGGACTCTTTCTTTGGTGCATTGATAACTTTCTTTCTCTCTATTTCATATATGGATTGGTAGTGTCTCTGATTGCATCTGATGTCCAAACTAATTTTATTTCTTTTGTATTCAGTATGGTCAATACTAACTGCGCCTACTCATAAATACCCTTGTTCAGTATAGGCAGCAGCATGCCATTTGTAGAGAAAGAACTTACAGAATCCAAGCAGGAAAAGTGCATTTTTTAACATAGGTAACTGTTCTTTTTCTAGCCACTGCAATATTGATCACCATAAGGTATGGAGAAAGACCCACACATTGCATAATTAGACTTTTTCAGTTCAGAAGTCACCCTCTTGAGCTTAAAATTTGCCTGCAAGTTAAGAACTGTAAAAAATCATATAAATTCATGCCCTCCCTTCACTAATTATGATTTAGGACTGACTTCAGACATAAGCAAACTCTGGAGAGTGGAACAAGTCAGCAGAATTGTTACCCCCCAGGCATAGGGGTGGGTAAGGTCCCACCAGTGAGCTGTGTGCCCAAACCCTTCTGCTGTTTTCTGGGACACAGCAGAGCCCCATGGGCTCGGCCTCAGCAACAGCACACAGTCCCTGGGGAGATAAAGCCACAGCCTGGAGCCTCCACCCCTGCATTGGCAGTCCTAGAGGAGAGGCAGGTCTGGAGAGGAGCTCTTGGAAGAGGCTATCTTCCCCCTCATAGTGGCTGATTGTGCCATCAGAGAATGGCACTCACACAGGAGGGCACAGACGCAGGAGGACACAGACTGGAATGAGGTGCAGAGACAAGAAAATAAATATTCCCTGCTAGGGCTGAGCCACGTGTTTAATTCTTGCACACAGAGAAACTTAAGGAGAATATTATCTTGTCCCATTAGGCAACCACAGGCTCAACACAGACAGTTGAGAAGGACAGGTCTCTGCCATAGCCATGACTGCTATTTAAACAATCCTCAAGACAGTATTATTTGAACTCATCTTAGGAGCAAGAAAATTGAATTTCTTCATTATTTCATTATACTGAGATATCTTAGCCTGATCTTGGCTGATCCCAACTGGATTAACTGATCACAACTAGATTTATCCCACTTAACTTGAAGCACCTTGCTGCAGCATAAAATTTTTGAGGGTAGCCTGACCCCATTATAATCAATGGGATGAGAAAAAATGGGCTAAAATTGACTTCTGGAAATAATGTTATCTCTGTTCATTACAAAGTGCATTTGACCCTGAGTTAGGCACCTTCATTTTGTGTCTGAAGCTAACAGGGAGTGAATCACTCCTCTGCAACTTAAGACATCAAGTCCAATCAAGATTATAGTCTTACAGTCTTAACATTTGTCCAAGATATTTGCACATCAGTTCTGTGTTGAACAAAGTCTAGAGTTTACTGCATGGGTTCATCTGCTGCAGCAAACTAAGAGAGTTTCATAAAGTTGATGTTATTAATTGCCAGCACCACAGGCAGATTTTAATTCATGTATGCCTCCACCTTCTGAGTCCCTACCATCAAACACACTTTTAGAAACTCACAGTAATTCTGAAGGAAAAGTACTTCCTGAAACCATATTTCAACCCTTCAACTCCCATTCCCTGAGGAATTTTCTCTTTAGATATTTTATACAACATTTCTCTTCAGAGCTTTTGCTGCACACCCAGCAGAATGGATATATTCACAATTCTTTTTTTTTTGCATCAGTGGAACTCTAAGCACAAAATGCTTTGCAGACTGGTTGGGTAAATCATCACTTCTGTTTGCTATACTGCTTTAGTGTGAGACATCTAACTCCTTTTCATCCAGAAGTGGTAATAACCAGAGCAAACAGATGATAAAGAAAAATTATTGTAATGGAATTAAACACAAGAAAGAAAAAATTACACCAATTGGTTAAAATTCAAAGGGTTTTTTAATACATTAATGTTATTCTACTCATTTTTAACACTGCAAGGCAAGTACACTTGTAATCCAAAAAGCAGTATCGAAAAAAACTAAATATTTCCATTCCCTCCCAAGCACTTAACTTCTCTGACATGTCAAGCAGGGGCTTGAAATGAAAGAGTCATAGTTCTAAAAATAAAGAAAAATTATGTATTTAAAATACTAGTTCTGATGTGTGCATCCTTTTGACAGGAATACGATCTTCTAAAGAAAGCAACATACAACCTAAAGATTTCAAATTAAATCTTGTATATTAAAATTATAAAATATATTGCTATATTTATATATTAAATCAAGAAAACAAGATTTTACCTTGCTTTACTATCACCAATATCAATCTTTATTTACATATATTTCTAGGAAAGGATTGTTCAAAACATAGGAAGAATATGCTTGAAAGCATGTTGTCTGTATTAGGTTAACACAATGTCTTGGGCATAATCTGGTTAAAATATGAGGGAAAAAGGCAGTGAGTTTATCTTGATTTTCCCCACCTCTTGCAGAAGACTCTTTTTAAACGGCTTGCTTTATCCTAAGATAAAGAAATTGTTAAAAGTTAAAAATAAAAGATCAATTCAGAAAGTGAATGAAGACCTATAGACTGAATAATCCAGAAGGTCAAGATAACTGATAAGAATGGCTCTTCATGGATCTTTTAAAATAGGTTATCAGTTTAGTGATCACCAGTGATCAAATCTAGATTAGTTCTTTATCTTAGAGACAAATTTACAACATTGTGCTGATTCCAGCTAAAAGCCTCAGATATCTCTACAAGGAAAAGCAACTTCTGTGAATTAACACTTTGATGTATTTCCATTTTTCTTGGAGCTTTCAACCTCAGTATCACCTTATTCAGCTCATGAAAATTTCTAGATCTTTTCCAGTAGTGGACACATCTTCTAATAATGCAAACTATAGGGAAAAAAACTTCAGTCTTCTGAAAAGCAGGTAAATCACCCAGGTATTGCAGTTAGAAAATGAAAGGTGCAATGTATCATTTTCTATGACACACAAATAAAAGAATATGATGCCACTTTAATTTGCAGACAACCAAGAAACATATTATCTCCATCTGTAGCCCAGACATAAAATTTAGAAAGATGAAATTCTGTGGCAAGGAGAAATGATTTCTGAAAATGCCATACTATCAGAAATAGTACAAACTTTAAGAAAATATAATATAAGCAAGAATCAGGCTTTTGTGTCTTTATGGTGTTCCATAATTGAAAGATCATTTGATAGCATGGCTGTGAGAGTTTTAGCATATTGGAACAAGAAATTTAACAATTTCAGGAATTGATCATTAGAGCGTAAGGTACCTCTTGCTGTCATATGAACCAGGAAAGTAATAAAGACTGTTCATGCTATCTTACCCCAAGGTATAGTCAGAGAGGATCTTGTCAGACAAAAGGTGAAAACTCAAGAACAAAGGCAGGCACGTTTTTCTTCACAGTGTTTGTCAGAACACATTTACATCTGGAAATAGATGGAAGGCATCTTGTCTGGAGCTATTCAGAGTAATCTGCCAAATTCACACTGGCATAATTCCAGAAACCATGTTTAAGTTTTGTCACAGATAAATTTTGTCTAATAGGAAGCATAATATTTCTAGTGATGATGCCTCAAGGCAACAGTGGTAGGAGTACTAATCATCTCTATCTGAAGGTGTTTGCTGAAAGAAATCCCATTTCAGAAGCTTCAATTTCCATACTCCTAGTTCAATGCTATTGAGAAATCATACATTACAAAAACATACCTATAAGCACTGTAAGATTTGAGAAAAAAGGTTATGCAGTGAGCTGCACCTATGTGGCACATTATTAACCCAGAGTAAGAGGAAGGCAGGCACAGGACACTTTAAAACCCAGCAGTATTTTCTAACTCATCAAATATGGTCAAAATTAATATTTTTCTTTACAACATAGTAAGCATCACTCAAGCTGTGATGATGCTTCCTATGTATTTTGACTACACATCTTTAATGATTTACTGGAAGAATATATTTAGGTTAGCCAATTTAAATGCAGGAAGAACAAACTGAATGGTTATTTGTGGGATAATGTCTTTAGCTTTACTTGTGGACATGTTCTCATGCAACAGTCATACAAAGAAGTGCCTAAATATTTAAAATAGTCTAAACAACTTTGTTCAAGCTCCAAAAGCCTAAGTTCCATTTTTTAAATAATTCAGGCTCTAGGAATCTAAGTTTCCTGTTAACAATGCTGACTTTGACTTTTCAGTAACTAGATGGCTTTTGAAAATACACTAAGGTGGTCTTCTGAAAATAGAAAGGGCTTCTTCCAAGATCAACTTCAGGCTGAAGTTCAGTGCCATCATCTGGAAACTGAGCCCTTTGAATGAGTACCAGTTAGGAATATGCAGATTTGAAACCCAAAATTACCCTACTTTAAAATCAAAACTGTTACACCAAAGATATATCCTACGGATTTTACATACCATGTCCTACTCTACCTTCTCTATATAATCATAACTAATATATCAGAGGGATATGCTCAAAAACTACTTTATTTTTAAAGGGATGAACTACACAGATACAGAGAGGGAATGAGGAAAAAGTATTTTACTTGCTGATCCTCTTCCACCTAGGTTACATCTTCTTTGCTCCAATCTTTCTGCTTGGTCTCTGAGACTAGTGATTCCTGAGGGGTGGTCTTGTCAGAGAAGACTGAGGCAAAAAGGCATTCATCAGCTCAGTCTTTTCCAAATCCTGTGTAACCAGGGCACTCATCTCATAGTACTGGGCCCACATTGTCCAAAGTCTTCCTTTTGTGTACTTATAGAGGACTTTCTTGTAGTTTTTAACACCTCTGGACAGGCTCAATTCCATTTGGGCTTTGACTTTCTTAAACCTATCTCTGCATGCTAAAATAATATCTGTGTATCCCTCCCAGATTACCCATTCTTTCTTCCACTCTTCTTGTGCTTCATTTTTGTGTTGGAGTTTGGCCAGGAACTCCTTGTTCATCTGCAAAAGTCTGCTGGCATGTTTGTCTCACTACCTACTCATTGAGTGCAACAGAAAAACCTTAAATATTAACCAGTTTTCTTTTCTTAAGCCCTTATTTCCTTTAGGACCTTTTCCCATGTGACTCTTTCAAGCAAATTTTTGAAGAAGCAAAAGTCTGCCCTCCTGAAGTCCAGGGCTACAAGCCTGATTTTTACCTTCCCCTCTCTCTTTAAGATCCTGAGCTCCAACAGTTTTTGGCTAGTGCAGGCAAATTCACCCTTGACACACGACCCCAACAAGCTTCTCCTTGTTGGTGAGTATGATATTCAGTAGAGCACCTCACCTCATTGGCCTCTCTGTGGTTTGGGTCAGAAATATATATTATTTACTGGACTTGCCCTGCTTTGCTTCCTCATATCATTAATACATCTTTCCAGTATATGTGACTACTGGAGAGGAGAGAATGGTTCTGGATGAGTAGTGTGCATCATCCTATTTCACAAGTTGGAGAAGAAACATATTTAGCTTTTGTGTCTCACAGGAAAGCTCTAGAATAGTACATGATGAAGGAAAGTCCAAATGCTACCAATGCAACTTACAAGCAAGTTAACAACAAAGTCCTAAAAGTGTCACTCTGAATTGTAAATGAAGAAGAAAACCTAAGAAGAATACTTGCTTCCTTCAAGAATTAGCTTTGAAATATTTACTGTACAGACTGACAGTTATAAGACATAATTTGTTTTCACATTTTTCTATTTTTCTGAAACATGTAGGCATTAATTGAACTAGAAAGGGCCTCTAAAGCCTCATGTTGCTATATAATTTTTTACAATCAAGGTTTCAGATTTTAACTTTTCCTCAAAACACTGTTCATCATAAAAGAGATATCTTTCTGCTTTTAGCACTTAGTTTTCATTTCCTTCCAGCTAATGCCAGCAATAACTAGTGCTTCAGCAGCTTATTATTCATTAAATGCTCATTTAAAACACATTTTCTTCTGTATACTTTGGACTCTAAATAGTGTTTTGATACCTAGAGCCTTTTATAGTATAAGCCTTTTCTTTTTCAAATACAATCTAGTTTGATTTTTTTAAAACAAGGGTTTTTTTAATACACTTTATTTTGTTTGTAAAATTTCCAGGCTTAACTTTAGTTAAAAAAACTTAATGGAAAATATAAAAATATTGCTCCCCAACTCAACAAAAGTAGGGGGGGAAAGAGCCTATAAACCAAAACTTATAAATAGGGTATTCCAGTGTACTTTTACTAGACACTCCAAGTCTGCCAGAAATAAGCTCAAAATATTTCTGATTTGAGGTTGTAACCTAGATTCTATAAAGCCTTGGAGCTGTACCCAATGGACCATCACACTATTTTTAAAAATAAAGTATGAATACACTTTGATAAACTATTTATTTTCAACATGGCATGAAATTGGGTTAATCAACCATCCAGGTTTAGGCACATATTTTTACTGTGAGAGTTAAACATGTTTTCTGCTCAAACCTCCTTTTATACCAAGCAGGTTGTTCCAAAGAACAGTTCTGAACAAGAGCCTCTCTCTAGGAAGACACTGGAGAGACTGCCTGCACAAGTAGCTCACAGACTTAGTCATCTAAACTTGAGATCAAAATTACACCTTTTCCTCTTACGAACAGAAAACTAGAAATTCAGGAAAGGTCCTGGGTAACAAGTTAAGCACTATTTAGCAAAGCATTCATTACAGCAACAAAGAGCAAGTGCCTTCTGCACTGCATTGTACATTGTCATATGCAACTCCCCGATGGGAGTATGTGAAGAGACAGAGACAGACTCTTCCAGAAGATGCACAGTGACATGACATGGGCAGCAGATAGAAGCTGCAACCCCAGAAATTCTGACAATGTGCTAGAAAAAAATCACCCTCTGAGAGAAATCAGGCACTCAACCAAATTGCACAGAGATGCCGTGGGATCTCCATCCTTGGAAATATTTAATTTTTGCCTGGAAAAAAGCCTTGAGCAGCCTGGTCTGACTCTAAAATCAGTCCTATTTTCACCTGGTGGTTAGACTAATTTACTTTAAAATGCCCTTTCCAACCTATGAGTCTATGAGTCTGTAAAAATGACAAAGAACTCAAAGCAGACATTTATCGCACTGTCCATGTTTTCACACCAAGTTACTGGCAAAACATTGGCTACAAACATTCACAGAAAAAAAGTCCCCCACACAAAAAATCTTTTTCTAAACTATTTTTGTCAGAAACTAATACAATTTTGCTCATTTTGGAGAGCAATAACATCTCCAAGAATTTCCTCAGATGTAAATAGTCAAAGCTGCCTAGAGACCCACTCCTGTTCCTCTCCATTTATAGCCCAGATACATTGCCAACCAAAACTCCTATGTATTAGCCAAAAACTGAAACAGACTGAAAAGGCCAGTAAAGGTCACCCAGTAACCTAGTCTTGAAGACAGAGAAATGTCTGTGGGTGTGGCACACCATAATTAAAGTCTGATTTCCTCACTTTTACTCTGATATTGCTTTAACTTGCTATAAAAGTGCCTTAGTCACTCACCCACATCAAAATGACAGGCATAACAGATGCAAATTTGTACCCAGTAACACATGTTGCTGGTGATTAAAAAACACAGAACAGAAACTAATGTTAATGAATTCTGCATACCATAAATAGTGAATTACCCTTGCCACTGCAAACATCCACAAAGGCAAACCTTGACAGAAAAGAGCATCAAAGAGACACAATTAGGACATCCTTTCCAAACAGGCATTACAAAAGGTTGTTCACATAAATCTGTCAGTTACTCTTGACTTCTAACAGCACTGCAAGATACCAGACTCTGCTTGAGATACACATTCCTGTCCACAGTCTAAAATTTGCATCACTCATGGAAGGACCACCAGCACTACATGGCTCATCCCTTCCACACACCTGTTTGCCAGTGCAGGTTCACAGCCTGAAGCACTCTGGCCACACATTGGATTCCCAAGATGTGAATGTGTCAATCAAATCTTCTAAAAAACCACACAACTCCTTGTCAGTGTACACTCTTCTAACACTTGGAACAAATCAGCCTTCACTATTTAAGTATTCATGGCCATTTTGTTGCTTGCAAACCACTGTATAGAAAATCCTCTTATTTTGTGTAATATTGCTGGCTTCACCAAGTTTATATCCACAAATAATTTGGTTCAGGGTATTTACCTACAGTCCAAGTTTAGATGTTGAATCTGCTTGCCCTATCATTGTTGATATCCATACAAACTTTTTGGATGTTTGTATCGATGTTTGAAAAATCAAATATACCATTGTTTTTTGCATTTTAATTAGGTGATCACAAATGCTGAGGGACTCAAAGGAGATGCAAAGAATGTGGGTGCACAGCATTTACTGAAGAGCATTTTGGTAGGAGGCGTTTGCTAAAATTCTTCACCCTTTCATAAAAGTAGAGTCAAAATAATAGAAATGTTTAAACAGATTCTTAGCGTCCCATCTAAAATTATATGCTTGTGGACAAAGGGGTGAGATTACATTTGTACATTCACTACAAAGACCCAGTCACAATGCTAGTATCTCACTTCAAATTTGATGGCAGACTTCTCCAAAGTTCCTGCATGCTGGACACTTGAACATCAGCTAAATGATGACCTGTGATCTGCACACACTCTAATTTTACACAAATTGTCAAGACACAAATAGAACCCTGGGAAGAAGTTTTAAATAGTGCATGAATTAGTGTTTAAAACACCCCAAAACATTCAAAATAATTTTAATTGCATTCAGAGGATTGTAATACTGTCATAAGACATAGCATCCTTACAGACATCTCAGACAAGTGTTGGCATAAGAGAGTTAGGAAATAACATACATATGTTCTCATAGTGTATTTACAAAAATGTAGGGAGAACATATGGTAGACAGTATCATGAATGTTTCAGGGGAAAAAAAAAGTGCTGTATGCCCCATTTTCCTTTTCTGATGAGAACTGCAAATTAAAGCAACATGAACAGAGTAACACCGCAAGAGGCAAACCAGATATTGATGGATGAGAAAATGGCAAGACAACTATTCACTCAAATGCCTTTGGAAAGCATTGTGCTACAATGGTTATGGAAGACAAATGGATCTTTTCTGCTGGTTATACATGCAAGGAGGCTAATTTTTTTTTTTTAATAGATGTTTGACTGAGTTAGGGATATCTCTTCTTCATTCCATGGTACTTCAAGAACCAGATATTCAAGACCATCTTTGTTGCTCAGTAATTTGAATTCCATCCTTAGTTTCAATCTGGAAATTAAATGAAATTAAATAATTGAAATTATTCTAGCTTTATGCAATGTCCAATGACATCAGAATTTGACTGCATAACTAAATATCAACTATCCCCCAAAAACTGTTCTAATTACTAGTACAGTGTAAATATATTAGCATTGCAACTTCTGCCATTAATTCCTTCAACAGTTTTCATTATTACTTAGGAAAATCTGAGCCAAGTACAAAGACATTTGCTTCCAATTTTTCAAAAATTATTTTAAAGTATCATTTTGACAAAAAGCATCCTCTTTTCAGATTAGTTTTGCTATTGAAGGTCAGGGAAGGAAAAAAAAAGAATTTTGCCCAGAAAACCACAGTGTTGATTCTTTAACAAAGTAATCTGGAATTTTGAAAAAAAAAATGTGCTTACAGGAGAAAGGAGAACAGAACTGCAAGAGAAGATGAGAGAGAAGCTACAGTCTCTTTTACCCAAATTAAACCCCCAAAGAGTTTTAATTGCATTTTGAGAAAAATAAACTCATTTCAATTTGCTGTGACTGTTCACAAGTATATGTTTTACAAATTTTTTATTGTAAGTGCTCCACAAACCAGATTTGACATGGGTTTTAGTAAACATCTGTTTAGAACACATTTTCAGAAATTAAACTTGGGCTAAATAGCAAAAACTGAGGAATGGAGTACAAGAGTGTTCTAGCACAAAAACAGAGAAAACTATTTTTTAAGACTATTGCGATAAACACAATATAAAGGATTATGTGGCAGGTTCCTTGACACAATCTTTCCTATTAAGACTCCTTGAGTGGGATCCATTTGACCAGATGCAGAGGTCTGAAGCAAGACCCAAAGTTGGAGGGTGATGGGGTTGCCTACAGTCAGAAGAGACAGCAGTCACTTTCAGGCACAATTCATCTCATACTAATTTCAATACCTAAACTGTTCTTCATTACCTCAGCTGTTAGTGGGAGGTGTTGCTGAGGCTCCTCTGCCGGAGCTGTCAAAGAGATGTCAAAGGTTTGTAAATTTATTTTCAGGGTCTCAAACGCTCATTGCAGTTTCCAGGATGATTTCCTGGCCTGCAGTCCCTCTTCCTGTGATCCACTCCACCCAACCTTGTGGAAAGACCAATGCTGAGGTTAAAAAGAGCAGAGTTTCAATTTCTGATCATTTACAGGTGACTGATGGTAAAGTCAGTTGACCTGCCTGCTCAGTACAGGTCACTGAGGCCACTGCTGTCAACCCTGAGCTGTTGCAAAGCAAGAATTGTGTACTTTTTATCAGGAATATGTGAAATGTCTGATTTATTGTACATCAGGGAAATACCTCTACAGGTCAACGGATTTCTGTATGAAAAATCCCTCTTACAAGAGGCTGGTTAAGAAATAATTTTTGGCATTCAAAAAATCTGGGGGTATATATATATATATATATATATATATATATATATATATATATATATTCCAATCTATACCGACTTGGGAAAAAAAACAGCATAAGCAACATAAGAGGCAAGCACTATATAGTCTAAGGGTAGCAATTTGTAAGATATTTTGCTGTCCATAACTCCATTTCAAAATACTCATATCTCTTCATATACTAAGAAAAAAAATTAATAAATCTTACAAGGAGAAATAAATCAAAAGTACTTGAGACAGCATGTGACCAAATAAAACAAACAAACAAAAAAAAGAAAACACCAAAAAAAACACAACAATAAAAAAACACCTAAAGTACAGCTGTTGATTTTTTTCCCGTGAAAAGAAAAAGACAACAATCCAGTGGTCACCGTTATGAAGATTTTATGTTGACCAGAGATTTGAAGCTATGCATACTGTTATGCAAATATTTTTTGTGATTATTTTTTATTTCTGCTATGTAAACAGAATCTGTTTCTAGAAACTTAAATCAATCAATAAGAAAATGTTAGACTTGCAATATAATCATAACTAACAACCACACACAGAAGCAAGGTTACCTAGCCTACATAAGGCTTCTACTTAGATAAGTACTTCATTGGTCCAAAAATTATTGGTTATATTTAAACAGATATTTATTACTAAAACAGCATGTCCTTATTAATATGTTTCTAATTTTGTCATTTGGCCAGTATCATTTTGGGGCTATTGTTATTATTGTTATCATTATTATTATTATTATTGTCACATTAAAAATTTTATATCATTTGAATAATTTTCATTCTTCTAAGACATTCAGGCTCTACTCAGTACAGCATGATCAGCTAGGATAACCAAAGCTTATTATTTTTCTCAGAATTCTGCTTCCATTATCATAAGAAATGAAATTCTTTGCCCTGTCAGTAACAGTGAAATAAGAGTATGAGATTGCCTACTTATGAGTTATATATTTTACTGCAATGAAATAAGGAAAACCCAAAGAAAAGGTAGCTGTAATTTTTGCCCCAATCAGACACTTTTCACTCATAAGGTACCACTGACAGCAAACAATTGCATGGTAAACTAAGCTTGCACCTTAACAGAAGGTTTGCATCAGGACACCTGAAGTTTTTCTAGTTGAAAGAGTGGCTGCACAGGATTTTTAAAGTCACTTCAATGATGTAAAGAAATTTGAAAAATGCCTTGGTAAATACACACTGCTGCATAACAAATGATGTCTACAGTCTTAAATTGGGCATTCTGAAAACTCATTCCATGAAAAAGCTCAAAGTTTTTGTTTCCACATGTGCATCTACAACATATGTCCTCACCACAAAAACATATAGCAATAAGCACACTTTATTCATATTTGGATGCAAAATCCCAGATATTTTTTCCTGAGCATCAGCTCAAGCTTCCAAGTTCTGAGTTCAAATAGAGTTTTGTCTGCCCCTTGAGGAAGGAGCAAATCCTGCTTTACAGATTGAACTCAACAACTGAAACAACTGCAAAGGATGGGAGCCCTGCATGAAACAGGCAGCCGTGTGCCTCCTCATCCCACAAACTGAGCATCAAGTGAGGAGGGACTGCAGGTCACTGCAGACTGGTTAGAAAAGGTACAGTGTGCCACCTTCCTTCACACCCCTCAGAAATCAGCTTTCAGCTGGAGGAACTTGTGCTGATAAAGATCAGGAACCAGTCAGCAGCTCTGGTGGTCTCCTCTGCTCCTTTTCCATCTTGTCTATGTCTACCCTTGAGAGTAAAAGGCTGTTGAAAAGCCATTATGCCCAAAAAGGGGGATGGTCATCACCTTTCACGTTCCATCCTCAGGCTATACTGCTTAACATTTCCACTGTGGCTCTTTGGGAAAGTAGCACCATTTCCATCTGTTATACTTTCTTGCCCTCTGCTGGAAAAACTATCAACTGAATGTGCAGAACTGAACTTTTAAAACTGATTTCTCAATCAATTGTGAAAAAACTCTTCTTTTTTTCACACAGTCTTTCAGCAAAACACTCCTAAATAATGTTAAAAAATATTTAATTTCTTTTTTAATAGTCTGATTCCTAACAATTAATTTTACTTCAGAATCAGACCAAGACATTGAAAGTGACATCATGTCCCCAAAATATACTCACTTCAAAGTTGATAGGAGAACAAACATAGAAGAGAAGGTTCAGGAATGAGTAATTTGATTAAAATTTTTCAAAAACATAGATGAAATACAGGTGCTGGTGTTAAATGGGAATACAGGGCAATAGTATTTTCTGCTTTAGTGTAATGCATTTGTGATGTTTGAAGTGAATAGGTGGGTAGCAGGTTTAAATCAATTTTCAGTAAATAGCATACATATGTTTACTTACTCACAGTAAAAAAAAGTTTTTATAACAGGAACTACATTACCTCTTTGTTGTTACACCATTACTATATGGAAATATTCAGGAGCATATTCAGAACTTCCAAGAGAGAATTTGCTTCTGGATATTATGTCTTCAAAACTTCAAACTTCGAATTTTCTCCTAACACTTACAGTTTCCCATGAAGAGAGGTTGGAAAAGCAGTCAGGTTTATCGGCTGTATTGTCACCATTCTCCTTTTCATCAAAGAGCAGCTATGGTGGATTAAAAAAGTAATGTCACCATGTCACAAAGAAAGAAGGATAGCTCTTTGTTAAGTATGCCACTGGGAAAGACCTCTCTGGCACTTAATGCCTCTTCAGGCCTTTCAGAAAATCAGTAGTTCCCTCCTGTGAGCCATGAACCTTTGCAGAAAGTCTTTCTGTCATAAGTAACCTTCTGCTTTCTATTTAGTGACCTTAATCTTCAAGATGACAGGGTATTTCCCATAGCATGGAGAGTTTCCCTTACACACCCTTACCCAGCATGTAACAGCTCACATGAATAAGCATACCATATTAAGGAAAATGGAAATTTTCTTTTTTCAGTGAATACTTTCAAAGACCAGGTCTCTGCCTGATACCGCAAAAAAGTAGTGCTCTCTGCTTGGATAAAACAGATGGAAAATGGATGTGAGAAGTACTCATGTTCCTCTTTTCAGCTGCAGTCATGTTCAGTTTCAGATAGTCCTTTTACAGTGACCGATTTCAGTTATCATGCTATATTCTGCTTTAATATCCATAAGTTCCAAATAATGTTTCATAATGTGAACCAGATTTTTAAGGATTTGTTTAGGGAACTACCACATTTTCACCAGCAGTACAGAGAGCATCCTCATTCCTGTTGCTGACTACCTAATACCCTTAACCATAACTATAACATCTTTTTACTCACAGTAAGGGTCAAGTTCTTTTAACTTTTAAAAGCATTATAAGAGCTGGAAACTTAAAATAGATCCAGCAAAATTCAGTCAGTAAGTTTTCAGCAGACTGTTGAAGGGCTCCAGACTACAAATTAAGAAAAATTGATTCAAACCACATTTGTACAGATTTATAATAGGCATAGTTTATAAATACTTGTGTAGAAAGGCACCAACCATGACATCTTATCTCAGTGTCATTTTGCCAAAATAGTTGCAGAAATACATCTTCCTTTTGCCTAAATATTGTTCAAATAATACCCCAAAAACATCAGGGATAATATATTTGCAATCTGGTATGGCTCAGGGAATAAGTAATGGCATGCAGAGCTTTTCATTTCAAGAAGATAAATTCAGGTTCTGCCCAAGACACAAGAGGCCTGAAAGCCCTGTTGTGACTCCTCTAACAACCCATTTAAAATTAGTTCATTTTCAAAATCCAATTACTTTTATTTTCCAAATCCGTGGAATATGTTCACATCACAAATAACATCAGCACAGAAGACAATCTTCTTAAAGTTTTTAGTAGAAAGGTCAATGATTTGATGGGATTAAAAAGCATGTATCCTCATCTGAGTGAGGTTTTCCTCCTTTGTCAGGACACCAAGGCACAGAGGTTCTCTTAAGCAGTTTCTCCAGAATGGTCAGCCTGTTACAAGGTCTGATTTCCTAAAGAATGGCAAATAAAGTCTCTCAGTGAAAGGTCAGGATTTGAATATTCAGATGATTTCAGAAAGAAGTCAGTGGGAAAAGGAACAAATGCCATTTTGAGTTAGAGCTCTGTCACATCAAACATCAAACAGAACTGCCGCGTGGTCATATTGCTTTCTTTTTGTCACACATTGTGTGTAAACAGTATTGTGGACATCTCAGAATGTGGGTAAGGGTTCCTGTGATTCATGTTAATGCAGTTGATACCAGGGGTAATCAAAAGGAATTTTATGAAAGAGAAGCTATGGTTCCCACAACAGTTACTTGATACCTCTCAACAGGAAAGATGAGCAGAAGCTCTTGAAATCCACCTGAAAATTTTACCTCAATTTCTCATCTCTCATTTCTCATTTTGTGAAATAATATTTCACAAAAAAATCTTAATTAGATTGGCCAGTTTACATATAAACTCTCCACATGAGAACACTCCAAATTCCAAAAGAGACTTTCTGCCAATACCAGCAATTACTACAGAACAAAATCTAACACTCCAGAATCAATCTGCAACTGAAATTCAAGACTTTTGGTGTATGACAATGCCGTCAGTAATAATTTTGCTTCAGGGGATTTTTTTGGTAAAAGTTCAGCTCATCAATCAGTTTTCTTACAGTAATTTTTTTCACAAGCAATAACTGGATGTTGAATGTAATACATTTTTCAGAAGTAGAAAATTTTACATTCACTTTGCTTCACTTTTCCCTATCATGTGACAGAGGACAATTCACAGCTTAATGTAGTCAGATCAGTAGTAGGTACCTGCAGCTAACCACAGATTTGGGCAGTGGGACTGATCTTTTTTCTTTTTTTTGATGCTTCTGATTTTTCTTCAACAACTGCATGGTCTTGACATTGATACTATTTGCCCCTGTACCAACCAAAAGCACATTGTGAGTTTCCTGCACTCTCCTGTCCTTGTTTTGGCAAATAAGCAGTATTTTCTTAGTGAGACAGGGTTTCTTTCTCATAGTCTTGCTCTATCTGGCAGGAATGGAAAACAGTATTTCACAGGTGTTTTCCAAATTCCCACAGGGAGTTGTTTTATGATTTGTATGGTAATGATTTATGGGTATGTCTACAATATACGCAAAAAAAGAATAGTTGTAAACTACATTATCTAACTCAAGAGACTAATAAAGATAAACTCAGTTTTAATAGAGATTTGACACACTTTTTTAGGCACTACTCCAAGAGTTAACTGTCATTACTGACTTTAAACTGAAGTTTAAAGTCAAGTGAAGAGGGAACTTTGTCTTCAATGCAAGGTACACTCAAATTCTCAGAACTATCCTTCCTTAATGCATTTTTTCCCTTAAGGTCAGATGGAAGAAAAGGGGAGAATGTGCCCGTTAAAAGCATCTCACCAAATGCTGATGGTCTGAAAAAATCATCTGGGATTCACCTTCTCTTTTTGAGGACAATCTTCAGTACCAAGCACCTTTAAAGTATCAAAGGAAAGTGCTTTTACCCACATCATACAATCAAGAACTCTAGATATCATTTTTATCTTGAATCTTTAATATTTTCTCTAATTTTAGTTCCTTCTAATGGACATGTCATAAAGTCTGTCAAAATATGTTCTACAGAAAGTTCTCTTCTATGGATATTTTCTAGTGAAGGTCCTGCAGTCAACACACAGCAGCATTAGCCAACATGCAATTTCAGGTTCTTCAGTGAAACTACTGTCTTTTTCAATTGGTTTCACTATTGTCATCAAGAAATTGCATCTTTGTATCCTTTCTGTTCTGTGGGACAGACAGAGCTGCTTTACCTACACCATCAGGGAGAGGATCAACTGGATCTGGAGAAATGAGCCAGGATCTGAGGTGGTGGATCTCCCGCAGGCAGGGCAGAGTCCCTCTGGAGAGAGCGCAGCCCCCAACACCTGCACAGGGTCAGGACAGCAAAGGTGAAGTGACCTGGATGACGCTGGTAGTGAGTCAGATTTGAGGTCCATCCAGGGAGCCTAATCAATAAATTGAGACAAATGACACAGAGGCACATCCTGCCTCACCTAATGCTCCAGGACCGATGAGGAAACACAGATTTTATGAGCCCATGGGGGTTAGAAATATGCAATGTCTCTGCTCGCTACTGAAACAACATGCACACACTGAATTTGTAAAGGTTTGGGAAAGCCCACAACACAGTAAGGATATAAGTCAATAATGGATAATGGAGAAGAACACATGAATTTTCCACCGGACAAAAGAACACAGCTTCAAGACTGGTATCTCATTGTAATCTGTCTAACACAAGAGCAAATAATTTTCCAGAGCTCCTATAATTGCCTCTTAACCTTCAAATGAGAGAAAACCAGAACTGAGGAAGAAAGGGGATCACCAAGTGTGAGGACACAGACTAACTCAGATTAGTCAATAAGAATGTTATGCCTTTCTAAGGATTTGAGTGTACATTTATTTTTTTTTCCTTCCATTCAGAAGCACACCAACTTTGTTCTCATTCCACGCTGATTTAAATGTGACCCTCAGCAGTGCAACCCTGATGTAAGATCCTTAACTGCAAAGTAAATGCGCCAGAACTGTGCCCACACAAGTTCTCAATCACTGTCTAATCCCAGCCTGCAGCAAATCACCCTGACTCTGACTCCAGTGCTACACCAGGGAAATTCCAAGACAGGTACACAGACTGAGAGCACAGGCGTGGCAGGAGGCAAAGGTGGACTGAAACCTATCCTGCATTCTGAAATAAAGAATTTATTTGAAGTGGAAATGCATTTGTTCTTTCTTCCATACCTGCTGTATACCCAGTCTGTGGTGTCACGCCTGCAGTGACTCATGGTACAAGAAAACTTTGTTTGCTGAGCTCTTTGTGGACATAGTTACTTTTATTGGAAACAAAGAATTTGAATGTGGATCATTATGACTTATGTTTAAAATAGAATGAATGTTATTTGAGTCGCTTTCAAATTAGCATGATTGTTTAAAAATATATGAAGTGCTTCGCTGAATTTTAATCTCTCTACTGCAAAAACAATTTTAAAAGATTACAGGCTTGAACATTTTTAGAAGGATGTAATCACACTAGCTAAAACATAAATTTCACACAGCACAATAATTTTTAATCATTCTGCAGTGCACATAGGCAGCATTCAAATGTCTCTTTCAAATGTCAAAATAAAATTAATATTTATTACCATACCTCTGAACTAGTAAATTTACAAAACTGAAGCTCAGGACATTTTCTACTAAGCCATTTAAGCCATTTTGTATGTTCTCAGCTAAACACATTTTCTAGAGCTATTGCTCTGCCCCAGGGACTCACAGGATTTCTGAAGCACTTTATGGCTTTTTTGACTACATTCTTCAGGAAAAATCGCTCAGGTCAAGGCAGGAAGAGGATTCCAATTTCAGAGGTGGTTTTCAATGTTGGTACCTTGCTGTAAATAAAGCTGAGAGAATAATTAACATTGCTAAACCTTACACACACACACAAATGAGTAAAAATATAAAATTAAACACAGAAAAGTCATATTTGTACCAAAATCTTTGACTTTGACACCTTCAGAGCACCAAAAATCTTCAAAGGGTCAGGACAGCATCTGTAATAACTGGAAGACCCCCAGAAGATAGAATATAAGCTAGGTCCTTCCTATCTCCTAGTTTGGGGAAAATAATAGCTCAAGAGGAGAACTTCATGGGCTCAGACCCACCTGGAAAAGTATCCAAAAAGACCTGTAGGATCTTGCCAGAAAGAGGAAAGCGTTGTTCCCAGTCCCTAGAGCAAACTGAACTTTGGAGAGTTTTTTAATTGGGTCCCTGACTCCACAGACATAAGGGATGGAGAGGGACAGGGTCCCTGTGCACTTTTCTCTGCCGCTCTTTTGCATGATAGCCTCCCTGTTAAGAGGATTGCAACAGAGCAGGTCTATCCAGAGAGATATGCAAAGGATTTAGTGTATCCATAACAACCTCTGTACTGAGTTTATTCAACCTCCTAGGATTTTTTTGACTGTCTTCACACTCTCCAGCCAAATCTCAGGCATTTAGGAGACTTCAGAGGGGTAAACCAGTACATTTTTGATACTAGTCCTGTGTTATGTGAAAGGAAAAAATGAGCAGATCCCTTCTCATCTGCACTCACAAATCACTTCACTGGCTTTGAAAAATCCTACCTCTCCCACAAAAACTAGCTGGCAAAGATCTTGTTGTCAAGTAGCATGCACCAAACAAAAATCTAAACAGATACAGCATAATTTTTTGCTACTGCCTATAATCTGGCTTTAAAACTCTGAGATAGCAAATAATTCATTCAGAGAGTGAAATTATAATTACTGCTGCCATGGTGTACTAGGAAGAAGCAGCAGAAGGAAGCTCCTTTTAACTCTTTTGAGTTCAGCTAAATGGCAGCTGCTACCTTGTTGATCAGCACAGAGCATTGTCTGCCAGCAGTTTGCACTATCCAGAGTTTTGTAGGACCCCCTAACACCTCACAACACCAGTCCTTGGGGGTAATGGCTGCCTTTTTACAGCTGTACCAAGACCCTGACATTTATTACATGCACCTTGCACCACTGAGGCCGTTACACTTCGTTCAGTCTGGGATATAGGCAAAGCTGATATAACAATTGTGAATTAATAATTTTCTAACAGTACTTGTGATCATTTTATCTTCCATGAACATGAAGCTTATATTAATATGACTGGAGTGACTGTTCTCAGAGATCATGGCACACATAAACACCAGCTGCCCCACTGGAAGCAGAGTTACAGCTTGTCCAGTGTGGCAGCACAAACAAGTAACATTGCTCAAGGTGTCATGTTGGGCTGAAAAAACCTCCTCTGTCTCTCCATAAATGTTTATAATGTGATTCTTTCCAGAGAAGAATGCTCCTCTGAATTTATTCTGGTGATGATTCTGTATAGATAAGATGTTCAAGAAAGTCCCTCACCTGCAAAAGGGTTATGGAACTTGTCCTGTTGGTATGGAGTGACCTTGCTCATGAAGCTCCTGGCAAACAAGCAGCCACCTTCCGCTGCAATTATACAAGTATGCAAAATCACCATACCAAACCCCCCAGAAATCTCTGCTGCTTCCCTGATGTCAGCACGAGGTGCCAAGAGCCATAATTAACTTTTGATTGAACTTTGATCAGTCTGAATGGATACAGCCTCTGGGCAGTGCCTGGGCTGGGAGCTCTGCCAGACTTTCAAGTGCCTACAGGGAAGAGAAGCACTACCTGATGGTTGTTCCTGCCCTCATGTCATCTCCCCAGGTGCCCTTCCTGTTAAAGGCATCAGTCTGAGATAGTTTTTGACCTTGCCTGGTGTAGTCTCTTTCTTTCTGTGTAAGTTAGTAAGAATTTGTTAAAAACCCTGATGACATCCAAGCAAGGTAGATCAAAGAATTGACAAGTCACAGCAGAAAAAGGGAATTCCCTTGCCTCAAAACTGATCTCCACCCAAAATTGTCCTATTCTTCAGAGTTAAATCCAGCAAAGTCTGGGCTCCCATGACATAACTACAGGCTGTGTCAAGAGGGACAGAGGCTAGAAATTACTGCTCCTGGTCTATCGCAGCAACCCAGTAACCTCAGCAAGAAATGGGATTGGAAACCTGGCAGGGAAAAAGTGCATCTTGTATTTCTTCTGTTAAACATGCTATATTATTAGTGTTATGGTAATTTATGTCACCTAAATGGGCTCTACGTAATTTAATAAATTTAATTGCTTAATAAAAGATTGAATTTGGCTGGGTGTCAGGCAGACAGTTAGAGAGTGATTGACTGATACCCAGGGAAACAGCACTCTCTAGAGTGGAGAGACCCCATCTTGGGGTTACGATGCTGATGTAGCTTTGTTAAACAAAGACATGGCTTTTGGCAGTAGACATTCCTGGTTTCAGATTCAAGGTCCCAAGTTCAGCCTCTTCTCTCAGTGATCTTCCCAGGGGTGTTCTGTTACACACCGACAAAGAAGTGCATAAGCTGAATAAATCATTAATTAAAAAACATTTGTTCTGTTCTATGCAGATGCAATGCCTCTCTCCCTTAGGGCAAATGTCTTACTCTCAAATCAATCCAAAGTGCCAGGAGAAGAGGATGATAGTTTCACTTACCACTAGTCCAGTTCAAGAAGAGTGAATGTGGCTAATTAAATATGCAATGCTTCAAAAAAAAAAATCCTGTGTCACTGACTCCTACTTTGAAAAAAAAAGGCAACATACAAACAAATAAAAGACACAGTGAGGCAGGAAGACTATTTTAAACCTTCAGAGATGCAACTTGTCTGCATTTATTTTTTCATTTGTCTATATAGACACTTTGCCCTTGGAGAAAAATTATGACAAATGTAAAAGACAGTAAATTTTGTTGTTGTTGTTCATATATGTAATTGCAAAAGCGTATGGAAAAGGAAGAGTTAGTTTACTTAATGCAATCTCCCTCTTCAAGACATCTTTAAGATTCTTCTTTTTATTTGGCTTTTATACAGGCTTTTATAGACAAAGGATCAGGTATTGTGGTCAAAGCCACACAAGGCAATACAATTTCAGCAGTTAATGTACATCAACTATTTCCATTAGTGTAAAGTAGCAGCTGGTTTTTATCCTTCAGCTGTTTGTCAACACTTCTCCACTGCTAAGATGGGTTTCTTTTAACCAAATGTTGATTTTTTTATCTGAGCTGGCCATATCAAGCTCCCTCTAAACTTATAAGAGAGGAAAGGCATTTTCAGGACACACATCCTTGCAGGTCCATTTTACTAAGCATGTAGATCATTATTGCTGAGTCAAAATGCCTACTTCTAAAGTCAGTGCAGTGCCCCTTCAGTAGGGGAATATGGCCACCTCCTGCCTGGATCACACCCCAGAGAAATCTCTTCTTCTCTGTTGATTAGGGTGAATTGGAAATAAAAGTTATTTCCATAGTGGACTTCCCACACTCCTGGTTTTTTCCCAATATTTGCTGATTGTATCCTTCACCTAAAAGAATTAAGGGCTTGCTCCCAAGAAATTTTGTCTATTTAGCAGAGGAATGTCTTACAATTTGCTAAAAAAAGATCATTTTCTTTACCTAATGTAAAATGAAAATATGTTTGCCTTTTTTTTTTTGATTGGGAATTAAAATAGATTTTGGGGTGGCTGCATGAAGAGCATTCTCTGATTTGTTTGTGATTAAAAATTATGTGTCTCAATTTCTGAAATTCCATTTGAATTTTATTTTAGTTCCTCTGTAATGCATTTTTACTGTTCTACATGAGGTCATGCCATGTCAACAGAAATTCATGCAGCATCAAGACTGAACTGTACAACCTTCATGTATTCCCTTCCAACAAAACCTTTTGCCATAAGTATACAACAATCATCATTACATTTTAATACCTGAAACTCTAAAGGGTGTGCCAATTTAAATAGATTAACATTATTTTTTATTTAATATTACAAGTTTTAAACAGTATTTTGTGAGTGTCTAAAGGGACAGAAGTGTCAGACATCAGCAAATTTAAATTCAGGGCCCTGTGCTTTCACTTGTCATTCTATTGTACCCAAGAGAGAGGTGAGCAGTTAAGCATTTGACTAATTGAAAACTTTTATTTGCCTCTCTTTACGCTTGACTTCTTTCTTTGCTCTTTCTTCTCTCTACTCGTGTTCCTGTTTGTTGTGTTTGAAATGGACTGAGGATCTTCACAGATAGTCACTTGAATGGAAATACTCCTGGCTGAGCAATCATTTCTAAAGTCCTTGTTGCCTTCAGACAGTTCACCTACCTCCTTTTTCCTGTATAAAATCATTAACTTCTAAGAAATATTTCATATACAGATCTTGACCTACATGGTATTAGTTTGTTTTACTATGAGTTATGACCTTAGAACCTGTAAAATCATTTGAGGGCATATTGAAGAGAAGTGTGGCTGCCCTGTAGCTTCGTCAATGCCACATGCACAGCCTTCTGGAAAATACTCAGAGACATTTATAAAACAGTAAATTATAAGGAATAGCTGTACAAGAGTTGTGGGATGAAAATTTCTAGTTCAATTAACTGTGTGGTTTTATTACACACATCTAACTGTTACACACATCCTTCTAGGACTACAAGACACAGGAAACCCAAACAAATAAACTTCACCTTGAACCTGAATGTTCATAGCAAGCTTTGTATGTGCAGTGAACTGAGACCGAAAGTACTGAAGGGAAAGAAAAATTTTGTTGCTGTTTAAATTAAATATGAAAAGCAAATTGCCAGGAAAGAATACAGAAAGAGTAAAAAAACCCAAAATCTAGCTGGTAGACAGACATATGCCTCATTTCTAGACAGATGATTTTGCTGTGTCTCATTTTTATATTGGATTCCTGTCTAGACCTCAGACAAGAGGCTTGCTGATTACCCGTTTTGGAACAAATTAGGAGATGAAGTTCACTGTGCTGCAAAAAAGATTTTATTTGTGGCTATGCAGCTGGCTAAGAGCAAATTAATCTGAATCAGTATACAGGCCATCCTACCTTCCTAAAATTTCAGTCCATAATAAGTACTTATTTATCCAGAAGTTTTCTAGTCTTCAGTTTACTCTACAAAGCTAATAAATAATAATTTTTATAATTATAAATATATTTCATATATTTGTAATTATAATATTATTATCTATAAATAATAAATAATAAGGCATATATTGGCAATCCAAAAGTTTTTGCCTGGCATTTGAAAAGTTTTTTTCCTTCATGGAATACTATGCAACATATTTTAAGTCCACAGATCTTTAAGAACTGAAAAGAAACAAGCCATTTCTTGAAAAACTAGAAGCTTTCTCCCTCTCCAGCTGATAGATTATTGCAAGATTTGTCTGATGAGATTTGTTTTGCAAATTCTATCAGCTTTCTCCGGATTTTTTTTTTCACCCACCAATAATAAGAATATAATAATATCTGCACACATTTATCCTTAATTGTTGGACAAAAGCCTGAAACAAATAGAAGATTGATTGGGATACATCATATTGTCATTCTCACACACAGAAGAGTCTGTTTTTAATGCAGTAATCAGAAATATTTAAGATAATTAACAATGCTCTCTTGTGTTCCTCCTAGATACAATTGCTTCTTGTATAAACTCTTCAGCAAATTTAATAAGATTGGTTAAGCAACACCTGAACCATGTAAGTGGATGACATATTTCTGGATTCCTCCTCAGCACCAATAATATACAGCTAATGCATCATATTCAGTGAAATGGCTTTAAGTGATAACAGGTGTTTAGCATAATGGAAACTGCTGCTAGTTGGTCAACACGTAAATTAATTTTGTTATTTACAGAACCAGATGGTCAATTCTGGAGCACCAGCATGGGTAATATTAATAAGCCTCCTTGCTGCAGAACATGATGTCTCATCTGTAGCTTCACCAGTTTCTAATTCCAGCTACCATGTGAATTGCAAGAGTACCCCTCTGACAGGAAGATTAACTGACTTACTCTCTGCCCAAGAATACTACATCATATATTATCAAGTAAAAGTGGCTAAAGGTCATACAAATGAACTTCATGAGATATTAAGAGAAGTGGTAAGAAACAATAACATTCAGCTTTCTCACTTTTTTCACTCTGTACTGCCTAAAGTGTCAGTATGATTTGATATCATTTTCTACCTGCTTGCTTTCTTTCTCAGAACAATGATTTGGTATTGTAGAAAATGCAATTTAGCTACAGGGTTCAACTGATAAGCCATTTGTATTGTAAGACAGAGGGGCTTATTACTATGTAATGTTAAGCTTTTCTTCAAAAGTCCTATTTGAGAAACTCACAGACTGACTCGATCTGTGATTTGGAAGAAATCCCTTTTCCATCTACACTCAGGGCTTGTTCAGATGGAGTAAGGCAGATACACGTGCAGGCAGGACTAAGAAATCCCACTTGGCTGAACTTCCAGAACCAAACCAAAAGGGATGGTGAAGGCCTTCAGCATTACAGCCACATTACTCAGGGCAGCACTCTGTGCCCAGGCTCCCACTTGCAGTGTGAGATGTGCACAGCAAGCACGGTGCAGCAGGGGCACATCAGACCCAGAGCACTCCTGCTGTAAAACTCATCGGAGCACGTAGAGCACCCAACAGCAGCTCCTGCCACTTCTCCAGGTGTTTGAGACTCATGACCAACCTCCCCCTTATCCTCAAACCGCACTTGGACAAAGTCTAAAGGCACCAAACCAGGCCACTTCAGGGAAGCTCAGGCATGCAGTAGTCCTGCACACACTTACAGCAAGACAGACCTTACAGCAGAAAACACTGAACTGGGCTCCTTTGGATAGCTGCCTCCTCACCTGTGATCCCCTCCCTTTGTGCTGCACAGCACTGGCCTGTCTGCCCAGAAGGGGGGTGACAAAGTGGCACAGGGGTGGGATGAGTGTGCTCATGGTCCCTGCAAAATGCAGAGAAGCTCCTCTCTTCCCAAGTGTTCAGTGCATTCCTGCTACACACTTTAGAGCAAAATTATTTATGCACAGTAGAAAGAAATAGTAATTGATAACAGTTTTGTGCCTCATGTTTTCACTTAAGTAGGTTTCTTTGATGAATATAGACAGGAGTGCAGTCACTGCACACTGCATCTTTGACACTCCTCCAATCCAATTTAACTGACTTAAATGGAAGGAAAACATAGCAAATATAAATATGGATTCAATTCTAATCTATAACCGCAAACATACAGATCTTATCTAGAACCTATATATGGCTTCCTTTCCTGCGTGCATCAAGAATGTTTTTCTTCTCCTCTTCACTACTAGGAGATTATGCTTTAAAAATGCAAGACTTTAAGTTACTTGCTAAGAATTATCATGTACATGTGAACTAGTTTTGGAATTCAAGTTGCATATCTGGAAGCCTCCTGTCACACTGAATTATTCAAGTAACGAGTAATGTATTAAAATGGGTAAAATCCAGACTGTCCTACTTCTTATTTTTTTATAATCCTGTCTATTTTAGAAATATTTTGGTCTGTTAAGGAAATAAAAGCATGCAGCAAGGTGAAGTAGCAGACATTTCTATGGATTGCTTAGATCAGTGGTATCACATAGCACAGTGCCTCTAAGTATATTAAACTGTACACTACTTGTGTTATACAAAACATTTTTTCTGTTAGTATGGCATGCGATGTGTGAGACATGAAGCAAAATAAGTCATGGAAGAGCTTTTTTTTTTTTTTTTTTCCAGGAAATATGTGTGTATCTCCAGACATCTGCAAAGCTCTGTGCACTAACTAGGTACTTCATCTTCCCAATTGGGAGTCCGTGGGGCATTAGTTGGCCAGCTTAGAAGAGTAAATCATGGTAAAACATGTAAAATAAATATATTTAAGTCACAGAAACTTAATCAAGGTCCTTAATGAACAAGGCAGTAACACACAACTGCAGGTGAGTAAAGGTTATCATCCTGGCTCAAGTGTTTTGACTGAAGCCACAAAAACCAGGGACAAGGACAGAAATAGGGATCCAGGCTGGCATTTAATGAGGTGGCATTTTTGAGCAATCAGTTATGGCAGAGTTGTGTTGCTCTGTTAAATCTGTCTTGTACTGTATGCCCAATTGAAGTTACATAGATCTTGGGGGAAAAAACAAACATGGAACCAAAACAAAAACTGCAGATATATATCTCCCAGGAAACACCAGAGAGAAAGAGAGAGGCTTTGATTTGGAAGAGTTCTTGCATGTACCACAGAACTCCCCAAATAGGCCATTAGAAGAATTGAGAAACCTGGGAACTGACTGCATGAAGACTTTTGAGTTGCACAAAATGTTGATGGTTGCACTCAGCCAGGCAAGCTGTTGGCAAGTGCTCAGAGTGTCAAATAACAACTCCAAAATATCTATTTACAGCCTGAGTCTTTTCAGTGACCCAGTTTGTAGCACAGTTCCTCATATTATACATACGACTGGTTTTGCTTTATTCCTGCCATTGACATTAAACTGCGCTTGCAAACAAATGGGTAGTGATTAAGTAAAACATTCTGAACACAGAAAACCAGATGCACAGCCACTGAACTCTGTAGCATTTGATGGAGACCCAGCTTTGTACAAGCAAATATATGTCCTGTAATGCAGGAGCCTTCCCTAACACACTGGTGGAAGCTTGTGTCCCCTCACTACAGGCCCAAGAAACCTTTTCTGGTACAGGGCAAAGGCAATTGATTTACAAAGTTCAGTCTAAGGAGGAGGATCATTGCTCTTCTGGAGAGTGAGAGGCACATTGTCTGACATCTGCAGGACTGTATTGTGTCACCCTACTGAAGAAACAGAAATGCAATGAGTGCTGTATGCACAACACACCTTTTTCCACTGGAAAAAAAGTTGTGGGTATCTTAATCCCACAACTGCACCACCTACAGTGGAGAAAATTTGTTCCTCCCAGTATCAAAATAGTTCTGTATATTTGCAGCAAATCACTAAAATTTGCATCAGTAATGCTGCATAGGTTCCTTAAAAACAGTCGCTGACTTTTGTCCAGCAGCTGGCAATTTGTTTCTATTATTTAATACCAACAGTGATATGCTTGAATAAGACTGTAGAGTAGTTTAATTGAAGCATTAAATAAACAAAGAAAAAGTCTTTCTCTTCAAATCCAAACAAAACAGAGAATGAAAATTGACAAAGGAGAGGGAAAAGAAAAACCACAGCCAAACAACAACAAAAAAAACCAATTAACAGACACCAAACCTCTGATAAACCATTCAAGCAAAACAAGCTTATCCCAAATCATAATGATGGCTCATTATAGAAAAATCTAATGCTGCACAAACCACAGAGTTTTCAGTAATTGCAATCATCTTACTTACCTGTAATTCAGTGACAAGAGAACAAAAAGAAGGTGAAACTGCATAATAAATTGAGGAAAGCCTGTGCACTTCTACAGCATCTGCAGGAAATGTGCAGTCAAATTTTTCCCCAGCTGAAGTGCCCAGCTAAGGTGAACAGACCATGCACAGAGCTCTGGACTGGTGTAGGGGGGTTGGCAGCCCTCAGTGAAGGCAGGGCTCCTGGGTAGTTCTCAGGTGGCTGCGCCTGCAGCACAGAGCTGAGCTAAGGGTCCTGAGCAGACCACACACACGGGCCTCAACCGCAAAGCTTGCAAAGGTTAAGGGCAGTGTAGTAATGTCAGGAGATGGAGCAACACCTGGCTATGGGAATATCTTAATATGAAGATGACTTCTAAGCACTCTGTAGGGGTTGGGAAAAGTACCTGCATGCAGCAGTGCAGCACAAAGAAGCAAGCTGCCAAAGTGCTTTAGATATTTCTAAAGAAAATTAAGCACTTTTCCCATCATGGCTTTAGGACTGAATGATGTTTAGTGTAAAGACAGGAAGGAAAACAAGCTGTATTCAGTTCACTTAGGAGCACATAAAGACAATAATTGCTTTAAAACTGAGGCTGTGTAAATACCATAAATCATGTTTAAGTAATCAGAATACAACATTTCTACGATCTCAGTATCTTAGCTGTAGGTTGGTACTGAATCCTCTGAGCTGCTCGTAGCAGAGAATTCAGGATCTTCCTTTTCTATCTCAGAAATCAACAATCCAGATAAAACCATGCACATCCATAAGCTTGCAGAACATACACAACAATGTGACAGAAGGTCAAGGTCAATTACAAATGTCTGAATAATATTCCCATGAGAGGTAAATTTTTAAATATTACCATAAACATATGTAAAACCTTCTCTGTGACATATGAGGAGTTTGTGCGCTTGTTATCTCCCTGTTTTTCCACTGTTCAAAGCAGTTTTGCCAACAGTTAATTGTATTAGAAAGAACATAGGATGGAAGCCAAGCAGGAAAATAGTGATTGTCACAGACAATGCAAGAGGAAAATTTGAGAGGGGAAGTCTCTGTATGTTTCATAACAATAACCTGCAGTTTTGTTACACTTTTCTTTAAAGAATTCAAACCACTCCATAAGCAAGGTTTCATGCAGTTGCACCTTGGCAGGACACCAAGACCTTCTTGCTTATTCCATTTTTTTTCCCAAAAAACCCTTTCTGTCCTTTAAGACTGTCATGTAAATTGGTGAAATAATACCTAGTTGAAACAGACAGTCAAGCACCAAAGTTAATTTTCTCTTCTTGGTCTCTGTGGATACCCCACTATTAAATTACAGCAATATTTCTAAGATAAATCTGATACCTGCACTCTGTGTGCACCGCAAATTTCAACTTCTCAAGGACTTTTAACTAAGAGACCTCCAAGAAGAAGAGCAAGAGAAGTAAAGTAAACCACATCCTCATGCCTTGAATAGGGTGCTGCCCACCTTCAACCCAAAAGTCTATAGATGAGCTAAAATGGGAGACTTGTGCTCCAAATTAGTTCTTAATTCTCAGCTGAGAGGTCTTGGACCTCTGTCCTAGGAAGAATAAAGGCACTTTAACCACAGCATCTCCAGTCTTCAAGTTGCTTCTATAATGCACAAGTCATAGGTTTAAAAAGGGCCTTTTCTAAAATCTGCCTCATAACTTTGAACAGAGAATATTTGCAAGAGTTTAGGAACAAAACTACTGCCTTCCAAAGCTTTCTGCATGGCTTCAGAGATTAAGTCTCGCTTCACAAGTCATTTAGGAAGTGAGGACAGGTCCTCTGAATTGGTTTCTATTGATAGTTAAGTTACTGCAGGGTACCAAGGCTTATTAAGTGTGACTGACATACTACATCAGCAGAGTTCCCAGAAGTAATGCTGCTTGATCAGTATACCTGAAATTTGACCAATTTAACTTGTTTCACTCAGAGGGTAATTTAATGTACTGATGCTGACTTAATATGCATCACTTTACAGTTCCTACTGAATTTCCTCTTGGAGCAGTTAACTGCATTAGAATATTGCTGTTTCCATACCAGGAGAGCACTACCAGTGCACATATAGCCTGCACATCATTTAAATTTAATGGGGCCTGATCTCTCAGAACTATGTTTTAGAGATATTTAGGCTTCTAAGGATGAGGTTAGTGCCTGAGGTACTTTGGAAAAAACAGTATTACCTATGTGCATCCCAAGACATCTTATTTCTTTTCAAATAAAGACCTACATGAGTTACTTACAGATATGATTATTCAATTAATCCAGGACTTCTTTAGATGCTGCACAAATAGGCAGCATAAGCAGAACTGCAATCCAGGAAGAGCAATTCAGTAATCACAGAACAACCTTTCTTCCCTTTAACTACTTCACTCTTCAAATCAATACACACTGATCAAAAACTGCTTTAAAAATAAATTTTTCTTAGACTGGCAAAATCATTTTTAAAGTCTGATCAGAAGGAAAACTCCAATATTATAGTTTTAGAATCTTTGTAAGTTTAATTATATTTTACCAAGACCTATATTTTAGCCAACTGTTGGTAGTAATAATTGATTGGATGTGTATGCACATTTATTTTCATTCTTATGGCAGGTTTTGCAGCTTTTTGTAATATGACTCTTTTATTTAATGTTTTGTAATGGTAATGTCTTTTTTTAAATTAATAAGTAGTTTAAAGAAAATAATAATATACACTGTTAAGGGACAAGCAGCATTTTCATAAGGTACCAAGCGAGATAGGTAGATAGAATAATTCTTTCACAAGCTGCATTTTGGCCACAAATCTATACTTTGTTCAATATTTTAAATTGGTAGCTTTATTCAGTACCACTTCTAAAGATAATTACACTACTCAGGATTCATTACAGTAAAAAAAGAAAAACCTATAAAGGTACAGCAAATTAAATTTCAGGAGCACTTTTGTTTCTTAATTGATCAAAAGAATTATGGAGCACTGTACAAGTGTAACGGCCACGGGTCTAATGGACAAGTCAGCTCGTCTGGCCTGCAAATGGCAGGAAAGTCTCTTCATCAGACAAGCCAGCAGGCTAAATTCTGCTGTCACTACACTGAAATAGATGGCATTGGGCAACTGTGTTTAAGAGCAATTTGACCCATTGACTATAGTGGAAATTGTGCTAATGCATGTAAAAGAATAAATGTATCTTTCTCAGCTTAAATATAGCAGATTGAGAGCCAGGAATATTATCTCATTTACATTGGCAGAGGCCATTTGAAGTAATGCTATTGTGTTAATGCAAACTGACATTCTTTATGTCTTCCCAGCAATCTATCAGTCTGCTGCTGTGTATATCATATATAATGTGTACTGTTTTAGTGAGTAAAAATGATCTTTTTAAATACATAATGTCATGCATCTGTCTTTATTACAGCCAAAACAATGAAAGTCTGCCATTTCACTCTACAATCAAACCTCTATTTTTTATTAAAGACAATTCCATTATTCTGCAATAAGGGACCTATTACATACCCTAATTTTGGTGAAATTACTAATGCAGATTGAATTTCCTAAAAGAATTACTGAACTTCAGTACTTTTTGAGATTCTAACTTAATTCATGTGCTTATCATGATAATGTGCTTTATTATTTGTTGCACCAAGCTGATGAATTCTCCCTAGGCAATGTGTAATTATTTGACAGTCCCTATTACAAGAACACTGAAAATTGCTGTTAGAGTGTGACATCTTGTAGTTTACACCATCCTTTTTATATTTCATCTCCTGACTCAGAGCTGTCACTCTGATGTGTCTGTATTAATTCAAGGAATAAAGTTCCATTAAATTTTCAAATTATCTAATTATAGTGCCGATTTCACATTAAGATATAGGAAATAAAATAAGAAAACTTGGCATTATTTTATCAGTTTAACATTCCTTAGGTATGTGAAGCAACTATCCCAAAACCAATCCACTAAATGCAGCTTAGTCAAAAGTTTTAGGACATACTCAACGAAACTGTGTTACAACTTCTCCAGATGAATAAGCAAAAAGGGAAATGCTATCACTTTTCAGATCAACTTACAAATGTCCCACATTCTTCATTCAAACAAAAGCCAGTAGATGTATAAATAAGAAGAACCCAGAGTATTATTGGCTAAGTGTTTTACCACTGATGTTTTTCACTTTATTGCTGTTCTTTTTCAAGAGTTTATATACACAGTTTTAAAATACCAGAACATTCGAGCTACAATTAAAAATTTTGTTTTATCTCATAAAATTTCAGAGAAAAGCTTGAAGGTGATAAACAAGAAGAGAACGGGAAAAAAAAAAAGAAAATCCCACTTTCCCACATGTATTTAATATTTAATACTTAGCAGTTTCCAATTCCAAATTTGTAAGCCTGTTTAAATGTCCTATGCCACCAGTGAGTAAACAGCCTCCTTGACATTTGCTGGGCCAGTTAGACACCAAAAAGTTCCAGCACCTGAGGGATGACAGAAGTAATCCAGCCCAGTTATGGACCACTTTCCCTCTTTTACCTAGCTCAACCGGTCACAGAAATTAAGCTGTTTCAGCAGAAGAAACCTATATCCATAGCCCAGCTACACTTATGCAATGCTGATTTACAGCGCAGTTGGTTTCAAAGTTGCCATTTCCCAAGCACCAGAAGATCTTTTCTAGGCCCTTTTATTCAAAATTGGAACTGAACTATAATCAAAATGTTTGCTGAGCTAACTGAAATCTTCCACTTAGAGTCAGCCTGACATCAAAATGCACTTTGTGCATTTTGTGCTTCATGAACGCCGTAGGCTTAAAATGCCTGGAGCCCAAAAGAGAGAAGTTGTTTGACCCTCTGGTCAGCTGCATGGAAGAAGTTCTCAGCAGCATGAGAGTGCAGAAGCTTTCCACTACTGGAATTAAATCCCAATATTGCCAGACAGAATGTGCCTGGGCTTGTCTGGCCCTTGCTGCTTGGCCAAGGGCAGCAGCTGTGGTGGTTTCACCTCAGAGACACCTTTGGCTGGCTGGATGCTGCAGCTGGGCACTTGGGACAAGTCCAGGCAAGCAGGAGCTCAGGTTCACCTCTGGTGGAAAGGCTTCAAGGCGAGGTGAAGGAAAAAGGAGTCGGGTTCTGCTGGAGGGTTTGGATCCAGAGCTTTATTCCCGGCCCTCAGGCCTCTGAATCCATCAACAGCTCCAACAGAACAAAGAACCGCGTGGTTGCCGTGTCTTTTAAGCCCGGGGAGCGGGGAGGGAAGGGGTAGGGATCCCACCAACCAGGAAAAGGGAGGAAGTCTCAGGGGACAAATGACACCTGGATGGCCCAATGTCCGCAGGGCTGAGAGGCACCTTTTGAACTTTGCCAATCACACAACACCCTTTCTGGCATGCCAAGATTGACAGACAGCACTCAGCGGGGGCAAGGGAGGGGAAGGGAGAAAGTACAGGCACACATGGGAAAGGAACTGGGATATCTGAAACAGGGTATTACATCACGCTGCAACATTCCACAAATAAAGCCTGCTGCCTGGCCATGAGAGAAACAGTATTTAATCTTTAGCAAAACAGAGTTAATGTGTTCATTACACTGAATTTCCCCTGTTAAGAATTATTCCACTCAGTTTGTGGAAGCCGTAACAGTGAATTAAGCCAAAGCAAAAAAAAATGGGAGTTGTGTTTATTGCATTACAAAGCTTAGAAAAGAACTTCTCACAGGTCACCATGAATATTTAACATCCCATAACTGCTATGGTAGTGTGGTTCTAGTTTTATTTTTCTCTGATAGAAAAAGATATTTCTTTAGTGTGCACTTGTTGTGCCAGCGTGGAGGAATTTCAGTTTACATTTCAATGATGAGGCACATAAGCAGCAGCAGATGGTATTTGGAACACAGTGAAGATATCTGGGGAGCTGGAAGAGAAGATCTTAGCATTTCAAACTGCTTTATAAGCCCTCACTGAAAAAGCATGGACTTCTTCACGTTTACTTGCTAACATTGTTTTCAGCTACTCTCCCTAAAAGGCTAACAATAAAACACGCTCAGAATTCTTCAAAACATTGCAATAAAGCTCAAAAAAAAACCCCAAAGTACACTTATGTTTTTCATCCTTTATAATTCCCTTCTCTATGCACACTGCTTAACTGAAAAGAGTATTATATGAATTTGGCAAATGTGAAGCTGAGTTGCAGAGGGGCAGGGGAACCCCAGTGGAACCTTGTAATACTGCTAAAAATTCAGCAGAAGTCTCCAGGCTTAAGATGTAATGCATTACTTGCGATGTTGCCTGTAGGAAAAATCAATAAAAGGTACTTGAATGTGGGAGAAAAAACAGGAAACAAGCAGTATGGAAGATCTGGTGGGAGTTTAGCTGGTTATCTTTAGAATGTGGTTCAAGACAAGATTATAATGATCTGGGGCTAGTGAAGAGACCCCAAGTCCAAAGCAAACCAGATGGACCGGTGATTGGAGTCCTGAATTGTTACTGAAAGCTCAGTTCTCTTGGGAATTAAGTGCTGGTGATGCTATTCTCATGCCACATGTCACCCAAGTGCAGAGGTAGAGATCATGCTGGTAGAGAAAGAAGTAGCTCAGGTTGTGAATGCAAACAGGTGGCAGATAATTGGCATGGAGGTGGGTGTGACATGATGTCTCAGACTGAACTTCTGAGTATTCACACAGAAATCTGCTACTCCCTCTATTTCCTTTCATAAAACCTGTAGTGAATCAAAATAGCACATGATGAATCCTCTAGTTGGTAAAGAGACAAGGAACCAAAATTAAAAATTAGAAGGCTGATCAAGGACTGTGTTTCCCCATATACAATATTCAATTTGGGAAAACAGAGGACTTTGGGGACTGAAAAGAAAGTGAAGGTCTTGACTGAAGGAAGTGTCCCAGCAGTGGGTGAATTTCCTGGAGACCAGAGCTGCATGGAGAAAAATGCAGGGGATGCCCAGAGCCCTTGGCTCCCAAAAACCAGGCTGGGTTGTGATGAGCGACAGCACAGTAGGAACCAACCGAACTTTCTGACCAGAATTCTCAGACTACCAGTGATCTCCCTGACAAAAAGGGATGGAAAAATCTAATGATCAGAGCTCTGAGAGTATCTCACTTCTTAAATAGGCCTTAGAAGCCAGATCCACTCTGGGTTATCATTTGCACATTCTTACTGTGGCACTGGAGACTTTGAAGTACTGTCAGGTCCCATCTGGGTATGGCTGTGGTAAATTCAGCAAAGGAAGTCCATTTTTTAAATTATTCTGCAGAGTAAAACTAATAAGAGTTCATTAAGCTCTTAGTCCAGAGAAGTTTAGGTATGCAGGTACCTAATATACATTTAGGAGGCTTTGAATATGATTTTTTTCCTTTATACACTTCATTTCCAAGTTCAGTTCCACATGCAGTCTCAACAGAATTTTTTACAACAAAGATTCATGAAGGGATCATATGGTTTGTGGGACACTCCACGACAAAAACCATCTGAAAAGCAGAAGTCTACTTGACCTTCCACCTGCCTTTGCAGGTCAAAAAAAGAAATAATTCCCTCTGCCTGGACCTGGGATAAAACAGGCTGATCATTTTACCTTTGTTATTCTTACTCTGAAGCAGGAATTATGTGACAGCTGATTTTTAAATGCTAGTTTATTTTAAATTGTCATTGAGTAAACAAGAACACACTAATTGTGATTAGTGATAGACAAGGATTGCCTGGAGGAAAGCTTGGATTCGATGAGAAAGGTTTTAATTTTTTTTTATTCTCGTAATGAAATCAAAACATGGAGGAAGCATTTGAACTGAGTAATGGGCTGCATATTTGTAAAAACTCTATTCAAATTGATGAGGCAAACAGGATTTTGCTTTAGTCCACATGGAGTGATCAGAGCAGTTCACCTTCCTATAGTACTACTGCTAACATGTTTCGAAATAAAGACTCTGACAGAAGGAAATTGTTTTTACCATCTCCTTTGCATGCAGTGCTTAGGGGAGGTTCCACACCTGGGGGATTCAGCTGCCATTGCAGAGACAACTGATCTGCTAGAGAAACACCTAAAGAGATATTGTTAATACCAAGTTTACGTTTAAAGACAGAAATATGCGCCACTAACCAGTTAAAAGCACTGAGCTGTTCAGTGTGGAACTGCTGAGTGATTATTCCAACATCTTGGGATACATGGGAAACTATGAGAGGAGGAGGACTAATATTTGGGGGAGCTGGAGCCAAATGACCTCCCTCTTTGTCAGCAGCAGTCTGAAGGGTTTTTCAAGAACATAAGTAGTGAACAAAGATCAATTTTTAAGGTACAGAATTTGAGCAGCATTTTCTTTTACATTGTATAATTTGTTTATATTATTTTAGCACCTAGGAAATGATCAAGATGAGGATCCCAAAGCCTACTACATGAACATTTGGAGAAACAGATGGAGCAGATGAACATTTATCACTTGTTTAACAGTTAATGCACTGCAATACTCCAGTCATTGGGGTTGCTCAGTAATTCCTCAACAACCATCATGTCATTAGCTCCTGATAGGATCTGACTTCTTAATGGCACACTCTGAGGTCCCTCAACCTCTGGAGGAATAAAAGTATACAAAATTGCACCTTTGAGTTTCAATGCATAATTTCTGTGACCGTCTAGAACACTGAAAATCCGATTATACTATTTTTTTATAGCTACATGCTTGCAGCAAAAGTGATGTTGTAAACAGATGAGCCTACAGTTTAGATAGTGTATTAAAAAAAAATCTATTTTTATTAAATCAAAATTGTATTAAAACATACATGTTGCCTGCACAAACAAGATTGCAAAATAGCAGATGTTATTTCCATAATTTTGGGGGTTTAAGCATGAATTGAATTTTTATTTTGACTTTTTATTTTTTTAACCAGTGAAATATAAGCCTTTTAATCGCAAGTTTTCTGACATCCTTCTATTATTTTATATGTTACAGGTGATATGCAGATGTATTAAAACTGCTGAGTTTACAATACAGATGTAAACAATATTTAGATGAATTAATGCATGGTCTAATGCTAATTAAATCAAGAGGGTTAGAAGAAGAGTTAATTAAGCCGTTTCAAGTTCTGTTCAAATTTGCATTGTACATACAGAACTAAAGTGACTTTTTATATTTCAGTCTACACCACAGGTCTACAAAATTCACAGTTATCTATATCAATATTTTTATGATTTTTTTTATTTAAAAGAGTATGAGAAAATACTTCTATTCCAGCATAGTCCAAATTCATTTAGGAAATATTTCTCTCTCTATTGTTAAAAGCAAGGAAGACAGGTTTCCACAGGATGTATATCCAGACACCTGCATTCCCTTTCTGTTCCCCAAACAGGGCTTCAGATTCTGTCTAAGGATACTTATATAAGAAGAGAAAATCTGGATGGTACCCAAAGTCTCCAACAGAGAAAGGAAAGTAGAAGCATCTTAATGAAAGTTCAACTCGATTCAAACTTCTACGTGTATATTGCTAATATTCCTTTCAGATCTCTTCAAAGTAAAGCCTGAAATTTCTCACCACCTTGATATTTTCATTATGCTTTATCCTTCTGAATGCTTAAACAGTCAGGAAAAAAAATAAATGTAGTGCACAATAAAGGCATATATGTATACAGATAGGTAACTGGGCCAAAACTGTAACATATGGAGTGGATTTTGGGGTTCTTTGGTTCAGGTCTCCAAGCAAATCCTGCTCAGGAATTTAAAAAATGCTAGTCTTAGAGCTTTATAAGAATAAAATCTAACAATTTTTGATATTAACGTCTTAAACATTAATTTGCAATTTTAAATGTGAGAATAATAATCAAGGAAACACACTCCATCTTATATATCAAGAGTCAGTGAATTTTTCTGCTGGCTGGAGCTGACGGACATTTCCTGACATACGTACATACATATATATATATATTTTTTTTTATTAATGTTAACATTCTATAACTTTATCTGCATAATACTCATTAATAATAATATGAATACACAATGGAATAAGACCTAATGAGTGTCAGATCCCACCCCTTTCAATCACTGTGAATATCTACTTCTATGCGCAACAACTCATGGCAGCAGCAATTGTCACAGAGTAGGTGATGGGAGTGAGAAGGAAGTCACCCCCCCACAAAAAGGAGCTGAGACTGTTTCATTCAGCATCCAAGCCATTAGTCTTATCTTCCTGTTCATACAGTTATTGATGTATTGACAGACAACAGAAGTCTTATATTTATATGAACTGTAAGGAAAAAGCTGTGCAAATGTTGCCTACAGAAATGGTACGCTACCTTCCCAGACATTGAAAAAATCCCTGATGAAGCAATGGTTCTTCATTTGCCAACATGGGAATTGCCTGTACCTCTCCTGCTTTGATCCTATCAGCTCAATAGTAAATCAGAAGCAGCAAGGACCTGTTACCACAGAAAGAGAAGGTTAAATATCCCTGAATAAATAAAGAACTCAACAGTTTCAAAATAGTCTTGAAGAAAGGGTCAAAACTTAAAATATGTGAATCTTCCAGACTCCTCTTCTAAAGATGCACCCAAGGCAGCTAACAGGACTGAGCACACAGCTGCTTGCTCACGAGTCATACAGCTGACAGGCAGTGGACATTGAAGCAAAAAGAAAGGTTTCTAGCTTGCATTTTGGAATCAACAGATTAGACCCATTTTCCCTCCCTGCATCTGTAAAAACCATCATCTTTCTCTCATGTGTGTTGGATATTTAACTTCTGTTCTCTTCCACCTAACCTTGACTTGTATCAAACATCATTTCAATGTCATTAGCTAACACTAGATTATCCCATCCCTACAGTCTGGTAATCTTTAAATAAAACAGGCTACTGGAATAATGTCACAGTAACAGGCATATTAATACATGCACTCCAGAGAAGTGGCCTGTACTTTCACTTAATCCCCTAGGATGCTCTGAGAGGTGATATTGCAAGGATCAGAAAGACTTGTCTTCCCGGGACCTGCATTAGTCAGAGAACAGCTCTGACATATGGCAGCAGAGATCATGCTTTGGAGCCAAGGGAATTTTTAACATTTCTTCTTTGATGATTCAGAGAGGCTTGGTTGGCATATAATTGGATCCCATCAGCGCATAATCTGCCAGTGAGAATAACTGCATGCCTGTGCTCAAATCATCAGCTTTCCAACTTCTTTGCCAGATAATCTCCTCAGTGTGGCTGAACTAAGTAGCAATTTTAACAACACCAAAGGTTAATTAAGCTTTCCAGAAGTCCACGAGTTGCTTTTTTGATAGCAACCTTTACAAATATTACCACATAATCTTATGCATTTTCATATCAACATGTTTTATAGTAGGATCTGATTTCAATATTTGTGGTAGCAGAATATGGATTTCATTACACTGTAAGACTTCAGAAGGTTAAAAAAAATCAGAAGAAAGATTTTTATTAAAAATACTTTGATTAGTCCAGGTGAGAACATTGAAGTTTTCACTCTGCTGTTCTTTGTACTCAAGGCCTGACCAGAAATACTCAAGTCAAGAACTTGTAAATGTCTCAACTCTATGCTAATCTGGATGGAAAATCTTGGAATAGGGATTGCCCAAATGGTGTTCTCAGTCCTCCTCAGAAGTAAGGTTAGAGACCCCCTTTCTGGATCAAAGCTGCTATCACATAAAGAAGGACAGTGGAACCCAGAGACAACAGTTCTCCACCAAACAAAAATTCAGTCATCATGAGTTCTGGCTGAAAAAATCAATTTGCAAAGTGAATGGAAAGTCTTTTCATTCTGTGCATTCTGTTTAACCATATATTCCATAGCTGAAGCTCTGTCCAAGTTTGGCGTACATATTTACTAATTTTCATGCAATTTTCTTCTTTCATACACTTCTTTGGTAGTAGACAAGAAAACAGATTACTTCCATAAAACCCATTTTTAAGTGAAATGTTTTAAAAAGACAGATTTTTAATTACAATTCCAATTTTGCAATCTACTGAAAACAACAGTATTTAAGGGTTGAAATAGATGATTTTTAAGGTCCCTTTCAAGCACGGCAATTCTATGCTTCTATGAGTTAAAATTTCTGTAGAAATGCCAACACCTCACATATTAAATATTAAATAATCAAAATATTTGTTTACCTTCTTTTTTTGGTTTTTTTTTTCAGAAAATGATTGCATCATCTAGACTTTATTCACCATCTTTACAACAAGCAGTAAAGCAAAATATCCTTGTGTAAGACCTATTTAGTGACAAAAATTCAGATGAAAGAAATAATTATAATTTTCCAATCATCAAAACTGACAAGCAGCAAATCTGTCATTAAGCATAAGTCTTCAAGAGCACAGGTTTAGTTTACTTTCTCCAAGCATGATTTTAACATAACCAAGTTCAGCCATTATAATTGGAAGAAATCCCACGAGAAAAAAAAAAGTACAGCTAAATATGCTAGTAGTAAAAACATACAGTTCCTGGGCAAAAAATTATTACAGACTTCTTTAATGAGCTGCTGAAATGGAAATAATTATTAGAAAATGCTTTCATAATTTTAAATATGATTCATTTTAGCTCTTGTTTATTTAATCAGGACTGTGATGATAAAAGCACTATTTCCTAAAAGCAAATGCAATAGAATTTGAGACTTAAAAGTGGAATTACATTCAAATCTACATTTCAATTAACTGTTTATTCCTGTCACAGGCCTTGAATTTGCAAGCAGTTGTAAGAGTACCCCGTTCATCTATGCAAAAGCAGTTGTGTAGATATGCAAGCCCTTGCAGAACAGTAATCTTGCTGTACTTGGTACATTTTTCTTCTCAAAAGTTTTCTTCTCTTAACTTATACAAGTATAGGGTGCCTGAAGCATTTGTATCCCAAGGTTGAGCTCAGAAATATTAGTTTAACAAAACCAAAGTTTTTTCAATTTATATATACTTCAGAAAGTAACAAAAACTCTAAAATTTAAAATGGAATCTTTTTATTCAAAACCTTGCAAAGAATTTACGTTTCTCTTAAACCTATAAAACCAGAGACATATTTCAGTCTCTTCATTCCTTTGCTGTCTGAATTTGTTTCCTCTTGGTTTTAGTTCATCCAGCAAAATGTTCTTTTTATGAGGGGAAAACTTCTCTTAGCTTCACAAATAATATCTAGGTTTCAGTAGAGGAGAGTTATTTCTATTGATTTTGTATGTACAGTGAGTTACAATATTGGACTGACTGACTGCAGAAATTTACTTCTGCTGTGAAATACAGACTAGAACTGCTTAAGACCCAAGTACCTCATATTCTCTTCATCCTACATTTCTGTAAATGCAAGGAGGAGACAGAAGGGTATCCCAGCTAATATTTAATCCAAAGAAATATTACAAGGGTTGTCTATCACAGGCTCTAAAAGTATATTTTAATTATAAGCATATATTAAAATCCTCAAAGATTTCTGCCATGACTTTGGTGTTCTGTCTTTTGCAGCATGTAGTAGTCTTGTTTATCTGGTGCGTGCTTGTTGTAACAAGAAAAATCAGCCACAGCACCATGGCTTTACTGTGCAAGAACACCTGCTCTACCTGTTACTCCTACTGCTAGAAACAGCAAAACATTAAGAGCAATCACTCTTGAATTTCTAGCCCCTTATTCTCTTACGCTTCATAAGCCATGAAGCAAATACATTTTCTACTAGATCTTTCAGGCTTTTTGTTCTCAACCTGATATTGCAATAGAGATAAATTAGAAAACAGAGCATACAGTTTTAACTCTTAGTTTCCATTTTATTTGTTTGACATTTGTGATTGGCCTTTTAATACAAACACTCTTTAGGGTGTCAATGAGTAGAGTGACCTTTATTAAGCATCCATAGACATTCTGTTCCATCATGGTTTTCAGACTTCATAAGAAGCAAGGAAAACATTATGTTCCCAGACAAGAAAATTGTTAATGGGAAAGAGGTATTTTAATGTATAATATTCAAATTCTTCCACAGACCTTCAAAAGTGTTTTTCATGAAAGTGCCAACATTTCTGAATTAGAAGTAGAGAATTAGGGACGCAATGTTCTCCTAAATTGCTTCAGTTCAGAAAGAAAAAACTTCCGGTTATTCACGTGGATTCTGAAGATCAGTTTTAACAACTGTCTTTAGGCAAAATAAAGTCAAAAATTTAAGAGTAAAGGGTGTTACGCCCATTTTGCCTCAGAGTTATAAACCACTTTAGTGGTTCTGCTCCTTCTGTGAGGACTGAAAAACCCAATCAGGTCATTGGAGCAGTAGGATGACCACTTGCTTAGTAGCTGAGACCTTCTTTCCACATAATATTTGCTACTCTGCAAGAACATTTTGAGTTAATTAATCCTTCCATTTCCCTGATAATTACTCATTAAACCTGTCCTGATAATAGTAATTTATGAGGTTTGTTATATAACTCACCTTGAAGGATTGCAAGAAGTGAAAATCACATGAGATTTCATGCTGCAGTGACCACTGATAGAAATTTGTAACATCTGGGCTGTCTTGGATCCTCACTTCTTAATTCTTTGAACTGGCTGCTATCACAAGACCCATATGCCTGTGAGCATGCTTCACATCTGTAATTGATGTCCTGCTGTCTACTGGAACACTCTTCTGTACTCATAAGATATTAAGATGAATGCTGCACTGATTTCTAGGAGAAAAAAATAAAAGTCAAAACTCTGTAATTTCTTCAGCAGCTAGAAACCAGTTAAAATTATTATGCAGTAGCACAGACTAGGTTTAGTTTGAACATGATTTTTCTATTTAGGTAGGAAAGAGAGCCATTAAAAACACATCAGAAGTTGTAATTAAAACCTTAAGGACAGCATAAAAGTTAGGTAAGATATAATTAAGAAATTTTCCCAAATCCTTGGATTTTTTTGTATGGAAAACTGTATATTTTCCATGTGTCTGCCAGTCTCATTAACACTGAACTTTCCAATAACCAAGTAAACTGTATCCAAAATTGACTTCAAAGGGTCCAAACTCTTGGCCTTCCACCACAGTCAAAAAGATCCTATGGTGACAGGACAGAATTTGCACATGGAGTTTTCTCTCATTATGGGCACAAAAAACAGTAGCATAAAAAGAACCCATCTTTACAGGTGTGGTTTGGAACTCCAGTTTGCCTTCCTTGTCTTTATTTCATAGAAAATGGTTGTCCCAACTACTAAATTAAAATTCAATGTTCATTTTCATACAAATATACTATCATATGAGAGGTATGAAATAAAGGGTTGTTGTTTCTTTTTTTTAATTATGGAAACCACTTTGTGTATATTATATACCCCATTCTTCCCCTGCAGGTACATCAAGAAACATTTACAGGTCTCCTGTTGTGCATGAGTAAGTAGTAAAATAAAAAGCACAAATGCAAATAGAGCGTACAGGCAAACTTATGAAGAGCATATGTGAACAGCACTGAACTTCAGTTAAGACAAGAGCTGACAGGGAACTCAGTGGCTTTATTTTACAAATTATCTTACAAAATGAATCTCAAAAAGATATTAAACTTGAATTCTGAACCCTTTTCTATGAGAGCCAAAGAGCATGGGAGAAAGCTGCTTTTTAACAGCCACACAATTTCATGGGCAGAGTTTACAAACACTTTCATCCACAACAGCACAAAATTACAAAACAAATCACTGCCTTTCTGTGTCTGCATCTTCCTGTTTTCTCCGGCACCGCTAATGAAAGCCTAATGGAAGCTATTAAGCCTTTTTAAAGCCATAAAAGCCATTAAGCCCCAAACATTACAGATAGGATACTCTAACACACTCATCTAAAAATTAATGTTAAATATGTTTTAATCAAATTATGTCAAGGTCTATCCATCTAATTTTACATATCCAACCTTGGAGCTTGTTTTAGTAGATGGAAGTCTCAGGCTTTTAAAGAGCCCTCTTAAAATTTTGGCAGCCTGTGACTTGGAGTCATTCCATCCAACTCCAGACACCCAAGTGATGCACCAAAGTTTAAAATACAGTTATTTTAAGTTCTCTCTAGAGTTGGTCTCTTCCAGATGTCTATGTAGATCTTCTATGCCCTGAATATTTTGTCTTTGTCTTGCCTACCAACAAGAAAATATTAGTAATTTCAGAGGATTTTCTGATCACAGTAGCATGGGAGGTCCATTTATGATCCAAAGAGTTGACAATCTGGAAATTTTTGTTTCACTGAGCACTTTTGAAATTAATTATGACCTCAGATTGAGACAAGATAGGATCACTAAACCTGGATGGTTATTGGTTATAAGAAAACACAATCCACTAATAGAAAAATAGCAATAAGCAGAAGTGTATATGTAAGAATAAGAGAATGTCAAGTCCAGATAACTTTGCCCATAGGAAGGGCACTTGGAGCAGCAGCATTTTCCCCAGGAGCAGGAGAAAGATGCCAGGCAGTACAGCCAGGGCTTTGAAACCACAGAGGTTATGGACGTCTCAACACAGAAGTAAAGCCTGAGGCAAAAAGCCTGAAGCAAATCACGCTGTGACAGCTGCATCCAAACTGCACCTTGTGCTTCTGAGAGCATGAGAGAACATGCTGTGCATCAAGAGGAAGGGTACTTTCAAGCATGACAAATATAGCTGCCATTTGTTCAGGAGTCTGTTGGCTACTGCTGCAGCAAGATTAAATTTCTGCTGGAGGTGCCCCCATTTCTTTAAAACACAAACAGCTAAACATGCTGGGGATTAATTTTGATGTGTGCGTGTATATCTATTTAAAAGCTTGACAGGTAGGTCAAGAAGCCCAAAGGCAGGTAGTTCAAGCACTGTGCTTTGCTAGCAGAGGAATCCCGTTTAATTCTGCAGGTAGAGGCTGGGGCAAACAGCACGAACTCCAAGGCTCAGAAGTCACCTATAAGAGAGAAAATTGAAACCACTCCAAAATGAAAAATGAAAAGGAAAAAAAAAAAGCATAAGGGTATTTTTAAGCCTTTAAAAGCATGAGAGAAAGCACTCATGCTTTTTAAGAACCACTATAGCAAAGTGCTTGTGAGGCTGAAGCTCTTGGAAATGAGACACTTAGCCTACCAGAGTCTCTGAGAAGGCAGAATTGAACCTGAAGCGAAGGCTTTCAGATGGCAGGCAGCATTTCTGCAGCACGTAATGCTCAAATCCTCCATGCCCAAGTGGTCATGGCTGCCTGGAGCACCTGAGGAAAGGGAAAGCTAATGCAGACACCTGATTAGGTTAGAAATGAGTATGTCCTCCAGGCTGCATATGAAAACTAACAAAATCTGAATGTATGTGATCTAATTATGAGGACACAGAAAACAAGCAGAGAGACAAATAAAATTCAACAGACAGCCGGTGATCCAAAACTAAGGATGAATGACTTCTCTTCCTTAAAGACACAAAATCCAAGCATAAAAATACAGTTATATGAGCCCAAATCCTCCCTGTGGTTTAAAATTTTCTGTGTCCTTCCAGAATCTTATAACTACAGAACTTTTCTAAAAGTGGAATCACATAGAAACATTAAGTATAATTATATTTGTATGTATTTTGAAAGGCCTTAATTACTTTATCAAGTTCACCTCCAAAAGCACTTGAAGCAATTTGATCAAACTTAAAAAACAACTTTTAGACGGGACAGAATATGAAGGAGAAAAAGCAAGTTCACATAGCTATCCTTTAAGACAACTATTATACCTGGAAAATCTCTTTTAAAAGAGAACACTTAAGTAACTATAACTTTACACACTCCACAGGAAAAAAAATTCCCTAAAATTCTAAGAGATAAGATAAACAACCTTTAAATCTTTTATGGTAGGACATCTATTAGGATAAATAGGGAAGGTTGCCTCTTATAAACTGTCTGTTTAGCAATGCTTCTGCATCAGTAATAGGGAAAATATCTGCAAGATATTACTCAAACAGCTTATTATAGAAAGCTTGCCTCTGGTCCACACCAAATACTGGAGTCAAATGAATCTATCAAGACATTAATAAAAAAATAAATATTAATGCTGTAATATAATGAGCTCATCATTCATTCTTCTATACTTACTGTTAAGAATGTAGATTGTGATTAATTAATCTGCCTTAATCTAGCAGTTATAATGATTCATAGAATTTCCAGTATAAAAATCATGTTTCATGCAAATCTATGTCAATTATATAAAATTACATAGTTTGCTAATTTAATTCAATAAAATCTAGGAACAATTATGCAACTGCCTTCAGCAAGTGACTAAAAAAAGTTATATATGAACTAGGAATGAATGAGCTACAATCAAACATGAAACATCTTTTAGATACAATATTCAAGCACTCTCTTCCTTTGTAAACAAACCTTTCCAGACTTAAGTCTGGAAGACTTATGAAGGAGTCACAGAACAGAGCAACAAAAATCCTACAAGTGCATTTTGAGCAAGAACAAAATGGGTTACATCTTCCTTTCTTTCTTTCTTTCTTACTTTCTTTCTTTTTCTCTTTTTTCTCTACCGATATTTATAATCTTTTGTACTCATTATTTAGTTTAAAATATATTAACCTCATTAGCTACAGTGAGAATGTGTCTCTATATTCTTGTGTTGCATGTACATTTAGAGTGGTTTCTTTCTCTAATAAAAAAAATCAAAACCAAAAATATATTCTTGCACAGGGGGAGAAAAAGCAAAAGAAAAAAGGCCATTTCATGGTTACAATCAATGTCTCAACACGGGGTAAAAGTACCTGAGAAAGATCAGGTGTCCTTCAGGAGACATTTCCTGCAGAGCATTCACAAGCCAGTGCTCCTCTTCCACCACAACAAGCAGTTTGCAAGTTTTGTCAAAGTAGCAAGAGTCTGGAATTAGTTCTCCCATCTCAAACTCCCAAGCATTAATTCATTATTTTCCTTACTAGAGGTAGGGTTCCCCATGACCAAGAAAAATGCTGAAAAGATGCTGGACAAAATCTGCTTGATGCAAAGATCAAAAATACCATTCCTACATTTACAAAGTCCACCGTAAAAGCAGGGATAACTGGTCTTGTCTTCCTGGGTGAACCCTGAGTTAAAAGATATAACTTAGGTAATAAAAAGAAACTCAAAAAATTAGGATTTGACAAAATTCCATTTTGGGATGTAGTAGTTGACAGGCTGCTACAGATATAGAGCTTCTGCTGGGGTAACCACCTCTCCCAGGCCCTCTGAAACAAAGCAGCAAGGCATTGATTCTCCCCACAGCTGTCATCTCAGCCTCTCTGCCTCTCTCCCTCTGGAACTAGGTATTCAGCAAGGCACCATGGGTGATAAATTTACAGTGAAGTCCTGGACTCTCTCTTTTATCATAGTTAGGTTAATCTACAAGCCATATATGACAAAAAGAACAAAAACAGTCATAGCAGTTAATGTGATAAATCACTGTTCAAATCAGCAGGCCACTGGTAGTGGCCCTCCCAGTCCTGCACTGGTAATGGGTCAGAATCTTGTCTCTGGAATGCAGCTAATGAATGTGATTAATGGCAGAAGGGTGTGACACACCGGGCATTCATTTTTCCTTAACTTTACAGTGTTAAGCAGTTTTACTCGCATCCTCAAAATGATAGATACACCTAATCAGTAGTAGTAGAAGTCCCATTAAGTTCTCATTAAACTTCTATATCCTGTGTATAACCTTGAACAATGCATTAGACGCTAATGAGTGTATTCTCCTTTCACTGTGCGCTCCACTTCCAGAGCCAGGAGTGTGGTGCAAATACCCACACAGAGATTGTTGGAGTGGGTTTTCTCTGCAAGCCTCAGAATAATTTCTTTGACTAGTGGAAGGGACAGTCTTAACACTAGCTGTACAGACGGCCTGTGTGTATTTATTTGCATTGCACTTGAGCCCTCAAGGCAGGCCAGGGCCTCACTATATTACATGTTGTACAAACACACGCAGAGGACACCAGAGCTAAGCATGAGTTAAAAATAGCAGCACTACAATACTCAGACTCCAGCTCTGATGTTTTTTTTATTGAAAGGCTAGGTACAAAACTGAAAGATGGCATGGGGGTGTTTTTTATACTACTCTTCTTAAAATTACTTAATACCTCTGTTAAGGCTATAATTAGTTATATGGTGCAATTTCAAGCAGCAATACACCAGCGGGCAAATAAAAATAAGTATTTTGCAAGCTGTTTCTCATCAAAAAATGATAGTGTTAATGTTATGACGCATCAGGAATGACTGAGAAATCTCAGTGCTGTCCAAAATAATGAGGTCAAACTGGTAGGATAGGGATTTCAGCAGTGATCTGGTGAATTATGTGCTCAAGAGCTCATGGAAAGCCTTATGGTGGGTTGCATTAAGTCAGTCAGTTGGGTTTCATTGAGCCACAGTGCTTGAGAAAACATTAATAACAGGTTTCCTGTTTTATTCAATGAAGAATTTCATTTTAATACAGACTGAGAGACTGGATTTCTTTTCTTTTCTTTTTTGAAAATTTATACCCAAGTTTAAAAAACAACAAGGAAGGAGTAACTTGTGTTCACATGCATCACTTAAATCAGTTCAACAAAGCATTAAGTATATTCTTAGATCAAAATGTATTCTGTTTAGTTTGCAATCTAATCACAGACAAGCAGTCTGCTTTCGCTGCAGTCAGTCCAGAGAGGCATTCACATCTCATGGTGATTCATACTATATACACTGAGTAACCTTTCTCTTTCCAGGGGATAAAAGGGGGTTTAGCCCAACAGGTAAGTCAAGAAAATTGGAAAACTGATTCAACATAGGTCTGAAAAGGTCTGGAAAGCAGTTGGAGAAGGATTACAAAATCTCAGGTGTTTAAACATAATGGTGCTAATTAGAAAGTTGCTATTTTTCATCAACATTTACAATATCTTCATCTGGGATATGAGAACTAGTTGTATTTCTCTTCTAGCAGTAAAAGTCAGAGCTTTAGAAAGTGAGGGTGACTTCTACAATTAATTGCCAGTTGAAATATTTTGAGTACTTTCAAAAAAACATTTATCATGGCAAGACAAAAGCTATATATAGTATATGGAACAGCAAAAGAAATTACTGGCAAAGCCAAAACCCCCTCTGCAGTGTTAAACAAGGGAACAAAAGAACAGAATCATATGGGAATATATCACTATCTGCATTTTTTTCCTGAAATACCTTTATTCCAGTTTGTCTTGAAACCTTAACTTCTGAAAGATTCCTTCCTTCCTTCCTTCCTTCCTTCCTTCCTTCCTTCCTTCCTTCCTTCCTTCCTTCCTTCCTTCCTTCCTTCCTTCCTTCCTTCCTTCCTTCCTTCCTTCCTTCCTTCCTTCCTTCCTTCCTTCCTTCCTTCCTTCCTTCCTTCCTTCCTTCCTTCCTTCCTTCCTTCCTTCCTTCCTTCCTTCCTTCCTTCCCTTAAATATTCCATCCAAAGATGTCCAAAAAACCCTTCTGTGACTTTTCTGCCACATTTATGTCTCTTAAAGATGATTCTTGTACATCAGAGATAACAGAAGCCTATTACTTTTTCAAACCTAAGGAGATAATATATTGTCTACACAACACATTTTAATGTAATTTATCTGATTTTCAGATTTTCACAGTGGACCATACGTACATTTTGACAACAAAGATTTATGATAATGAATTTCAATTTAATATAACTATTCCATAGGATGACCTTCATTGAGCTAATAGAGAGTTAGGGGTAATTTTGGTTTGCATAATTCAATTTGCAATTCAGATTAAGAATAGAGCCTTTGTATGTTTTAAATTTTTCTAACTCTTCTATTTTTCTACCTTTACTGTAACATATTTCTACTTCCACCACAGATTCAATGTGATACTTTACATGTACAATTCTGAAAAAGAAATACTGATACTTTCGGGCTGAGTGTTAAATGGCTTTGGTATTTTATGTAGACCTACAGTGTTTCTTGGAAAGCTTCTCATTTTTCTTCAACATTGTTAGAGAAATGTTTGTTTGTGCTCGTCCACAGTTTATTGGAGAAATTGTATTACTGTGCTTCTGTGAATAATGTTGTCCAGCTTTGAATATGCTTTATTCTGTGCAGACAGATTCTGTGGACTTTAACTCTCTGAATGCATAATATACATATATATATATATATATTTCTATATGTGTATACACACACACACACACACACACACATATATATATATACACACACACATATACTTCACATGAATTAATTCATTCTAGAGCTAACTATAACCAAGATCACAGGCTGACTGTACAAGTGAGTCATATCAGTTCTTTTGCCAAGCTTTGCCATTCCCCAGATGATGGGCTGTGGTATGGACTAGCCTACAAAACCAGAGAGCAGCTACAGACAAAAGTGATGCTGATTCTTTTCTCCACCAAAAAAATATAGTTTGTATAATTCTTGGTTTAAAAAATTACCTCGTATTTACTTAAGTTCCTAATGACTTTTAAATAAGTGAGATAAGTTGAAGTTATGAACTCTATCCCAAATGAGTTCTATTACAAAGGTCTTTTTTGGGTGCAAGTTAGGCCCACATTCATCCCAGGCCTCATTTTGGTAGGCTGTAATCAGTGCAGCTACAGATAGAACAGCAGTAACTAAGGCACAGATCTCTTGCCTAAGTTATGTAGAAGGAGACCTTCCTTTCCTCAGGAGCTTACCATCTGAATCCACTGTCTCCTCTTCCCACTGTCTGGAATGAGCAAACTGATATGATGCATGTGGTAAATGCAAAAAGAAGTGGTTAAATCCTTGCTGTGAACCATCTCCTAAAATTGCTCACTTACTTTGCTTTCAATAGCTGAGAGTCCCTTCTGTTATACTGTTCTTGCTCACAGCGAAGGAGAGCTGGAAAACGTGAATAACAATAGTCTGTTTCTGTGCCTCAGTCAGCCTGCACAAAGCATCTGTTCTACTTTCATATACTATAACCATAGAAATGAAAAGGTGTGAATAATACATATTAATTGTGATTTGAAGTGGAAAATTAAAATAAGATGGGATACATTTTACAAGGATGATTTCTCTCATATGCACTTTTCTTTTAGATTACATAGTACTCTGCAACAAAGTCACAAGACACAAAGTATTGTATTAATGGACTGCTTAGACGCCTCTAGGACAGACAACTCATCCCCACAATGTTCATCTCCTTTGTTTTGATTGCAGTGTTACTTATTTTAATATTCAAGCATAAATACCATTTCAGGCATTATTTTAAAGCTGTTTTAAATAACTATTTGAAGAGAGCTAGAGACTAGAGACATATATAGGAACATTTGAGTTCAGGTCTTATCCTGCTCCAGCACATGCAAGCAGCAGAGTCAAGGAGACAGCAGATATGGCTTTCCAAGCCAGATATGGCTTTCTGTCACAGAGAGATCCCAGGAGCAAATAAACCCTTTTTCAGGCAAAAGCACTCTCTAGGACTTCTTTCATCCTGAGCTAAAGATCTAAAGAGGTGAGCTGGATGTTACCCTGAAAATACTTAATTTTTCTTTGTGTTTATGAGTTAAGGTAACAATGGCTTATGACTCACAACTATGTCAAGGTCCTAATCACACCGTATCTGAATTCAGGACAAATGAATTCTACCCACATTCAAGAGCAAGTTCAACAATAACAAGCAGTTTGAAGAAAAACAAATATCAGGGAACTCTGGCCACAGGCCATGAGGTAGCTGAAAGTCAAATGGAAATGTACTTTACTTTTAAAATACAGGAAAACAGTCTTTAAATCGGTAGTGACAAAAAGAACCAAAGTTTAGCTGAGCAGTCATAAGTAAAAACTTTAAACACACAACTACAACAGGAGAAGCCTTGTACATATGAGCAGATTTTAGACAAATTAAGATAGTTTATAGGCATGTTCATCTCCAGTGAAATGCCATTGCTTTGGCTTGTTACCTGTTTATGGTACTGTATAAATCATCGGAGATTAAAATCAATAGAGGTACATAAATGAAGATGCACTAGCAATTAAGTGGATGACTGAATAGGTCTGCCTGGGATGGAGTCCAAAACAGACTGCTTGGAGTTTTACTTTGCTCAGAAATTAAGCTGATTCATTTGGGCAGCTAAGGAAAAGTTACTCAAAATCCAAACTAAAGCTATCCTTATTAATTTCCCAAGCATATGCTCCCTCAGAACCCCTCCCCTGTGTTAGCTGGAAGGAGTCCTGAAAGCCTCTGTGCTACTGAACTGAATGAGTGCAGAAGGACAACTAGAGACAGGGAGGTGGAAGTGCTTCTGAATCTTATTTCGCCCCCTCACAGAGAGAGGGTTTTAAAAGTTTTATCAGCATACAGTGATAGCACAAAATTCCTGACAGGATGCCTGGAAGGAAGAGTGCTAATTTGGGGCATTTCTAAATTACAATAAATAACAACAATAATAAGGACTTCTCAGCATAAAAACTTATATTTAAAAGCCAAAACAAAATAAAAGCAACCCAGAAAGATGGGGGGGGGGGGGGGGGGAACAGATATTTAGGTTATTTCTGTTCCAAATTTAAAGTCTTTAGCAAACCCTCCTCAAGAATGTGGCTCCAATGGTAACTCTGAAATGCCAGATACACCTTATGGCTGAGGGGAAGTAAAATTGCTAACTATTTCAATATAATTAATAGGCATTGCAATGTCACAAGCATTAAACTACTTTCTAGGCTGAAATATATGTATTTTAACTAATATCAAAAACTGTTGGAGCAAACAATGTCCGCACACTTTTGAAGAAAAGGAAAATTTAAAGGTCTCAGGTTCTTGCATCAATATTAGAAAAATTTAGAAACTTAAGCTGTATGAACCAGACAGTTTCAACATTAGTATTTTTCACTGTTTCAAATTTCTGTAGGAAATCTCAGTGCTGACTATTAAATAAAAGCTGTATCTTTCCAGGAACATGATAACCACTGGCCTATGACATTACTACCTATCTTGTTCAAAACAACATGCATCCAGTTCACTGAACTCATTTGTGTTATAAAGCAATTTTCACCAAATAAGTACTTTTAAAAAGAAGCATAAACCAGCATGTCTTTAAGTGAAGTAACTGAACAGAGCTGCTGCGAAATCCAATTCTCTCCTTTGTCAAATTTAACAATAGAAGTAGCATCCATCTATTTCTTCTCAGCAAGCAAGTCTTAAAAACTGATCATGTTGCCAAAGCCATTCCCAAGGATTTTCTGTGATGGGATGTCACAAATGATTTTCACATGGAAATCAGACAGCCTAATTCTAAGGCACCACAAAAGAAATCTATAAGGTAGAGGGAAAAAAAAAGTAACCAAATAATCCATGACCAAGACAAATTCAAAAACAAAGAAGAAAGTTTTGCATTCCAGTCTTCTAATTTATAGCACAACACAGAGAAATTACAGTAGCACTCCTGCATTTAGCAAATGAGAAATGTCAAAAAAAGGAAGGCACTAAATCCATATAGGAGCACGACAAATTGATTTTGAAATCATGTTTTCTGCAATCTGATGCGGTTTCTGTGATTGATTGTTTCAAAATTTTATACACATGCAAGGTCTTAGGCTTATGTTTTTGAGAAGGACAAAGCAATTCAGCAATTCAAGAGAGCATTTGACATAAACTTGCATTAGTTTTTCTTTTTGTCATCATTACCTAAATTATGATACTTTGTGGAGCCAGACAGAATTGTTAATAGACCTAAATTGTTATTTGCCAGGTTGCTTTATGCTTTTGATTCCTCTTGCAAATAAATGGAATTTTTTTCCTACTGCTTATCTATTCCATAATTGATACCTCTGAGAGCAATGTTGCCTTCTTTATTTGTTATGACTGGCAGCTGTTTGACAGTCTTTTAACATATTGTTGGATAATAGAGTAGAAACCAAAAAAGTAAAACTTCTACCTTCCATAAAACTAAGTTGCCTTTCATGTGTCCTTCAGCTCTTAAGATCAGTCATTTTATATAAGGAGAGCAGTCAAGTGTAAATGTGTAGGACTATGAGGTTAATTCTTCAGTAATAAGAACTGTAAGAACAGAAAATATCAATGGACTATATCTTACAATTAGACATTCCTGATCTGTCATGCAGAAGAAAAATAAAAAAATCAGTAACATAATTCACACCATAATAGAAATCAAGATCAAATGTCCAGTCACTATTGCAGGTTTGGCCATAATCAAATATTTACAAAATTAGCATAATGTTGCAGAAATAATGGAGTTCATAAATTGAAAAACAGATTGAATAATTTCCCTAAAACTTTTTTTCATAGCACTTAGAATCAAAATTATTGTATGCAGAAACTAATGCCAGAAATTAAATTGAAGCACATTCTACAGGAATCCCTCTTTTCTCAGAGTCCATAGAGTAAGCATGTTTCTCTAGCACTTTAAACTTCACCAGGATCTAAGACAAAGAAACAGAACTGTAGAGAGCAGTAACACAGTGTGGGAAAATGTCAGAATAGGGATATTTTTTATTTGGATTCAAGACAGTATTACAGTTTTAACTCCATAACAAAATGTTGATTTGGTATTAGAAGTGACACAAAAAAAACCCCAAAAAATAGCTTCTGCAAAGCTGTATAGCACAGGTGATGAGGGGATTCTTGTTTGTGCCCTTGGGAGGTGTCACTTTCTTGCATTGCTGAACACCTTGGCGGGGTGTGGAGGTGGAGTAGTGGGATGAGAAGGTCCAAAAGGTCAGTGTCCAAAAAGTCCATTTTCCAGAGATCCTTCTTTTCTCACGAGAAAAAGGGTTTCACATTTTTAATAACCAAAAAGCATGATCAGTTAAACTCACTTTTACTCATTTCTTCCGTTCCTGAGCTAAAATTTTGACACAATGATTTAGAAGTCTCTGGTGAATAGACAGACTCTTCTTGCTGTACCAGATGGGAAGGGAAAGTGTCTAGACTAGAAGCTAGACAGAAAACAGCACTCCACACGGTTTAAAAATAACTTTTAGGTCCTTAGAACTAACTGACTGACAGGTTCAAAATAACATCAATGGGACAAAAGAAATAAAAAATAAAAAGAGCAAACATTGACTTGGACAGACCACAAAAACCAAGAGCTACTTGCTTAGCTACGTCAGTACATAAGAAGCAACAAACAGCCTCCAGACAAGATTTCCTCAGTCTCTTTCTCCTCCTCCTCCTCCACAACTCAGTGACACCAGTCACACAACGCCTTCACACTGCCTCGGGTGACCACATTTTCCAAGATTAAAAAAGCCCCAGCCAAGCTTCCTGTTACATTTTCTACCTCTACAAATTCCATTTCCTTGTAAAGTAGTTATCTTCAAATAATCTGTTTCCTGAACATCATCATCCACAGTTGCAAAAACGTGGATTTGTGATTCTCTCAGGAGGTAAGGTGCTTTGAGAGACAGACAACTTTGCTACAGAGCAGTAGTTTCAATCTGACACAGGGTCTGTGAACTGCTTTGGAGATTTTAAAGAAGCTACTTTGAACAAGATAAACTACTAGATAATGTTGCCATTGCCTTTTTATGAGAAGTGTAAAAGCATTTGTTCAGCCTAAGTATTTGTTTAGGATGTCTTTCTTCCTACAGCTGATAACTTTCTAAATTTTATCAAAAGACCAGTTGCCTGCTTTTGCTGTCACGTGTCTCTTACCACAAGATATGAATGTGATATATTCAAGTGGTCCAGACTTCTGGCCTAGTTATCCCAGTCACAGAAAATGTACAACCACCATGTGGATTTAACAAAATATTATTGAATATGCCATTAAAGACTGCAACATAATCTTCAAGTTATACCTGTGTTGGCCAACACATCTTACCAACAGACTCAATGTTGGTAAACCAAAACCTGGAATTTCTACATGTTAGAAGTGTTCATCTGCATACATATAGAGTCCTACCACATGCCCCCCCTGCAAGGTTTAAGCCTTCTGGGGCAGTCAGAAGGCCTTGGGATTAAACAGTGTCTCTTTCACTGTGTTGTTTGATCACTGTGTTTCCATTTCTTGCTGTCCAGTATTGCTCAATGTGAAAGTTAAATGTCAAACTATTTCTGGTAATCAGCTGCACCTTTAAGTTTGATGGGCTGTTGCAGACGTCATGGTGTTTAATTCAAACATCGTTTAGTCAGGACATTTGTGTCACTTACAGTGATTACAGGGGCCAATAATAATAAATATATATTAGCTAAATAAGTGAGCTTGCCCTGCCTTAGAAGTAATTAAGTACTGTATTGCAGAGTTTCAAAATAGGTAATGGATAATTACCTATGGGAATGCTGTTTACTTATCCTTACCTACAATTTAGGAGATTAAGTCTGAGTCTCCTAAGGTTGGCTGTGCCAGTATATTAACAAATGCTTTTTATTTTCTTCCCCTAGTTTGTGAATATTTCCACTCTCCACATAAGTTCCTTGCACAGCTTTGGTCTCAGTAGTTTCCCACACAGGTGAAGGCTGAGCACACCCGTGGTTCGAGCTGAACAGGGCAGCAGATCATTAGCAGCCCTTCTCAGTTATTGCCCTTCCATACGCTCCATGTAACTTTCTGAGGAATTTAAAATCTATTTCTTTAATTTCTTGTACACTAATCAGGCTAGGTTGAAGGCACAAGGCCATCACAGTTCTGAAAGTTCAACAGCAATTTGGAAAAAGTAATACAGCTGCAAGTCTGAACTTTGTAAAAAGATCTAGTGTTACTGCAGAAATCAGAAAAACAAAGGGGCTTCAAGCGTCTGAGTAAAACATGAGCAAGCACTAAGCATCAGAGGTATGGATAATGACAAGCTAATAGGCAGCTTTGCAGTATACTCCATTCTTTAACCTGAGGCAAAAATTACTCTCCCTGAAGACATATTCCTGAATAATGACAGCATGGATAGACATACCGATTTAAGTTGAACTGCTGAAGAATCAATGAATGTGATATGAACTGGCTGTTCGTACTAAAGTGTCTGCACTGGAAAAGGCAGTCTCAAGCCAGAAGAAATAGCTAACTCAATCAGATTATTTTATTTTAAAAATTTTTGCTGTTACTTGTGTAGGGTAAAAAGCATTTAGAAAAGGAAATCCTGGGCATTATCAATTTATTTATCTTGCTTACTCTTTATGCTCCTCATCAAGCCTAAAAAGGAAAGCTTCCACATCTCTTGAGAAAACCCTTCTGTAATTACCTTCTGTAATTACCTCCTGGTCAGTTCAACTTCACCAATATTTTCATTGGTAACCCCTCAGCTCCAGCTGGATCTTTCCCACTGTGCTTACAGCACGTTGTTGTCAGAACCAGAGATACCCCTCCCGTGCAAAATGAGTAAATAAAAAATTTTAAAGAATTAAGGTAAAGGACAAGATGGCTTGCCAGGTTTCTCATTAAACTGACAAAACCCAAGACTTAAACTGTCCTCCTTATGTAGTTTGCAGTAATGACCTGAAAAGCCTGTAGAGAACAGCCAGCCTCTGGCTCAGACAGCTGCCTGGCCGGCAAGCAGTTAAATGTGTGTGGAGCTGCAGCTACTCAGGGAGGGTCTCATTTCTGGGAGCCAGAAAGGGGAAACTTCTCATTCACATGTAAAGTAATTCCTTCCTATCTTGTCTCCCCTCTCTTCACTGTGCAAAAATATCCCAGCCCAGACACAACGGGGAACTTCAGATGGAAAAAGGGCTCAGGGGATGAGGCATTAATCATTGTCTGTGTGTTTTGTCACTATTGTCCCACCAAGGGCAATCACAGAGGGCAACAGTAGGACCATTGGATTCCTGGAAAGTTGTGCCTATCAAACATCTCAGCGAGCCCCATTTGCTCAGGTGTGTTCAGTGCTGATAACACAAGTGCAAGCAGCTCTGAAAACAAAAGAAGACCTTCAGACTGCTCATTCATTCCATCACAGAATCAGGAGACAATTAATATTGTATAAAAACTGCTGATGACGTGCTGGATGTGAAGAAAGGAGGCTTCCTTACAAAAGATATTTTATCTTTCAATTAAATAAATATTCTTCAATTTCCACATAATGCTGTTGCTAGCAAGTCTCTTATTTGGCATGTCATGGTCTCTGTCATACCCAGGCTTAAGTGAACATAGGTGCTTTCATTCAGACAAACATTTTGCCCCTGTAGCATGTACAAACATTATCTACCTCTTACTTCAGAGACTGTTTTTAAAAGATTTTTTTTCTAGAAATCTATAAAACTAACGAGAGGTATTCTTCATTCTTGCTAGTGATCAAAGGAGGAGTTAGATCCCAAAGATAAAGCGAGTTAAAGAGATAAAGTCTATCTCCCCCACAAGCTCAGCATATATCAAATCTCAAGGTCAATGTATAGCTAACAAATAACACACACAGAAACTCAGCCAAAGAAAGCTTTGAGCTGTGAGATTTGTGAGTTACTTTAGTGAGCTCATTATTGCCTTGGTCAGAGCACAGTCTGGTCCCCCATCATCACTGCAGAGTATACATGCGTCAAAAAGCATCACCCATGCCTAGCCTTGTGCCTCTGTCCCTGCAGAGGGACCAGGGCAGGACATCTCCTCCAGGGAACACACACACATTAGATGCATAAAGTGGCCATCTGACAGAGGTTTTCCTCCACATAAAAGCTACAGAAATAGCAGCTGTTCTCAAGAGAGGAAAAATAAAAGGCATTGGTTCAGATGCTGGTACTAAACCTGAAATTTTCCTATTTTTTTTTCCCTGGCTATATTCTTGAGTGACCTAAAAATTTTAGACTTTTTGCTTTCATTTACTGTAGAGGGTTTTTTTTTTTTTCCTATTTAAAAAAATATGTACTTCTGAGAAATATTTTATAATGTAAATGGACTCCAGCAGGCTGCATGCTTAAATTGGACTTGTTTTTTTATTTCATCTTGTCCACTAATGGTACTACTAAGTCTCCAAGGATCTACTTTGTACTCTTAAGTCCTCTTTTTTTTCAATATTTGGATTTCTACTTCAAGATACCTCCAGGTCACATTGGTCGAAAAAAGGAAAAAAAAAACAACTGTGGGAAAGTTGAACCCACACATGTAGAGATGCAGATGAAAACTTTTGGACCATAACTTTGTTATTTGATATAAAGTACATGAACTACTTTAAAAGAGGGTTAATACATTTTTTAGATTTTAATACATTGGTATGATGCTGTCCCATTTTTTTGTCATGAGTCCCACTCATCAATTTTGTATTCCTGAGTGTTGCAAAAGCCACATCTACATTAGTATTTTGTGCCCATGCACTTTTGTTTAAAACTCATTTGAAAGGTTTTCAGAGATAACATTGTGAACAGATAACTGGGATGTGTCACCAACTCATTGATTTCATTGAAGTCCCAACTTGATGTCTTTTTCCATGCATGAGTGTATGGAAAATGAATTCTAATTCTCATTCTAAGGGCATTTCCAAACCTCAAAAATGAGAATTCAACACTACTAAAGCATAGTCTAAGTGTCCAGGGGTCAGAAAGCAAGAAAAACAAGTTCCTCCAGTCAATACCTGGACCTTTTAAAAGCACCTTTTCAAAACTGGAACTTCAAAGGTGTTTCAAACATTTTGAATTGGAATAGTATGTATGTAAATAATCATACATTTAAATTTGCAAACTGAGTCACACTCAAGAATCACTAAGAACACTGAAACAAAGTTTATAGATGACATGTCCTCATTTCTGATAACGTATTAAAAATGACATGAGGGTTTTTTTCCTAGTTAATGCTACTTGACAGTTGCTCACCAGGTTTTTGACTGATCACAGAATCCTCATGAAGAGAAAATAGATATTACTGAAATATCTACTGAAGATCTTGATGTAAAAAAACCTAATACTGCCTAAACTTATTTCAGCAGCAGAAAAAAAAGTAATTGCTTAAGTATGTTGTCATTTAATGAAGGAGGCTAGGAAAGTTTTTAGAGGAGTCACTTCATTTACATCGAAATTCTCAGAAAGCACAGGTGCTCTCTCATCAGAAATGCCAAACCACCTCCACACCTATATTTAATAATTTTCTTTGTTGTATATACTTTATATACAAATGTATATATGTAGTGATTTATATGTGTTTATTTTTAGACATTCATATATAAATAACTTTTCTTGTAAGAATGAAATCAATACTCCTTTTCGATTTATTATATTCCAAATAGGAAACATTCAGCTGTGTCCGAAATGAAAGCAACCAGATGCAGATTATATTTTCATGGAAATAATTCTAGAGCAGAACTGATGGAAATAATTCTGACAAGCATTTTTATAGCAGATATCTGCACTAGCAAGCTTCAAGAAGAGCTGTGGGTCCTGTACTAACAGGTTGCTGCTGCAGGAGCCTGACGCCAGGTGAGATCCTCCGGCTTTCTCTGAGCTGTCATTTACGCCTGACTGTGCCCCAGCTCCTGACATTACCAACAGGCAGAAAGCACAGCCAAGGTGCAGGAGCATGCAGAAAGTGTCTGGCATCTCTGCTTTTTTTTTTTTTTTTCACCTACTGGCTAAAAAACTGATGTGAGCTGAAGGGGTAGCAGATTTTTAAATTGCTGTTTCTGCCCAGAGGGACCTGAGCGTGCATCAAGCAGGTCCCAGGCAAACCATCTGCAAAATTCTCTGAGCACATCCTGCAGGCTGCTCCAGGCCAGCACTCCCTCAGCCAGCCCACAGAAACAATGTCACATAATCAAGTATTGACTAGGATAGAGACAGGTCATGAGCAAACAGGGTTCAGGGAAAAAGGAACTTGGGCTCCAGATCCTCTTGTAGTTTTTGTATTTCAAAGGGGACCTGGTGCAGGTCACAGACCTATCCCCTGGTATTTTTGACCAATTGCTGTGCACAGCGCCCACTCCGCTCTGTTGCTTTTGGGAGATCACCCATTTTAAAGGATGTTGCTTGAGGGCACCAAGTATCTAAGACTGGATTCTCCTATCTCCCAAAGGCCACAGGTTCGGTGTTGTCAAATGTAAGTTGTTAACCCAAAGGGCTTACTGAAAACTCAAAATGTTACTCGGGTTCTATTAAATAATGAAACTTCAATACTACCATCTATTCCATTTGTATAGCTCCAAGCATCAGTTAGGAATTTTACTCTCATTTACGCAAGCCCATGGCACAGCTGGACTTGATTTTCTTAGGTCTTTTCCAAACTTAACTCTCCTATGAACAATTCTATGACACAGGCACTCACACAGAGGCTGTACCCGTCCAGTCACCCTCAGCACTACCATACACCAGAACCAGGGCACTTTCATCCTCAGTACTTTCAACTCCTACAACCAGACAACCATCTGTCTGAATTTTCAAAACTGCATCACTGAAGTTTCTGCTATGCCGGCAGGTGGCCCAAATTTCCCAAGTCCTAAGAACCCAGGAGCTCCCAGGTAAAGTTGCACCTACACAGCACTCTTGAATGCATCATCATCATGTTTCACCTTATACATATCAAGTTAAATCTCAAATAATTCTAAATGGTGTCTCCTGGTGATAAAAGGTAGCCTGAAAGCAAGCAGCCAAATAAGATGATGAAATTGGTCTTATCAAAGCCAAAAATTTAAAAGTTCTAGAAACCTTATGCAGTCCCAACAAGTATTACCCACTGTAAAAAAAAATGGATGCCCTAAGCAAATTAAAATTCTGTCAAGATGGACAGCAGATAATATTTCTTCCCTGAGAAGGGGACAATAGTTTTAGACTGGTTTTTCAGAACTAGTGTCTTGTTGTATATAATTTATATCCGTAAAGGATATTCTTTCCCATTTTTGTTTTTCTTCATTTCTGAAGTGCCTATAATGCTGGCATATTCCATATGTTGAAGGAAGATGAGAAATGTTATGAAAAAAAGAAAAAAACCCAGAAGTAGTGGGAAGCAGTACTCACCATGGCCCTGCACAGCATCTAGCAGAAGTGGGATCTTAAAGTTGTAACAGCTGCCATTATCTGATTCCCCTCCCTCACACCTCACCACATCTCAACATATGCAATCAGAAAGTTTTAAAGTCAACATTACTTATATCTTGCTGGCTTTTACTTCAGGTGGATCCCAGACAGTTTTAATGAAGCGATTATTCTTTATATTTATGAGAAAATTGTATTCCTACATGACTCAAAAACTTTCTGTGAATCTGCAGAAGGTGAAAATAGTACCTTGTAATTAGGGTGCCAAAGAAAGAGATAGTATATATGGGTCCCAGCTCAGACCTCTGAAGGTGCTCACTGAACACAGTCTGAGACTAGCAGCTCCCAGTATGGTCTGTGGAAGTTCTTAGTTCAAATCTCTTCTGTAAGTAAGAAAAAGAAATGCTAAGGAACTGCCTGTGTCATGTACACAGAGATCAGCCCAGTTTTGAGAAGGGGGCCTAACCTTGTCACTTAATGAATCTGTTTGTGTTCATTAAGAAAGCCTGAATTCAAAGCAAAACAGCTGTTAAATAATGGGGAGAAAAAGAGCAAAACAAAGAAACAAAACCAATAACAAATGTAAAAAATCTAAACCAAAACCCAAAAACCTGCACAACTTTACTTTTGCATCTCCTCTCTTTTACATCTTTCTCTCGTTCCCAGAACTGCTGCTCAGCACTTACCTGAAACAATTCCAGCCACTTGACTTTCTGTTCCTTTTCAAATTCCTAGGCAAACTAAAAGCAGGAACTTAGTAACACTTCTCCACAAATTTCTTGGTTTGTGTTCATTAAAGGATGTGCTCTACAAAACCTGGCTTTCAACATCCCCAGTGTAAGTGTAGCTGTCTGATTCAGAGCTGTTCACATGAGCCTTACCTTATTCTCAGCAGAGAACATCAGGAACATCAGGCACAATTCACTTTGTTCAGCACAGCTATCCAGGCTGGAGCTCAGCTCTTTATATGTAGGTATCTAATGGTATTTTTAATGCCCCTAGGATATCCCCCCAGCCATGTCCCTGTAGGAAACACAGCTCCCACAGCTCATGGCCCACCAACCAGCCCAGTGCAGACAACATGGATAACTTAAGGCTGCACTCCCTTTGTACTTTTAATCTGGAGCACTAGAGCAATGTTTGAACAAATCCCCAAACTATTCCCATTTACCATGTAGCAGGTTGTTTAGCAGAGAGGTTTTGGGGTGTGCTAACTGGTTTTGTTTAATGGTTTATAACTAAGCCAAAAAGGCCACTGCACATTTGCAGATGTGATCCACTACCAAGGATATATGAGTTTATATCCATGACTGATCTTTCAGACCATTTCAAAGTACATATGTTGGGGACACCTAAATCAGGGAGACTAAACCATGCTGAAGTAAAATACCCAGATTACATATAGGGAAATTTTCAAGTCCCCAGCACCAAATGCTTTGATCTACTAATCTGCCTCTGTCATGCTTTATTCCTTGATAAGCCATGTCCCATCCACTAACAGCTGAATTAATTCATGAGCATTGTTCACTTATTATCAGTCACATTCTACTGTAATTCTCTGCTTTCTCTGCTCTACCTTTATCTCTCAAAACAACAGAGAGGACTATTAGGTGATTTTATAATTATTATTTCAGTCAAAGAAAATATATCAAATTAATTTATAATTATCTAAATGAAAATTTTAAAAGGTGCAGCCAGGTTCTGGAGTTTGACAATGGTGGGAAACGCCATTGGAATTGCAAGCAAAAACACTGGTTTCCTACTACTTGTCAGGAGTTAAATGTAATAAACCAACAAAATAGGAAAGAAGAAACACTCTAAGTGGTTTCCCCTTCTGATGAAAATTAACAGAGCCAATTTTGATTCCAATAAAATAAAATTCCTATAATAATTTTATTTGTCTTTAACCTTGTAGAATTAAAATCAATCAGACCTTTGATCTAGAATTTATGCATCTCTATTTTTTTGGCCATTTATCCCAATTAAGCCATACTACAAATTAAAATTACAACTTTAAAAGGGACGAGTACTGAAATATTTCTGTGGTGTATTAACCCTCAAACACCAAAGCCAGTCCTTGGTGAGGAACATGAAAGCATGCTTTTATTAAGGGATTCCAATCCAATAGAATCATTCAAGAACTTACACTTTTGTATCTGGTAGCATGACTAATTTCTTTGATTTGTTATGAAATTATCTAACTTTCAGCTTCTTTAATCAATGTCAGAAGTCACTTTGGCAGTCATAAGGCTACCTTATGCTTTTGGCAGTCTGTTGCTGTTTGTCTCACAGCAACTAGTCCTTACTGAACATGTGAAATGCAGATTTCCCCTCATGCATCTATCAGAAAAGAGCAAAGTCTGAGGCCTTTGCATTCTCTTACATGCATTTGTGTGGTAACTAAACTTTTGTTATGTTCTGCTGAAAACTCTCACATATGGCTACTTAAGAGGGGTACACTAAAACATGATTTGGATTGGGAAGTATGAATTGTGTCAGAAAATGCAAAAACACTATAGATTTCTCCTTGTACAATAACTAGAGTTCTGACAAATCATAGCAGAACCCTATCCCTCCAGCCAATCATTTATTCTGTGCAGGAATCCCACCATGATTGCAAGGTGATTCTCTCAGAATCAGCACACCACCCAGCTAAATTTGCCTGTAATCCAAGTATGTAACACATCGGGGTTTTTTTCCCAGCTGAGTTCAATACCTGTGCCCAATGTTTCTTTTGAAACTCAGCTCAAGGGTCTAACAGGCAGAGTCTAGATGTCTGCACCAGTCATGAAATGTAAAAATGTAAATGTAAAGATTCTGTAAGTTAGCTTTGCAGAAGACTTTGATAGGAAGCTATCCCGAGCTAGATGTATTTTGATGTCATCACTTTCTCTCCTGCTATTGCATGGAGATTTTCTTTTCTTAATGCCTGCTATAAGATTCCAGTATAGTAAACTTTTAACAAATGAAAAAAAAATCTTCCCTCTATGGCTGGAAATATATATACTAAAGTTTAAAGTTATAAACAAGGTCAGAAATACTAGGTACAGCTGCTGTCTCTCTTTTAAAGATGGTGGTTGTCCTGGTTTAGGGCAAATTTGGGAGAAATAATATATATATATATATATATATAAAATATCCAGCATAAACAGAACAGATGACTGGGGATACAAGCATCATAAAGTCACCCTATGACAGTGGTAAAAAGCAGAAAATTGACTTAAGAATTGACTTTAGGTAATCAATTATCTGAAAGCAAAGATTCTTCTAACCAAGACATAAATATACTAAGAAGCATCTCAGCGTCTGAATTAAGCAGACAGGGAAAATTCATAAGTCTCATTAAAAGAAACATCACAGGAATCATCACAGACAGCCTTAAAAGACAAGCAGTTAAATAGCCTCTCCCAGTGCAGGCTTCTGTATGCACTTACTGCTATTGTTGCTTTATAACTGCCTGAGTTAATGGATAAATCAATTACCTAATTGTCAGCACAGGAGCAGATCCTTACAAGTTCTACCTACCTGGATTTGTTTGCTGAAGTGACACTAAACTCACTTGAATAAGCTGGTAGCCTCATCGCTGCAAAAATTCAAGAAGACAAATCATAGTATTGCTGTTTGTGATGCAAATATACTTTTAGTTTGGTATTTCTCTAGTTGAGCATTGATTTTTCTCGTTTTTGATGTATGCTGACAGAGTCTGGGTATGTTAATCATCACCAAAATGCCACCAAGTTCACTGCACTGCTCCTTCCTTCTGTGAATGTCAATGGCAAATGCTTAAAATCACCCTGACTAACACGTGCAACATGTCCAGGCAAAAGATGCCAGCTAGGTTCACAGAGCAGTACATAGTCCATCTTACCAGTTAAGCAGCATAACTTGAGTGGAAAACAGGCAGTGAAACAGAAGGCATACAGCTAAATATCTCTGAAAACCATCTCTGAATTGCTGCTTTCCTTGAGGATGTCTCCCACTAGCCTGCATTTAATACATGCAAATGGATTAAATCCCAGAAGCACATTTTAAAAAGCAAAACAGACTTAGAGGAATGTTTGAAATCCAGCACTCCTGAGAGACCCACCTGACTACTCAATAACCTACCTCCTGCAACATGCCAAGTTTTTAACTGTGCCTGTAAATATTTCAATGTCTTGGATAAGGTTTTAGTTTCCTAAAACAGGAGGACTGCTTGATACAGAAATTCCCATCTGTGCTATATTGTGGCAATGTCAGCCTAATAATAAGTTGAATTCAGAAGGGCTCTCTTCTGTTTCCAGACAGCATTTTTGTGATCTAAGGTTTTATACAGCTAGCTGCTGAAATAATGACTTGCAATCATCTCTTTTAAAATAGAGGGGGAAAAACAAAGGCAAAGCTAGCAGTTAAATACAGGTTAATTTTACACAACTTGCTGCTCCACAAGGCCACACTGGTGAGTAGCTGAGGTGCTGTTTGTCCTTAGCTAAGCACAAAACCTGAGCATGAAGATCTCCCCCTACATACTGTTCCCAGAAATAAAACTCTAAAATGACAGCTGCACAGTCTAGTCCCTTAGCAGAGGCTGGAGACCCAAACCAGAGACATTTCATCTGTGCTTTTTCTGGGGATACAGCATCAACCACCCCTGCAGCGCCCAGTCAAAGGGTCTGCAAGGAGACAGAGGAGGTAAAAGCAAGCCCCTGCATGGCTGAGAAACAGCCACTCTAAGCCTCACCTCCTCTCCCAAACTACTCACTCTGGGTTTCCACAGCATACCAGACATTTACAGAACTAGGAAAGTTGCCTCCAGCCGCAAGGTTTGCTGGAGATTTCAAGACGCTTGTAAAAAAATTTTCGTTTCAACAAGAAGCAAGTTCAAGTGCAAATCAAGACTCTGATAGAGGTTTTATAGAAAATATTAATACAGCATTATTAATATGGCTTTAAAAACCTTACTAGCCCTTTAAAATATTTGGATTGAAAAGTAAAATCTCCTAAAACATTCTGTTTGAAAGCAAGTATAAAAGGGAGAATAAGTTTTTCTGCCAAACTGAGATCTTGTGGCTTTCTTTTCCTTTCATCTGCTCCTTATTACCTCACTTGTTGTTCTGTTAGACATATCCTAGTCACAAAGATGTGGCACTAATCACAGGGTAGGAGTTGCCAGCTGCCTGGGAGGATAAAGCTACTCTGACATTATCCCATCAGGCACCCAGCAGTGACTCAGGAGATACAGCCATTTAGCTGACCCCTCTGTAAAGAAACAGGTGCCATCTGAGCATGCTGGGAAATCCTTTCTAAGGCAGTCAGCTCCCCCTACACGATTCAAGGTTTAAAGTTAAAAAAAAAAAGCAACTCCTATCATTCTTATCATTTCACACACTGATGTTAGGCACTAAGTGCTGAGACTTCCAGTGAGAGTCTTGCTTGCTGAAGATAATTATGGCTTAGCATGTTGTTCTAGTAAAAAATATTTCCGTGTTGAAAAATAAAGATTTTTGGGGTCATCAATTGCACTTTACATGTCAGACTTCATTTTAGTCTAAGATCTACACTTGAAGATACTTCTGCCACAAAGCTTGGGCACAGGTAAAGAAGAATTATTAAGATTCTTCATCTGAAAACCAAACTTCCAGATTTTCATGGAAGCCTGCGGGGTAAATCTTTAAAAGCTTTTCAAAATTTGAGGCTGCTTTTGAGCCATGGGGATGACAGAGCACAACAAGCCATACCAAAGCCAGGCACAAGAAACCCGTCTCCTAACATTTGCGCTGCACCTGGTAAGAAAAGGTGACCTGCATTGTCATCCCTGGTGTGGATGCTGAGTGTGTCGTGGCAGGGAAGGGGACGTGGTCAGCTTGCTGGGTGCCGTGGCTCCACAGCTGTGTGCCAGCCTCACTGCCCTGCTCTCTGCTCCCCATGCTTGACTCAGAGAATATATCTCCTTCCTCCTCCACCCTTGACACCCCACTCTCCTCCTCTCACTGTCCACCACTTCCATTCCAAGCTGGATCAAAGTGTGACTGCACCCACTGCACCTGGCAGAAGGTGTCAGAAGGACCCTGAATCTCCATGCTGCCAGAAACAAAGATTCCATGTCATCCAAATGAGCCTGTGGGTTGTGCTGAATGTGGCATCCGTTAGCAAGACTTGCAGATTCCAATCGTACCTCAGCACTTCTTCTCATGGTTTCTTGTGTCTCTGTTACTCACCACACAGACCCCTGCACTGCCAGCAGCATTGCATGCACAAGCAGGTCTCCCAAAGGCATGCAAGAAACTCAGAGAATGAAGTCTGAACTTCCTCTTCCTCCTTTTATGGGCTTAGCAGCACTACAAGCCTCCTTTACACCTTTAAATATTAACACAGCTATTCTCTTGATGTGGGATCCCTCATTACCATATGAATAAATGATTAATGGTCACTGTACCAAAGAAGTGCAACTTTTATAACTATATGAATCAGCATTGAGCCAATCCCTTCAAGAGTAGTAAGAGTTTTCTGGCATTTATTGCACTTTATTGCTTCCTGGATCATTTAAAAGAAGTCACTGACAAACAGCTGTAGGCTTGAAAGTTTCCTGTGGATATAGTGAGCAGTTCTGTATTTCAAAATGCAGACAAACTTTTTTTCCCAGCAATTTAATGCTGGGTATTTGGCAGAAAACTCCACGGCTTGTCCAGCAAATGCTACTATTTGTGATGGCACCTCTTGTGTATTGCCAGAAGATAATTTTAATCAAACTTTGAGCGTAGTTTTAAGTACTGTTCTAACAATCATGCTAGCTTTAGTGATGTTCTCCATGGGCTGCAATGTGGAAATTAATAATTTCTTGGGCCACATAAAAAGACCCTGGGGTATATTTGTGGGATTCCTTTGCCAGTTTGGAATTATGCCTCTCACAGCCTTCTTGCTCTCTTTGGCCTTTGACATCCTTCCTATTCAAGCTGTCGTGGTGATGATCATGGGATGCTGTCCAGGGGGCACAGCCTCGAATGTCATCGCCTACTGGGTGGATGGAGACATGGACCTAAGGTAAGAGCAGCTGGTCTCTAAGTACTTCATGTGACTCTGTACATTGTAAATTTTACATTGAAAAGGACTGTCTGATCTGTCTGAGGTTTTTCTTAGCTTACTAGCACATGCATGGTGGTTTCTCCTTGTAAAGATGGTTAGTTACTGTAATTGCAGTAAATATAAGCAGAATAGCAAATATCCTTGATTGATTGGGAATTCATGAGAAGATATCACAACAGAACTGCGTACATTAGAAAATATCTTTATTCTTAAGCTTCAGATCCTGGAGCAAATATCATCTATGAAGACAATTAAAATAATGCATATTATGAAAACTTTGCCCAAGTTAAAATTACTTTTCTTTCTCCCAAGATCTTGAGTAATAAAAATATAAAAAAAGCCATAGGATTTTGGGACCAGAATCCTCTGTACAAAATAGCAGCTATGCAACTTCTCTTGAAGTAATGTTTCTTGGAAAAGAGCTCCTGTGGAAAAATATGTTCCTTCATTTTGTGTTCTATACAATAAAAAGACAGGTATTTATTTTCTCAATTAATACTAGCTCTAATGAATACTTGTGATAATTCTTTCTGCTCCTGGAACCTTTGCAAAGTCTTCAAACAGAGGGAATATTTTACAGACTAGAAACCACTACTTAAGGCAGCCTTGCATATTGGGAGGAATGAAAACCCTCCTTTGTGGCAGTGTAATGGTCTCAATGACAAAGTGCTATCAACTAGAAACAGATGTATAAGGCACCTGACATGGCCTAGGACATCAAACACACTGGAGAAGTGAACCCTACTCTTAATGCAAATTCCATGGGGGGTTCATCAACTCTAAGAGCCTCTAAAAACAAGTTGTCTTTTTATTTTTATGTCCTGATTACTTTGGTCTAAAATAAAGAGGATTGTTTCTCTCTTTCCTACAGAGCAAAATAAATTAGAGCATTCATACAATTTATCATATGCCAGTCTTAACTAGAAATGGAAAAAAATAGTAGAAGCAAGAAAGACCTGGAGAGTAAATTGTCTAAGAATGTTATAATTTGTAGCTTTAGTACAATATTTTTTTCCATCCTTTGAAAATATTGAACTTTTCTGTCACATACAGGTATTAATGTAGAAAACAGCTTTCAAATTATAAATGAGGTTAGCTCTGCTAATCCTTGACTTCTTCATTGTAGAGGAAAAATCTGATATTAAGAACTGTAAGACTCTTAATTTCAACTAATACAGGTCTAAGAAATCACAGATGAGAAGATATTGAGTACAAGGCTGAAATTTTGTTCTAATCTCTCCCTGAAAGAATAAACTGAGCTAAACTATGCTTTGTCAGCTCTGTATGTTTAGAGTTGCTCCAATGAAATCAGTGTTAAAAATCCAAATTTATAATGTTATAAACATGAACAGGATTTCTATCCCATGATGATGACAAAGGGTGAAGTTAACTGAAAATGCCTTTAAAAGGTTATTCTTCAGGTAAAGACCTCTACCTTAGGTCAAAGGCTTTTGGTCAGTACCTTTGCAACAAAGATGCAGGGACCACAGGATACAGGAGGTACAGCAGATTGTCAAGGCAGGCATCTTCTCTTCTCAATAGAAGAATAACATTAGAAGTTGTGTGGATGGCTTCTGGAGCCATCACAGTATTATAGAAACCTGTCCATCATATCAGACAATGTTTTGGTTTTAACTGTAATATATTATGATTATACATTACAGCCCATGGTCATTGTCTATGCTTCTGCTTCAAAACCTCTGTGCAAATGGACCACAAGTTAGAGAAGGAATTAGCTTTATAATTAGCATTATAATCATATTCAGGTGGGCTATGATGTTTCATATCTTTCTTCGTAAATCAAATCCAGCTGATATCCTCTAATGCTTCCCCATAGAGATATCTTTTGATATTTCACAAAAACAACTGCTTCTGTGGAAAGAGGGACGGGAGTTAGAGGATGGCCAGACTTTGGAGAAGGAGGTACATTCAGGGACAGTATAAAGATATAGGAAATACAGAGGTAGGAAACACGAGGGTTTTTTTTTTTTCCATTTGGGACTTCATCAAACCTTAATTGTAGCCTGTAACTCTTTTTCTCAGTAGGAGACTTCTATAGGAACTCTTTTGCCAGAGGCTCCTGAAAATTCCTATTCAATTACTTTAAAGCAGAGAGTGACTAGAACCAAAATGAATGCAGATATTCCTGTAGTTTCTGCATAAATTTTTCTGGATTTCTCTGAATGTGCTCAGTTTGTGGCCAGGATCAGTAGTCCCTTTTCTGAGGACAAGCAACAATAAAGAGAAATCTGAAGTGAGGCTCAGAAGAAAGCTTCCAAAAGCTCTTAACTAGAACCTTTTCTCGCTATTTTTATACCAGAAAAATGAGATTTGCATGCATAATTTTATCCACTGTATTCCAATTCTAACTCCTTAAAATAAGGAGTTTTCTCCTAATTTTAGATGTCTTGCCTTTTCCTATTTCTTCACTCCTGTAGCAGAATGCATCTTTTTGTACGACAGAAAACAGAAATATCTTTGTGAAATGCAGGAACAATCCTTATGCTAAGCCTCACTGAGCAATTCTTAGCCCCTACTCTTTGGCCTAGAGCAAAACAAGAGAGAAAAGGGAATTTTATTTTATCACATATCGTAGGCAATGAAATGGATTTCTGTGCTATTGACTTCAGAGTGAAACTTTAACACTCTAGAACTGCTGGTATAATGAAAATCTCCATTTGATGTCCATCTCTGCCCCTGTTCCCTGCTTACTGTCCTCTCTGAAACCATCCAGAAAGGCAGCACGGATCATATTTGCCAACAGACCTTTCTGCTGGCCACCTGTCTGACTGCCTCCTTTGTACCAAAAGTTATGGTTCTGTGGCTGCAGAACACCTTGATTTTTCACGTTCTTTTCAGCAGAAGCCATTCCTTTCATTTAGCTTTTCTCTAACCTGATAAATTGTCTGTAGCCAGCAACATTTCTTGCACAATGTTTCACAAGGTGTGAAATGGTAATAAGAAAATGAGAAAGACTATGGGCTAGCATGAGATGAACTGTCACTGTAACCAATTTCTTTGCAGCATCAGCATGACAACTTGCTCCACGCTGGTTGCAATGGGAATGATGCCACTTTGTCTCTTTATTTACACCAAAATGTGGACTGATGCTGATGCAATTGTACTCCCCTATAACAGCATTGGTGAGTCCAGTGAAACAGCACTTTCTCTTCTGTCTATCCTCCATTCACGGACAATCTATACCATCATCCTGCAGTCAGGAAGAAATCACCTCAGATTTTTAAAAATATTTCTCTTTCTACTTTTTAATAACCTTCATCGGCATTAGGCACCAAAAATCACATCATCCACAGCTCTGCCAAAGAAAGACTTGAAGGTGTTATAAATATTGTACAGATAATTATGACAAGATTGTGCATGTTTTTCTTTCCAAATGGCTTTGAGACCTACGTGGTAGTGGGATAAGAATATAAAATAATTCATATAGGAATAGCTGCTTCTTCTGGATGAAAGTGTTTATAACAGATTTAAGACACAATCCTGCAAGGTGCTAAATGCTGAGGCCATAATCTAGCAAAATACTTAAGCACACGTGGATAATTAAGCAAGTGATTAAAGCTGCTGAGTCTCTTTGAAAAGCTGCAATCTACACTGCCAGGAGTGGCTTCATTTGACTTCCTGTCAAAAATCTCATTCAGCTACAAAGAGAAAATAGTTAAAGTATTTAGAAATACATGCTCCAGTGCTTTGCAGAGCTGTGGCCCTAGTGCTTATCAAGTGCAGTTCCATGTTGTGCTAATCTTAAAAGCCAGCAGAATCACTTTCACATTCTTCAACTTCACTTCCCATTGTCCTTGGGTAAAAACAAAAATCCAATACGCTGCTTGTGCTTTCAAAATAAATACTGGAGGGGGAAGGCCAAAACAAAAGAAGCTCTAAACTGGTTGCTGATACGGTACAGTAGCAAAACACCTGCAGACAAAATGAACATTTAATATAGCTACTCACATCACAGGATAGTGTTGATTAGCACACTCAGATTTCTGTCTGCCTTTCTGATGCAGGTGAATGAGCATGTAGCTCAGCAGAATGGCAATTACTTCAACAGGCTGCCAAAGATAATAGAGTCTATAGAAAAGCAAATAGGCAGGTGTGGGTAGAGTGTGCATGAGTGCTCCAGCGTGTGCACACCAGAAACCTGCCCTGAAAGGCTGCTCCAGGCCCACAGTCACTCATCATGGTGCCTGTCCTGTGGTGAGCTCTTGCACCATGCAGGGTCTTGACTTCTCTTTTCTTTTTTTACAGGACTTTCTCTGGTAGCTCTTGTAGTTCCTGTTTCCGTGGGAATATTTGTCAACCACAAGTGGCCTAGTAAAGCGAAAATCATACTTAAGGTAGGATATATAAGGCTGAAGTATAAGCAATTATGGACAAATTATGGAATCAGTGGGACCACTGAAGCAGTACATTGCTATTCATAGTACTTGACTTGACTTCGTAAGACCTGGAAAGTTTTCAGCAGAAAACAAATGAGGTGCTGTGGAAATGTATTGCTTTTCCCCTGCACAAACATGCATGAGTTGCATGCATTATTAGCAACCATCATTATCTAAAGAACCTACTTTTGTCTTTGGCTGCAACTATGTTAGTAATTGAGTTCAATATATAATGTAAACTGAAATTGAAAGGAAAATCATTCAGGTGAACAGAAAGCAGTTTTTTCTCTGCAAAACAATAAAAAATGAAATAATTCTGGATCAACATGCCTTGCTCCTTTTAAGAAAGTTTCCTGATTTTTTGTGAGCCAATTTTTGAGTGTGAAGCCAATTTTTATTAAAAAATAATAAGCATAAAATATTCCAACTCTTATATAAACCTTAAAAGACTATTCACAAAATACAAGATGTCATCTTTGCAAGATGGTTTCACTTACATCAAAAATATGGGGATTTTGGCAAAAAACTGTTCTCATCAAAATAATAATAATAATTCAGCTGCATCTAGGGTGACAGCAAATTAATCATTCTGTACATTAGGTTTAGGTTTAAAGAGATTTTCATATGTGCTGAGAATTCTTGGCCTTTGCTAATCATTCTTAGTTAACAAATATATTATCTAAATTTTCTTAAAGAAAACTAGTTTGGTCACATATTTTTCTACCTGTATTTGTTATCACTTTTTTGCTATTGGCTCAGACAGCATACAGCACAAGTAAGGTCTTTTTTAGTCAATCCATTTTCATTAAACTGCTAGCTTATCACATTGCATTTTTAAATGCATTCACATCTTACTATTTCTATTTAATCAGTTGAGGGGAAAGCATGGACTTGTACTCTCATGTAAAGAAACTCTACTTGATCTCTCAGCAAAGCCCCATTTCATTGCTTCTTACTGAGTGGGTGAGCAGCTCACAGCCTTGAGAGTTTTCTTTGTGTAGGACAATGAAGCATCAAGTGAAGATTGAACCATAGCAGTCAGATTAAGGCCTATATAGTCAGAAATTCAGACAAGAGAACACAGTGTGCCAGGTGAAAGAAGAGCTTGTCATGGCCAGCCCATGTTTCTTCTTCCAAAGTGCATGTGATCGATAGCTCAGCCAAACAAAAGCACTTGTTCACTCAGTGCTCTTTAAAATGTTTCAGCCAAAGACTGATGAAACCACTTCAATGGCAATACATGTTTTAGCTGAGGAATAGAGTCTCATAAGCTTAGACTAAGAAGCGTGTCTCTGAGATCCCTGACAACATAGGCTATAATGACAGACCTTCCACTTGGGTATTGAAAAGAGAGTGAGCTATAACTTTTTTAGGCAAGCAGTGGTAAAGGTCTCAGTACATTCAGTCACAAGAAATAAGATCAACTACAGTGCTTAGGTCTATGTAAAAGGGCTATACAAGCTCATAACCAGTTTTCAAGCATGAATTTTTAGCCTCATTAAAGATTTACCCCTGCACTTGGCAAATAATTTCCTAGCACTAGCTCACTAGCAATCTAGTGCCTAATTAGCACACATTGTACTAAGCCTCAGAATGATTCACCAAGGCGGGGAGGAAAATGCAGCATTCTACCTGCTAGGCTGTCAGTTTCTCAACAACTCTGGGGAAATTTTTCTAATGTGTGCACCATTCCTCACTCATATCACACCTGTGAAATTATTTTTGATCTCCAGCCCTAAGTACAATGGTAGTCAAGGCTTCAAAAGACTAGCTTTACAGGTATCTGCTATAGAAACATACTACAGCTGTGTCTTGATCTAGAGCTGTAGTCACACCTTGAAGTACATCGTACATCTCCTGTTTGTTGAAATGGCAACTATCTCATCTCTCTGCCTGCTTTGAATTGCTTTAAACACTAGGTTTTGTGTTTAACATGACATTTCAGTGGCTCATGTTTGACACCATGCTTGTTGCCATTAAATTTCCTTGAGGTGTGATTTGTGCAGTACTGTGTGATTCTGTGATCCTGACTCGGTCCCTCTTCTTTTGCTTCACAGGTAGGTTCCATTGTGGGAGCAGTGCTCATCGTGCTCATTGCTGTGGTTGGGGGAATACTCTACAAAGGCTCCTGGGTTATCACACCAAAATTATGGATCATTGGCACCATATTTCCAGCAGCTGGATATACTCTAGGATTCTTTCTGGCTCGTCTAGCTGGTCTGTCTTGGAACAGGTAATGCATAGCCTTTATTCAACTGCGTAAAAAGATTTTGTTCAGTGATTAATCAATGCTGAGAATGCTCCCTAAACATTAGTTATGTTACAAAGTCACTCATTCACTAAGCCTGGGTTTTTTGATACTATGTGCAGACAAAACTTTTCTTGTGCACATTTATTTACAGATTCTGACTATAGCATTTCCTCCAACCCTTCATATGTTTTCCCTTTGTGTGCCAATGTCTTGCACTTCAAGCAAGTGCAACAGACCTGACTTGTAAGTGGTTTGGAACTGCAGTAAAACCCCTCATCTAGATGCAGCAGTCTACAATTTAGAACACTATTGCAAGAGAGGGAGACAGTCAATGCCACATATGTACCTTGAAGGTGGTTCACAGTCTTCTACAGCTGCTGAACCACCAATAATTGGTGGTACCAGCCATAGGTGAAGTGTTTTGCTGACTATGTCAGCTGAAGGAAACAATTTTCTTAGTTATCCTTTACATTTTTTGCTTATCCAGATTAGTAAAAAGCATAAGGACCGACTGGATGCTATTTCCCAACTGTCTTTGTATTATTCCCTTTAGGTGTCGCACAGTGTCTCTGGAAACAGGCATGCAAAACACTCAGCTATGTTCCACTATAGTACAGCTCTCATTCACTCCTGAACAACTTGAACTGATGTTTACTTTCCCACTCATCTACAGCATTTTCCAGCTGTTGTTTGCACTGCTAATTTTAGGAGGTAAAGTATAGTAATTTTATATTATAGCACTATAATTATCATTATTATTACCAGTTTAACTTTTTATGTATATTGAGAAAACAAGAAGGGATAAAAATAATCAAATGGATTTCAAAATCAAATCATAGCTTTAAAAAGACTTTCTGGAGGTATTGAAATGTTCTAGCAATATCAGGAAAGAAATGTTGCATGGATATATGTTACTACAGCATCTTTTTCAGGCAATTTTTATGATTCTTTTATTTAATACTATCCATATATTGATCCTCAGGCTACCGTCTTTACAGAAGACGCCATGTCAAAACAACGACAGACGTTGAGAAAACAGCACAAAAAGAGGATTCAAAATCAGGAGCTAAAATAAATGGAGGATTCATATCAGATGAGATGAAATAGACAATTACATCTGCTTCCACCAGCTGTGAAAATAAAGAATATATGGTTTATTTAAAACTATTTTTTTCACATGCTGTTTTTTCATGGAAATATTAAACAAAAGAAGAAGTTCTGCTGACATTGTACAGCAAGACTTTAAAATTATTTACTTAAGAAAGATCTATTTTGATTTTTAACATGTTTTTTGCCACAATTGTAGAATCTGGTTTTCAGGATAATTTCCTAAATTATGGATTATTTTACATTTTATTATTATGGATTATTTAACAAAAAGAAGAAGGAAGGTGGGCTATTGCTAAAAAAAAGCAGATATCTGCAATACCAACTCCAGCCCATGATCCTGCAAATCCATCAGCTAGTCTCAGCCCCACATAAAACAAAAAGAAATCTTGTGCAAGTGTCTGAGCAGGAGCAAGAGTTGATATGGGAGATCTGATAAGGCTGAATATGAATCAAACATGAAATTGGACCAAGCCAATAATGAAATAAAAGTTTCATTTAGGTCAGTCTGGGCAGACTAAAGCACTGTATTAATTGCTTGAAGCATTAATTTATTCTAAAGCTATAATTTTAGCAAGTGCAAGGCACCTTATGACTCCATTATTTTTCCCAAAGTAATAGAAAGTAATAGAATGTAGCAGTCTTACATCTTCAGTCTGGGTCTTTTAGGTGCTGGAAACAGGAACAGAGAGGCAAAGGCGAGGCCTTAAGCCTTGAGCAATTTTAGTGACAGCAGTGACAGCTGCATACAAAGGAGCAAGCAGAGGTTCTGAAAGTGTAAGAAATTATCAGCTTTTGCACTGAAAGGAAGGCATTTGAAAATTGAACAAAAAATATCCCTGATTCATCCAGGATTGCTTCCACCAATCTTAACATGAGACAGCAGTGCTTGGAAAGACTTATATATTTTTTGCTATTTTATGAGCTAAATAAATTTGAACCTGCCAGATGTCTATGACAGTGTATAGAGACATTGGTAAAGTTGACAATTTTAAGATTTTATTTATATCAAGACAAATAGAAATAATTGGATGTACACATACATTATATATCGTTTGTTTCTGAAAAGTCAAGAGTTCATGTGGAAATCTCTCCTAATTTTGTGGAGAAAATAAGTACAATTCTAAGAGAAACAGTGCGGTAAACTCCTTGCAGCTGTAATTTTTTAAGGAAACACTCAGTAACATTGGTCCTGAAGCTGTTATGTAAAAAAAAATCCAGAAAAATTTAGGTAAATGAGTGAGAGGTTGGCTGACCAAAAAATTCAAGAATGAACCAACTATCAGCACATGAAAACAATATATCTTTCTGTCATATTCAAGTGGACCTTCCAAAGTATGGTGAATTAATGTGGCAGGTTTTTTACAAACACAACTGAAATTGTGGAATTTATGTTCCCAACATGCAGCTTTCCACTGCGCAGAAACGTGCCCAGTACTAAACAAAGAATAAATTATTGTTGTCTACCATACGTTAGGGAAAGGGTCTCAAAATGTTCCTGAGTTCTGTGAGGTTTGAAGCTGCTTTACTTTTGGCAGGGAGATCAGAATGATCATAACTTCCAAGGAGGGGTTCAACACTGAGTAGGTGTTAGTACACAACAAGGTGTTCTGTGTTTTATAGAACGAAGATTAAACAAAACAATGCGGCAAAGACTGTTATAGAGAAATCATAAATTGTGAAATAACACATTCAGCAAGAAAAGGATAAGCTGTTATTTGTGACATCTGTACTAAAATGGTTATTGTCTTGCTCCTGTATCCGTCAAAAAATGGACAGTGGAACTTAGTTAGAATCAGGATCATGTCTTTCTTACACACAAAGCTGCTACTCTTCCCCCATGCTTGCTGAACTTCAATGTTTCTGTGTATATTTCAAGCAGATCTTGAAAATGTACTGAAGAATAATGGTTTGTCTTGCTTATACTCTGTGTGTGTGTGTGTCTCTGTGTCTGTGTGTGTATTTAACACAACTGTATAAACATTAAACTAAATAAAGTGAGAAACTGTTTATAATTTTGCCCACTGGAGTAATTTAAAGTGAAAAGAGTTGAGACCGAAACCGAACATGCAGACAGAGTTTATAGCTTTGAGATGTAACAAAAACATCTCATGTTATGGGTCAAATGGATATGTTTAATAATCCTAGAACGGTTTGGGTTGGAAGGGACCTGGAAATGTCATGGAGTCCAACCTTCCTGCAATGAGCAGGGACATCTTCAACTAGATCAGGTTGCTCAGAGCCCCATCCTACATGATCTTGAATGTTTTCTTCTAAATCTCCAGCTGTAGAATTGAAGTCTGGACAACACCAGTATCAGATCACTTGTGGAGCTGGAGTGGGCTATCTCTCAGTAGTGTAGGGAACCATTGGGGAAGATGTGTCCTCTCCCCAGAGGTGTCCAAAAAGATGTTTGGGTATATATAGACCTATAAATGCTGGGATATGGGCTGTTCAGTTGCAGGGGTCTGGTGGCCTCCAACCTTGCAGTTATCATCAAAATACTGGTGTTGTCAAAATGAAAACCCTGCTCTGCTGAGATCAGCTTGTTTAACCTGCTCAGTGTCAGCTCCTCACATCCCATAGTATTAAAATCCTTTCAATGAAAGGCAGTATCACTGAGTCACCACTGCTTTTTAAGCAATGTTCCATGCATGGAAACCATCTGTGGATGGGATATTGCAGCTTGTGCAACTTAAAAGTATCATGCAGCATTGTTCAGGCTAATAAATGCCCATTTTAATTAACTCTTACACATACTGGGAATCAGGAATTTTCCACTCCTAAGAAGTTTTACAGGTTCTAGGCTACCACTGCAAGTTTACTTTTAGATAGTCGTTCATGTCCAGAGTGCCTGGGTAGTCCATGACTTTGCTGCAGTGCTGGTTCTCAAGCTATTGCAGCCAAAATGAGATGAAGCACATCTAAGGACAGACACCCTAAAAGTTGAAATGACAGTTGAATTAATACCTTACTCATCCCAAGGTCTGTAGAATAAGGCCTACCAAGATGCAAAATCACACTTGCCAAGCCAATCTTTAGCCATAAGTCTGGATGTAAAGATGCATTCTCTGGTCAGTAAAGAGAAGGAGACACAATACCACAGAGTTAATGATGCCCACCATCTCAGAATTATCCATTTCTATACATTTAGATGGCCTGACTTAGATCAAATATCTAAATTTTCATTCTCAGACAGAGAAAAAAAGAAAGTTGAAATTATTACCTCTTTTTATATTTGTTTCTGTTTCTGCATAAGGTCTCTGAGCATCCAGAGATGCTCAATCTGTCTCCTTTAACCAGGAAGATAGGCTTTATAGTTAAGAAAATAATAACTAGACAAGATAAAAGACTGTATGGTGATTCTAACCTTCTATTATATGACTTCTAATATAACTAATTTCTCATCTGACTTAAAGGCAGGTAGGAGAACTGGTTCAGTCATGTAGTGTGCTGTGTTAGTCAGAAGTGTAATTTGGGTAGAACTAATGAGCAAATTGATTTGCCATTTACATTAAATGAGTTTCTTGTTTCAAACTGTCATGGTTTAACGTAGTTTAGATTTTAGTTAAGGAAAAAGTCCACAAGCTACTTTAGTGATTCCCTGTAAGGACCTTGGCACCTTCCTTTGGACCTAACAGAACAAAATAAGCTGGCGAATTTTGAATATTGATAACCTGTTAAACCACTTAAGAGAGCTGAATACGCCTCTGTGAAATCACATTTAAAGATGAACAAGACCTGGGAGAAGCTGTCTTGCCTTTGAACAGGTAACTGGACATTGGCTGGGCCAGATCCCGCTCTGCCACGCAGTCCACACAGACTGGTGGGGCAACATCCGTACTGAAATAAGCAGATGTTAAAGTAGCTGTGATTCAATGAGAAGCTTGAACAGAGAGAGATGAGAGAGATGAGAAACCTTGCCCCATGGACAGAAGAAGAAAACCTCTGTTCCCAGAGATAGAAGAAGAGAACATTTGTTTCTATACTAGAACAGCTCATCCCTAAAATTGCACCCCAATAAGCTGAAATGACCCATGGTGGTAGTTGTGAGAAGACTACCAAACCGTGGGAGGGACTTCACAATTGCAGATCTCTAGGCAGCTGCTATTTGTGAAAATTAAAATCACGAGAGAACTGTTTCTTGTGGAAAAGTCTCCAAGATATGAGAGGAGAGATCCCTCTCCTTAATTGATCTGAAGAAAAAATATTTTTGAAGTGGTAAGCTGACTGAAAATACCAAATTTTTTCTCTTTGTCAGTGAGAAAAGAAAGAGGAGTTGGGAGCAGGAGAAGTGTTCTGAAAGTCTATTCTGATTTCTTATTATTTTTCTTTTAGTTCTGTTAATGATGTTTTTATATATCCTTCAAAGTTTTGAGCCTGCTTCGCTCTCATCCTAATCCTTATCTTGCAGCAGAAAATGAATAAATAATTCTAGTGGGTGCGCTGGCATTTGGCCAGTGCTAGACCCACTACATTAATTGGTGCATTGGCCAGGAAACTCGGAACCAAAGCCGCTACACTTAATTGGTGCTTCTGCCTGGCTGAACTGAAACTGCCACACAAACTAGTAAGGTTTTGATGTTCAAAACTTGCTTTTATAATACCTGCCAGCCAGTATAACTTTTGTCAGCCACAGAAAAGAGAAATGAGCTTTTTTTGTGTGTGTGTTCCAACCAATTAGCATACTGAAGCAAATCTAAAAGAATAATCATCATTCCTGAGTTCCCAGGGTACAGACCTTCACTTCTTGGTAGCTGACCAGAATCTGCTCCCCACAGATTAATAATGCTTGCTTAAATCCAGAATTAAAGCAAATATAGTGTAACAGTTCCATAACCAAATAGTAACCAACCAGGCTAGACTGGATCTTTCAAGACAGAACTGAAGGGCAATAGAAGTAAATTTCTTCTTCTGTCTCATAAGAAATATTCATTCTCCTCCAAAAATCTCAGTTAAACTGAATACTAAATTAACTTAAAATACCAAATGTAAAAATAACTTTTACTTGCCAGGATATTTGCCAATCTTCAAACTGGAAATGCAGAATATGGATAAATGAAGGTTCTGAAGAAGTCCTAATTTGTTTTCATGAACGGATATGTGCTGTGGAATTATATCACCCTGTCTCTTTAATTTCCATTGAATTTAGCCATCTACAAATAAGTTTCCAGTATCAACCTTTCCTCCTTCCCTAGAAAGAAACAGTCAGTACTGTCAGTAGAAAAAAAAAAAAAGATATCTCTGGAGAACAAGCGATCAGACTCTTCAGACATCTGATTTAGGACAGGGAGAACTCTGGAAGAAGACAAAGATATTGTGCAGAATCAAGCATGAAATTCAGTTGCCTGAGCACAGGACCTAGTGCAATGTGAGATACCTGAGTTGTCCTGCCTGGATTTCTACTGCCAGTCCAGGAAGTCACAGGTATTTCCTAATTCCTGTAAGTCCTGCAGCAACTAAAACGGCACCACTTGTTTAATCAGCCTAATCCTCCTTGTGACTTGAAATCCATCCTTATTTGCAGGGTTTCCCATGATATATATCAATTCTTCCACAGTCAGATGAAAGGTCAGTACTTCACATGGCATAATCTTAAGGCCATAAGAAGACCCTTGTGATATATTGTAAAATATTTCAGAATTTACAAAAACAAACAACAAAAGTGTTACTTTAAGCTGCCTCTAAGAACTGACCAAAAGTGTATTTCCTTAAGAGAGTTCTCCCAGCCTTGCATCTCCCCCTAGAATTACACGGAACTTGGAAAGGTCTAGAAATAAAATTCAGTAAGGACATTCTAAACTATGTCTATGTAAACAAAGAGCATGCAAAAAAGTATTAGTGATATATCTACTTGCTGATAACGGACTTAATGTAAAATGATTCAATCAATTACCAGTTTCTCTCAAAAGATCATAAATCAGCCTTCTACCTTAGTAGTATTATTAGTAGTAAGTTGGATTTAGGAGAACATGAAGCTTTAGAAATATTAAATTGAAATAAAGGACATCCATCATCTTCTGGACTTCAGTTATTTGGGGATTCAGCCATGGGGAATGAACTTTTGCCTTTCTAACCACCAGCTGAGAAATCTTTTGCAATCACAGCAAATACTTTAAAACTCCAAAGAAAGTGGAGGGAAAGCTCAACACTGAAGAAACTTCTTGTTACTGCAGCAGGGAATGGATCAGCTGCTTTAAGTGGTTCACTTCCTGCTTACTACATATCCTAGATATTGTTAATAAAAGGTTTCTGTTCCAGGAAAACAGAGCCCAGTCAATTTCCCTTAGAGCACACAAGGCTCGTGCACCATTTCTCGTTTGCTGCTATTGCTCCTGGCTAAGAGAAATATTAGCAATTACACACCCCGTGTTTCTACTCACACAAATTTAACATTGCTTCATATCTTATAGATGTAACTTAATTGCTTCAGATATACTGATTAGGTCTGCTGATCAGGTATCATTAAGGTAATTTGATACATTCTTTCAAATATGACTGCAGACCTTCTGTCTCCTTCTTCGGCAATGAGTTCAAGTATTACTCATTTGGGAGATTTCATCACAGTTTTAAATATGCTTTCCCCCATCTGAATTCAAACTAGAAGTGAGGAGGTCATATTGAGATGGTAAGGCCCTGATTAAATAATTTGATGGTACAATTAATTCCCCACAAGTGGAATTAACTGCAGGGGATTAATGAAAATGTCAGGGTTACAGGTTGTGCTGGTGATGTGTTTCTAATGTCAGTAGTAAATCTGCTGTAGGTAAAGCACAAATTCTTTCCACGAAAGGCTTTTTCTTTAAAAATATACCCTGAACTCATAAAATAAACCACAGCTAGTATGGAACAATTTTCCATAAAAGTGCACCAACTGAGGAAACAGACAAAACATACAGCTTGCCTAGAAGAACACATATTTCAGGTTTAAGATATCCAATGATTGCTAAAAAAAAAATATAAAATTCATGCACAGTATCTAAAAAATGGGCTTAAGTAAAAGGTGGAAAAAAGACTAATTTATGGACCATAAATTCATTGCTATCAATTTAATATGATGCTCAAGGTAAAGATCATAAGGTAGTCTTTAATAATCATTTGCTGGAAGCTGCAGAAATAGCTGCCCATACCTCTTACACCCTTTTCCAAAGCACCTATTTGTGTCATTGCCAAGTTAACTGAAGATCTAAGGTTCTTGAGTTTGTTTGTACAGTCATCTCCAGTAAACATTAAATCCAAGGAAAAGCATAAGCTGCTTTCAAATATTTTGCCTGTTGAAAGGGTAATAACATCTAAGTAGAAGGACAGAACAGTCTGTATTAAAATGAGCTATGCAATGATGGGGGGAAAGGAGAAAATTCAGGTAAAATTATTTTGTGAAGACATACCTAGCAGTCTACAGAGGAACCAGTCATCACATAGATTACTTTCTCTCTATGCTGTATCACTTCACGTGTTCTGTTGTATTTTTCAGAAATCTTCCACAGAAACCATTACATACACAGATTAAAACCTGCCACGGCCAGACTGTTTACAATATCAAAATCACAAAGGATATTTGGATATCTACTGACATATGGTCAGACTAGTTTGCAGTGAAGAGAACATATCCTCCTCGAGGTCTTTGCAGTCACCCAGGAACACGGCAGTGCTACAAAATGTGTAGAGGGTTCAGCTGCATGAGTTGGGAGGTGAGGAATCAGGGATGGCTGGGAGAGGAATCTCTGTTCAGGCAGCGGTGAGCAGAGAGCACTATTCCACCCCTGGTGTTCCAGCCAGCTAGGCTACACCAGCTGTCCTTGTACCATCCATGTGGGCAGTGGAGAAGGATAAAGCAGTCACACTCTCTGTGCTTGCTTTTATCCACTTGGTTCCCTACAGACCAGACAGCAAGCCGCTACTCAGGCTTGTATGAACAAGAGAATAGCCTGGGCTCAGGCACAAATCCAAGATAACCTGACAGTAGAGATGAAATTTTAGGCCATCCCTTTTCTAGTAAATAAACTGGGGAGCAGTCTTTGACCCCAAAGCCAAGCAACATCATCTCATTCACATGAACAAAGCTCTGCTCTCTTCCCTCACAAGCAGGAGAAACACATTTCTGGCTCCCTTTGGGAGCATTCCCCTTCATCAGCCCCAGCCTGGCGCCACTCGAGAGTGCCAGGTCACAAGAGCTGAAGCTGTGCCAGGAAGGGTGCAAACAAGCATGAGACAGCCCTCAAGCCTGTGCCCTCTTCTTGGCTTATTTACTGATGTAGATGTAACAATACATGCCCAAACCCATTTTTTGTTTTTAAACACTCAAAATTGTCTGGCTTTAGAGGGGCCAGAGAATTCAGGGTAAAGACCATGTATTTTCCCCTATTGTTTTCATGTAGACTTCTGGCAGCTCTGACTCATGATGAGATGCTAATGATAAATTAAGCTTTAGCTAAGCAGATATTTCAGAGCAATTTCTGCTTCTGTGGAAGAGAGCCTCCATTTATAGAAAGAAATTAACATGTTCATTCCAAAGGAATACTATATCTTTGATGTAGTGTTGGGTTGTGGTTTTTTTGCAGTTTAGTCGTGGTGCCATTTACACTGCACTTTGAACATTATATATTTTTATTGTTAAATAAATTAATGGCTATGAGAGGGAATGAAAGTGATCCCTGGAATTAAGTTCTCAAAAAGTTCTCTACTTTTTTACTGTGTTATGAAGGCTAATTGCATTGCATGAGCTATTTATGTTTAACTGCAGAGAACTACAGGGCCAGGTTCAGAGATGTCTTTAGGCAGGTTTTTCAAAAAATCTGTGACTCACATGGCAACATTGATATTTACTCCTGCATGTGCTGTAAATTCACCCCAGCAAGCAACTAAGTTCCATGCAGCTCCTTGCTCACTTTCCCCCTCTTAGTGGAATGGGGGGGAGAAGGAAGAAAGGTAAAAGTTTTGAGCTAAGAAGAGTTTAATAATTTAAATAAAGCATATTAATAATAATGCTAACAATCATTATTATTATTTTGTTTTATTTTCATTATTACTTTGAAAATTGGAGGGGAAGAGAGAGAGAGGTGAATAAAACTCAAGCAAAACAAGCGATGCAGCACATAATTCTCACCATCCTCTGGCTGATGCCCAGCCCATCCCTGAGCAGTGATCATCCCCTCCCAGCCAACTTCCCCAGTTCATATAAGGAGTGTGATATTCTATTGTATGAAATATTCATTTGCCTGGTTTGGGCCAGCTGTATCAGCCATGGTCCCTCCCTCCCAGTTTCTTGTGCATCTCCTCACTGGCAGAGTATGGGAAACCGAAAAGTCCTTGACCCAGGGTAAACACTACTTTAGCAACAGCTGAAACATCAGTGTGTTAACAATGTTATACTAAATCCAAAACACAGCACTGTACCAGCTCCTAGGAAGAAAATTAACTCTTTCCCAGACAAAACCAGGACAACATTATAAGATAGGACACTCTTGACAGTGGGGTTGGAAGACTCGGTCAGATACATGAATACCATTGCAAAAGTGAAAAACTGTTTGTTGCACTTAATGTTAAACTCTTCAGAAAAGGTACCTGAATTCCAGAGACATATTACAGTTTTATCTAGGAGTTCCTCAGGCAGTTAAGTAATACAAGCATGCAGACTCTGAAAGTGCTTATAGCATCACTCAGGTCAGAAACAAGTTTACCTCAAAGCCCAGCAAGGACCTGGAAATGAGGACTTCCATCACCAGTTGCTCTTTAGGTTTTCAGTCACAAGGATGTTCTTAACAAACCTGCTTGAGTCCCAGAGCAACAGGGTGTTTCTGCTGGTTTTTTTTACATGCAGTTGCTGTTGATGACCCATTTCCTACTTGCTTGTCCTCCTTCTCTCAGTGTACATCAGCCTAATCACCTTTGCTTTGGAAGAGTAGCAGGGGCAGAGGGACGGAGTTCTATCTCCTCTTCTATCTAAGGAGATTTAAATCACATTTCTCAATTCTCTAAAGAAAGTTCAACCATTTAATTTCTTTTGTTACACTTGTGCTCAGCATATAGCAGAACCCTTAGCACAGAGCCTTTGAGCCAAGTCTTGTAGTTCTGCTCCCGACTGGCTTCCACTGTGTTCCTTCTCTGAGGGACTGTGAATTCTCAAAGCAGAAGTCCTCTGTTCCTAGCAGCATGGAAACTTTCCCCAGGGGTAGTACAACTGCTTACATTCCTAAAAATGATGGAAGAGCACAGAGAATAGTGTGTAGGTACCCAGGGGACTGTACAGAGCACCGTATGGTACTGCTCCCAGACTCCACCACACTGAGCAAGCAGCCTATGCAGATTTTGATTTATTCAGAAAAATTTGATATGGAGCCATTTGTTGAGGCCTATGTTTTATCTCCTTAGAAGAGAGCAATAATGCTAATGGTGCTGTAAAACAGGACCTCAAGATGCCTGAGAGACAGGACAAAACACCACACCCTGCCTCTGATGCTGCCCTCCAGAGAACCTCTTCAGCCAGAGGGAAAGTAGCCCTGAGCACAGCTCAGCTGAGGGACTGTAGGAGAATGACAAACACAGCTGCATCCCAGAGCTATGTGTGTCACCAGCAACCCGTGTCAGGCATGGCACCTCAGCTCCTTACACACTCCAGTCTGCGGGAGGAGAGTATCCTGTGCACAAGGGAATGTTGCTAAATGACAAGGTGGCCAGGAAGAAAGTCTGCACACAGGGCTGCAGTTCATGCCCACTGCTAGTTGTTTTTGTAGTATTTGCCAGTATTGGCAAAGGCCAGTCCCCAGCACTATGGGCTTTAATCAGGTCCTGTCCTCTGCTTTAATGGTGTGTACACACATATAGTGAGACAATCTTCCTCCTGTCTGTGTGAAGGTACCTGGGCCTCCATCTGAGATGTGCCTAAGCATGTGCCAGACCCATCACAGATAGCTCTGGTCTCCTCAGGAGATAAATCTTCCACCCAGAAAGGCACTGTTGTACACACCGGCTCTTTGTCAACAATTGATAGATAATGGCATGTATTGCATGGCAGTAAACAACAAAGGATAAATCTAGACACAGCCAGAAAGGTGCAGAGAACACCTCTGTCATACTTCATGCAGATTGGCCAGATCACTACCAGGAGGTGGATAAAAAAAGATTTATCTACTCCAGAAAGACACATGTGAATATATCAGTAGGTGTAAGCATAGAGGGCAATATAAGGAGAGAAAAGGAATAAGGATGACAGATATCAGTAGAAATGTGAGAAGCTGAGCAACTAGATTAACTACTGGTGGAAGTAAAGTCTGAGCAGATAGAAACAGAACGGATATAACACAAGGAAATCCAGGAATGTTAATTGCAACACTGCAATCCAACTAAGAAACTTTTGACATAAAACTGAGATGAGGGCTCAGAATTAGCAAGAACAGTTTTTAGACAAAAACAGCATCTGAAACCTTTCAAATTGACACCAAGAACTGCCAAAGAGTTAACATTTTTCAATTTTCATGTTTTTCTCTATGAAAATGTACCTTCAAAATTTATAGATCAAAGCAGATGATGAAGTAACAGCTCCAAGTTTAATATTCCTTCTGTCTTTAACTACATGCTGAATCAAGTAGGGTGTGCCACATGCTTTTACCAGTGAGTCTCATCTTTACAACCTCAGAGATAAAAATGTCTTGCCTTATCAGATAAATTTCAAGAGATATGAGACAAGAGCTCATCTAAAAGATGCACTTTGGATTAGGAAATGAGCAATGGACAACTTCTAAATGTCAAAGAATCAAAATAAAATAATACATTTTCCCCTTCAACCTGTACCCTGGTAATTATATAATGATCTGTCTATTTTTCTTCTTTTAAACAACTGACTGATAGAGATCAGTCAGTTTGTAACTTTCAAGCAGAACTTATTTTTACTGGCTGCAGCATAGGCCCTATCTCCTCAGCCAACTTCAATTTGTCTGGTTAGTTTACATCAGAAAAAGTGAGATCCATGTTAAGCAGTTTCATATACAGCACCGTTTCACTGAATTTGTGACACAGACTGAGCTTCCACAGAAAAACAGTGTACTGTAGCAAATACAATCTATTTATTCTTAGGAAAAAGCTTAGAAAGCAGCCTATAAGCAAATATAAAATATTTTAGCACAATTTTACTGTGTGCTCATTAAGTAGTAGACTGCACAATTGGTTTTCTCTTTCCTCCCTAACTCTGCTATTAACCTTGTGGAGGTTGATCTGACTTTTGTGTGGAGAAAGGTTTTGCACAGATGATTGGAACTTGTGAATTCAGAGTTTAGACTAATTTTAGATCACAACACAGATAATTGAAATCTTTTATTGCAGTTTAATCAATTCCTTGAAATTTTAGCTTAAGTGATAGTGAGTACTCCACCTCTTGAAGCACTATACTAAAACTTTCTTTTCAGAACAAGAGTAGATTTTGGCTGCAGAAATTTTGATGTGAATTCCACATTCTATCCTATACCACCAAACTAAACAACTTCAACAGTCTTTAAAAAGCAAGTAACTGTGGAGTTAAACTCATAGGTCATCTCAGACCTTTCACTTGCTATTTCAATTGGGAAACAAATTTCTATATTGCTGCATTTGTTTTTCCTTCCTTCCAACTAGCTTACGTTATTTTGTCTTGTCTCCTATTTTTCATTCTATGTCCTGAAACTAAATTTTTGAAATCATGAGAAATATTTACACAGAAATCAGAAAATATGACCATTTAACATGACATATGATGGGAGTGGGAAAACTGAGCTCCAGTTTCATTTTGCATAATCAGTTCCTGAGATCAGATGGTTTCACTGCCCAGCAAGATGTGCCAGCACAGTGTGTTCAAATAAAAAGAATAGAAGAACATAAATATTATCTAGAGCAAAATGTGTGAAAAAAAGATATTGCTTCTTTGCATATCTTGTTCTTGAAAACTGATACTAGAGATATCAGATAGCAAGGTGGAGTACAAATACAGGCAAATTGGTTTAATTTTTAGCTCTGTATGACATAGGTGTAGGGTATGCTGATAGTGTATTGTCAAGATGCACCTGCTTTTACTAAATCATCTTTATTTACCCAACTCAATGAAAACCAACCCAGACAACCCAAGAGGAAACAGATATTCAATCAGCCTCATGAACATGTCCTTGGCCAGTCTGCCGTGGTGGATGTGAACAAAAGTTCCTTCCATCACTGGCTTTGCCTGGACTGCAAGATGTCACCCTGCTTGTTCATACAGCCCATGGGAAGATCATCCCACATGGCCAAGAGGCACAGAATCACAGAATCATTCAGGTTGGAAAAGACCTCTAAGATGAAGTCCAACCATGAACCCAGCAGTGCCAAGTCCATCATTGATTCCTGAAGAGCAGATACATCCCAGGTACTGGGAAAGGTTCTCCTGATTCCCCTTGTGGAAGACACCACTTCCTTAGGTTTACCTGTAAACAGAACCATACCCTGGCTATACAGTCATCAATTTGTTGATGTTCTCAGAACAGTGTGAAGAGTGCTGTTCAATCTGTATATTACACAGTTACTACCACCAAGAAGCTGGATGACATTCCCTTCTCCTACCATGAATAAATCAATCTTTAACCACCCCAGTTCTTGGGGGCTGTTTGACCCCTCTTTGTTTGCTCCCCCCGCATCTCTGTCCATGCATCACCTTAAATGGAGAAGTTTTATTGCACGGGCTGGAATATGGTGCCAGATCGGAAGATGGTGTGACACCATGCATACAAGGACGTACACATCTCAGAGAAGTAATTTTGTCTTCTTTATATCTAATCTAAATGCTTATACTGCAGGCATTCTTATGACTTATAAGTGTTTAATTATCTTATGTAATATTCTACAAATATTGCAACACAATGCTTCCATCAGATTCCATTGCCATTTCTTCTGGTTTTGCTGACTCAAATGACAGAAGTCTCCTGGGAGTGTCTTTAAGTATGCATGATTTTCAATCTGAAGAAGTTCAATTTCTCATGCCCTGTATGGTAACAGCAATTTAATGTCAAAAATAAATTCCTTTTTTTGCTGAATTCTCTCTTCACTGATACCGATACTTCACAATTGATACTTTTACACAGTAATCCAATACTCTAATTTAGTGTCTTTCAGGCTTTTATTTACCAAAAGAATCAAAATCTAAACCTTTGTGCACTTTTAACACTACCATCTATCCCTACTGCATGCATGCCCTGACATATCTACTGCAGAAGCCTTCCGTTGCACACCAGCTGCCCTCTTCATTTTCCTCTGTAATTGCACCTGACCCTGATTGCCTCTCAGAGCAGGTACCTGCTTCTTTTAGAGCAGTGCATGAGCTCTGCACAAGAGTACAAAAGATTCAACTCCCAGACTTTGGGGAAATTTACTTGTAGGGCGGCACAGACAACAGGCAAAACCAGGCAGCTGGCACTTAATGCTCTCATGTTGAGCTAAGGCAAAAAGAATGGGAACAGGTCCATTTCCATCCAATTATGTGTTATGTTTGCAGAGCTGTCCTTCAGAGATTTTGCTTTTGTCTTTCATGTTAATTGGCCAAAATAGCATAAATCAGATTTGATCAAAAACACTCGGCATGCACTAAAAGAGGGAAAGTTGAGGGGGGAAGGTCAGTCTTGCAAAGGTGTGATACAGTCAGTATGAGCCAAGTTGCTAAAGGGTTAGCCCTCTAAATGGCCAAGTTAAATAAGATACAATTGGTGCTAAGTTAACTTCCAAGAGCTCTCAAGTGTAGGCTTATGAATGCCTGGAGGGACACGTTTGCTTCAATTGTGCTGTATTTAACTTGGCAATGTAAATGGCAAAAGTCCTTTCTAACTTGGCTCTTGATACAAATATCACACCTTTATATGGCTTAACATCCTTTGTAAAGTAGAATTTTTTTTGTTCATGTTAATTAGATATTGCCATATGTGTGTACATAATAGATATATAGACACACACTCACATAAAATACATGCATCTATTAGATATCAGTGAAAATTCTCATGGGGTAGGTAAAATTTTCCTACTTCTGGCATGTAACATATACTCAGAATTTTAGTCTTGAGGAAACTGGTTTTCATAAAGCAAGTTCCTAAGGACCCAGATAGTCTAGGGAGAAAAGGAACTGTAATGAAGGCTTATAGAAAGAGATCCTGTCTAATTTGGCTTGTTACTTCTATTATCTGGTAGTCTAGGGGGGAGTAAGTGGAGAGGGGAGGGGAGGGAAGTGTCTAATTAGAATTTCAAATGAATCACCAAATAAAAAGAACGGGATTTTGCAGTGATATACCTTTTCCTGATATCTCAATTAAGGATTGGTGGGAGTTACTAAAGATTGAATGAGGTCACACTGCAGTGCTAAGGTGGGCATTGTACAGGTGTTCTCATCATGGGAACCAAATCCAAGTAATAAAGGGCTAAAAGGATGGTGGGATTAAATTCCTTTTTAGTAAATCCTTTCCTAGGATTGACATGACTGAGGCCAGAAGCTCTCTCTTTTTTACTTCATCTCTAAATTTTTACTGTGATGTGCAATGAACCTCCACTACTATTTGCTGTTTTAGTAACCCAGGTGTTCTTCTCTAGCATAGTGATAAGAAAATAATTGGAGGTAAATTGATCTGTATTGTTTTTTCTAGAATGCCAACCTCATTTACCCTCAAATTTTAAACTGTACATTGTTAATCATGTGATCTTAAATTAAAGCACTTCAACCCTCTGATTTCTAAGGCAGCACTTTTCTCTCTTAACAGCCATCCTTTTCAGATAATACAAATTTAAATTTTTTTTTTTTGCACTGATTTAAATGAAGGAGATACAAGAGAGGAGACATGGATTTACAGGCTGAGAAGGTATTTTTTCTGGGAGAAATCAGATTTGTTTGGGCACCTTTGGTCTGGAAAATATTTGTTCCCGTGATGAGCTATTCCTCTGTTATTTATCATGTTTGAAAGTTAAATTTCCCTCCCCCACCTTCTCTCAACAAACGTTTTGAAGTTAGAAGGCAGATTACAGGTTGATGATTCTACTACAGGCTGTAAAAGAAACTGATTTGAAATGAGACGCCTTGTTAAGTGCTCCAGTTCTAGTCACTTTTATTTAACCACTGCATTCTTCAAAATAGGCTAGGAAAGCATCATCTCAAAATGGCTTTATCAGTGACATGTTTTATGGTTGGGGCAGTATTCTTGTACCAGTTCAAAAAGCATGTCATATTTGGGTGACATCACAACCTACAAACAGTAGACTGGGCAGTTTGGGCTTCTAGTCTTGCTGAAGACATCAAAAGAAAGTAAGCAAATAAATCTGTTAAGACAAGGTACAGGATTTCATTACCTTTCATTGTGCTTTATTGCATTGTCCATATCATCAGTTATAATCCTTGCTATCAGTGGAATGCCCAATTACAGGAAGCTTCAGATACCAATTATTTGTCTAGGTGGGCCATTGCAGTTACCTGATGCACAGTATTTCAAACAGAAACATGTATTTCAAATAGCACATAATATCCCCATTTGATATTTAAGCAGTCATCACTGTTCCAAAACCATAACTCTTTACAAAGCAGCTGATGTGGCAACATCGTCTGCGATGTTTATGCCCAGACAAATAGACATTAGGAAAATGGTTTGAAGGACAGTTTAGGAGCTGGGTTCAATTTACTGCTTAGTCAAGTGGTTTTGGGACAACCTAGCAAGTTATTTAGGACTACACCCAACAAACAAATGACAGGGTTCAGGGAACTGAGCATGCCAAGGTCACTGCCTAAACTCCACATGTGACACAGAGGGAGGAAGGCAGTAGAAAGAGAAATTCACAGCAACAGTTTCTGTAGCCATGAAGGAAGTGGCAGTTTAGCATAAGACAGTAAGCTTCAAATCAGTGGAGAAATTAACATACCCAAAATTATTGAAATGAGGAAATAAGACTCTCAAACACAGATATCAGCCTCTTCAAAGTTACGTAATTGGATGTTAATGTACCCTACTTCAAAATATAGCTGAAAGAGGGGATGGTACCACTGCTACCATTCGTCTTTTGCACAATAAGTGAAACTTATTGTTTCAATTTCATTAAATCAGTGGAGCAAAAGGAATAAATAACAAACATTCCAAATAGTGCTTTGTGCTTTTCTTTTTTACAGCACAAAATGATTGTGATAACTTATAAATATTCACTAAGGTTTTGCGTGTAACAATATGTCACAGCTGGGAAACAGTAATTTACTTATTGTGTTTATAAGTGATCCATACTCAATCTTTTTATGACTTAGGGTACAGAATGTTACAATTTAAGATAACATTAAGGCTCTAATTGACTCCTGTGTGGAAAACCAGTAGCATAAGTTTCCTTGAAATTAGTTGAGGAAATTTTACTATATTATATTAACTTAAAACTGATGAAACTTTACTACTCATCTTTCACTTTTTAAAATCTTACTTTGTAAGTTTAAAAAAAAAATTCATTGTTGAAAAAAATTAGGTATAGAAAGTATTATCTACACTGCTGAAGAATTCTAATGAATGTCCCTCATTCATTAAGAACCCCCAAAATTAGTAACATAATACACAGCTTGGGGAACAAGGAGGTAGTAAGAAACAGCAAATTCATAAAACAAAACAAAACAAACAAACAAAAAAAAAAGTCAACCTGTGGAGTTTCTTAGGTTTCATGAATCCAACACTTATTTTTTCTAATCCTCCAAGTTTTCTTCTTTTAGGCTAAATTATCCTCTATGTGATTCAGCAAAAATGGGTAAATGTGAACTTTAGATAGGCAAGCTAAGTTATCTGAAGCTGTCTAGAGCCATCTAGAAAAAAATTAGGTCCTCCTATATGATTTTTCTCTGTCTAGCAGAAAGGGATCATGAACATGGATGGTGCTCTGATCTACTCAATTGAGTCAGAGAGGTGAAATAGAGATGGCTCTTCCTTTTTGACATTTATTTGTCACGAATGGGCAGCCAGACAATACAGATGCAGAACTGGTGTGAAGCACAGTATTCTCCATAATAATCACTGGACATTGTTTTCATTTATACCAACTACATAATAAAGAGACCATAGCCTAAAGAACTGTTCTGAAGGGATGCCTTGTAGCATCCCTAAATATCTTCAAGATATGGAAGATGTGTTAAAGCAGAGAGTGGTGCCCTTGCATGTGTCAAATTCAAACACTGGAGATACTTCACATCAAATGGTAACAGCCATGAAGCATGGAGAGAGCCATCTGTTTCCCATACTTGAAAGAGGTGTTGAAAAGGAAGCTTTTTTTTTTTTTTTCACTTAGCTAAGACTATGATTTTCATGAGGCCAGAGTGTATGCTGAAAACAAGCAAAAACAAGATGCCCTGTCCTTGGAAAGGTGACAATTTGAACTCATATTACTCTAATGTGACTGGAGAAAAAATAATATAGGTAGGTGAGATGAACCTCCTGAGCGCTATAGTTTTATATCAGAAAATCAGGTGTGGGCCCTGTTGTTAATCTCTAGATCCTCACCATCCAGTGTTTGTGGGAAATGTGCAGCTTGGAGCATTGCCATGGTCCTGCGGTGACAGTGAGAGACTGCTGATGCCAGGCCACGAAGGAGTGCTAGAAATAACACCTGCTCTCCTTCAGATGGAGATAACTCTGTGAGAAAACTGTGACAGCTGTTAGAGATATGGGACACAGCTCTGATGGATAAGAGCATTCAGAGGGCAAAATTTGCTCTAGCAGTTCTGAGAGCACTTGATAACTTCCATAGCACAGTATGGCAGGAGATCAAAGGCAAGTATCTTCCAGAAGTCCTTTTCTGTCAACAATGTACTTGGATGGTTTCAGCTTTCTGTAAAGAAACTGAAAATAAAACAGAACCTAAATTATCTGTTCCCATTGCTTGGCAAAGGTCCCCATGAGAGATTCCCATGGACCTGGAGTGAGTGTTTGCTCTGCCATTCTGCCTCCCTAAAAGAAAGGCATCAGGTCAGCATTAGTGGTATTTTTTTATATATATATTAGAAATATATGTATACTTTAAAGTATCTTACAACAAAATACACAGGGAGTTAAAAAAAAAACAAAACCCCAAAGGGTTGTTTGGGGCAACAGATTTTTTGGAAGCACTTAACACAATTACAATATCAGAAATACTTGTATATACTTAAAAAACAATGCTTGTGCTCCTTACAGGTGGAAAGAAGAAACCTATTTCATGCAGCCATTTCTAGACATCTGTGACCAAGTCAACATGTCATTGCTATCAGCATAGTAATTGTAAATCAACAAAAATCGGGTTTTGTACAGCCACTTTTCCCAGTTTTATGTATAGAGAAAAGTTTGCTGTCTTCAGCAACCCTGAAGACCTTTGTGGCTTCAAAACGAGTAGAGGATAAGGCAGTACTTTCATGAAACATCTTTTCAGTTTCTAAAAGAAAGAACATTCTTCAAAGAATCATACTCTAACAGTAATGGGAAGACACCTTTGCTATTTCCTGAGTATTGACAGATCATGGCTTAATGTAAACATCTGTATAGAATATACTGTTAACATCAGCCAGGAAACTTTCCTTTTTTTATCCCCTTTGTAGGAAATGAATATCTAATCTGGTAAACTCTGAGGTTAAGGACATCAGAAAGCATGTTAAACATTAAGCATCTGATGACGTTTGAAAAATCACGGTCACTAGTAAGAGCTATAAAAGGATTCCATAAAACCCCATTTTAAAGGAAACTTGAGTTGAAGCCAGGTGAAGAAGCGAAGGATCTCATAATTATTGCTTATTAAAGCAAAGTTTGGTTTCAAAAGAAAAAGAATTATTTAACATTAAGGAATTATATTTTCACACATTTCCTAGCTAGTCATTCACTGTCAGGCAGCTTGTAGAGATATTTTCTCCTGTGACTTCCTACATTCCTGTGAAGCACAGGTGTTCCATTGCATGCTATACAATGACTGCCCTAATAGGCTTCAACACAACAATTTTTTCATTGTTTCAGATGCAAAGAAATGAACAATCATGCAAATAAGATGATGGTGATGTCCTAAGACCACGTGGCCCATCAGGTACCCAAAGCTAAGCTGAAGGCATGGTGGATGAGAGAAGCACACCCTGGGTAGGGGGAGCCTTGAGGCACAGGGCCATGAGTCACTGGGCACCACATGGCCTGGAGTGTGCACCACCCGACGGGACCAATGCAGATGGAGCTACAGAAACTGCAAAACATAATGCTGGCTGTCTACATATCTCTGTAAATATAATGCTTGGAATTTATTACCCAATAAACCCTGACCAAAAGGTTACTATTTGAAGGACGGCTTTGCAAAAAGAATACCTGCATCAGATACAAGTTTTCTTTTCAGTATTTTCTTCTTGTTTATATTGCAGGATTTTATAAAGTAAAGGAATGTTTTCCCTGTAGCCCCTAATATAAAAATAAAGACCTTTATAGGATTCTCACACAGCTGGTATGAATTTGCACTCTTGTTTTGTAGTAGTTAGTTCATTGTAATGATGGCCATTCCTCCCACTTTGTGCCTCTTATGTTGAAGACAGAATTAAGGCAGGCAGGCTGCAGAGATCCTGCTGTGATAATTGTTCACCACCCATGGAGCTGTGTTGAATCCTATCTCAGGTGGGATTCACTGTATCCTATAGCAAATCAGCTATATGGTTGTGTTTTTTAATGGTGTTTCACCTCTACAAATAGCACATGGGACAAAAGAAATTCAGGATCTGGTGATTATGTGGAAAATCTAGACAGCATACTCTTAGGGGGGAAAAAGAAAAAAAAATTCAGCAAGAAAGGTTTCTATGAGGACAGAAGAAACAAGAGGATGTCTAAGGAGACGGAGATTTCCACATTTTAACTGCAGAAACTATGCACCATGTAGTCACTCACCCCACTCAATCCCCAGTGCGATAGGGAGGAGAATCAGGGAAAAAAGGCAAGGCCCATAAGTTGAGAGAACAGTTTAGCAATTGAAATAAAGCAAAATACAGGCTAGAAGAAGATTAATAAGATAAAGAAGAAGAAGAATATTGAAAAGTGAGACAACAAAGGAGAGAGGGAGGAATAAAACCCAAGAGAAACAAGAGAACAAGAGATGCCCAACACAGCTGCTCACCAGCCCTGACTGATGTCCACCAGCAGCTCCTGACTATCTCCCCTCAATTTATATACCAAGAATGACATTATATTGTAAGGAATATCCCCTTTGCCAGTTTGGATCAGCTGTTCTAGCCATGCTCCCTCCTGCCTTCTCGCTCATCTCCTCACTATCAGAGTATGGGAAACTGAAAAGCCCTTGATTTGGTGTAAGCACTACTGAGCAAATACCAAAACATCAGCGTATTATCAACATTGTTCTTATACTAAATACAAAAAAACCAAAACTGTAACAGCTAGTAGGAATAAAATTATCTCTATCCCAGTTCAGTTGAAACCAGGACAGAGAGGTAACAAGAAGAAACATGAGGTCCTCAAACCCTTTTTATTTCAGTTTTCACTGATAAGAGCCCAAGAGCTACAGGCTAGTCAGGCTTACCTCAGGCCCCAGGAGCATGGACTAAATGTGTTTAGGAGCCCTCTCCAGTCATATAAAAGATAAGGTGACTGCAAACAATCTACATTAATTTACCAAGGTCAAATCATGCCTGATCAACCTGGCTTTTTTTCTGTGATGAGATGACTGGCACTGTTATAAGGGAAAGGGGAGTATTATGCCACACACTTAGACTTTATCAAGGCCATTGACACAGTGTTCACAGTCTCTGTATCACCAAAGTGGTAAGACATGGGCTGGATGAGTGAACAATAAGGTGGGTGGGAAGTTGGCTGGACTGCTGGCCTCAAGGAGCTGTCATCAGTGGTGCAAATTTCAGCTGGCAGCAAGTTAATAGGGACATCCATCAGGGATAAATGCTGGGGCCAACACTGTGTTGTGTCTCCATTGACATTTTGGGCAGCAGGATATGCTCTGCAAGTTTGCAGATGACACCAAATATATTGCAATTCAGAGAGATCCTAGACAAGCTGGAGAAACAGGCTGTCAGCAAAACTTTTAATAGTTTTATAAATTATCTGGATTTAGGACTAGAATGCAAGTTAGGTAAGTTTGCTGATGATACTAAATTGGGAGTGGGTGTGAGCTCCCTTCAGGTTAGAGAGTCCTTACAGAGAGATCTGGATATACTCTCGATAAAGAGCTGGCCAATAAGCAAAAGTGAAATTTAACAAGAGCAAGTGACAGATTCTGCATCTGGGATGGGTGTAATCTTGGTTACACGTACAAATAGAGGAATCACAGGCTGGGGAGCAGCCCTGTGGAAAGACACCTGGAGGTTTGGGTTGACAGCAAGTTGAATGAGTCAGCAGTTCCCCATCAGCCAAAACAGCTCGATGTACCCAGAGGTGCTCCAGCACAGCATCACCAGCCCGCCAAGGGAGGTGCTTGCTCCACTCTGTGCTGCACAGTGCAGCCCCACCTTGAGTTCTGTGCTCAGTTTGGGGCACCTCAACAGGAGCAGAACATCAAATTATGAGAGCACCCAGAGGTGTACAAACAAGCTGGTGAAAGGCCTCAAGGGCAAGATTTGTGAGAAGTGGCTGAGGCTCATTCAGCTTGGAGAAGAGAAGGCGGAGGGGGAACCTCATCACAGCCAGCAGCTTCCTCAAGGGGAGCAGTGGAGGGCAGGTGCTGATCTCTCTGCTGACCAGTGATAGGACACAAGGAAATGGGATGAAGCAGGGGGAGTCCAGACTGGACATTAGGAAAAGGTTCTTCACTGAGAGGGTGACTGGCCACTGGAACAGGCTCCCCAGGAAAGTGGTCATGGCTCCAAGCCCGTCAGAGATCAACGAGAGTCTGGGCAATGCTCTTAGTCAAACGGGTTGGTTTAGGCAGTTCTGTGAGGAGCAGGGAGTTGGACTCTGTGATGCTTATGTGTCCATTCCAACCGAACAAATTCTATGACAAACAAATGCAGTCCTGCATCTCGAATGGCAACAACTCCATGAGATAGTACAGGCTGCAGGGCACTCATTTAGGAAGCAGCTCTGCATAAATCAACTTCAGGGGCCTGATGGACAAGTGAAAAAAGCATCAGCAGCTGCAGAAAAGACCATCAGTATCTTGGCTGTAAAAGTGCAGACAACAGATCAAAGGAAGGGCTTTTTGGTTACTTTTGAAACTGCGTTTGGAATACTATATTCTGAGGTGCCACCACTGCAGGAAAGAGAAGAACATACTGGAGCAAGTCCAGTGGACTTTGTGATTAAAGGGAGAGAGGGATGATTGCTATCTCACTGCCCCTAATTACTATTCCTGAACACATAAGCTGTAGGAGAGAAAGCACATGAATTCATCTACTCCAAGTACTTCAGGTGAGGCTCATTTATTGAATGTTTCAGTGGAAAAGCATGGAGTCACAGCCTGAAGCATGATTCAAAGCAGAAATCTTTTATCAGAATCTGAAGTATATGGGATGGTCCCTTGTGCTCCCATGGCCTATACAATCCAAGGGATTTCAACGCATAGGACAGTGGTAACCTCCCTGAACCTTCATTCTTTTTTCTTAACTTTCAAGAAAAAGTACACAATTAAGTTTTATCACAGTTTAGCAGCTTTTGGCTTATGCAGGACTCTGCGCTTCTGCTGTGACACCTGTGTGAGATTTAGGAAGTTTCACACTCGCTCTTATTTGTCTGCAATGAAACAAGTTATTGGTAGGCAGCCTTCTGCTGCAGTGCTGACGTCAGAATTCCAGTGGAAAGGGTTCTCCCATTTGTGGTTACCTGAATAGCTGAAGGTCTCACACAATTAAACTAGGGGTATTTGAAATATAGAGACTCCATGTCTTTGATTTATCCTCTACTATGAGCCTGAGCCACAGAAACTCTGCTAGACACAACTGACAGTGCTGTCAGAGCAAGGAAGTTGTAATAGGAGACATAGTCATACTGTAAATATTTTATTTAATGTCATTAATTTATTTTATATCAATATTTCAATGTGTTTTGCTACTGAGCACCATTATATTTTTTTTATTTTTGTTTACAATGTGATTTCAAGATCCCCAAATCCACTAAACTTTTAAGGGTTTAATTCTGTGTTGTATACATCAGAAATGGGGACTTAACCAGCACCTACTCTGTCCTGTATTTCTTATGGTGACAAGTAGTCAGGCTTTGCTCTCCCTGCACATTCAGTATCCCGGAACTGCCAGTGTCTAAAACAGACATATATTGACACTGCAGGTGTTTTCTACCTGGTTAACTCCACAGCATGGCAAATGTCAGGACTCAGTGCAGAACTTCCAGAAGATGCTGATTGTTTCATAGAAAGGGAATTGCAAGGGAATTTTGTCTCTCCATTCCTCACCTGTCAGAAATACTGTTCTCATTCCCCATTGCACTCAGTCAAGCTCCTAGTTCAGCTACAAATGCATGCAATTGCTACTGCTGCAGTGTTATTGGTGCAAAGCCTGAGGGATGGGAGGTGGAGAGTTACATATCAGTAACCACTCCTAAATGTCTGCACAAGTGTGGAGCTGGGAGCATATTAACGAATATTAAGAAGCCGAACCCACATCTGTTTGAAAATAGATGTTTAAAATTAAGGTTGTTAAAATAATAAGCAACTTTTGCATTAAATAAATTTAATTTAATATTTTCCTTTCTTTGAAGACTTGAAGATTTGAAGTTGAACGTAATCAGTACATTAAAATTAATATGATGTGCTGGAGTGTTTCTGAGTCCAAAGGCCTATCATCAGAGACACCAAGATCTCTGAGCTTTTTCAAAATCACCTGTAACTTGATCATGTGAAAGACAGACATCTTTCATTCTTAATCTACCTAAAATGTATTTGCTAATTAAAAAAGGACACATCCTCATCTTAAATACATCCTTAGCACATCAATGTACCTAGAAAGCGCACATATGTTCAGTTAACAGAAATCATTCCTTCCCTTCTGCCCAATTTATTGATGATCCTTGACCAGTGACAAACCAATAAAACTATTCTATGAACTGTATAAGGAAATTCCCAGGAACAAAAAAGTAAAATATAAACATACTTTATTGTATGTTATAAAATGAGTGAGAAAGACTTTACTGAACTACTGGAGCTTATCACAATCTTATCTGCTTAGAGAATCAGCTGGTATGGCTTTCCCTTAGAACAGCAACAACAAAACACTGAGGAGCACAGAAATATATCCTTCTCTAGATGAAGAATGTGCTTTATTAATCTGTAGAAAACTCAAATTTTTGAAACCTGAATATCTGAAATCAAGGGTTCACATAAATACATAAGCCTGCCTGAAGAAGTGGCCTGGTTTTTAACTGATAATCAGCATCCACTTCTTCCTTTTGTTTCTTTGAGCAAAAATTCCACACATACCATGAAATTTGGTGCACCATGCACATATTTGGTGCACATATAAGGTACCTGAAAATCAGACCACTTACACTTAAAAACATAAACCTTTGCCCTGAGATAGCAAAATCATCTTTCACAGGTAGATACTATAATTTTTATCATATTGTTTATAGTATCCAGGCTATGAATGGTGATGCTACAAATTCCTCTCAATAAAGGAATTCTTCCTACTTTCTTTCTGCTAACTTGCCTTATAATAATTTCACAAGGCACAGTTTCTTTTTTTCTTTAAACTTATTCCAAGTCACATGTAGAAGACATCTTCACCTTTTTTCTGTCACAACTGTTGGAGGTTTGTTTCTGTGGGCTTTTTAAAATGGAAATGAAATTAATCAATACCCAAGATGAAGAAGACGTAAAAATGAAAACTTTTTTTTTTTTTTTTACATATGATAGCCAGGTAAAGAATTCCAAAAGTTCTTGTTTTCAGTAAAAAATTTCTGTTTCATCAATTGTTAGAAAATTTGTCACCACTTATTCTCAATCAAATACTGTGGCTTTCTTACAACACTGCTTTTTTTCTTCTCTACCACACTCCCCATGCAGCTGACTGTGCATTTCTCACACAGAGCTGTGCTGGAATGTCCAGGATCTTTTATTCCCAGCAACCATGGGGACAGTTTGTCACCTTTGCCAAACCATTCTCTCTGACTTCAAGAAAGAGACAATGACGCTGCTGCTAGTGTTCAAGTGTTTACACTTCTTACTGCAAGAGTGTCCCCTTTCCTTCCACTATAATTAGTAAGGCTATAGCATATAAACTTAAGGTAGAGGAAACAGTGTTTTTTTCTTAGGAGGTGCCAGCACATTCATTTTCAAAGCTCCCATTTTCTCCCTTTTTCAAAAAGAAATGACTAGGCAGCATTTTTGTCAAAGCATTTTCCTGACCCACTCTTCTTTTTATAACTTCTACAGGGCTAATTGTCTCTGTGTCACAAAGCTTTCAAGGTGTCAGTACTGAAGTTTTTATCTTTCTGCCCATAAGCCTTAGAACTGGTGATCCTAATAAATCATCCTGAATTGCACTGCAGTACTCTCACAATGCTATATATAGTTCTTTTTAAACTTACAGAACATTTTTTAAGTCAAGTTCATTGTACTGAGCTGTTTAAAAACCAGTTTAGCTTTTCACACTGTAACCTTGAAATAAGTCCAAATAATACTTTAAAATAATCTCCCAAATTAGTTACCTAACTATTACAAATTCACCACAGATTTCATACCAAGTGCAATGTAATGTAAAATGTTCAAGTACTTAGTTTTTAATGCAATGAAAAATGTTTCGATCTATAGCAGTTTGAAGATACAGTACAGAGTGGTTCAAGTACACCACTCTTGAACTATGAACAAAGAGAATTCCAAAATTATTTAATTCATTTCTATATTTTTGCTATTTTATTTATTTTTTAATTATTTATTTGAATCATTTATATATTGCAAGAGTAAAATATCTTTGCCCTTCAGATGAAAATAGGAGTTATACTATGTTTTCTGACCACAATTTTAACACTTTCCATAGAATCTTCTAATTTGACACATGTAGTCAAGAAAAAGTTGTTACATGTGAAAACCTGGGGGATTTTTCTGCTGGTCATCAATCTGGAGTATTGCCTTTATGTTTTGACACAATGAGCTCATTTTTTATTTCCAACTGAAGATTTTCAAAATAATTTTTAGAAATTCATATTACTTGTGTCTTACATTCTTCAAATCACTTTTTCACAGCTCTGGAAATTTGCTGTTAAGAAGTGTCTTTAAAATTCTGCGTCCACCACATTATTCATAATGTCTCATCTGCATTTCTTATTTAATGAAGCAACCATTTTTGATTCCTAGAAGGTTAGAGATGTTTTTCAATAGTTAGTCCAATATTAATTGTGGTATTTTTCTACTCTAGCTCTTCCTTCATGTCTCTTTTTGCCTATGGATAGTGTAAAAACAAACCCATGAAAAAACTATAGAAGTAGAAACAAGCATCAAAATTATTCCCATAAACTATTCAAGTCTAAATCCAGTGTTCTTCTGCCACTAAAAACTTTTATCTCTCAACTACTGACACTAAGATGGTACACTGTCAACCTGAAAATCACTAGTAATTTTTAAAAATATGCTGCTTATATGTAAACAGGCATTTACACATGTAAATATAAGTTGGATTCTCAAACAGCAACAAATAAATACATCAATTTATGCAATGTAGATAACAGAGTTAACATTTCTGCCACTGGGTCTAAAACAAAAAAAGAAAAACAACAACAAAACAACAAAATCTACTACTCAAAGGGAGCAGTCTGCCACTTGTTCCTCTCAGAGTGAAAGTTTTTGTCCGAAAGGAAGGCCACCATGACCTTCCTGCAAGGATGGATGGAAGGTGGCACTAGCACTGGGCAGAGCCAGGGTAGGCTGCTTGGCAGCTGCAGCCCCCAACCAGCCTGTGCCTCCTGGGGGCTCTGTGCCCTTCTCCATCCCATTCAGAGGGATCACACCAGGCATTTGAGCTGGAACTCTGTGAAAGGATGGAGAGGAAAGACCCAGGGGACTTTAGTGTGAGGGACTGCCACAGCCTCACAGCAAAAAGGGCAGGGGATGCCTCCAGATCCTGCTGTCACACAAGAGCCCACCAGATGTTTCTGAGTGAACCTTTGAATTGTGAGTAGCGCGTTTTCAGGTTTTTAATTGTCAGGAAAACAGATAACTGGTTTTATATGTTGTAGTGTCATTTGAAAAGAAGCAAAATTATCAATTGCTACATTCCCACACTCTAGACTAGAGGACAAACTGTATGTGTGTGAATCAGCACGCTGCTGACCTGTTACTACATTTAAACATTTCAGATTCTTATAATTCCCAGTCTAGCAGAAACCTCCCTTTCTCTCTAGCATGTTCTGGCACTCTTCCACTTGTGTGTCTTCTTCCATGCATTGAAATTTGCTGATGTCATATCAGGAGAGATCGGAAAATATTTTCCTATGACTCAGCGCACAAGGTTGCCTTTCCCATAAACCTTCCCCTTCCCTGTACTTTTCTGAAACTGACCTCCTTAACTAGTAGTGCAACTGACAGTTATGAAACTTAGAAGAAAGCTCTAGAAGTAAATATTTTAATTTGATAATAATTTTGTGAAAACATATTCACTTTCAAATTGAATATAAAAGGGCTAAAAGACTAATTTTTAGTGTACTACTAGCATATACATTTGTGCCAAGGAAAATTGAATAGCAGTATTAATGTAGAGAAAGCATGCCAGATTGAATCTTGATCTCCTACTGGTATGAGAGAGAAGCCTCTGTAGCTGATAAAACTAAAACCTTCATCTGCTACACCTCTGTCTCACAGTAATTGTAGCAGTTTACATCATCCCCCAAAATATTCCACAAGACAGAGATGGATCTTTTGATGCACCCATCTAGTTCTCTACAAAAACAGAAGGAAAGGTGATTGCAAAGGCTGCAGTTTCACTCAGTAAATATTGTCACTCCTTTTAAAACATGTACAGGGATGCATGAAACATCAGATACAAGCAAAACAGACATGGTACAAACATTTGCCTTGTCATTCTGGAAAATCATTGACCAACAATAAACGTGGTGGAGAGCTTTCCCACTACCTGCTTTTGGCTTTTGACTCAGTATTTCAAATAAGCCTGTTTTTTCTAAGTTCCCCTTATACATGAGGGGATAAAATGATTAAATTTACAATATAATAAAATTATCACCACTTTGAAACTCATCCAGCTTCACTCCAGAGCCCCAGTCAGTGGGAGCAATACCTGCATTGCTGACTGCCTCAGGTTTGCTTTTGTTCATGCTGAGTGTCCCTCCTGCTGAGGAAACAAGCCATGGCAAGATACCACAAGACAGGTGTATTTCTGTATGCAGCCTCAGAGCACTCTAAATTATATTTCTGCTTTCAATCACTCCCTAGCCTCTCTCTCTAAAGGGAGTCTATATTTAGACTAAGAAGGAAACTACTTAAGCTAGACTACCTAAAGTTTTACCACCCAAAGTTAGAACTCTCCCTGAGCTTCAAGAAAGGGTTCCAGAGCCCAGCCAGAAAATATAGAGAGAAAGTATAGAATTAATTTGAAGCTTTGTTTCACAGAATAATTATTTACTTATTTCTTCACCCTCTCATGCATGAAGAAAGAAAATATTTTGGGGTAAATTTCTTTTGTTCACTTTAAGGATATGTTGTCAAGCTAATCATTACACAAGTTTCAGCAATACTGCCTGCACTGTGCCATCCTGATTACATCAGCTGTTAACTCTATAAAATCAAAGCAGGATAAAGTACAAGATATTCCCTGATAAATGCATCATGAAATAAAATAGTACTATAGCTACTGTACATTGGAATTTAGAGAATTTAGAAGTCAGGACTGCCCAAGGTTTACATTCTCAGATACATTACAAACACTGCCTTTGACACAAACAAAGCTCGCAAACAAAGACTGTATCTGTCTGTACCGTTCACAGTGGTGAGAAGTTAAAAGGAATGTGAAACTTGGTTTAGCTTCACTGTGCTTCTTGTGGTTACAAACACAGTACCACAGTGCCATAGCCTCATCAAAAAGTGCTTCAAATGAGCTTCTTCAAAAGAACAGGCCTATGTAATTTGTTGGCTTTCATACCCATGAGATCTGGAACTTGATGCATGAGCCTCTGGGATAAAAACTAACATTTTTTGTGGGTATTATTTTAGACACAACATCAGCTACTTGATATTACATACTCAGAGCTAATTCAGGATAAGTGTTAAGGACCAATAGGTTTGTGCACAAAACAGTGATGATTAATATCCTGTAAGATTTAGCCATTATTGAGAAGTATGATGTTAAGCAATTTATTTAGTGAAGTTCAATTTTAATGTTTAAAGCTGACCTAATCTTTCAGCCTTCCAAACATTCTTATCGCAGTGATCATTAATTTCCTAATGAGTTTGTGTTCATTTGCAGTGTTGTCTGGCTTTATCCCATACCTTGAAGTAGGCAGAATTGTTACAATTAAATTAAATGAAAGCAGATCCAGAGTAAGTTCACTGCCGAATATGTTTGGAAATAGGTAAAGTGAAGGAAATGTGACTATCTTCTATCTTTCTCTCACATACTAATTCTCATACATCTTTTTCTCCACCATTGGAAAAGATGATCGTAGGATCTTTTTCTCTCACTGAAGCAAAATAATTTCTCTATTTCTCTTTTATTTTTGTTGTGAATATATATATATTCTTTATTAAATGCTAAAGAGAAGCTACCCATACAGGTGAGTATGTTGATGACTTTTACTTAGCCAGAGATGCCATAGAAACATGGGGTTGGAGTGCAAGCACCAGTCAAAATGTCTAAACTAGCAGAGATGAATTACACTGTGAAAGTGGGTATTTTTCTTCATTAACTGGAAAAAGAATTCAGGCACTTAACTTTGAGGTGATTCAAGCTGGCAAAACAAGTGCTGCCCAGAGCAAAGAACTGATGAACATTGCTTCATAATGCTGCCAGGAGTGCAAGGCCACTGTTTAAGCGCAGGATAATGCAGGAACCAGAGTGAGCTGCACACACTTATGATGGATCTCTTCATTTTGTCATCAAATTTCTTCCTTCTGGGAAATACTGGACACTTGAGCTTTGGAGTCCTCACATAATTGGTGCTGGAAAATATGACACGCTGAGACTGACATTTTATAGGACTGGTGACAAACAGCATGAAACAAAATTAATTCCTATTAGCTGAAAATTTCCTGATATCCTGTATGCAACAAAAAATGACTGAGCCATATGATCTTTTTATCATTGCTTGAGAAATGCATCTGAATTGTTTTGTGACCCCTCTGTTGTCATTACAAAGAGATTTCTGTATTGTTACAAAAAAATGCATGTCTTTGTAGCAGAAGGGTCCGAACCTCCTGATAGGGCTGTATATTGCCTCCTCTAATTATGTTCTTGTAGCTTGCCACAAACCCACATTTCACTTGACTTGAGAAACTAAGAAGTCTCAGTAATCTTCAGTCATGGTTTTTTCCCTCTAAAGATGTAGAAATGTATAATGAGTGTAGCATTTGGGTACTTGAAATACAGTAAGGTAGGTAAACTAATTTCTCTTTTTCTCCTTCAGCAGCATAAAGACAGCAAACATAGTATATGGTTTCCATTGAAATGCTAAATCATCACATATTTCATGACCTTCAACTCTGCATAAAGTATGCTCTATAAAACAAGTTTTTGCTGATACACACGTCTTGAAGTGTCATGAAATGAAAATCTACACTGTATGCTCAGTTCTCTCCTCAAGGAAAATGACAAATTTGAATGCACTAAGGGACGACACTGGGATGGTGCAACATTTATCTATTTAAAGTAGACTCAGAACAGCAAAGCTACCTGTATGCTTACCTCAGCAGAAAATACAGGGCCAGAAGCAAATAACTTTTGGAACTGATCAAAAGCACCTAGAGCAATAAATGTTGCCATAATATACTTTCTCTGAAAAATGTGGATTCAGACACAGATTCACCATTACCTTACACTTTTCCCAGTGTCTACAATCTGCATCTAAGTTAATCATCCCACGTGCCTGGTTAGAGGGTGTATTTTCAGATATGGCTTGTCCATTCTACACTTAACCTCATATTTAGGATGGGAAGTGCTGTTTTCTCCCTCGTTTAGACTGGAGATGTGTGCTCCTCCCTGTGGCCTATAAAGAAATTTGACCTGAGGAACCCATCCACAGATTCCTCTGCATTACACATACACACCTGATCCCTTACTGATGCTGAATTTAGGTTACCCTGCACATTGTGATGGTTCTTACCTTCTCCCAGGCAGTACTCTTGAAACCATGCAAGGCACAGAGAGAACGGGAATTTGGAAAGATACTTCATCTTGGGTCGAGGGGGGCAATTTGCCAGTGACACAGTCGGCCTGCGCAGAGCAGTTTACAGGGTCACAAATACCAGCTTTACATATACTGCCTTCCAAGGACAGTGGAAGACCTGGAGCTCAATGATGCCTCCCACACAATCTGAATTTCAGAATAACCATAAAAGTATCCTGCCCGCTTTGGTGCTACCACAGTGCTAAAATTAGTGCTGAGTTTCATGTTAATACATAAATATTTATAAACATTTCACCAGAATTTTTGTCCCATGGGAAATTTGCTTTAAGTGGCTTTTAGGTCACTTTTAAACACAGCGTCACATTTTGAGGACTGTCTAATATTGCAAACACATTAGCAAACTGAGTGCCATGTCTTCCACTGGGACTAGGTGAGAATTAATCTATTAATGCACAATACACAAAGCCAAATTTAACTTCTTATTTGCCTTTTCCTTAACATAGGAACAAGGTAGGACAAAACCACTTTGGAAATGCCTGCTAATTGATGCATTTTATGCTAACCAACAAAACCAAGAGTACACAGAGCAAAGGACTGGTTGGTTTCTGGAATTAGTGCCAACACTTCCGAGCTTCCAAGCCCTAAGAGTTGTTTTGTAGGTGTGAAGTTCACGACTTATCTTCATCCTAGCTACTTGCTACTGCTGGTCCCGCTTACTGATACTACTAGTTGTACTACTGCCTAGGTACTACTTGCTGCAGGTGACAACTGCAAAAAACCAGGAGAGGTAACAACTTCTTTACCCAGATCAGAGAGATGAAAAATAAGAGGCATTTTGCAAGAGCAGAAATTGCTCTGAGGAGAATCTGCGAAAGGTCTGATCATCATTTAATATTGTTAAGTCTGAAGAATATTTTGTTAAGCCTAGAGGAGATTTTATCTGGAAGTTCTGTTTTCTTTGGGCACAAGCTCTGCTATCAGGCTATTGCCCATAGAGCTTGTCTTGGTGGGGCTGACATCAAAGCTAAGCCTTAGACAAGAAAGCATAGCTTGCTGGAATTAAATTCCGAACACATGAGAAAGTGAGACAGAGGAAAGGGTTCCTCAGCAGTCATTCTCCTTTTACACACTCCAAGTAGCCTTTTTTGCCACTCACCTTTTTTTTTTTTTTTCATTGTTTTTGCTTGGCTTTTTGTTTGGAGGTGTTTTCTAATTTAATGAAGAGACTATGAACTGAAGCATCTGTCTGCATTTTGCTAGTATTACTGTGTCTAGTGTCCCAAGAGGGAAGGGAGTGCCAAAAGTTAATTTATGCAAGTTCATTAGCCCAAGGTTTTTTCCCCTCTTGTGTGTACAAGACTGACCTTCCCCAGAAGCTGCCTTGACTTGTGCCTGGCCTGTTGTCACTACCTCCTTGATTCTGTAGCTTTCCATGCTGTGGATGTGTTTTTCACCGCATTTCTGGCACCAGCAGCAGACTCACACCCTGCATTAAATTCACAAGCAGCATCTTAGCATTCAGAAAGGGAAAGCATAAGCATCAGTTTGTCAGATAAAGTCAATAAATGCTTGTGATTCAGCAACAAGGGCCAGTCATGTAAACAGAATTTCAGTAGGCAATGCCTGCTGTAACACTCTTCATCCTGGGATCATGTCAGACCAGGATAAAGCTCAGCCTTCAGAAAACTGCAGTCAAAAATGTGCTGCTTGCTGGAACACAAGAAGAGTTTTCCTTTTCCAGGACACCATGGTAAAGGAGCATTAGTTTGCACATGGCCAACAATCAATGTGCAATCAGGATATAGCCAAACCACATGTTGTTTAATAACACCACAAACACAGGAAACAGCCTCATGAAAATGTTTATATAAAAATATGTTTATATCGTGTATCACCATGAAACAGCTCCCAAGCAGAGATCACCAACACCTTATAACTCCAGCAAAAGGAGATCTTCAGAGCCCAAGTTAGCAAGCTGGCACTAGCTCCAGGTTGTCTTGAAAGTTATCTTTTCAGTGCTGTTTTAGCCCAGCCACAACTTTGAAGAACAGTGGGTTAACTCTAAAAGGTGGCCTTCTGGACCTGCTGCAAGCAAAGAACTTTGTGAACAGCTGCTGGAAGTTTCCACAATGAAATGGAGAGGAGAAGGAGAGGCAGAACAACTTCCTTAAGAAAAATAGAACACTTTGAAAAATGAGGACATTGTGTGGTAGCAGTGCTTTTCTCTTCAAATTCCTCTCTCTGTCACATCAACTTCTTACATATGCTTATCAATTTATGTCTGAAATAATGCATCAAATATTCTACATCCTATTGCACTCCCCTTACTTTTAAGTATCTGTCCCTCTTCTAGTTGCTGAATACATGTGTTAACAGTAGCAAATGATTCTGTAAAAATCATTTTAATATAGACATTTAAATATCTGATTATTCTTTAGCTATATAAAACCCCAAATAGCTTTTTCAACTTTCCAACAAATTGAGCTTTACTGTCCATAATTTTTATATATAAAAGTCTGTACATCTATTTTCCATTTCAGGTTATGTATATGTATTAATAATAAAAACATTATAATAATAATTCAAAACCAAGAAAAATTCACAAGCAATAGGTGTTTCTTAGTGATTAAATATCAACTGCATCAAAATTAATAATAAGCAAATTGTTAAAATTCAGTAATAAAGGGATGTGTACATCAAAGTTAGGAGCTGACAGGCTAGAAATTATTGAATATCTAAAATTAAAATGCCAAAGCTGGATCTGCCAAATAATGAGAAACCAATTGACTCAATTACCTGAGAGGAAATGAGTTCAGCAGAATAGAAACAAGCAATCAGGTCGATGGGTATCAAATAGATTGTTTTATAAATATTTTTTTGAGAGAGCAGTCTTTCAGATGAGGAATATATCATGTAATAATGCATGGCCAATGAGATGAACTCTTACAGCTGTGATTCATAAGATGAGTGAGCTAGAACCTCATTCAGAGTAACAACACTTGCCCTGTTTAATTAAATAATTAATTAATTCTGCATCTAAATCCTATCAGGTATCTTAAAACAGGTCACAGATAAACTGATTCATAGAGATCAGATTGATTCACTCCATGACCAATTTATGACTGATAATTTCTGTAAATTATCTAATTTATTACAGCAAGTAAATAAATTAAACATCTCTTCTACAGCAATCCCAGCTGATACACAGAAAACCTTTAAAAGGCAATTTACTCATGACCTGAAATGAACTGAATCTCCAAGATGTCTTACTAATTCTTTATTACTATATTCTAATGTCATTGCAACTGTTTTTTCTATTCTTTGCAAATGCACTCAGTGAAGATGGAGGTAGAGCTTTTGGCCTTCCCTCCTCAGACATTTGTCTTGCAGCTCAATAGGAGCAGCACTGAGGGGAGCAGTTCTTCCCACTTTGACTTGTTTATTTCTTCTTTAACGATGTAGAAAATGAGGTGTTTAAAAAAGCCTCCAAAGTCCTGGCTGCTTAGGCTGAGTTATCTCAGGTTTCCCTTGCCTTTTCTGTGATGAGTTGGAAAGCTCATTATGTCACACACACATTCATGGGGATTGAGCTGTGCTATGCGCCAATCCTTGTCAAAACAAGCCAGAAAAACAATGCCCCTGAAAAATGTGCTGTCATCCTGACATTTGCTCTCTAGAGGGGGAAAAAAGGGGGGGGGAAAGGCAATGGAAACAAAAGGCTTGTCTCACAAGACTGCTGAAGGAGGCAGCAGTCTCACAGTCAGAGCTTGCACAGTATGGATGTGTGGGACCCACCTAAGGGATGTCCCTGCTCCAGAAGAGTTTCATAACAGCCAAGCTGTGGGCTGCGCCTTGATGGCGTTGTCATCCCTCCCCTTGATGCCTCTCTGTTTTGTGTAAAATGAGAATGAGTCAGCAAGAGGGAAACTTAAGCCCCAGCCCCCTTCCTAATCTGGTTTGTTGTTAGTTTATATTTGCAAAGCCAAGATAAGCGGCAGCAGAAGAGCCTGAGGTAATGTTGTCAGGAGACATGTGTGTTCACCCCGCATCCCTGGGAAAGACCAGAATGATCTTAAGCAGGAGAAGGTAAGCTTTTGACTGCAACAGTCTGAGCGAGGCAGAGGTGTAGCCCCAGGACAGGGAGGCCAGCCCTGCCTCCAGCAAGCTGGCAGCTGCTCTGAGGCAGAGAGTGAATAAAAACAATCCAGCAGCAAAGAGAAGCAGAGAAAAGTGACATGATGTAACACAGACTCAGTCTACCAACCAACGCACCATTTCTAAGGACTAATAGGCTTCCAATCAGAATTTGAAAAATAAAGAGAAGACATTGAATTATTATCAGCAGGCAAGCCACAGTGGACTGAGGAAGAAGAGGCAGCATGTCTCTCCTCTTCTGGCAATGTGGTATCTGCCCCCTTTTTTCTTGTCTTTATAAGATCTTCACCCTGAAGACAAATGTGGGAACAAGCATTTCAAAAAAGATCAAAGTAAACTCCTCTGACTTTTCCTTACAGCATGCTGTCATTTTTATGTAACCCAGTCTTTCAGCAAAACTGAGACAAATATCCTGAATTATTATCAGCCACCTTGAAACAGTAGGGGCTTTTTTGTAAATATGTTATTCAGAGAAAAACACTTTGCCTAGGTCTAATCAGAAACTAATTAGAATCAGCATATGCTTTTCTGCACAGTTACCGTGTCATCTGGAACACGAGATGTACAAACCCAGATCTAATCAAACTGGGATGCTTAACATTGGGAGCATTATCATCTGAAGAGTCTTCTGCAGTCAACAGGAAAAAGAAATAGCAGCATGATTCAACACACCTAGTATCTTGAACAATCCTCTAGAAATTATTATTGCTCCTCCTTGACTACAGAAGGGCTCTGAGAGTGTGATTTATTTGCATGAGCACTGGCAGCCAACTCTATTTTGGATGACACAGTATCTGCCCAGCCTGCGCCTGCCCCTTTGGAGGGGCACAGACTCTCCTAAGTCTCATGGTATATCTGCCTGGCCCAGGTAGGTGTCTCAGGTACCCCAGAGAATCCTGAATGGCAACCATGAGCTGCACCTTAGTTACTTCTGCATGCTTGAGGTAGGGCCTGAAGTCACCAATGGTGAGCCTGGGCCGCTGGGACACTGCTGTGGGCTCAAGTGAAGGGTATCAAAAACCAAAGGAGTATGGCTTAGCTAAGAGAGTTAAGGGGCAAGGGAGCTGCTCAGGGCAAGCCATGAGCATGGAGCTGTTCTTGAGTGAGGCAAGGGAACTGCTCTGACACCAGCATTGGAAAGCTTACATGTTAACCTCTGCCTAAACCCACTCCCAACTTACATATAAATGCAAATCCCATTTTCCTGCAACATTTTTTATTCAACACGTATTGAAATTATCACAGTTATAGAAATAGCACTTAAAGAGAAACAACCAAAGAAAAAAGTCAGAATGTGCAAAACTCTAATCTTTGGCCACCACCAAATTCTTCTCTGTCAAATTTTCCTGCCTGATGAACATGCCATTTGTCCTTTTGGTGTTCCCTTTTGGATAAAGCTAATATTTTCCTGTATCTAAAAAAAAAAAAAAGCCAGTTTTACCATTAATCATAGAAGTAAGACATTCATACGAAGCAATTCATTTTGTGGCAACACACTAGACTTTTAAAAGGAGATATGAGAGGCTTTCCATCTTATGAGGATCGATGTTGTTGTGCAACCAAGAAAAATTTCAGTCCATTTTTCAAACAATTTGAAGTCCCACATATTGGAGAAAAATCATTCAGCACATATAGTTTTCAATTCAACTGAAATTTATGATTCCATATGACTACAGTGATACTTGTAATACTGGCAACCAAAAACTGTCCCTGCTATTTTGCCAAGCAAAATGCAACAATCTTCCAGGCTAATTGCAGATTTTATTTAAACAAATGTGCAGGACATTTCACTCTTTGCACAACTAAAAACTGTTCACCAGATTTACTGTCAGTAGGTATTGATGTATAGTACACATTAGGTAATTTCAGAGTATACAAAAGCACAGCTCTAGCCTACTACAGCACTATCCAATTCAAGGATCCTAAGGCAGGTTCCTGAGCTGGAAATCTATACTGTCTGCACAGAGAAGCAGCATCTGAACTCTGTCTATGCTGATTTTTATTTGGGCACCTATGGCAGATACTTCAAGTGAAATAACCTCCACTTTGTGTAATTCTGAGACCAATAGAGAGGTGGATAGAATGTTAGTCCTGAAATACTTGTAGACCAACAAAGACTGACACAGAAGTAGGAAGATGGACTGCAAAGGCTTTCATTCATTTGTTTAAAGTAGCGATATTGGTGTGTTGGTCCTCTGTGCTCAGGAACACCAAAACACCACTCAGATATTATATTTAAAATAACTTCATTATTCACAAATGCTCCAGCATTTTCAACTCATTAGGGGCATTGTGTGTCTGATGAAGGTGACTGTGCTTTGACCACAAGGTGCACAGACAACTGTTTGTCCATCACACTGAAAAGTGGAAGGAAGATTGCTTGCATGTGACATTGATGAGACATAATCTGCAGACCTACCTAAAGAACAACAGCTTTGTAGAGGCCTGACCTTTTCAACCTCCACCCTGGGATAAGAAAAACAGCTATATATTGTTATTCTATTGCAAAAGTTCTATATTGCTAGAGTTTCATACCTCCTTGATGTTTCTCATAGGAATCTCCTCTAAGCACTGACTCCTCCTTCTTCTCACAGTAGCCCAATGACTCCAGTTCCCTCTTAGCCAACCAATCCATTCTTTTATAACACTCTTCTTATTGGCTGCAGCTGTGGCCTGTTGAAGTCAGGCCTGTTCCCAATCTCTAATAATTGGCTCAGCTGCAACTCCTTAAGGGGTAAGATTGCTTTCTATACTACCTTTATTTTCTTATATTTTATCTGCCTACACAGCTACATGCAGAATTGTTCTTAAACAACAGAGATGTTTCTGGTCAAACTAAAAAAGAGTGTCACCTTTGATGAGAATTAAGGACAGAGACACTGTTGAGAAGTCACAGGAGCGCTGCTGCTGGAAGCCAAAGAAGAGAACAAGATGAAAACCCTTGAAGATGTCAGACTGTATACTGTGAAAAAAAGAAAGGTTTTGCAGATATTCTTTGCATGGGCTCCCACAAATCATCCAAACACCTTGGACACAAGCCCATTTCCATGCCCCAGGACCTTGGCTGGCCTCCAAGAAGCACCATGAGCAATTGGATCAGGTGAACTGCAGAAGCTAAGAGAAAGTATAAAAGAATGTATAAGTATCTGCTTGCAATGAAGTTTCAGCCAACAAGAACACTGATGCTCTTCCCCTTGCAACAGTCACATATAAGTAAAATAAATCAAGTATTAAATATTAACCTGCTGAAATGCATATACTTAAAAACTGTACGTTAGCTTTTAGTCATAGCATTTGTGCCCCATGACAGGACAACCTGAGTAGATTTAGTTTTGCCTCTGTAAATTATTATACAATTTCCCTAAAACTTGTTCCTCAGACAAGCAAAAACTTAAGGGGGACAAAACAAGGTCAATCTAAAGCTAACAAGAGCCCAACAAAAATTCCTTTGAACAGACCTTGAAGCTGAGTGATACACAAGAGCTATTTACTAGTGAGATAGGCAGTGCCTGTGCTTGATGACAATAATAATGCTGTTATCAACAGGGAAATATTGGGTTTAAACTTAATCTCTTCCCTGATAAACTCTCCTTTCACCAGCCCAAAGATTTATAGCTAAAAGCATTTCAGACACCAACTCAGGACCAAACTGTGTATCTGTTTGTCCCATTTCTGTAAGGATTTGAAGACAGCGCATGTGAAATGCAAATGCTTAAACTCCAGACACCAGAAGCCAAGGAGCAGAGCTGAAGGATCTGAGAAAGTCCCTGGGGAGCCATACAGGGAGTAAAATGCCAGTGCAGCCAGCTGTGCTGAGAGCTGGCCCAGGGCTCAGCACACTCCATGCTCAGAGCAGCAGCTGAGGCAGCAGAAGTTGGGGTGGCAGCATCCACCCAGCTGCAGCAAACCAGGGGAACAAAAGTAATGAGTGGATACTTAGCATTCACACAAGGTCTACGGTCTTGTCAGGAAAAGAAAAGCCTTGTGCTAAAAAGTTCAAAAGTTCAAAGAGGGTCTTTCAACTTTTTTTCAACAGTATATGAAAAGCCTTTTTGCTCTTCCCTAAGATGCATATTTATTTTGAAAATCACATAAAAATCTATTTCTGCTTCCAATTTTTACAGGATTGCAAAATTTTTTGTTAAATTATCACTAATTACTGTAATCAGTCATAGAAATGTCATTTCATTTTTGCTGATACAAAGACATGTTCAAAACAGCTGAAATCAGAAATTTGTTTCTTGTACATATACATTTCAGTAGCTTATCCATCATTTTAAAGTTTTCCCCAACTTACTGAAGTGAGAGAATTCCATGACCAAATCTGGTGATGAGCATGGGGTGAAAAAAATCTAAATCAAAGGTGAGCCACAGCTACAGCAGAAGCAATAGAGAGACAAAGATAACACTGCTTCCCACAAATGGAGAGTCAGTCATTGAGGAATCAGTCAACATCATGCAACTAGGTCATAAATGCCTGAATACATGATTTGCACTGAAGTGCTAAGGTACACAGAGCTTTCTCCAATGTCCAGGAAAAGAAATGGCAATGCCTTTCTTCTACTTTTGTTTGGCCTGTGATGAGGAGAAAAATTAGTATATAACACTTTGAGATCAAAATTCCTTTCCTGACAGCAAGAACAGAATGTACAAATTATCATGTGGGTTTTGTTGGTTTGCCAGTAGTAACATTCAAGTTGTGACATGCAGCTTTATAATATAGTAAAGTTTATTTTGTATAGATTTTTTTATTAAAAACTGCCTCCCAGGTTGCTTTGCTAAATATTGGACTAGTCTCAGTTAATCAATAAATACGGCTGCAGGAGAGGAGAGCTGTCAGATCTGTAAGCAAGGAAAGCAGTTTTCAGGTGGTTTAAGCATCAGGAATTGCCTCCCCCTTCAAATGTCCATTAACAAGTGATTAGGATGCGCTTTTGAAATAAAAAGAATTTACTAAAGAAAATTTTGTTCTCTGTGGCATTTAACCTGGTCTGTTTCAAACCAGAAGCTGTCACCATCCACATACTTGATGCAAGACAGCCCTAGAGTAGCCAGGAGGAATTTGGACCATTCAGCTGAGGAAGGAAAGCCATAGACTTCCCATGACAGCTGTCCAGAGACCATCAGTAACAGTGCAAGGGCAAAAAAAATGGGAAAAAAAGCTGTGCTCTCATTTTATGTCACTGCAGACCTTTTTGAGCACTTGTCTAATATGCAGGATATTTTCCTCCAGGCCCAAGGGTTCAGAGTTTTATCTTCCCATTTCTTCTAGTTAGACAAGGAAAAAGTGAACATTCTCCCACATTAGTGCTTTTGGAGAGAAATTCCCCTAAAGCAGAGATAGCAGGAGTAATGTCACATCTCTTTAAAAAGCCCCTCCAAGTATACAGTATAAATCCATGCAAATATAAAGAAAATCTAATGGATCTAATCTGGTAAACAGCTGTAACAAGCCACATATAAACAAAAGAGATTTTCACTATTACTCTCAAATTTTTCATGATCCAATACCTGCAGATATATGTGTAAAATTTTCATATGCCTTTTCAAATTAAGGCAGAATTCCTGCTGCATCCAGGAATCCTTCTCCATCTGCCTGGGCTTCCTTTTGCCATGTTTTGCCATGATCCTAGCCATGCACAGGTTTACAGCGTGTTTCAGAAGATACTTGGCCTCAAGAATTTCCTTTTAAAAGGTACTCTTTGCAGGCAAAATAGACAGCAAGGGAGTCACGTGATATTATATTTTCAAATAGATTAGAAAAGTATAAGCAACATCTTCATTCAAGCACATTCATTTTTAGATTATAACCCTCTGCGTTTTTAGGTTCTTTTTTAATTTTCCGGGGGTCAGTGCACAGACACAATTTACTAGAGCATAATTCAGTTCTATTTCAAGTACAAAGTCCAACAGGAGCCCATAATAAGTGTGGTATTTTCTGAGTTCCCCAGAGAGAGCAGGAAAGATGGATCTGACTCCATGTTCTTAGATGGCTAATTTATTATTTTATGATATTAGGTTATATTAATGAATGCTATACTAAAACTATACTAAAGAATAGAGAAAGGATACTTACAGAAGGCTTAACAAGATACTAATGAAAAACTCGTAACTCTCCAGAGTCCCAACACAGCTGGACCATGATTGGTCATTAAGTCAAAACAATTCACATGAAACCAAACAACCACCTTTTGGAAAAACAATCTCCAAACCACATTCCAAAGCAGCAAAACGCAGAAGCAAATGAGATAATATTGTTTTCCTTTTTCTCTGAGGTTTCTCAGCTTCTCAGGAGAAGAATCCTGGGCAAGGGGATTTTTCCCAAAAATATGACAGTGACAAATAAGCACTGTTCATTCCAGTTTCCCTTTTAGTGCTACCCTTGACACTTCCTATAGCAGTGCAAGAAAACCAAACTAGGCCAGCCCTATGTGATCAACAGAGCACTGTTTCTACATTGTAAATCACCAAGGGATTCTTTACAACATAGCCTAACATTTGAAACTGTTAATGAGGGTTCCTCATTTCCCTCTTTTAATTAATATACCCTGATGCACACAATCAGACTACTAAGGAGAGTTAAAGCATTTGCACAGTCACAAAAGCAAGGCCCCAGACTGTGAAGTCCTTGCTGGTGCCCCTGCTAAGGTTAGCCTGCATTTTCTGCTGCCAGCCACAGCAGAATAAGAACTTAGAGTAGGAGTAAATGGCAAACACTGGAGGATGGATTAATAACTCTGTGGCACTTTGAAGTCTACATCCAGGAGTGAAAATGAAGTGCAGTTAAATGCCAAGTATCATAGAAGTCACCAAACATAATTCTTCTCTTCAAAAGTGAGTTTAGATGTTGAAGTGGGGAATTAACTTCAGGCTGGAGGTCTGTATTTAGACCTAGCAAGAAATCATTGAAAAGAAAGAATGGCAACCCTGAGACACAAATGAAACGAGCTGCCAAGCAGATTTTTCACAGTCATGATAATTATTTTTGAAATCTCACAGCTTGATTTTCTCCAAGTAGAAAGCAATTCTCCTCACTATTCTCTTTCATGACAACTTGGGCATCAGCTCCCACAAAACTGATTTTCACTTGCAGTGGTCTTGTTAATTATTATAATGAGATATGCAATATCTAAGGCTCAAAAAAAATCCAGATATGGTGCCTCATTGTCTATTTAATTAGAACACAATAAGTAGAATTTATCCTTTTCAATGTTTTGCAGATAATTTTCACACGTGGTAAGTCTGTTAGAAATTTCATGCATAGCTAGATTTAAAGCTTCCCTGATGTTTGTCAGATACAGCTGAAGTTGTGATTTTGTGTTGCAGCTATAATTAGATGGCATAGTGCCATGATTTTCCCTTTTTTTCTCTTCTTTTTTGAAACTCAGATGTCAAAGCAAATTATTGATCGGCTGTGAGATGTAAGGTCAGTTATAGGGAAAAAAGTTAAACCTAAATTTTCATTAGTTTTTCATTTAAATTTGCAAATTGCTGAAGCATATTGTCATGCAGACAAATTGAGTCCCCCACTCAGTTTCTTTTCTTCTCTCATCCTAAGGCAGCCTGTCATTGAAATGTTCTCACCTGGGAAGTAATTGCTTTTTTCAATCGGGATCTCAGTGATTGTGTGTCCTCCTCACAAGAACTATCACCCATTTGGGCTTTTTGATTCTTCTGACAACAGAAAAGTCAAGAACGGAAAGGAGAAATAGTCTGCACAGTGTTTGAGAGATGACAGTGCTGCCTGGGTGCAAGCAAGGGGCAGCCCACGAGGAGAGCAGACCATGAGATCAATCCCCACCACACCAAGAAGCTGTCCACAAAACTTTGAGCGGCAATCAGCACCTTGTGCTGGCAGATGCTCTCACAGCTGCTTTTCAGAGATCATGTAGAGACATGATTAGAGAAGCTGACTCTCCTTTTCCCCACTTCTGTATAGTTCTTCAAAATCAAGGGCAGGAGGCAGTGGTAGGGAATTTCGGAAATGTCCTTCTGCTGTTTCCAGCTGTGTCCGCTCTCCCAAATGAGAGATGGGGTGAGCGCCTCTGAACTTGCTCTGTCACTTCCCTTCACCACCAGCAGCAAGGAACACAACCCATCTCATCCTCAGGTAGACATTTAAAGCAGAAAAGGTGAACCACATTTTGTGACTTTCAAAGGTGCTTGGGAAGTCTTCTATCGAGCAGAAAATGTACAAAAAGACAATACAAGTGTCTGAAATTATGCAACATAAGTCCCACTCCAGAGTCTAGAGATAATGATCTAATCCTTCCCTGCACACACCATGCTAATGTTTTCAGAAATATACTTTCATTGGTACCTTTCATAATGACAGACACAAAGTGGAAGTGAAAAATAATTTGCCTTTGTTTTCATTTTCAATCTCTTTTCTGCACTTTTTAAAGCTTTGGTTCTTTATTGCAGAAGCTGAATTCTCCCAGAGGGGGGAATTACACCACCCATTCAACAGCAGAATTTTGCATTTCTCTTAATATCGAAGTATTAAAATCTAAATGTTTCTTAATAACAAAATTGTGTTTTATACTATATAGCTGTTATTTTATTAAGGTAGTTATATTGGTAATGTTAAATAATAACACCCTTGGGAATACATAAATCTCTGATTTTCAGCTTAGTTTGCAATTTCTTCAATAATTATTTTTGCATCTCATTGGCTCAGATAGTTACACTATTGATAATTTGAAGATTTCAGCAGTGCTAAATCAAATCCTAACAATCTTGAGACTTGTCTGAAACCCAGAAGTAGTTGCCTTTCTTTTCTGCTTCTGAGCTGATTAACTCAGGCTCAAATGCCTTTAAGTTGCAGTAGGTCAAAAGAATGCCTTTCTGCCTACTTTCTTTGCAGTACCTACCTCTCTGGTGTGACTGCACTCTCCAAATATCATGCTCATTTTGCAGGGTGAAGGGCAGTGGCAAATAAATCCCAAGGAAAAAAATCCTACCACAAAGTTATGTGATGTTTAAGCAGTTACAGTATGACAACACCACCTCCCTGAGCTGCAGCTCTTATTTCCTACTCCAAACACGAGCAGACTAATGATTTGCCTCCTCACCTCTTTCTTCATACCTCTGCAGCTTGTCAGTGAATCCTGTACTATTTCTAACATTAGTGCTGTCTTGCTTTCAGTCTCCTGCTGAACAGCATGTCAGTAGGTGGCAGCCCATGGCTCATTAAGGCGGTTCTGCGGTGCTAAATTCATAGCACAGTCTGGATTTACAGCTTTTTCAGTGGACAATTTATTATTTTAATGCCTTTTCCCACCGTCTGTTATACTGGGAATGATGGAGACTAGCAGTAATGTGTCTAAATCCAAATTTTACTGCAAATTGCCCAATTTTATGTTCTCTAAACTGTGGCCCACAGTCAGACATTATTATTCACCATGTACAATGTGTAGTGAAAGATTGGCTGGATATGTATGATCATGCATTACCTGCAGTAATTCCCGGGGGGAATTGAAAAGAGCAGTTCAGGATACACCTCTCAACAATTTTTCAACAAAAACATGGAAAGATCTCTGATGGTTTTTGAGAAGGAATATAAAATAAAAGATGAAAATCCTTTTTGATCTTTTCATACTAAGAGGGGACCTTTCAGAAGCCCATCCAAAATTGTGCGTGTAGCAACCAAAATCCCAACAGCTAGAAATAAGCCCTGTTAATTGCATATCCTCAGTGACTCAGGAACACAGCATCAATAGCAATCAGAGAAAATGCCTCCACTGCCCCTGCAAAGCAAGTAAAGAAGGAATGTGAACTTCTACTGAAGCAATGGAACACACAGTATAAGTGTGTATGTGTGTATGTGTCCATCTGAACCCTCTTTGTCACACCCACGGTTACATGGTCAAATCTTCAAAGTGGGTTGGGAGGATGATTCATCCTCACTGGTGGATAGCTCAGACCTGACAAATTGTTCATTTGAGGGTGGTTTTTTCTCCGTTTATAATGTTAAAAATAGGAATGTGCAAGTTGCCTCATAGGATGGCCATATCTCCAAGTTCCCAGTGGAAACAAGCTCCAGGAAAGTAAGGTGCAAATGCAATAGAGCATTTGCTGGGTGGAAAAAGGACCTTCAGGACAGCCCCAGCAGGCAGGAGAATGGGAAAGAACAGAAAGGCAGGTAGTTCGTCCTGGCATGTCTATCCTAGAAGAAAGGGAGCCAGGCTTAGAGAGCAGAGGCAGTTTCTTCTTTCCTTGTCTTGTGTAGAGCTGCTGTGATAGATAGTGAGAGCAACACTTCCACCTCTGTGTGAGCATGAAGCATGGAAACAGATTCATTTTTACCATGGAGATGTCCTGACAAACACCATTACAGAATTCCTGACTTTGCTGGCAATGTTTTGAGCCTTGCAGCAGCCAGAAGGGAAGGCTCGCCTCCTCTGATAAGCAGAGGATTTCATGAGCCTGTATGAGTGATGTGCCTGAGCCCTGAAGCTGAGCAGGGCTCTGACCACAGCTTGCATGACAGTGACACCTCACAACCTGCCTGCACTTCAAAATCACCCCAGCAGAGACAACATATTCTCAGAAAGCTCAGAGGAATAAAAGGGAAACAACAAAACAGGTTACCAGGACTGAGCTTCCTAAGGGGGAAGAGAAAGTGAGAGACAAAATTGTGCTTTCAAAGGCAACCTGCCCTGAAGGAGCCAAGAAAGGACTTGGTAAAACTGTTGGCACGGATTGACACATCCAGTTGTCACTACCACCCCCTCTCTTATGTTTCATGACCCACAATAGCACAAGCTTAGCACCCAACCAGACTCAGAAGCATATCTAAAGACTTGCTCTAACCTGCTCATCTCTACCATCTAGAAGTTGGGTAAATAATTCTGTTACCATTTTATTAGGACTGATATTGATAGTGATAGAAAGGAAAGACCATGAGCAAGCTGAAACCTCACAGACCCAGCAGGTTTTGGTTTTTGTTCTCAGATATGCCCCTGGGGCAGACACAGGTCAGCATCAGATGGTGGGTGCCACACAGCCTTAGTGGAGACTAACCTGCATTTTAGGCTCCTCAGGGAGATCTAGGAGGGGAAGGCAGCTTATCCCATGGCTGTCTGATATCCCTGTCAAACACATGGTGACAGGTCAAGCAACAGTCCTGGAAAAATAGGGAGGAGCTGGTAAACAGACTGGAAACATTGGAGTGCCTGAGAAAAGGCAGACTTCATAGCACTCAGCAGGAAAACCATATTTGACTGACAAGAAAACAGTGGCAGGGGTGCAGAGGCTTGCCCAAAATCACTCAGGCAGTTACAGATAATTAGCAAAGTTGAGCTTCAAGTACATCGCCTTGTGTTTGGTCCTGCTTCTCCCAAATATGTTGATGTGGTATTAAGGACAGACTGATGGATAATGTCTTTCAGATGCCAGGTCTCCTGTTTAAAGCATGGCTGGTTTTTGTAGAGTTGTCAGCCGCAGCTTTTAATCATGAGCTAAAGAGCTGATTTTCCAAATTAGGATCAAATGTTTACTTTTCTTAAAAAAATTCCCTTTGAGTTCTCCTACAGTGAAATTCTTGCTGCAAATCCCTTAGAAAGGGATTTACCTACCTTCTTTTCCTCTGAAATGCTTCTTTGGGTCTGATATCTAAATTGAATGCTAGAGAAAGGATGTAAACACAAAGCATTTTGAAAGCAACAGAGTTGGTTGGTGAGGTGTTAATATATGATTTCTATTTTCACTTTGAAAAAGAATGAAATGGTGAGCAGGAGCACCAGTGGCCACCTGCACTTGGGACTCTCCTTGTGTGCATGCCTCCATACCCATCCACACATTTTTCTCCCTCCCCCAGAGATATCTGCTGCACCTGGAGACTTCCCCATCCCTTCTACAGGAACAGCATCCAGACTCAGCTCACACTCTGCATTCAGCCCTTTTTCCTGGCAGCCCTCATCAGGCCTTTCTGAGCAAAACTTGTACTACTACTCTCTGCTTCTCTCAGACGTGACTCAAGCACAGACTCACACAGTACAGGGAAAATTGTAGACCTCAAATAAGGTCTTTTCCCACACTTGACTTTCAAAGAAATTAGCCCAGAAGGCTAGTAAATCAGATGAAAATCTAAAGTCAGCATTCTAAATGTCTCAAATTTCTGCCAGCTGGAAGCAGTAGAGCACATACCTTGACCCTGACATGGCGTCCTTTGTACCAGCCTCTCCCTTCTGTCTGTAATCCCGTGACACAAGTTCGTGACAGGAAAGGATTTAAGTAACACTTTTGTGCCAGAGGGTTTGTACCTCTTATGGTACCAATGCCTGACCACAAGACCAACTGTGAACCTATTCCCCTATTTCCCCTCCCTTCTCCACTAATCCTCACTGGCATTTTTACCTGCCTTTTGTGCATGGCACACATGCAGTTTTTACCTGACACACCTTTTGTGCATGGCACACATGCAGTTTTTACCTGACACACCTTTTGTGCATGGCACACATGCAATGAACTCTCCTGGAATAGCATTTCTCCGTTGCACTCCAAACTCTAGCATGGGACTCAATCCTAATCATGTATCGAGTACATTCTTGCACATAGTGAGGCCAAGTATGTTGGTATTAACCTCCTAGCAGCTCCTCAGAGGAGAGAGAGGTGCTGTGCAAGTCCATGAAGACACCTAACAACTGTAGCTGGTAGCACCGGCCTTACTTAGAAGAAATACTCCTAAAAGAGAGGTTAATGGCCACTAGTGAAAGCCCCATTCATCATTATTTTGTGCATTTCTAACAGGAAATAAAGAGGCATTCTGGACTTTCTGTCACCAGATAATAAGGCAGCACTGATCTGAAATGGAAACATCAGAGTCTTAAGCCCTTTCTGAATTCGTTGCCTTTATATTGAAATACAGACAACATGTAGCTGCAGTGCTGCATGCCCCATCCCAACCCCACACACCTTGCAGGGCTGCTGTTCTCTGCACAAGCCAATTGCATTAATGACCTGCACACTGCAGTGTAAGTATATATGCAGACAGATGAATCCAGGGGATTCCACTCCATTATTTGGTCATCTTTTCTCTTAATCCACCACACACTTTTCTTGCAAGCCTATTAGCCACACATTGCATCATCAGTGCCCAGACATGTGTTTGAAGGTTATTTGTCCTAAGTATCAAATGTCAATACATGTAATAAACAACCAACATTAAAAAATGCATGAATTTTCTGTTAAATTGGCTTGTTGCCACCTCAAATAGAGAGATGTGAGCGAACACAGCTTCTCTTTGAAATGCTCACTTGCGACCTTTTCTGCCATTCAGTTGCCGGCTCACCTTGCTTACAGTGAACGTCTTCCCAGGGAAACAGGCAGATTGCTCTTGAGATCTCTCATGTTCCTGATAGCACAGCTCATCTTACTCGCCAAAGGGCAAGACTGTCACCTAAAGGTGGGTTGGGAGATGCCCACTGTCATTCACTCATATGCTTTCTTCTGCACAATTGAAAGGAGACAGAGAGGGAGAATCCCCTCAGAGCTAAAATGTAAAAGGAAACTGAGGCTTATGCCTTGCATAGGAGGAACTTAGGCTTCAGTGATTTTAGCAGATGTCAATCTACTGGAGCAAATCCTTAGTCTTCCTGTATTTTCCCTCACTTGCATTTTTCATATTAACTGTTGATTGGCTGTCTTTAGCTAGAGGCTTTTTTGGGTCAAGAACTATAACTTCTAGTGACAGATCTCCGAGATGCACCTATTAGAGTGCAAGTGACAAGAAATCATTCTGGTGCAAGAACTTAACAAATTCTGAGTTTTTTAAAAAGTTTTTGCATTCTTCAACTCTATTCTTATGCACCATTTGAAGTCAGGGACTGACTGAGCATATGTTAAAGTGCTCTGCTGCAGGAAACCATTTTGGGTATTACTGCCAAATTTCATTCTTCCCGAGCTGACTTTAAACTGGATGGCTCGACAGCTGATGGCAGGACTGTTGCAGCAGCACAGAGCTCAGGGCAGGATAAAAGCCATGAAGTCTAACCCCCTTTTCACATAGATTCTGCAGTCTTTTTTGGTGTCACTGCTATGCATGCAGCAGGTAACAAGTTTCAGTGAAGGCAGCTCAGTGCTTGTTAGAGTGCCAGTTACAGTGTTTGCATATGCATCAGTAACCAGGAGTAATGAGAGCTGGTTTTAGGTCCTGGTGCACCAGGGCTTGCTGTGGCTGAGCATTTCATCTAACTGCTGGGAGGCAGATGTTGCACTTTTACCATCTGGTGGGGCAAAGAAGGACAAAGGTGAAATTTTGAGAAACCACAAAACCCCAGTTATCATGCTTCCTGTATCCTCAGGGTTTAGATCTCCTAAAGAGGTGGCCAGCAAAGGGATGCAGATACATCAGATAACAGTCACATGAGGCTGGAAAAAAATTCATAGCAGAGAAAATCCTTCCCTATGTAAAGATGAGAGAATGAGCATTAGCTTAGTGCCTTCTCTCTCACACTGAGCACTTGAAATCTCAGCATGCAGAGGAGCCGTGGGAAGTGGACTCCTACACTATTTGCTCAAAATATATCCTAAACATGCACAATTTGAAAAAAAATGTGCAAAAATATGTCACATTTTTCAGTGGGGTTTGTTTTTGTTTTATATCCCACAGTCTTCACACTATAAACACAGTAAAGAAAGTCCCAGAACACTCAATCTTCAAACCTTTTCCTGGTCAGTTGTTAATTAATGTTTTTTTAGGGGTTTGAATTTGTGTTTTGGCTTTCTGTGGGGGTGGTTTTGGCTTGGCTTTTTGTTGTGTTGTGTGAGGGCTTTTTTTTTTTCTTTTTTTTTTTTTTTTCCTGTGGAGCTACAGTGACCTCCAGCGGCCAAAAGAAGCCTGTCGCGCTTCTAGGCTTATTTTAGGAAAGGTAAAACTATCCCTGATTATTATCTGTGTGCGACAGGTGGGTCTGGAAATGGAGACGGAAACTGGATCCCTGTACTTCTGGATCAAAGCTGAAGACTAACTATCATCGTTATCTTGAATTAAGTAACAGGAGAAAAGTTTAAAGTATTCATTATCTAGACATTTCTTTAGCTGGTATTCTTTTAATTAAACAGGGTTTGTTTATCTATCTATAAATCCTTCTAGCAGCATCTCTGCATTTAGAGTTTAGTTTTAGAGGGATAAATTTCATGCCTTCTCATCAAACATGAACCCAAGCAGTAAAAAAATCTCATCAAATATTGTAAAGTACAGAAAAGCAAATTCCAAGTTACAAGAATGAACGGCTAAAGTGCAAGAGAAAAGTGCAGAAACACATATATGAAGCTTTAACTACTTTCTGGTACTATAGTTCAACAACTTTATCTATTTCAGCTCCATATGTGTGCAACAGCTTTGTCCAGTCCCATGCTGGACTGATGAACAGTCACGGGAGAAGGGCTGTAATGGTGTAGCTCCTTATAGAGCCCACAGTCTGTTAAATCTTATTCTGTCAGTAGCTCCTGCCTCAGAGTGCAGGACAGATTTTCCAACCAGCACACTCAGCCTCCTCAGACATGGCTTGAGGTGGGAAATTTCGTCTTGTCCACCACTCATGTATGTAAGTGACAATCTTCATTATGGTTTCCAGGTTGCTAAAGTACTCCCATGGTTTCTGAGGATATATACTGATGCAGTCAGTAGCCTGATTGTTGGTAGGCATAAACGAAAAAAAGCCTGGGTTTAAGACAAACTCAAATAATGGAAAACAATTCTTACTGATCCTTTTCCAAGTGGTGCTAAGAAATTTACACATGCATCACCACTAGTGGTAGCACAACCATTTTCTCTTCTGCACACACAGGCTCCCACTCCCCTCCACACAACTACCTGCATATTGTCATGTCCCTCCATCTCAACACTAGATTTCCAGGAAAACCCTCTAGGCCTTGATAGGACAAGTGTTAAAGTACATACAGAAGTTGCACACTTAAAAGGCATAGGAATTCTTTCTTTTTTGTGTCAGAGCTTCCCTACAGGTTCATTCACGGTGCAGGTGATTCACATCAACACATCCCCCTGAGAGATGAGGGGGTCTAGGTTGAAAAAAAGACCAAAGGACAATGAAAAAGGGGTGTTATCAAACTGACATGTCCCAGTAATACCATAAAACTTCAAGATTCATCCATAATGCCTGAAAGGGAGGCAGGAGGGTCACTTAAACAGTGACAGAATCCACTTTGAACTATCATAGTACCCTGTCCCATCTTTGCCTCAAGATGGCAAAGCTTCTGGGTCTTTCAGCTGTAGACAGATACAACCAAGGTCTTCCTGAACAGTCATGTTCTCCAGTTATTTAAAACCCTTCTTTACATCCAATTTTATTAAAATATTATCACAATCTTTCTGTTCATCATTCAGCTCAGTTACAGCTGAGCTTTGGGAGAATGCACTGGCAAGAGACAAACCCATTTCTCAGTGTGCTGGTCTCCTGCATGAACAGATCCCTGATCCCTGGGAGGGAACGCTCAGCCATGCTGGTGCTGTGCATCTCTATTGGCACAAAGTGGCCCTAAACGTGCAAAAAAGGTTCTGTGGTTCCTGTCCTAACCTCTCAGAGCATCAGCACATTTGTGTGGGGATTGCATTTCACAGGAGAGAACAGGCTGCTAGCTTGTTGGAAAAAACTTTTCTGGCTGAGGGAGGAGACACCTGCCACTGTCAGCCTGGATTGTAAGAAAGAGCAGAAGAGTGGCATGAACTCCAAATGCTGAGACAAGGTCAAGTGAGACTTCTTGCATAGCAACAAGGGTACTATCTCTGTTGCAGTGACCCTCAAAAGGCAAAATCCTGTAAAAAGAGACTGAAAAATAGGGTTTGTGTTTCATCAGAGATACAAATGTCACAGGGGGAGAGGAGGAGAGGAGAGGGAGAGGAGAGGAGAGGAGAGGAGAGGAGAGGAGAGGAGAGGAGAGGAGAGGAGAGGAGAGGAGAGGAGAGGAGAGGAGAGGAGAGGAGAGGAGAGGAGAGGAGAGGAGAGGAGAGGAGAGGAGAGGAGAGGAGAGGAGAGGAGAGGAGAGGAGAGGAGAGGAGAGGAGAGGAGAGGAGAGGAGAGGAGAGGAGAGGAGAGGAGAGGAGAGGAGAGGAGAGGAGAGGAGAGGAGAGGAGAGGAGAGGCTTCACAGCTCTAATATATTGAAGAGTTTGCTTTGACCCAGCTTACCTGTTTTTCAGGCAATATCCAAATTTGAGTCTCTGTGGGAACTTCATGGTGTCTGCATCTATCTATAATGGACACAGCTTCAAGGGATGATTATCTGTTTCATACAAATAAGGAATCTATATCTCCTGTAGACATCTGGTATTTGGCTGATGGACAACAATTGACTGAACTCTCTGTATAATATCATAGCCTTATCTCTGAATTGCTGTCTTACCTGGAGAAAAGATTTTCTTGGAAGAAAATACCAATCATCTAATGAACTGGTTGAGTAAATTCTTCTAATGGCTAAGAGAAAAGTAACATACAAAACTAAATAAATAAATAGGATTTTTAATTTCCATGCTTGTCTTCAACATTATCTCAGTGAAATATTAGGTGTTTGCTTGGGGCTGCAAGTATATATCCAGTCCCTTCAGTATTATTTTTGATACTCCTTAGACAATTAGCAGAGAGGCAATGCCTTAAGAGGTCTGCCAAGCCTTCAAATTCACTTGTCATCAGTGTCTCCATCTCTCCATTTATATTACACAAAATTGAAACACCATAGTAATGATCTAGTTTGCTTAAATTATGTATCCCCTTCTCTCATCAAAAAGAAAGAGCAGGCGTCTCTTGATCCAGACTGGGAAGTAGCAGTGCAGGATTTTATGTATTTGTCTAGTGGTTATGGCACTTATTCAAGAAGATAAAGACTGAAGTTCAAGGTTTTTTCATGGACCTAGATGGGAACAATCTCTGCTCTGGTTCTGCATCTGGACTGCTCTGCATCCAGGTTGGTAGGAGTTATGGGATCATACACCAGAGACCCAAGGCTAAGCTTAGCCCTGCATGACGAATGACAAAGCCCTTTCAGGTGGGAAGACACAGCAAGGAGTTTACCAATAACTCTAAATTGAATATACATTTTATATCAAACTTCTATGAGACAGAAAAAAATGGATTAGGCCACACACATGAAAAAGAATCCCAGATCTATTCTTTCCTCCTCTTTCTATACTCTGACATAATTTTTTTCCCAGAGTTATCGCAACCTCTGGTAGTGCTGAGATTACAAGTGGGTATCCTTATGTACTACATAAAAGCCAGATTCCTCTTCACAGGCTCTGTCAGACAATTTGTCTTCTAAAATTTTTTCCTATTATTCAGTTGCTTAAGGCTACTATATGGACTATCTGCTAGGAGGTTACTGAAAAATGGGGGACTAGACTGCAAACAAATTTTGAATAAAGCTCAGCTATTTTACATAGCTCAGCAATAATTTGCATATGATTTCTTTTCTTATCTCTGCAACCTTTTCACAGATTGTTTAATAAATTTTTTTCCAACTGCATTTTCCTGATTTGAGTTTGCTGGGACTCTACTGATAAAGTTCATTTGCAGTATAAAACAGTGAGTTTAACAGCGCACATCAGCTCCAACAAACACATTTTGACTGAAGTTATTTGGTTTCTGTGCTTCTAGGAAAATCTTCTAGATTTCAAAAGTTGAATATTCTGGGTCCAGTGTTTCATCTGAGACAAAATCTTTGAGGCACCTGTCTTGGAGTAGTGGGTTCCACCCATTCTGGGAGACAGAGCACTAACAGAGGGCCTCCACACATTAGGTGCAAACAAAGTTGGTTTCTACCATCAAGAAATCTGCACAGTTACCCAGAGTGTTCATACACTTTTACCAGCTGATACAGTACTGCTTGACTGTTGGCAGGAGCACAGCCAAAATGTAATGACCCTTCTGCTTTGCTGCCAAGGCTGAGCCCCTCGGAGTGCCACAGTCACTGTTGCACACAGGGGTGCAATAATCACAGGCATCCCCACGAGCAACAACCTCTTCTGCTTACATGAACTGCTTTCAAGCTTGAAAGAATGTGAGTAGGGTCAATAACATAGAGGAGGACAGGTGGCCTGTAGCTAATTTGTTATAATAATCATCTGATAATATATAATCTGGGTAATCCAATAAAGTAATCATATCATACTAGAGGCTAATAATCACTAAAAATCAATTAATTTCTCTAGAAAACTCATCTAATTATGGACCTTCTAGGACATAAGCATCCAGAATTTCAATGCATTTGGACCCAATTCCTGGATATTCCCTAAGACTTACTCACTTAAGTAATCCTGATTTACTTCTCTCTTGATTTCCAATTACGTTTCTTCCTCAGAGGTTGTCATAGTCACACTGGTGTATTTTAGGGTCTTCTATTTCAGGTAAGTGGCACAACTGCTGTCTTTAAGAAAGACAGGAAAAGAGGACAAGAATAGGAGTGGATTTGCACTCTATGAGAAGAGATTCAAATAAATCACACCCTATTATCGATTAGACAATGGGTGAGCCAAAAGCTTATGGGTAAGATCTGCTGTAGACCATCCCATAGAGAAAAGATGGTGGGCGAGCCTTCTTTAAACACTCTGAGAAAGCCTCAGGATTGTGGTCCCTGGCTCTCACAAGGGCTTTAATCCTCCCTGATGTATCTTGGAAAAGTAACTTGAAACATTTCAAGCAACTCAAGAGGTTTCTGGAGTGCTTTGAGGTCAAAAATCAATTTTTTGGAAGCAGATACTGGACTGGCCAGATGGGGAAAGTGCTCTGCTGGATACTACTACTAAATACTACTCATAAATAATGGTCTCATAAATAAGGAGAGCCTGTGACTGCATTGACTGCAGCAACCCTGCGATGGGAGCTGTAGGGTCTGGGAAAAGAGAAGGTGACAATTAGAAGAATAAAGATTCTATGACATTAAAAGATATTCTAAAGAATTAGATTTCCCAGGAGAAGGCTTCAAGAAATGAGTAGATGAGATCTCGTTGCAGACAGCCCTGAAGAGCAAAAATATCAAGAGGTTAACTTATATTCAGGAGCAACTTCTGCAATGATGTTTGGTCTATCCTATCATGTGGAAAACCAGAAAGAAGAAAATCATGAAGAAAATTCTACAAAAAAAATAGCATGTATGAAAAGGAATATATTCTGACTGAGCTAAAATTGAAAAAAGAAAAAATACCCAGAAAGTGGAAACATGGATAGGCTACCAAGGAGGAATAAGAGCCATTGCTCAAACAGACAGTGCAGGAGTTGGATGAGAAGAGGCTGGATAAGAAGATATGGATGTTAAGGGTTTTACACAGGAACAGCAGAAGGAAGACAACAGAAAATATGACTTTACTGCAGAGAGGAGTACCATATAAAAAAAGGATGTGACAAAGGCTGAGTTAATCCATTCCTTGGTCTTTACTGGCAAGGCCAGCTCTCAAGATTTTGTTATCTTCCTGTTTAGTGACAGAATTTGGTGAAAGCAGTAGGCATAGGAACAATCAAACTGGGCTCCACCTAATCCCTCTGCACACACAAATCCATGGAACAAGGCAGTGTCTTGAGGATGCCAAGGAAGCTGGCTGAGGTCACTGTAAGAGTGCTATCAGCTCTGAAAGGTGACAGAGGCAGCTCCCAGTCTCTGAAAACAAAAGCAAATATTAGTCCATATCAAAAAAGAACTAGAGGGATGTCACAGACATCTTTTATGAAAAATTCTTTCCTTAGGATTTTTCTTCCTGAGAAGCTGAGAGGCCTCAGGAACAAAATGTAAACAATGATTATCTGCTGCTGTGGAATGCAACAGGTGGGTCTGTGATTGGTCCATGTTGGATGTTTGTAATTAAGGGCCAACCACAGCCCAGCTGGCTTGGACAGAGAGCCGAGCCACAAATCTTTGTTATCATTCCTTCCTATTCTGTTCTTAGCTAGCCTTCTGATGAAACCTTTTCTTCTATTCTTTTAGTATAATTTTAATGTAATATATATCATAAAATAATAAATCAAGCCTTCTGAAACATGGAATCAGATCCTCGTCTCTTCCCTCATCCAAGAACCCCTGTGAACAGGGTCACAGAGGGAGGCTCAAGAAGACCACAGTCCAGTCTGCATCATGCCATCTCCAGGCAGGCTATGCACTAAACACTCCTGGAAGACATTTCCAAGCACATATGTTTGCAAATAACCAATACAAATTTGCTAAGGATCTGAACAAACTAACTGCCCTCTATGACTGTTCCTGTGGAAAAGCAGAACACAGTGCGTTTTCCCTCCATCACTTTATTACATTTTTTTCCCATAGAGGCTTTGTAGCTCAGTTGTAGAGTTGCAGATGGATGAGTGGTTAAAAACTGAATGGGCCCTTAAAATCAAAGCTAGTGAACACAAAAAGCCCATGCATGCAGTCTGTAGGAGCGATGCAGGTTGGGGTCATGGCAGGGACTGATGTCATTAATTTCCATCAGTGGCATGGACAATAGACTATATAAACCAAAATTAAATTACGCCAAACAGGGGAAGGGCAAAGCTGCTGCTGAGAGGGACTTTGGCAGATGGAAGGAGTAGGCCAAGAAAATCCACATAAGGTCCAACAGAGTAGCAGAAGGCAAAAGCACAGGCTTTAACTCATGCCAGCTCATGAGTTGACAACCTAGAGACTGCATCTGCAGGAGAGGAACTGGATGTCCTGATGGACCAGGAGCAAAGACAGTGTTGTAGCCTTGCAGGTGATGCAAGTTAACTGCACTGGCAAAAGTGTGGCCAGCAGATCACTCAAAGTGATCATGACCCTTCCACGTGGCATAATGGTGCCCTGTCTGCAGGACTGTGCCAGCTTGTGGAGCCACTAGTAATTGGAATCTTAACAAACTAAAGAGAATGCATAGGAGGACTGAAACGGTTAAGGGGCAGGAGGAAGCAAAAGGCTGAGAGCACTAGGCTTCTTCAGCCTGAGTGGTGGATCTCATAGCTGTCTGCTGCTACATAACAAGAGGGTTATAGAGAAGATGAAGCCACAGGTGCATTGCAAAACAACAATAGACAGATGCCCAGTTGTAGCAAGAGAAATTCCAATTGGATTTGTGAGATGGGGAGGAAGAAATTAACGAGCTGCTCAGGTGTATTGTGCAATCTTCTTTCTTCAAGATTTTCATGTACTACTGGAGAAACTGAGCAACGTGTTCAGACTTTGAATCTGGCCCAGATGTGAGCAGAAGGTAGGACTAGATAGCCTTCAGAGGTGCCATCCAACCTGAATGATTCTGAAATTCTAGACTATCCAATACAATTTTTGCATTGTATGTTTGGATGGCTTAACTATGCAAATGGAAAAATTGTTATTTTATTCTGACCTATTGCTGAGTGCTTATACTTTTAGGATGTTTATAATTTATCTAGAGTGGCTCAGAAGTATTTGTTTTTATGCAATAATAAAATTAATTTACTTTTTTCCTTAATGTAAAGAATTCAAACAAGGTGGAGCACAGGAAATATTTTTACTGTGAAAGAACTTTGATACTGGACTTTCCCCTGTGAGTGAGGTTTAAATCCCTTGACATTTAGCTCAATTTCCTCTTTGCTTTACACTTGTGCAACAACATTTCCCTGAAGTCACAGACCTATTATAAGAATGAACATGTCAGTTTCTTAATTACACCCATGGAGCAATGACATCTTGACAGTTTCTTTCTTTGTCACTGAACTTAACTTGAGATCACCTCAAGGTTACCAGTGCAGTAGCAGTGGCTGAATAGGGAAAAGTCCTGCACCATTCAGGTCCCCAGAGTTCAAAGGGTGTTGGCTGAATTGGTGACTTTGAAATTGGTGACTTCTAAATCCAATTTAGGTTTCAAGGTCCTGGGTTGTTTGGTATATGTACCATGGGTTGTTTGGTATATGTACTACGTCTTCAGATGGCTGATTCACCTGACATACTGATTGTGACTGGAAATGAAGATCCATTCAGGAGGACACACCTGGTGTTCTTAGGCCTTTTTTGCTCACCTAGCACTGACTAGTGCTTGTATAATGACCAGTGTGCGTTGTGCATCATTCAGATACCATTTGGGCCAGGGGTAGTTATTTGAGTACTTTTAGCAGTTGAATTTCTTAGGCTGGGGCTCCATTACTGCTTCTAAATGAAAATTAGGTTTGCACAGTAGATCTCTACTGCAATTTGAATAATTTTTCCTAAATTTTCAGCAGCTACAGCATTTTCTTACAGTTGTTATAAGAGGTAAAAGCCCAAGTGGGTGGGTGTAATAATGCAAACAAAACCAAATAACTCAGAGCTGCAAAACTGAAATTCAGCAAGAGAGAGAGAAAACCAAAATATGACCATATGGAAACTGTACAATGTTGAAAATGTTTGTTTAATTCTGAGAGGGAAAAGGCAAAGATTTGTAAAAAACCTTGATGAAAATATAAAATAAGCAGCAAAGCAAATCACTGTAATAATTCTACATACACTTTATTCAAAAAGAACCCTTCCTGAAAATATATATGCACTTGAAAAACATATTGTTTGTGGAAAATTTTGCAAATACCATCAAGTTACTTAAATATTCTGCTGCTCTTAGGTTGAAATACATAAAACCCATGGAATGGATTGAACCTATACCTATACATCCAAATTTATCTCTTAAATTAGTTTGATTATCATAACACACTATAAGAGACTGTAAAAGCCTACCAGCATAGGAAGATTCTCTGGCATTCTTTAAAAGTGGAGCTCTTCCACCCACAAATTTAACTGACCTTCTTGCCCCCTGACTTTCAGAAACTGCAGCTACAAATACCATCTGTATTAGCAATATAATGCACTGAATGACAGTTTGATCCTTTATCTGAGCTATTAGAACAAAGAATAAGTGGTTATTAAAATTATGGCTGACTTGAGGGGTCAGTAATACTTGACATTTATGTGAGACATTCTCAGAGAGCAGAAATAAACTCCAAAGGCAAATGCCAAGTACAAGCTCACCCTCCACTGGTCATGGCTAATAACCTGCCCGTCACAGCAGAGGACAAAAGGTGCCTGTACAATAGAGCAGCCAGTCACCAGAGACTTCCCAGGAAGTTTCACACAGCAGTGCTAGGCAGACTTGTGAGAAAGAGAGCTGATGTTACATTCCAGTACATATTAGCAAGCTGTTGGGCCTAAAGTGCTGAATCCTGACTTGATTTGACAAACATATCTCCTGTAGAATTCAGCAGGAGCTCAGCAGGGGTCAGTCTGTGGCTCAAACAGGAGGGCTAGTCAGCAGGACAGCTATTTAAAAGTGATCACACTCAACGGCTTTGCTGTAGTCTTCCTCTTTTGCCTTCATCATTTTGGAGTTCCCAAGATCATTTCACTCATTATAGTGACAATCCACTTATCTATGAAACATTTGTAGACTGAGATGCCCTTTTGCATACAAGGATTATGGTTACTATTGCAGAAAATTCGATGATTGCAAACAAGTTTTAAGAGGAAGGAAGCAGGGAGAGGAAATCAGGCAATGGCAGAGATCCCTATTTGTTTCTTTATTTGCTTACACTAAACTGTTTCTATTACACAATGTAGAAAGAAAATTATTTCCAAATATTTCCATTCTGCAGTCTGTTTTTCTACAGCTGTAATTATCTAAGGACATAGGCACAGTAACTTCTGTAAAGAGAGATAATACTCGCTGTCAGCTGGCATAGAGTCTAATTTTCTAGCTATACTGATTGATACAATAAAGGATTCTACCTCTACGAATTTTGTCACAGGAAATTTACTGATGAGCATTAGATTTTTCTCTAATAACCTCCAAGCCAAAATCTCACATGTGATTTCTCAGCAGGAGAGGTAAAAAATAGACTTAACTTCCTTTCTTTTCACTTTGTTTCTGGGCTAAGACGTGCTACGTTTGCTTTAGTTTTATCCTAGGGTCACCATTTGTGTTTCACCAAGGATGCCCTAGCATATACAGCTCCCAATGGAAAAGTTTTGCAGATCAGCCTCTCCTCTCTGCAACATTTCACCTCTAACACCGGGCACCAATGTTCAGCTGGGACAAAATGTACATTCCACATCACATTTACCATAGTTCTGCCCCAGACTTTTGCCAGAGTAAATAAGTAACATGCATCTGCCACAATCAAAGATAAAAACAATAGTATGTTCAGGAAGTCAACCAAAAAAAAAAAAAAATAGAAAGCTCCTTGAGAGAATACAAATAAGAATTAAAAGATAAATTCTGACAGTCCCCAGAGCTTCCACATTACTAGGGCAGTTGCCTGCTACCATAGAGGTGATAAACCTCTCTTCTCTAGCCTGAAAGAGACTTGAAGGCCTCAAATCAACTACAAAGAGAATCAGAAAATATGGTGTGAGGAAAGAAAAATTTTATTATCTACCCAAAAGAAAACTCTTGGATAGGCCACTGAAAACAGGAGCATGCAGTGCTGAGTGGCTAGGAGGAAAGTATTTTGTTTGCCCATACTAAAAATACAAACAAATCTCTAAGTCTATCCATGCCGCAGCCCCACCATGACAAGCTGATTTAGTTTTCTGTCTCCAGCCACCAGCAGCCAGCAGTGCAAAGCTCCTTTCCTGATGGCCACTCTCCTTTTTCCATTGTTGCTCCCTCAGGTTCAGATAACTGTCTATTTTTTGGAGGAGCAGAGCTCCAGACCAAGAATTAAAAGTGTTTGTAAAGGGCAGCTGGTTGTTGTATGCTTCTAATACAAGACCTTTGTTCAAGCAACAAAACATTTAAATCCCTCTTGCCTCATGTGGTCTGTGTGTTAAAGAATCCTTAAATTTAAATTTAAAAATGAAAGCATAATCATTACATTAAGAGTAATTAATGTATTCTATCACTTTATCACAAAAGTGTGTTTTCCAGGTGGTGAGATTTTTTCAGCTAATTTAATGTCCTATTAAGAGTATTCAAAAGAAGGATTAAAATGATAGTGAAAATGGGGAAATATCAGATTTAGCACCAAAACTTTTAAATACAAAGATTTATAGTCTAAAGTTTTAAATAATTGTTCAAACTTATAAGAGGCTGTTCAAAGCTGTAATTGAAAACATCTGGAAATATTCATTATATGACCCATAACAATCATGGTAAGACTTGTAAAAGTTATTAGAGTTGTCAACTTAGCATATAAAAGTCAAGACAATGTCACAGATATATCTCTTCTGTGTATATCACTATTGGCAAATTGAATTTAGGAATTTATAGGAATGCACTAGGAATTTGATGATTTGTTATACCTATGTCTAGAAATGTCATTCATGTAAGTGTCAGCAGCTACTAAAATGGAAATTATTAAAGAGAGAAAAAGCTGCAGAACAGCTGCAACTGTCACCTCCCTATATCTCTCTTTCAGATCTTCAGTTTGGAGGGTCTGGCCTTCATTCTGCCCTTCCTCATTGCTTTAAACAACGCTATGTTCAAACTGGGAAAATTAGAAATCATCTCTAAGTCAAACAGTGTCTGAAATCTGTCCACAAATCGGTTCTCATTCTCCAGCCTAAACTTCATGGCCCACAGAATAACAGTATCATTCTTGCACAAGTGATCAAAAGTTAGGAGGAGTTCATCCAGGAATGGATGGTGGTAAACTACATCAGCAGCCATAATGTAGTCAAAGTGACAGGAGGACCTAGGAAAGTTCTTTTCCAGATCAATTCCCCAGGACAACTCCTTAACACAAGGCTGGTGTTTGCATTTCTGCTTTGTATTTTGGAGAATGTTGTACTGAAGGTTTCCCAGTAGTTCTGGCAAATCTGTGGCAGTCACAAAGGCACCTGTGACACAGAGAAAACAAATACAATATTTGAATATACATCAACACTTGAGTAAAAGCCCATTCACAAAAGCCATTGCACAATTAATTGGTTTTATCAGGTAACTTTCACTGAGGGCAATAAGAAAATGCAGATGCTCCCAATAACTCTTAAATATTATGTTTAAAATAAATATTTTCTTCGTTGTAGTTCTACTCTACAGATTGCCATCTAAATGCAGCTGGTGGGGAGAAATCAGATACTTACTGTATCTTGATATCACATTGGTTAAAAGTACAGTGGCTGACTAGGGATTGATGAACACCCATTACTGAATCCAAGAAGTCAGCATGAGATTTGAGCATTACTTCAGGTTCTTCCCTTCTCAGACAAGAAGAAGCTTTCTCAGACTACCAAAAGCTAAAGTTCTGTTAAAATGCAGAACCCACTGACCTGGATTACTCTTGAAGATGAATAGGGTGCCATGAGAGAAAACACAACAATGTCTGTAGCAGAGAGATCAAGTTGCTGAAGGAAAATACTGAAACACAAATGGATAGAATTGGATAGAAGGTGACCTGGCATCCAAGAGCTGTTTGGTCAAAGGAAGGGGATGCACTGGTCTTACCTACATCTGGCTCAGTCTATTTGCCACTGATACCCTGCAAAGCCACTAATTTTTTATTTTGATCCCCAGTTTAGCATGGTTAATGACAACATATCTACTGGGACCTCCTTTATTGTATCAATAAACTCCCAGAAACAAAAAAAACACCAAAGCATGTTTCCAATCAAGCCTCAAGAATTTACTGTTTCTTGCTCTTGGAAACTCTCAAACAACAGTCTCTTAGAAGAACTAAGCCACATCATTTGTCCTCCACTATTCATCTGAGAGGTGTTTCCAAGAGCTGAAGAAAAATATAACATACTCACCCAGCAAACTGGCTACTATGGAGACCAAGCCAGTTCCAGCTCCAATTTCAATCACATTTTTGTCAACCAAATTGCATTGTTTAGAATGAGTTTCCAAAAAATAACACAAAACAAGAGCCTGTAGGGGAGGAAATCCATGAACATACTGAATAAAATAATGAACTGAATCCCTTTACTAAATATGAATTGTCATTTAAAAGCATGCAAAAAAAATTGTTGTCTGTTTAAATGAGCAATATTCATTCAAGCACTGTCCCTAAAGGACCACACCTCACCATGATCTTTGGGCTCTATAGGTCACAAAATACAAAATGCTTCTATATAGGTCTGTGAATTATTACAGACAGAAGGAGCAACTACAATTAGATAATCTGTCAGAACACATGACAAGTTCTAAAATTCCAGTTACCAATTCCTGCTTATAACTGGACTTACTTCTGGTTGAGATAAAATATGTCCTTCACAAAAAATCTTGATATGAAGACTGCTTCTGAGAGAAAATACCCAAGAAGCCTTGTTAAGTTCTTCCAATAGTCAATTATTAATTATTGTTAGGGTTCAAAAGGGACAAATAGATTTACCCCCTTTTATTTTGGCTTAGCTTGTTTGCAGTTTCTATTTGCTTATCTTGTTAGGTTTAGCAAACTCTCATAGTAAATACAGCCACAAAGATCATCTACAACAAACTCTTCACACATGTATATATAAAGTGATTAGCTGATCAGTTAAAGTGATTAAAAAAATCTTCTTCAGTTTTTCTGCCCTATCTCACACTGACCAATGCATTTTAGTTCACTGGTGAAATAGAAATTGCTAATTTTATTTCTCTCATAAAGATAGTTTCCATATTTACTTCCATATCTTTCTCAGACTTTGATAGCTATTTAATTTCCATTGACAAATAAGATGATTGCTATATCCTTTTCACAATACAGATGACCATTTGGAAAGGCAATCATTAGCAGCCTGCTCTGGCACAGCAAAATTAGTTTTGCTTTTAAGTAATTATGAATGAGAAGGAAAGGAACAGTGACCCAGTGTTAACATGCTGGAAAGTAAAACAAAGGGGTTTTTTTCTACTTCTTAATTCAGAGCACAGAAGAGAAGGTAATCCAAACTTACATATATCGTTCAATCAACAGCACTTTGATATAGAAATCAGTCTTTGAGAACCAGGAATAATTAAAGTCAGGTCCTAAAGACTGGGTCTGATATTTGACATTATATTGACATTATATTTGACCTTACATTAGGATTTCCTCCTAGATACATTAATTCCTATAATTCCTTCCCTCAGGGTTTTGCCGTATTCTATTGTAGAAACTGGCTGGCATAATCAAAGTTTCTGAAAGTCAAATCAGGGAAACTTTGAAATCTGCATTCCTTTCCATGAACCATGCAGAAACTTTACTTTCCATTAAGTTTCTGCACTCTTGAAAAATTTGGCTGCAATTTTTCAGATGATTTCAAGTACAGCTAGATGGAAGTGGAAGGGAGAACATCAAGAGACAGAGATCGAAGGGTTGTCTTCCTTCCACAACAAAACTGGCTAAGCCCTTCCAAAAAAAAAATATGTTTTTCAGTAAAGTCCATGATTTTGTGCAAATAATTGGTAGTCAGCCAAACTTTCCATGAAGACATACACTGAGGTCACCAAAACATATAGTACAGATGACTGGTCCAGGTCTCCTAAAACCAGGAATATCATTTGGACTTCAAAGCAGAAGAGCAGGACAACTATCCTCAGCTGAACTACAGTCATACTTCTAAAAAGCAGTGTGATCCTAGGAGGCTGAGGCTGTTGGGAAAGAAATGGAGCATCCTGGGTCTCTCCTTTAGGGACACAAATTTCATCATGTATCATGGCACCTCCCTGGAGATTTCTCTGTCTTAATTACTTCAAAACAGTAAGTTTGCTGCATTGTACATATTCAAAACCTGAAGAAGAATACTTGTATGGTGAATGTGTTGATAGTTCTTATATCAAGAGCCAAGGACAATGGTTCTCTCCAACTAGATTTCCAGCTGTTTAAGAAACTGAAAGCTCCAGCTGAACATTTTCCCATGTCTATGTATTAACAAGGTAAATTTGTTCCTTACATGAGTAGGTTGAATAGCTTCTATGAGTGATAACACCTTGTGAGCTTGCATCAGAGCTGTTTCTGCAACATGGATCTGCCTGCTACACAGCCATCTGTATTTATAAAATGTACAGAAATGCAATCATCATAACGCTGCCATATTTGTTTCAAAACATGCTTGTGATTGGCTAATAGGATTAAAAGCTACTGGCAAGCAAGGAGGGGACACAGGATCATACACCTTGGGTGATTAGGGCACGCACAAGAAATACCAAGTAAGCTTTGAGAAGCATAAATCCACACAAAACCAAGTTAAATTCAGGTTTGGGATTTGCAGAACAGAGACAGAGAAGCACAGAATTATTTCCTTGGGTTTATAACATATAAAAAAGTATATTTATTATACAAAATAAATCTTAAAATGCTAGATGGCTCCAAAAATGAAATATAACTATACTACAAAAATATTGTACCGATGGCCAGACGACTGCCCCGTAACAATCAGTGGCTTCTGTAATTTTTATCTTGTGGCCAGCAAAGTGAAAGCCTTCCCAGGTCTTATAAGCTATATGGTCAGGAAAAAAACGCCTCTCCATGATTTCTGCAACTATCTGTTCATCTTCTTTTTCCCCTGGAAGCAAAAGCATAAAAGGTCAAAGAGACTGAGAGGACTGATAATAAAACTACCAATTCATATTGAAAAGCTGATTTGGAAGCAAGAAAATAAATTACACCTGTGAATAAAAAACATTTCGCCATTAATGGTTAGCATGGTACACAGCTATTCTCCTGAATTCTAATTGAAATTTTCAGTGTGACTAAATAACTTCTTTCATGTCTCACTGAAGCAGCCAAGTTCATAAAAAGTAAAGAAGGGGATTGTTAGCATACATTGTTTTCCATTTCAGCAACCCAAAGGAAATTTTTAAACCTTTTCCCTTCAAGAACAGCTGCCCTAGTAAAGACACTCACAGCCTTATGCACCCAGATTTTTCATTATTCTCCATATCCTTTTACTGTTCACTTTCCCCATATTTTGGCTCTTTCTGACAGTAAACAAAAGGAGCCAGAATATCATTTATAAGTCTGTCACAAAACTTGTGAAACAGATCCTAGCAACACAAATTATGACAGACAGGAGTGAAAGCACTCGTGTTGTCAGGAAAGCTTATCCACCCACCCCAACAGAGCCCTGTCAGAGGGATTCTTTCCAGTTGGCTTGATATCCTGAATGCCATCCCTGTTGCTAAGCAAAGAATATTTATGATAGCTAACAAAATCCTGGATAACTGTTCTAACAGAAGAGGATTCATTCCTTTTTAGAGGAATACCAAGCTAGTTTCAGTTTTGCCATCATCACACAAAACTGCACCACAATGTCAGAAAACAATATGTAAATGAAACTGTCTAGAGCATTTTCTTAGCAAAGTCTAGATTCATTCCAATTTTCCATGGGAATTTTGCTTTCATAGCCAACTATGGTCTGTTGGCAAAACAGTGAAAGAAAAACATGTTTACAAGCTACACCTTCTAGAAAGCATGCTAGAGATTTAGATAACTCAGTTACCACCTTGTCCAAAGCAGAGTTTCTGTATCAAGCCTGCAGCTCCCATCAAAATCACAGATATTAACTTTGGGATCTGCTGGCTCTGGAAAATGAAACCATTTATGCTTTCATCAACAAAAAAGACTTTGCTCTACTGAAGATTCTCCACATTTTCTTCCCCCTTGAATCATTGTGGTCACAAAGGACATAAAGACCCCAAGTGTTGTCATTTATATTGCCATATGCCTCAGTATTTTTATTATGATAACTTATGGACAAAGTCTCCCTTCCTTCCTTGTTGCAATGAACAAAAGCAGGGGTGAACAAAGAAAAAGATTATAGCACACAAAAATGCATCATGAAGTTGCTCAAACTTATTAATGAGTGCTTTAAGCTTGTAACTCAAATTTCAGCATCACGGGAAAATAGAGAATAGCAGCAAACAAGGAAGAAAAACAAAAAGTATTTGAATTTATGTTGACATTAAGACACAAAAACCCAATTAAAGCTGACTAACCAACCACAGTACTCATAGAATCTATTGCAGGGGGGAGGAACCCTAATCACAGGATACAGCAAAATTAAAAATAATATCATGCATATACTGCTAGGGGAAAAAATGTTTTCATAAATTTTATATTAATATAGATAAAATAAAATGCCCAACATTGAAACTATGATATTTTAAGATGCTGGAAAACAAGTAGTATGTGTCAGCCTCTTCAAGCCTCTGATGTTAATCTGGGAGAAAACACATGCATCACTGTGCCTGTAATCAGGGTGCTCTTGACAAACATGAGCTAAGTGCCAGGGAAATGCTGCTTCAGGACAAAATTAATCTTTCTCTTATGAAAGAAATAATAAAAAGCTGTCTTATTACACATATCATAAGTGTATTTAATAGATAATCCTGTTTCCAAGCATACCAGATACAGCCTGCTTTTAATCTTCTCCCATTGCTTAGAGCAGTCTGATCTTGTTCTGTGATCATTACTAGCTGTGGAAGTAAAAGCTATTCTTTCTATTACCTTTCAATTACAACCATTTTTCTTGATTTTCCTCCCTTGACATCTGTTTTGGATCCAATTTTGTTGAGAAGCTGGTAACTTATTCGGTCTTAACTTATAAAGTTCCTACGAGAAGATCTATAAAACTTTAGCAGTATTACAGCTGCCCCTGTAGCTCCCAATAAACATTTCCCACTTATTCCCTGCAGGATCAGCAAACTTCCTACTTCAGGTTTGCATAGCACCTACACTAACAGAGTTTGTAAGCCACTGCTCTCTTCCTGAGCATTGTCTATACCCCTGAAAGAAGAATCCCAAATCTGCTGGTCAATAACACCTCTGGAATTTTTGAATTTTTGCCCATCTTATCCTTTTGGTAATCTTCCAGGTAGCTTATCTGGAGAAGCTTACACTCTTTTTTTCCCTTTAAGAAAACACTACTATTTGAAGAATCAAAAATAATATCTGTTTCATCAGAGTTACCATATGTTAGACAAGGCTTGAAGGAGAAACTTTATCAGAACCAGGACGTTAATGATCCTGACAAAGAGTACTGACAAATAAGGAGTGCAGAGTTTTAGTCAGATTCACTTATTCTGTACAAGTTTCCCTTTGAACAGCAAGAAACACTCCTCTACTGCTTCTTATCTTTCAGAACAACTTCTTGTGGGAGTGCACAAAAGAAAATAAGTTATTTTTTCTATAATTGCCCTCAAAGCACTGAGAATAGAAAAATAAAGGACTAGCAGGAAATGTTTCAAGTGACACAAAAATTGTTGTAAGAGTAAGGAAAATCCAAGTGAGATGAAAACTTTTAATATCTGAAAACATTAAGGAAATTCTGCTGGTACTTTGATCAAACTAGTTCCTTGATAACAGGTGTAAAAAGCTGAAAGGGAGTTATTCACCTGGAAGTGTTTATCTCTGTGTTAGTGAATATTCTCTTGTTCAGAAAAAAAAAAAGCTCTGAACTTATGAGTCAATGAATGGACTCTAATGACATTTTAAACAAAAAGAGATTACCCATCAGTAGAATAGGGTAGGATAAGAGAAGAGGAGGCTTTAATGACCTGGCTATCAATTCTTGTAAGAATGGAAGTGCATAATGGGAATTTCCAGCAATACTACTGGAGCACAGATACTGAACCATCAGAACTGAAAAGTCTGCCAAGATTGGCTCCTCCCGTCTTCACAGAGACAGAAAAAGACAAACACATAGGTTGTGTTTGACAAGACAGGTTTGCCCTCACTCTCTTCTTTGATGTGGAGAAGTGTGGAAGTGGCATATACACAGAACTATTTTCTTCAGCCTATTCATCTGTTTGCATGAGCAAATATAGAAGCCACTGGAGTTTCTAATCTTATTTACAGTAAGTTGAGGCAGTTTGATCCAGTTAAGATAATATATAGAAATTGAGATCATTTTTCTTACTGAAACAGAGAGATCTCCTTTGTCTTGAATTTGTCTACAAAAAGTTACCTCTGTAGATGCCCCAAATCCTTCAAGAATATCTTCAAGCCTCTTAAGACTTTTTGCCTAATAGGTTATTTACTTTCAGTGTTCTTTGGAATATTTTAGATAAAACATCGCTTATTATATAAGTCTAACATCTTTGGAGCATGTTCCATGAGCTCCCTTGATTTTACATTAATGTCAGGACTGAGGGAAAACCTCATGTACTGTTGACACATCTTGCACTGAATCAACTACTTCAAATAGCCTAAACATCATTCTCAAAGGCTAAGCAACTGAAATGCAAACAAAGTTTTCCAAAGAGATGTACAAATCATGTGGAAAACTGGAGTTGTGAAGTCAGAGGCAGATTAGTTAGAGAAATGTGTGTCAAGCTCCAAAATCCTGTGTAGGGAACCAGAGGATCTTGCTGACACATTGACACGTCATGTTAAACAACTGTTAAAATGCTATGTGTTAGAGCAAAAACCTAAGTAAACAGAATGATGTGAGTCCTGCTAAGAGAAAGCTGAAGTCCTTCAAGTAGGGAAAGAAAGGTAGAAAGAAAATAACAGGAAATAGACCAGGTCAGAACAGAAAAAATTGCGAACTGCAGCATCTTTTTTCTTTAAAATTAAGGCAATCTTTGTGTGCTCAATTTTGCTTAGAATCAGTAGAAATATTACCTTAGAAACAAAGTACATGATCAGCTATTTACACCACTTGTCACATAAAGTCTAGATACCTGAACTAAAACATAGCTAAAAAAGTAAAAGGACCTTTCCACCATGAAAGCTGTGAAGAATATAATAGCACTCAATCTCTCCATTTTCAGACTCATTCACAAAAAACACACAAAACATACTCCAAGTACTTTGCTAGAGGATTAGAAAAAGGATTCATTCAGAAAAAAATATTTTCACCCATTGATTCATGGGAACAGCCTACAGGGAAGAAAAAAAACTTATTAGTCTCTTTCAAGTGTTGGCCTGACTCTGCTTAATTTTAGGAGGTCAAATGGTGTCACAGCCCAATGTCATAAGGAAATAAGATCCAGTCATCTGCTTCTCGCCTGCTTTGATGGATTTTCTCCAACTGGCAAAAGGAATGAAATCCAAGACTTTAGTATGAGCTTGCCCTGACAAAGTTCACCCCTACAGCAGCATATTCTCCCATCTTCAGAAGGAGTATACTTTCACCTGTTGAGTTTAGACTTAAAGTTTACCATTTAGACTTGTCCTTACAAATATTTTAATACCATGCATCAACAGCTGTGAAGATGATTCCTCTATGACTTGCCAGCAATTGAGAAGTCAGTCCTCTGGAAAGGAGGACTACTTGTGCTGATATTACTGATTGAGTGGTGCTAGAGAGTTTCCAAAAGATTCCAAGAATTCATAACATCCAGGACTTTTCAGATCACCCCCCACTCTGGACACACAGGAGCAGAGTCATCCAAACTGAATGTTTAAAGATGTGTTTTATTTATATAATGTGGAAATAATATATATAATACATATTGTTTATATTAAAAAATTATATTGTCACTATCTATATATCCCAAAGTCAAGAGGATACCTGCTAAAAGATCAGTAAGGGAACAAATCTGCAAGTAGTTCTGTGACTGTAAGACATGACTGGAGAAGAGTGAGATTACTCCACTGATAGAAATTATCCAAAGGTATCCAAATAAATCCATATGGGGATTTCCAATGTCTCACACCAAATTTTTCCTAAAACTACAAAAATGGCACAATAGTAAGGGACTTTGGAGTCTCAGAAGTTTTACTGAGTTACTGTCATGTCAGGATCAGAGCCCTTGTCCTACAAGCACTACAGATGGCTCCATGGAAACATACACAATCCTGAATCACAATGCAGTCCCTAAATTTCAGCCAGCATCACTTTAGTATCTTTATTTCATTCCACTTATTTCTATTTTATTCCATTTCAGCCTAAGGGCTCTCACAGGAATGTGTTAGGAGGGAAAGCTAATCATGCTCTTGACTTCACAGAAGTCAGATGTAACCTACACCTTTCTAAGAATATAAAGCAAAGTACCATTCCAGTATGTCTAAACTGCACAGTTAATTTTTCCTTACTTCATCCCTACCTACAAAAAGGAATATCATCGTGCAAGTGTAGACATTCCACTACATTCATTACAATGAATGTCTGCTGGAGTGATGGCAGTGAAGGTGTGTATTATATAGATTAATCTGAGATACCATGTCAGGGTAACAAAATATTTGAAACTTTATACTTTGAAGTGCAGAAATACAAAACTGCAACTCACAGGCAGACTCTTCTCAGCCAAGAGACAAGATGCACTTAGCCCAGAGCATGAGGACACAAGAACAAGAGAAGGGCTTGCTCACAGTATCCAGTCAATGTATTTACCCAGATTTGAGAGCTGTGTTTGCAGTTTCAAATTTACAACACTGATATCCCAGCCCTGTCCAAGTCAAAGGTCATCTAAAAACCATTAAATGGCTGAAAATAGAAGTACTGTAGTCATTTTATCTCATGAACACATAATGAATTCAAGTTTGCCAAGTCCTTCCCTTGTTACTTCATCATGTTTGTCTGTCATTGAAAACATCTCCAGGTCTAGGCTCAGAAGCTATTTACTTTCTAAAAATAAGTAAATTAAGTCTCTTTGACTGCAAAGCAGACTCTGTTCTTAAATTAGATGGTCTAATATACATTATAAAAGGCAGCTAACTTCCAGACAGATAGGAAGAGACCTTAAAAAACCCTGTCAGTATTCAGCTACCAATAATTCTTGATTTCTAAAATATTCCTTTGCATAAAGGACCTGAACACCAACCAAACCATACCACTTTTCTTATGTGGAAGTTGAGATATATTATTTATTGTCAAAATGCAACTACCGCAAAGACTAAAGAAATTAAAATAGGAAAAATGGGCACATGGCTGAGAGGGAAGAATAAGTTACCGACTTCCCTACAAAGGTCATATATGCATTGATTATTTGAGTGTTGCCTCCAACTTCTGTTCTGTCCATACACAAGAAGTTTTCATTTGAGTTTAGCAATGTCTTAAGCTGAAATAGTGCATCTACTTATTGAGGGGAGAGAAAGACAACAGGGAAGTGGTAAATTAATATGATAAGCCAGCAGGAAACCAGGATTGCAAGAATCATGCTAGAAGGATAAAACCAAGGAAAAGTCCAACTACAAATCAGGCACTCAGTTGTGAAGAGGCAGACTTGGGGTCCATACTCAGGCCCCAGGATGTTTTTCACATTTTATAACAAAGTCTTTGAAGTCAGTGAAAAAGCGTCAGTGCCGAAGAGAATGAGAGAGAAGTATCTCTAGAAGCAACCCAGGAAATATGAATGAGGTGCTACATCACTACCTCCTCCCAGCTGAATTATCTTAAATTGTAAATTACAGGGTTAGGATGCTTTTCACTTGGCTCTATTCCAAATATGTCCCATTTAAGGCACCGCTCTGGACTCCACCAAGATGGATGCTTGAAATGATGGCAAGAATTGCCATCAATTAGGACATCTGTCAGGCACGGCAAGTAGAAGGAGTGTGTCCCTTCTAAAATGTCAGGATTTACGAGAAGGTTACTAGGTCAGCACTTTCTCAGATATTTATGGATTAAAAACTGAGCCATGGTCGAGTGAAGCGAGACGATGGACTGTCAAGGACAAGTGCACCTGGCAAACTTGTTCTTTTGTCCCAGAGATAAAATTATTCTGGGGTGAATTTACATAATGCAACTAGGGTAAAGTAATTTAGTTTCCCAAGAAATTAAGACAGGAGTGGTAGCATCTGGTCTCAGAAACATTTAGCCAAGGAGAGTTAAAGCTATGTGAGAAAAGAGAGACATCTAACAATGCAGGTGTGGAGAACTGATTGTTTAAAGCCACAAAAGGAATGATCAGACTGGGTGAGGACTGACCTGTGAACAGAGAACCAGTAGTAATGGGAATCATGAACAAAAATAAGGAGTTTTAAACTGGAGAATGTATGACAAGTAAATTAATAAGCAAAGGGGAAGGCACCAAATATAAAGAGCTGAGACTGTGAGGATGGTGCAACACTGGAAGAGGTTGCCCAGAGAAATTATGGATGCTTCATCCCTGGGAGTATTCAAGGCCAGGTAGGATGGGGCTTTGAGCAATCTGGTCTAGCGGAAAGCGTCCCTGCCCATGGCAGAGGGTTTATAACTAGACGGTTTTTAAGGTCCTTTCCAACCCAAACTATTTTCTGAGTCAATGATCCTGTGACTGAAACTTGCAAAGAAACTGAACTGGAATAAGAACCCTGAGAAATAGATTTTGAGACTGGGCAGGTGAAATAATGAAATAGGAATGGGGAAAGCAGTAGGGAAAAAGGATGAGAACAAGGAAGGCACAGGCTCAAGCGGGCAAATCTCCACGCATCAGGTTCAGCACCCTTCCATCTCTGGTATCTGGCACAGAATTTAGGATGGCAAAGTCTGAAAAGATATCCAATTCCTGTCCCCTCATTCTCTTAGATTAATGTTTATAGACATGGAAGAGAACAACCTGGCTCTACACAGACCACAACCCAAAATATTATGAAAAATAAAATATTTATTCAAATGTCCTCCTTTTGCACTCAGCTGTAGAACATAACTAGACCCCATCACAAAACATATGCATTTGTCCTAATACCTCGTTTACTCCTGGTAACCACTAAAAAGGGGACTATTTATAAAGCTTTAGAATCCTCAAAGATGTGCAGCCATGAAAGTATTTAAGAGAAAACACTGCCAACAGCCCCTGAAGGTATTTGAAGGTAGGGTCTGAGGCTGTCTAGACAGAAATCAGGCTTGTAATAACCAATTCTCCTAACTGACAGCCTGTAAACAAACCTGCCTGAAAAGCTTGATCATAGTCATAGCTTCATTCCTTGGAACCAGACACAGGCAAGTAAGTAACTGGAAGACAGATGCCAGGCACCAGCAGGAAGCTTCCAGGACAAAAGCATGCAGGTATAACACACTTGAAATACCTTGTGCATTGCTAGCATACTACAACAGTCCTATCTGTAGCATTTTCTGTACCAATGCCATAAACACAGTTCTTCAGAAAATTATTAATTAGAAGATTGCTCATTGTCAGCAAGACACTTTGCTCCTTATACTTAATAATATTCTTAAGTGCAACAAGGAAACATAGTGAAATAAGAAACATTTTACCGTCTTGTCTTTTGAATTCTCTGACCCCTTGATTTTGTAGATGATTACGCCATGATGATGTCAAATCCATACTATGCCACAAACCCTAGGACAGAGAAACACAAGTCTGTCTCAATTAAATTACTTTATTTCTTCTTTCACACATAAGCTTCATTTTAAAAAGTAAATTACTTGTGTTATGCTACAATTTACTTCTATAGATAGTAAAGACATGAAGACACATAAGTATCAATATTCAAGGCATAAAAATACAAGACATAGCAAACTAGTTCAACTGTTCCATTCTCACAGAGGAAAAAGAACAGATAAAAAAAAAAACAAAACAAAGTTTTGATTAATGTTTAGATCTATTTTATGAAAATTTCAAGTTAGAATCAAAATCAGGTTTGGTAGGTTTATAAAGGATTGAAAAGAAAGGTAGAAACAAATTCCCAACAGAGAAGAAAAATTGCACCAATAGTATCTAATCTTGTTTGAATTAATTGGCTGGCAGGGAAGGAAACAATCTAACAGTAACAGATGAGAATAAGGGAGCAGGGTCTACAAATAACATGCTGAACAGAAAGAATACATGCCTACATGAACAGAAGCATGCTGGAGAAAAAACTAGTGGGACAGAGGACAATACAATTTTCAGCTGTCTGCAGACCACCAATAGTCTCCAATTCTTGATATTTTACAATCAGAAAGAACACTGAGTTCACAGGAAAAAAAGCAAAACAAACCAACAACCTAAAAGAAAAAACACCCCAAAACAAAAAACCTCACACAGTGCTTTGATTATTTTTGATACTTTGATATGATTTTTAAATGTCCACTCTTATGTGGAAATTTTACTGATTTTTGCCAGGATGGTTACAGATAGCATATACATCCAATAGGGATGTAATTAAATAAGGCAATGTCTAAAAGAATATCTCTCCATAGTGGGACCAAACCACAAAAAGAAAAACAAGAAAGGACAATCAAAATAAAAATATATTCTGAATATCAAATTGTCTTTACAGTGCAAAGTCTTAGGCAGGTTTTTCTCTCATAACTTCAGGATCAAGAGGACAGTATGGAACAGCCCTCTCTTGTTTGAGAGGATGCACCTTACTCTCTTGACTTCACACCACAAGATGCACAGAGGATTATTGTTTAACTTTATTACTACAATACCAGCAGCCATTATCCTGTTTGAAGGTGAAAATAACTTAGGGGCTTTCTACATGTCACCATAGCATACAGAACAAAAATATTGCCATTATATTTATGTCTGTACATGAACTTAGCAACAGCAACATCATTAGATAGGAAACAGAAAAGAGACTCAGTGGGATTCAAAGTCTTTGTATGCATCTTCAGAATAACAAGTGGCATAAAAAACTACAGAGATACTAAACAGAAAATGTAACACACAGTCATCACCTTGTTGTTAATATCAGAAGTATTAAAAATGACAGATTTTCTTCCCATTAGAAGACAAAATAAAAGGTAAAATCACCCTACAGGACAAAGTCTTTGTATTTTGTGGTCCTTTACATTTTTAATGCCATTCTAAAAATATCCTGAGGTGCACTGAACTACACAGCAACCTAAAATAGTCCAACATGGGCATTCAGGAGTGCTACCAGCAACTAAACAGTGCTGAACAACTCAGTTACACTTTTAACAGTAAATTATATAAACCAATTTAGCATATAAGACAGAGACAAGCAAAACACCACTGGCATCCACCGCGTTTCGGTCAATGTTACCTGAATCTCTCACAGCTTTCCAAAGATGGTGCTCCAACAGCAAAGTCCTTATCTTGCCGGTGGCTTCCCCCCGTGACAGCCGCAGGCGAAAGCGTGTTCGGAAGCCTGTGTCACGCATTAACATCCCCACACCGGCAGCAATCACAAATCCCGACAGCTGCAGCCCGAGCACAAAGAGGGCGCCACGCAGCCCTTACATAAGGGAGCAATTTTGTAACAGCAAGAGACACCCCCTGCTAGGGAGCTCCAACCACAAAGTAACCAATTCGGGAGCGCTGTTTACAAAATAAATAGTGGCAGCGTGTTAGCAACTCCTCCCTGCTACTAAAAAGTAACTGAAGAACGCAAAGTCAATCTTCAGAGCCAAAAGGGTCTTCCAGGAGAAAACATGACCGAAGGGAAGGGGTGCTTTTTCAGCTATGGTATAGGAATGCACGCTCTCGTTGGAATGCAGAACTGTAACAAGGTACACAACCCCCAAAATCCCAACCCTGTCATCCTGCATAAGTACAAACATACCACTCCTCCATATCCAAGATATCCATGCACTCAACAGATCACAAATACTGTCATGGAACCCAATACAGGTGTCAAAGGCTTCTCCTTTTTACACCGTAATCAATTCAGGACAGGAGCCATCTCTCACTTTACACATCATTAAGACAAATTAGACTTCAAGCTCAACTGGGTTTTCTAGGTGTTGCCAAAAAATAATAAATTATTGTACCAAAACACTAAACAAGCCCTACAGAGAAGTGAGAGTCTCTGTACCATAGTTAGCAGAAGAAATTAAAGGGAGCTCTTCTATTTTTATAAAAATCTCACCAGGACCTGATACACACTTTTAAAGTAAAATTCAGCAATGCTACTGAGTGATTTATAAAATAGTGCTGTAAACTGGCTGGACAGACTGAGAATTTGCTTAAAATGTTACAATCTTTTCTAAAAGTAGTATCAAAAGGGATGATTTTTGTCCCATATAAACTGTACAGGAAGTATTAGACTCTCTGCACTTCTAAGAGCCAAATCCCACCCAGCTCTCCTCAGCTCCTCACCCATTTAGGGGAGGACAATGTCTCATACAAAGCTTTAACGTATGGTCTTGGATTTCAAATAATGAAACAATGAGAAATGCAGTAGAAATATCAAATGAGAACACACACACACACAAAAGCAAAGACTAAAATGTAACATAAGAACAGAAGTAATACAGGTAGAATTCTGTGCTTTCTCTCCTTAACACCCAGGAGCCGGAAATAAATTTTACATTCAGAGAAGCGAGGCATATGAGAAGTCTGAGCTTCACATCACTCCACATAAATTAATCCAGTGTGAGTGCTGCAACCAGTAGATACCTCTGAACATCACCTTTGCAAACAAATACTGTCTTTGAACACAGCCAAACTCCAAATGGAGTTTGTAACATGTAACTCCAAATCTAAAAAATGTCTTTTACATTCAGAATATGAATAATTACTGCACATCAGATTATAGAGGGACTTACTGTACTGAATGTTTTTCCTTGAGATTTTGTGACGGTTTGCATCATCTCTCTTCAATAAATATATTACTTTGGGCATAAAACTTTCAAGACAGAATTAGGGAAGAAGAAAAGCAAAAAATTGAACCTATTTCACTTCTTCTAACACCTAGAAAGAACCCAAGAAATTTTCAGAATTTCATTTAAATTTGAAGTTAAGGAAGTAACTGATTGCAGGTGGTTTTAACTCAGCTCTATCAACTGAATTAGAATGCAAATAAATGGACAACATGTTTTGGCTCAATATTAAATCTGAAGCCTGGAAGTGAAATCTAGGTCTTTCTGAGTAAGTGTGCTAAAATTAGTGTTTTGTTTGGAATCACTTCTATTTAAGTTCTGGACAGAAAATGCGTGACAAAATGCAGTACAAATAAGGATAATTTATTATATTTTAAAAATAATTCATTAGAATATTTACAAAGCTCAAGTCAGAAAAATCAGTCTTTTTAAATAATTCTTTTATTTAAGACATTTTCTTTCTTATTCCTCTCTTGCTCCGTGATTTCTTTTTTCTGCCTTCAAACACAGGTTTGGCAGTCACCATGACTACATTTCCCAGGTCTTCATCCTCACCACTTGAGCTACTGCACCCTTTTTTCACTTTATGGTCTGCTATCTCTGTTGCAGATGTGTTTTTCCTCCTTTTGCTCTTGTCTAAATCTCTGCCTTTGGATTCCTCCACTGAGGAGTCACTAGAAGTTTCTGAAAGATGCAAATTTCCAACAAAACCACCTCCATATAAAAATTCTTTTCTGGAATCTGACTGTTTTCTTCTCTTTCCACTCTGTACTTTTGTTGCTGCAGCTTCATTTGCACCACCTGTAGTACCTTTCCCTTTCCTTTTCCCAGGCTGTTTAAGTTCCATCTCCATGACGGCAGTGGCCTCCTGAATTTCATCATCTGCCTCCTCCTTTTCCTTTCTCTTCAGACAAGTCACCGCTCTGCGCAGTCTCTGGCTTTTAATAGCTTGCTTTTCATGCTGTTCTAGTCTGAAGAATGAATCGATTCGAAGCTGAGTCTATCAAAAATAAAACAAAAACACAGTTGAATGTTTTTGTGGGAATTCAGTTGTTACCTATATTATAAAGCATCTAAAGCAACTAAAGCAGGACAAAGGAGTAATGAAATTAATACACATGCACACAGATGTGAACAATAAGACACATCATTATAGTAATACCCATACTTTATAATAAATTAGGCAACAAGAACCTTTACAGAAATTAATAATTAGCAAACTCCAGTAAGACTTCATAAATATTGCACTGCTGGTGGTTAGACATATGTTCCTATTGTCAAGCCTAATACAGAGAATCTCTGTAGTGCTCTTAAGTATGTCCTTACAAACACACCCTTAGCTTCCAGCTGTGAAAGCAGAATGTTTACAAAGTAAATGCTCTAAGTGCACTTTGCATTTCTGCCTCCGAGTGCAAGAACACGCAGGTGTTTGACTCAGGTTCATTGCACCACATGCTGCTACAGTATAAAGACTGAAGAGTAGAACTAATAGTCCTCACACAGTGTGGATTTGTGCTATTCAACCACAGCTAGGCTTTTTGTATAGGCCAAGCCAGTCCTCTACTTTTCCCTAACATTGCCTAAGAGAGACAGACTCTTCCAAAGGATATTCCAGTCAACCTGAAAGTATATGTATGTAACTACAGGGCTTTCACTCCGCTCAGTGACACAGAGAACCTAGAACACTGGTTTAGACAATGCATCTATCTTGTGTAAGGCAAAAGGAAAAAAGAATCTAACACTGAGAATCAATTTTACAGCCTACTTTGACAGCTGGGGGCATCACCATTCACTTTCAAGCGTTAATAAAGTTGACAGAACATTTACTTGGAAATTAGAGTACTATTACTAATGGGCACTTGCTCAACAGTTCAGTCTGCACTCTTTCTCAAAGGATGTGTACAGCATCAAATGGGCAGTATCACTCCACCAAAATCTCAGGGGCACTTTTATATATACTTTACAAAGTGCTTATGGAACACTGTCTTCTAGAAGTTGCTTGGGGTACTCTAGCTTCACTGTGTCCAGAAAAAACAGCAGCCTGGACTTGAGATAGGTGCTTGATAGGTAAGGAAACTTGAAACCAATGTCTGAAATTATGCAGAGTCCTCACAGCACACACAAGTCATACAGAAATGAAGTCTAGAGAAGCAAGATTAGTGACTTAAAAAAAATAATTAAAAGATTAAAAACCAAAGCCCAGCTTCTAAGAAAGATATTTTACTTCAAAGCCTTGCTGTTCTTTTCAAAATGCTTCTCACAATTTTCCAGATAGCCTTAAACTATAGGTAGACTTTCACCTGCTGCAAGTTCAGTTGTTTCATCACAGGCAAAAGGATTCCATCTATCTTTGTTCTAGTCCAGCCAAAGTGATCTTTGCAGAATGTGCAGAAAGTTAAGGAACTTTTCAAAATGGCTACTACTGGTATTTTGCAAACACATAAAATGAAAATTCCTGAAGTAAACAATGATTGGAGGAATGTTGCTCCACTTCAAAGCTTTTTCTTCTACAAAATCAGACAAAAGACTCTCAGTTAAAACAACACATCACAATCGTGCTGCTGCATCTCCATTAGTTGCAGAACTTTTTCTCTAATATCAACATTTTCAAAAGCATGTCTCAGTAAAGGCAGAACTCATTTTGGCTAAATGTTATTGCCATAACACAAAATGCCTATAAATAAGCCTTATTTTTACACTTGACCTACTGGAAGTTTCATTTACTCTTTAAAACGCTATTAGCTCTGCATTTATTGCCATCTACTTTTCAATAGTTTGCTGCAGCTCAGACTGTAACTGAAGCAAAAAGTAGACATTATTGGAAGAAATGCAGGGAATAACAAGGGATAAAGTGCAGACCAAAACACCATTTCTGTCGAGACTTCAAGACTTACTTGTGAAAAAAGGCCAACATACAGCGGGAGTGTGCAAACAATCCCACTTAAAGAGGAGAAACAGGCACAGGACAGTTACAAAAAAATAGCAGTTACAGAAATATAATACACAACAAACTAGTCAGTTCAGCTACAAGATTCTCTTTGCATGCAAAGTGAGGCAGCCCACTCTCTCAGAAGGGCAGAGCAGCCCTGACTGCCACACATGCATGGCTGCATTCCCTTCTGTTGCAGAGCTGGTATCATTTTAGGGGAGTACATGCAGATAGGGCTTGGGGCCCCTCACAATAAAGAGACGTTAAAAACTTGACACTCCATTACTGACTCCTTACAAACTTTGAGTACTTTTACCCAACAAGTAAAAGGATATTCTCTGATCTGCTCTACATCAGGCTTTCCCCAGGTGAACGAACCCCTTGACTCATCCACCACAGGCTTCAGGTATGCTTCTGCCACTGCTGGATTTGGGAAACCTGAATAAAGCTGTAGCTCCCTCAGTTTCTTCTTGACTTTGGTGTCATGTGGATTAGGCATCACTTTCTTATTCTTCTGAGCCTCATTCCACCATTCACTGAAAAATAGAGAAAATTATTAATCTGCCTCATAAAATAAAATTTGAAATACCAAGATCCACCATGCTAATTTCAATAGCCTTAGTCTCCCTACTTCAATTACTACAAGAGATGATGTAGAAAACGTCCAAATGAAAGATGGCCAAAGGGACAAAAAAATCTTACAAGCAGAAAAGACAAAACATACACATTAAATGCAGCTATTGTAAGCCAAAGTAGCAAATACCACCTGGATTCACCATAAGCTGCTAACCAGAAGGCTCCAACTTTAGCCTCACTTGCAGAGGGTGTTCCACAAACAATTATCATTTTTAGAGCTTTTAGGTATGCAAGGAAAAGAAAGGAGAAAAAAAAAAGACTTCTAACAATCCTTGCTATTGCCAATACAGCTGCCTTCGCCCTCTTCAAATCTTGTTCTTGCCCACACCCTACCTGCCTGTCTCCTTCCAGTTCATTCAGTCATCAGTCAAGTCCCCTTTCTCTATGAGCAAGATACAGCAACCTCCCACCAAGCCAGGGAGAATGAACCTCTGCTTCCACTATGGATCCAGCTCTCCAATAAACTCTGGGGCAGATGCACAATTCTACAGCTGTTATGCTGTCTTTGTCTCACTGTGATTGCTATATGAACTTGTAACCTTATCTACCTGTGATTCCAAATAGTGATACAATGGAGTCATGTTTTACAGCCTACTTAGTCCCATTACTGATGGTCCCATTAATCAATGATGATCATATGTTTTGCTGCATGCTTAAGCATCAGCAAAGCATATTTACTAATAATCACAATATAGAGATCCAAAAAAGTAAATCATAATGAAGCATACGCAAATTTTAAGAGAGGTTCCAAGCCATGCCCAGGAAATTCATTTAAAATCTCCATCGCTGTTACAAAGCCAACATTTGGGATGCCCTCAGTGTAGTCACTTCCAAGCAAGTATGCCAAATTAATTAGCTTGTTTCTATCCAACCCTGAAAAAGAAAGTGTATAGATTCAGTATTTATTATCTTACAAAGTAAAAAATATTAACAGAAAGGCAAAAACTGAAAGGAACACAAAGACATTAACTCCATACAATTATATTTAATTCAACAGCAGAATTTGCTAAGTTATATTCTGGAGCAGTATCAATATATTCCTGCTAGCTCAACCACTAATAATTGTGCTAATTTGGCTAATATATCTTGCCAAAATGAAAATGTTACAATGTACATCAGGAGGAATTTTTTTCATGGAAATGAGTGCTAAACATTAGAATGGACTGTGCAGTGAGGTGGTGGAGTCACTATCCCTGGAAGCATTCAAGAAACAACTGGATGCGGTACTCAGTGCCATGGTCTAGCTGACAAAGTGGTGATCAGACAAACATTGGACTTGATGTTGTCAGTGATCCTTTTTTTTCTCAGAGATATTTTCCCAACCTAAATAATTCTGTGATTCTGTAATTTCAAAATTCGGGGTTGTTACAAGATTTTTTTTTTTTTTTACATTTATTACATCCAGTTACTGTTCTGTTCTCATCCAATGCTGACCTGAATTAAGTAATGCTAGAATCAAATAAAAACATTCTGTTTGAATTCTGGTCCATAATACCAATGCCTCTGCTTCCTAGAAGTGTTCAGCAACTGATAGCTTTCTACTTTGTGCTGATACAGTTACTAAGTAGACCAGAGGAGCTCCTGAAACAGCCAGAAAGAAGAACTCAGCTGACCACTTTTATTTGATAGGCTATAAGGTCTGAGGCAACCAGACTGATTTTCAGTGACCACCTCCAAGAGTTTGGATTTGAAAACAAATTTTTAAAAATTCCATGCAGAAGAGACGTGAGTCTAAAGACACAAAACAAGACCATCATCACGCTAGTCATTATATCCATCAGCTGTCCAGACAAGAATTTCTGCAATGCCTGGGAAAGGAGAAGCTCAAGACTGTAGAGGAATGTGACGTAGAGTGATCATGACTATTTTTTCACAATAAATAAATAATATTTGGCTTATCACATTAAAACAAGTCAAAAATCACAGACATGCTTTTACACCAATCCTTTCCAATTAAGCTGCAGTAGCATACTTAAGTAGGGCAAAATTATTTCATTCAATTTGCTGGAAGAAACCAAAGCTACATTTTTCACCACATAAAAATGTTATGAAATTTTACATGCTACTGTTTCAAAGTCTGTAGCCTCTCAAATTGAAAATGTCAAAACTGATTTTAAAAGAGATCTGCTCAAGACATAATAAGAAGTTTAAATTGGCTCATATTTTGCCTAATACTTTATGTGACACTGAAGCTTAGTAGTTCAACAACATTGGCAACACTGTGATTAGACTAGCTCAAGAGCAATCAAATAGAAGAAAAAAATCTTTCAGTGTCAACTATATGTTAAATCTTTTACACATATCCCAGATCCATTTTTAATATATTACATCTCAGTATGTCCAAAACTAACTTCTATTTCCAGAAGACTAAAAATCTGATGACATGAGAATATAATTTTTCTACCACATCAGAAAAGTCATTAAAACTTACTCAAAAACTGGTATAATAGTTCATATCTCCAGCCTTGGTGATCATTACACTAACTCAGTATATCAAATGCAGATGGCCTGCAAATTCAGGGGGGTCATCTGGCACTAAAACAGCAACCTAACTGAATGGCTTTAGAGACTCTTCAAAGAACAGACATTGAATAAGAGACACAAAATTCTGTAGAAAATACAAAGAGACAGATGACAGAGCTGTCTTATTAAAGACTGTGTTTAACAAATCAATACCTGAGGCTTACCTAGCTCGTTCTGAAAATCAACATACTGATAATATTCTACATATTTGTCATGACTGAAGAAATTTTTATAAACATGTCTTGCACCAAACAACCAAACATCACTGTCATCAGTGATTGTCCCAGAGGTCTGATCAGTAAGGTCCAATATGGCACACTGTGCCTCGGCCTCCATCGGAGCTTCGATGTATGGAATGCCAAAGAGACGGAGGAGCTCCTGGAGGATGGAAGGAAAACAGTTAATAATTCATCTAAAGAGTTAACTTCTAATACATTCTGCTTGACTCAGAACTGCTAGATTCACACTTGGGAGTTATTTAATATTTGACAACAAATCTCAAACTTCCAGTAAGAAGTGCCAAGCTCAGTTAAGTCAAGGGGGAATTCCCACTTAACTCCTCTCAGGCAGACAGGGCCATGTGAGTCAAGCACTACTTGAGCACACTTTTACCACACAGTTTGAGAACCTGCTATCTTAATTACACAAGCATACTTAAGTATTGTTTTGCACAGCAAGGAGTAAACTCCATGCATTACAATTATGTGGGCTTCATGAAAGAAAGATGCAGGTTAAATATAAAAAGTAAAATAAAATTTAAATAAAAATTTTAAAAATATTTGATCATCACTTCATCTAAGAAAGTAGTATGAAAGTATATGAGGAATATTTATATCAAGCATGAAACAGTGGGAAGACTAATCATTCCTTGGACAGTATTTTGATATGCCTCTATTTTGATACATTTTTGCTTTTATAGGATACATTACACAACCTCAGTTAAATATCCCACACACACTAGGTTTACAGGCTTGTGCTAGGTACACAGGTCTGGGTTATGTTCTTCACTCAGATGGCTTTTGAGGCTTGACACAATCAGCCTCAAGACTTTAAATTTTTACTGTGATTAAGAATAAAAGCACAAGATCAAAAGACTTACAACTATAATAGTGTGCATATGACTACATGGCTCATAATACTGCAAAAGCAATCTATTGGCCTTAAAAAAAATCACCAGAAGAAACAAGTATGTGCAAATATTTAACACAAATGAAATATCATTTTAAAACTACCTAAACTGTTCCATTAAGAAAAAAAATACAAGCATTTACATATTTCTCAGAATTAATTTGTTAGCATAAGTTTACTACATCACAGATACTATCACTAGTCTACTGTATTATGGGTTTGCTAACCCAAACACATTGTACAACCCAAACCTTGAAACACTGACACAGAAATATCAGGCTTATTCAGGCATTACTGGTGAGATTCCTTCAAATTGCTTACTCAGGGCATAAACTACACAGACTTCTTGTCATCTTTTAACCTTTTAATCCCTAGGGGAAATCACAGTTTACCTAACACGCAGACTGCACCAATTCTTCGCTGCTGAACGAACATAGCTTCCTAATATTTTTTGTTCATTTTGCACCTTTCACAAAAAGAGGCCAAGATCAAACTGGCTCAAGCTTTAAAAGTTGGTGCTTAAAAGATATACTGACTTATCCATAACTATACCATTATTTTATAATGTTATTACACTTACTTAAAATAGTAGGAATTCAAGACTACCTCAAAACTTTCAATATTTTAAAACAAGCAAACTGGAGAAAATGAGCTCCTAAGAGGGGAAAAAAGATGACCTATAACTAAGCAAAATTACTAATAGCTTTTGAGTAAATTACTGGGATGGAGGAAGGAAACATATCAAAATGACTCAACAAATACTACCTGGCTTTCCAAGAACATCTGTCCTGTTACAGAAGCAGCAACACGTTCCTGCTGCTGTTTTTGAGACTGAAGTGTATTCTGCTCAGCAGAAAGATTCTTTTCTAATTCTTCTAGTTCTTCCTGAAAATACAAACCAAGATTTTTATTATTTCAACAATTCGGGTATGCCTAGAAAAGTAAAGCACAAAGTCTCCAACTACAATTATTCTAGTAGTATATGTTCCATTAATTCACTCTAGGAAGTTGTTACAGCTTCTTTAATGCAGCAAATTGTAAGACCAGAGATGGTCTAGTCATCAATTTACCTTGAAGTCTTCCTTTGATTTTATGGAGATTATAATTAACCACCTTTAAAGAAACATCAGTTCCCATACAATTAGATAGCTATGTGAGAAAACAATGAAACAATAAGAAGCTGTTCAATAGTTTTCATTAACAACTATTTGGAGGCTCCATTACAAGTTCAAAACAAGAAACAATGAGTTACCAAACTGATGTCTTGCCACTCATCCACTGCACCTTTACCATCAGCTTCTCCTTCAACATTCTGAGTGTTTCCCAACTGCACCTCATCAGACTCCTTCTGCAAGTCCAGTGTGAAAGCATCAGGTCTGTCTGTCCCCACTTCTGCAAGTGCTGGCTCATCACCCACTTCTTCATCATATTTAGTAGGAGACTCAGCCTCATTACTGACTTCAGCACCCACTTCAATAAAGCTTCCTATCAAAGGAAAACAGAGACTTGTACATGTTTTTAACTTGGGCAGTGACTTTTTTTTTCTATATGCAGCAAATAAATATAACGATTGTGAAATTACATAAACCAAGAGGCTGACTGGTTAACACACAATTAAATTCAATGCACACAATATGCTTTCCTGACTCTCCATATTCTATACTCAGGTTTCAATGGTAAAATCTGACACCAGGTGGAAAAAACACAGCTCAGATTTTCTTCCTGCCCCCTATAAATAATAGGAGTGCAGGATGCACTTTAAATGCATATTAATGCATTTTTAAGCATTTCTTACTAAGAGAAAAGGTTACCTTCAATTGACTACAGACACAATACTGTCCTATTTTCTTATCCTTTTACACAATCAAAAAGCACATACCATCAGAATCACTGTCTTCAGACTGTGATATCCCTTCTCTTTCCACCTCAGGATCTCTTGCTTCTGGAAAAAGTCTAATATCCTCAGATACATTGTCCTCTGTTTGTGAAATTACTGCCTGTGTATTTTCAGAAATTTTCAAGTTTTTCTCACTTTTAGAAAGGTCTGTTGCTTCAGTGTGAATCAAAGCATCTATACTGGTTTGCTCAGGGGAACAGCTTGGCTTCTGCAAACACAAATTCATATCCTTCTCTCCCAGAGACTTTAAGTCCATTTTGGAATCATTTTTTTCTTTGTCCAAGTCTTCTTTATCTTTTCTAGTATTGTTAATATAAGAATAATTTTCAGCTCTGGATATACTGGTGTCATTTGGTGAAATATGATTTTTTGAACCATTTTCTTCCTTGTCTACATCTTCCTTTATAGTATTGTCAATATAAGTTTCAGCTATGGATATACTGGTGCCCTTGGGTGCAATATGCTTTTCCAAATAATTTTCTTCTTTGTCTACATCTTCTTTGCCTTTTCTAGTATTTTCAATAGCAGAATAATTTTCATCTCTGAATATAATCATGTCTTTGGGTGTAATATCACTTTTTTCCAACTCCTGACTCTCCTGTTTATATTTAGCATCTTGCATAGTCACTTGGATTGATGAATGAATTGTAGCTGTAGGAATGTTTTTTCCCTCAACTTTAGGAATCTGCTCTTCCTCATCTGAGCTACAAAGCAGAAAATCCTTCCCTTCTGGTCTTTCTGATAGCACTCCACCAGCTGTAGCAGTAACAACTTCCTCCCCTTTATCATCTTCACTCAGAGCTTGCTGAATTGCCCGGAGTGTTCTTGGAGACACGCTGCCTTCCTCTGACACAAACTGGTCCACGTTCAATTGTCCTGTGTCCAGTTCTTCTTCTGAGCTGCTTTCCACCATGGCTGCCTGGATAGCAAGCAAAGTCCGAGGAGAGGGGGGTGCCACCACCACACTGTCATCTTCCTCTGTCTGCTTCTTGTCAGATACAGAGAGGTTTGCATTAGCAGGTGATTCATTGATTTTATTTAATTTAGGCAATTCATGCATTTTTGATGAGGGTCCTGCAGTAGTTTCCAAGTCTCTATTCATAGCCTGTTTTGCTTGAATGCCTGAAAGAAAGTTTGGTGTGGAAAAATACTGCTTTATAAAAACATTCCATTTTACATAAGAAACATTATTATATAAAGACTATTAAACCACTTTTCTACAGGTTTACAGATCACAGTTAATGATGTATAACAGTAATGCACATTTAATACAAAATATTGGCTAGGTGCACCAATAAAAAATATTCAGGCTTGTCTTAAACCTGCCAGTTTTAAGTGTGCACACTCCAAACAACAGGCTTTACAAAATTAAGACCCGACATACCCTTTATCAGAATATAGTGAGAAGTCTCTTCAGAGACCACCCTCCTCGATTCCACTTCTTTCACAAAACCACCTTCATTTTCATATTGTGTTTGGATTTCACCCGAGTGCTGTTGATTCATTTCTTTTTGTACATTTTCTATGCACCGATTGAGGTTGCTTTTTTTAAGCAAACCCCTAAGCTGGTACTGGGAAAAGTCATTGGAGTCCTCAAAAAAACAAAACAAAAAAAAGAAACAAAACAAAACAAACAAATCAATTGAAATAAAACACCCCTTTTAAAGCAAATTCATTTCCCACATTCTGGAAGTGTGGGAATTCTTTCAAGAGTTCCTTTAAGCAGCTAACATTTGTCTTTCACTGGCTGCTGCACTCACAAGCAACAGCAATACTGTCCTGGCAACATACAACTCTGAAAGGTACCAGTAGTTCTGAGGCTGGAGAACATGACATCTTAATTTTGGCTATCAGAGCTCACCCCATCTTAAAAAAAAAGCAATTAAAAGAGAGTCCACATGTGGATCATTTTAAAATTATGGTTCTTAGCTTACATTTGGACACAAGCCATCATTTGATCTGATGAATATTGAACTTGCAAAACCTCACTGTAGAAGTGGCACTATAGGATTCCCCATATTCTTGTGTCTGACCAGCTTCAACACACCTGCCTAAGTTACAAAAACCTTTTCCCAGCTGCCAGCTCCTCTAACAACCTCAGGGTTTGGAATCCAAGCTGTGTTCATCCTGCCTGGCTCATCCACACCAGTAGCATGTTATACAATCTTTGGCATAATGCTGATGGGGCACAAAACACAGCACTTTTAACATTTCTGCCAAACTGAATAAGCTCTGCTAATTTTAGTGGAAATCAAGAGATAAGGCTGTTAAGAGTCATTATCTCATTGGATTTTTTTTCTCCTCACGTTAACGTGTCTTAATTAACAGTCCAGGGTGTAAAGCTTTCCAGATGTAGTACTCTTTCTTCATTTGCATTAATGGCAACAGCTCCATTCCAATGTCTTGAAAGCTATTTTAAATATTACCTCTGGCATTGCTTCAAACAACGTTCTTCTTCGCTTTGTAAGTTCTTTAATATCAGTCAAGATCTCATGTTTTATTTCTGGAGGCAGCTTGTGGAACTCTTCTGATTCAATATCTATAGAATAAGGATTTTCACATAACTGTTCCTATAAAAATGGAAAACAAGAATAACATATTTTATATTACAGCACAACAGAAATAATAAAATATTTAGAGCATCATTTCAAGCAAGACAAAAAACCCAACCCCTCAAGAACTTTGTTGCTACTTCCCCACATAGTGAAGAAAACATGAAAAAAAATAGCATGTAATAAAATAGCACTAAGTACCTCATTATTGATGTACACTATACAGAGAAACTTTGTTTTATTCTTTTTACAAAAAATACTTAGTATAAAACACAGAACCTGGTCATATAGCCTCAGCTACTCAGATTTTGTCCTTCTAAAGAGGTTCTCCTGAATGAGAAGTGCTTCAAAGATAAACAATCTTTCCAAGAGTGTTTCTTTTTTTTTTTTTCTATTGGTGAGAGCAGAGATAATTTTATTATTTATTATGTCTTCTTCTTAGGTTATGTATTTCTCTTCTCCTCTTTCAATCAAATCAGTACATCAGAAGCAAACACAGAATTTATCTGTGAAAACACAAGGACTTAAGTGCTTCAACTTCAGTTCACATTTGGAGAAGCACAGGAATTTTGTTAAATCTGCTGTTATTTATGTACATACATGTGCACAAATGCATGCATTTCTCCTGCATTGTTACAAAACCAATGTCTTCTCCATATGTTCAAAGGAAGTAGTAAAAAGAAAAAGGCTATCACAAGAATTTTCTGTTCTGCTGTATTTTAGTGGAGAAATCACATTTATATTTTCTCAGTAATAGAAATTTTTAGAGTACTGAAAATTAACTTCTTTTCATATAAGTAATGCTATAATATGACCTATATCTCCAAATAATTGGATTTTATAAGCTTTTTGCTTGTATTTCAAGCACAGCAGGTGAATGAGAGGATTGTTCACAGTAACAAGGCAACTATGTTGCACTTACTTGCAACATCTGTTTTTGGCTCATTCTCATTTGCCATTCTTTTTCTTCCTCCTCCTCTGAGCTAAAAATCACAAAGAGAAAACAAATATGTACATATTTACCCAGGAAAACAGAGTTTCTATTTTAAGCAAAAAGACATTAGTCATGCCTTCACTGGTCAAGCACAAAAATTTGCAGCATCAAACACACACACACACAAACATATATATTTACATACCTATTTTATATATATATCTTTACATACATATTTATATACATATATATGTATAAATATATGCACACAGGTCATAAAGATCTGAGCAGAAAGTAAGAAGGCAAACTTATGTCAGTTAAAACTAGATGGAGACAACTGCTGCTGTTTAGATCATTACACAATTCTTACTTGGTCAACATTTGAAGTATATAAACATACAGATGTGCAAAGAATAACCTACAGGGCAGCTTCACATTCTCAGTGTTATTTAAGAAGATGCCACAGGTGTGACAAGTACAGACAAAGCCTGCCTGTGCTGAACATGTCAACACAAAACATCATCAAGCTACCACACCCAAGACTGACCAATCAGTCCCATTTAGTTGTATGGACATGGCCATAGAGACTGAGGTAGAACTTTGATCCTCATACATGAATCCAGGGTAGAAATTTAACCTGTGGGCTGAAAGCTTCCTCTGCTACTTTCCCATAAATAACTAGGAGGCTTCTATATCCAAAAAGAAACTGAAATAAAATATAAATTAAAGAAATATACTTTTTATATATATATTACAGGTCTCACAGGTCAAAGGCCTTAAATCAGCATAAAAAAACGTGGTTTATACTTTTACCCAAGTTTGTTAAAAAACATTTAAAGCTATTTTTCTTAATTCTACCTACCTATTCTTCTCTTCATCCTCTAAAGTAGGCAATACATACATATCATCAATTCCTTCTCTTCGAACTTGTGTAATACTGGGCAAAGCTTCATTGCTTGGTGAAAAAAAGAAAAAATAGAACAGCAATTAACAGCTTCAGAAAGAGTTACTATAATATATATTTTTATAAGAGTTGCACTTATAAACAAGGGAAAAATAATTTTTATTCTTGCCTTTTGCCTGTAATAGCAGTTTTGATAGCGTGTCTCTTCAAAAGTGTTTTCAAGAGTTTCTCTGTAGTTTTCCTGGAATCATTGATGGCAATTTCCTTTCTTTGTCTTCGCTTAGCCTATGAAAATAAGATTAACAAAAACAAGATTTTGCTGGATGCTGAAGATGCACATCCAGTGAATCCCTGTTAAAATTCTGTGTGCTGAGTCTAAGAGCTACTCCTAACACATTCTACACCAAGGGGGACAGAGCAATCACAGCCTCTAAATCTATGTCCATTTCCTCTGTAGGACTCAGGAGCAGCTTTCATCTTCTGGGTACAAATGCCTGCAGAGCTGTATTCAGGCCCACTCTGGAGCACAAGCCAGGCTTGTGCCATCATCCACTTCTCTGCAACCTGGCTCCCATGCAAATCAAATCTGCCTAGATTAAAGAGCTGCTGCATGCTCCAAGAGCTAACCCAGGCTGGGACTGCAAAGGACACCTGGCAGAGCAGTGGACTTCAATCCTCCATCCCCACAGCTCAGAAACATAAACAGAACAACAGGAAGGAAATTGAAAATGGCTGCTTATCATCAGCATAGAGACTCTTTTACATTGCAGTAACTCACAAAAGTACTTACCAAGGTTTGTCTCTTCAGAAGAGGCGCCTCTCCATCAAAAACAAAGACGGGTCGAATCCGGAAAAACAGTAACTTGCAGAGTCGATGAAACAGAGTGAGCAGGTGAGCATTCCGTACAGAAATGCCACCACGATCTCTGGCTCCCTTTATTGCTTGGTTCAACCAAATACTGATATCTTAAAGAACCATTGAGAGGAAAAAAATGTTCTCTTTTACACATATACCACGCGGGGAATTCCTATAAAGCGCACAGATTTGACCGAATGGCTTTTGCCCACGGCTCCAAGCTTGTCTTATCAAAATCAAGAATATCCAAGAAGAATAAGCCATTGCTCCTATTGCCCCGCACAAAAAGCAGAGTGGAAGCAAAAGCACAGCAAATACCTCCCCAGCTATTATTACAGGTAAATCACAGGTAACTTCCTTCCACATATTTCCAGAATTTAACCAAGTATATAGGACAAGAAAGGTGATGTGTAAGTATAGCTCTTCATCTTGCAGTCCTACTGAGAGCAGAACATCTACTTATAAAGTGCAAAATTCTATAGTCCAACACTTGTATAAGGAACCTGCTTAAAAAAGTCTATTTTTTAAAAGATGAAAATAAAAGAGCTTAGTATTTTATATATTGTAAAGCAAAACTTCCACTTACCAAAATGTAGGCAATTTAAATGTAATAATAATAATAATAATAATAAAATCTCATATAAATAAGGGAAATAGTTAAAACAATCTCCCTTGCAACTTAGGTTCCCCAGCTTTACTTTTAAAGGATACCAACAGCAAGAATTTTCCCTTCAAGTGTTTCTGGGTTTATGGGTCTCCCGGTGCACTCAAGCAGCTTCCAAAGTCCTTGAACTCCCATTGTCCTTCCTTAGCTGCTTTGAGAGAAAATGTATGAGGCACAAAGGAAGGAATAACCCAAAGATTATGCGGCCCGCGACTGCTTTATTAAGTCAAACGGAAATAACGAGGCAGCCGCTCGGGCCGGGACAGCCAGGGACAGGAGCAGGGACATGGGCAGGGACAGGCGGGGGGTCGCGATCCCTGACCTGCGGCGGGGAGCGGATCCCGGTGCAGGGAGGCGGAAGGGAGGCGGAAGGGACGCGGAAGAAGGGACGCAGGCCCCCAGCCCCCGCGGCCTGCCCGCGCCCGGAGCGCAGGCCCCGCCCGACGCAGGCCCGGGGCCGCCGGGAGTCGCCGTGCGCGAGGCGGAGCCAGCGCAGGCCCGGCCCGGGAGCGGCCGCCCACAGCCCGGCCCGAAGTCAGCGCGCCCTGCACGCCGCGGCGGGGGCTCGCACCGCCCCTTCTCCAGCTGCGGCTCCTGAGGCCGGCGGGCTGCCCGGCTGCCTGAAGGAGAGCCTAGTACCCAGCAGCAGAGAATAACAGAATCAGTTATGTTGGAAAAGAGCTCTGAGATCATCGAGTCCAATCTCTGACCGAAAGTCTCTTTGTCAACATGATCTAAGTGCCACGTCCAGTCTAAACACTCAGGGACAGTAACTACACCAGCTCCCTTCCGATATCTGATCACCCCTTCTGTGAAAAAATTCCTTTATGTCCAGCCTAAACCTCACCTGGTACAGCTTGAGGCCCTTTCCTCTCGTCCTGGCACTTGTTACCTGGGAGAAGGTGTAACCCCCACCTGGTTACACCTTCCTTTCAGGTGGTTGTAGAGTGTGATAAGGTCACTCCTGAGCCTCCTCTTCTCCAGGCTAAACAACCTCAGCTCGCTCAGCTGCTCCTCACAGGACTTGTGCTCCAGAGCCTTTACCAGCTTTATTGCCCATCTCTGGTTGGAGAATGGAAAAAGTCTCTTGACCCAGAACAAAATCCCACAGGCCAAAAGTAATCCCATTTTTCCCACTCCCAAACATGATTTCCCCTGCAGCCTTGTGCTCTCTCTGTTCTGCCCAATCACAGCCCCAGTGCACCCCACCCAGGGAATCCCTAGGGAAAGCTCCCTGCATCACAACCCCAAGGACATGCACTTGGCTCCTGCTAATGCTGGAAGAATCCATATGCTACATACTCTATGGATAAAGTGTGACAGTATCCACCCAAGGGAAAAATAAATGTAAAACCAGAATTTCATCCCAGCCTACTTAAGCAGAACAGCCAGCTACCATCAGAGGAGAGACCCTGTTTCTCAGTGCAACTGTCATTATGAGGTAAAGTAAAAATCCCCCAGAGTAGAAATCCATTTTGATTTAGGAGAAAGGTACATCTTTAAGCCTGTGTAACCTGGCTGCAAGGCCAAGACTAAAGGGAAAACTGCGTCAATGGTGGGGGGGGGGGGGGGGGGGGGGGCGGGCAGGGAGAGTCAGGGGAGACAGGGAGAGATAAAGAGAGACAGAAACTGCTGTGAGAGCAGGTCAGCCTGACCCACAAATTCTTTCTGATGAAAAAGAACTAGCGTCAAATGTCAAGCAAAATCCATAAAAATAAATACGTATGAACCTATTGTGAAACTGTATGCATATATATTTCGGAGGGGGGATGAAAAGGGATCTAAAGTTCTCAAAGGTAAGCATGCCATTTTCAGGAGAGAAATCTCCGCATGCGTCCAGTGCTGCAATAAACATACCGGCTTTAAAACATTCAACAAGATGTGGAGTTTGTTTCTTTTTCACCGCAAAACACTGGACCTCAGGGCTTTCTGGTTTAAAAACCCTAACCCTAGGCGTAACCCTAACCCTAGCCCTAACCCTAGGTGTAACCTGTGAACCATATGCAGGTGAACCAGACTAGGGTTAAGGGTGGTCCCAAGTAAAAAGCTGTGGAGGCCGCCATGTTGTGGCACTTTTGCGCTCCCCTTAGGATGCCTTTCGCAGCTGCAGTGTGTCTGGAGCTCGGGGCTTTCTGGTTTCAAAAACCCTAACCCTAGGCTTAACCCCGAACTTAACCCTAGGCAGTTAAATCAGCCTGGGTTAGGGGTGGTCCCAAAGAAAAGCTGTGAAGGCAACTATAATGTACTTTTGCAATCCTTTTGGGATGCCTATCGCAGCTGCAATGTGTCTGGAGCTCAGGGATTACTGCTTTAAAAAACCCTAACCCTAGGCATAACCCTTACCCTAACCCTAACCCGAGGCAGGTAAATCAGCCTAGGATTAGGGGTGGTCCTAAAGAAAAATCGTTGGAGGCAGCCATGTTGTGGCACTTTTGTGCTCCCCTTGGGATGCCTTTCGCAGCTGCAAAGTGCCTGGGCCTTGGGGCTTTCTGGTTTAAAAAACCCTAACCCTAGGCATAACCCTAACCCTAACCCAACCCTAACCCAAGGAAGGTAACTCAGCCTAGGGTTTAGCCATGGTCCCAAGGAAAAAGCTGAGGAGGCCGCAATGTTGTGGCACTTTTGCGCTCCCCTTGGGATGCCTATTGCAGCTGCAGTGTGTCTGGAGCTCGGGGTTTTCTTGTTTCAAAAACCCTAACCTTAGGCGTAACCCTAACCCTAGGCAGGTAAATCAGCCTAGAGTTAGGGGTGGTCCCAAAGAAAATTTGGGGAGGCAACTATATTGTGGTACTTTTGCAATGCTTTTGGGGTGCCTATCGCAGCTGCAATGTGCCTGGAGCTCGGGGATTACTGGTTGAAAAAACCCGAATCCTAGGTGTAACCCTACTAGCCCTAGGCAGTTAAATAAGCCTAGGGTTAGGGGTGGTCTTAAAGAAAACTCTTTGGAGGCAGCCATCTTGTGGTACTTCTGCGCTCCCCTTGGGATGCCTTTCACAGTATCAGTGTGCCTGGACTTCAGGGATTACAGGTATAAAACCCTAAAATTCGGCCTTAACCCTGACCCTAACCCTATGCAGGTAAATCAGCCTAGGGTTAAGGGTGGTCCCAAGTAAAAAGCTGCGGAGGCCGCTATGTTGTGGCACAATTGCACTCCCCTTGGGATGCCTTGCGCAGCTGCATTGTGCCTGGATGTCGGGGATTACTAGTTTCAAAAACCCTAACCCCAGGCGCAACCCAAACTCTAACCCTAACCCTAGGCAGGTAACTCACCCTAGAATTAGCCATGGTCTCAAGGAAAAACCTCTGGAGGAAGCCATGTTGTGGCACTTTTGCGCTCCCCTTGGGATGCCTTTGGCAGTATCAGTGTGTCTGGAGCTCATGGCTTTCTGGTTGAAAAAACCCTAACCATAGGCGTAACCCTTACCCTTACCCTAGGCAGGTAAATCATCCTAGTGTTAGGGGTGGTCCTAAAGAAAAATCTTTGGAGGCAGCCAAGTTGTGGCACTTTTGCACTCCCTTTGGGATGCCTTTCACAGCTGCAAAGTGCCTGGGCCTCAGGGCTTTCTGGTTTAAAAAACCCTAACCCTAGGCATAACCCTAACCCTAACCCTAGGAAGGTAACTCAGCCTAGGGTTAGGGGTGGTCCCAAGGAAAAAGCTGAGGAGGCAGCCATGTTGTGGCACTTTTGCGCTTCCCTTGGGATGCCTATTGCAGCTGCAGTGTGCCTGGACCTCGGGGATTTCTGGTTTAAAAACCCTAATATTTGGGCGTAACCCTAAGCATAACCCTAGGCAGGTAAGTCAGCCTAGGGTTACCCATGGTCCCAAGGGAAAACCTCTGGAGGCAGCCATAATGTGGCACTTTTGCACTCCACTTGGAGCCTTAGCTGATATTACTTGACTTGCAGGGTTTTTTATACAGGGTCTTGCCAGCCACTGCTTTTTTATGAAAGGAGCTTAAAAGAAAGCTCAGTACTGTATTCGGTTTTGAACCCATCTATGTGGATGGACAGGTAATTAATTCTGCATGCACACCAAAAGGGATAAGTGGAATGTGTTGGAGTGGTAAACAGCCTTGCTCTGGCTGCTGCCTGGGCAACACGGACACCTTCTGCTCAAAGCACCGGGGACATTAGACCTCTCTGGAGCCTTCAAGACTCCCATTACCAGGACTGGGGAAGGACCAGTTCCTCCTCAACACTTATCAGCCTTCCCACACCCCACAGCAGCCTCTGCTCTAACATCAAGACTTGTTTTCATGGAGACTAAGTCCCAGTATCTAATAAGCAGCTGTGAATAAATGCAACACAACAATGCTGACTCAAGTTATTTGTAGGTTGCCTCTCGCTAGATGGTTTCTGTGGCTTGTTTGAACTACTGTCATTTCCTATTACCAAGCTGGAAATATCTGTACCTTCTGCAAATGAAGTGCAAAGTAAGACAAGCTGAAAAGAAATAACATATGTGTTGGCAAACGAAATCTTGCGATAACTATGGGGATCAATTTTTCAGGGTTTCGTCCATATCCCTAAACTTCATGGAATCCCATGCGTTTTGATGGCTTTCACTTCAGCCAAGATTATTTATCTTCATTTTTCAATATACAAGCCGTGTCTCTCTCCACCTAAATGTTAAGGCCTCCTACCATTTCATTTGATCTACTTTCAAAAGTGTTAGTAAGAGTTTCTTTACTTCTCTTCCTTTTAGAAAAACACCAAATCAGCAGGAAAAGTGGGATACTTAGTGACAAAAAACAAAGGGTCGGCAAGGAAATGAGATGCCGTGCGAAGGAAAAAGATATGCCAAAACTCAGTTCACAGATGCTGCAAAAGCAGGGAAAAAGTCAGGGAGGAAGACACAATTTGGAGAGGAAGAGATCAGGGACATGGCATGCATACTTAAAAAAAATAAAAAAAGAAAAATGTCACCAAAGTCAAAGCCATCCAAAGACAGGCCATATGCCATCCAGTGCAGAGACACATGCACCAAAGCCTGCCCAAAATGATCCCCGCTGAAGGCCAAAACACAAAAGAAGGACATACAAACACTCTGGAATGGAGATACTATCAAAGGAATTGCAATTGGAGGAGAAAAAAAATATTGGGGAAATTCAGGGACTACAAGGAATGGACCGGCATTATATCCAGTGCAGTGCAAAGGACCAAAAGAGGCCAAAACTAAGCTCACAGCAGTTGCAAAAGCAGGGAAAAAGTCAAGGAGGAAGACACAGCTTGGAGGGGAAGAGATCAGGGACATGGCATGCATACCTAAAAAAAAATAAAAAAAAAATTTTCAAAACTTAAAGCCATCCAAAGGCATGGCATGCCATCAAGTGCAGGGACATGCACCAAAGATTCCCCTCTTGGTCCCCATTGAAATTGCAAGATTCCCTTTCCCTTCCCGAAAGGAAATTTCATTTCCTTTCGGGAAGGGAAAGGGAATCTTGCGACCTCAAAAAGAAAGCCTTACAAACACTCTGGAAAGGAGATAGGATCAAATGAAATGCAACTGAAAAAAAACAAAAAACCCAGAAAATCGGGAGATTTGCTGTCGTCAAAAAATGGTCTGTGAGGGAATGAGTTGATGTGCAAAGAGGCCAAAACTCAGCTCACAGATGCTGCAAAAGCAGGGAAAAAGTCAGGGAGGAAGACACAATTGGAGAGGAAGAGATCAGGGACATGGCATGCATACTTAAAAAAAAAAATAAGAAAAATGTCACCAAAGTCAAAGCCATCCAAAGACAGGCCATATGCCATCCAGTGCAGAGACACATGCACCAAAGCCTGCCCAAAATGATCCCCGCTGAAGGCCAAAACACAAAAGAAGGACATACAAACACTCTGGAATGGAGATACCATCAAAGGAATTGCAATTGGAGGAGAAAAAAAAATTGGGGAAATTCAGGGACTACAAGGAATGGACCAGCATTATATCCAGTGCAGTGCAAAGGACCAAAAGAGGCCAAAAACTAAGCTCACAGCAGTTGCAAAAGCAGGGAAAAAGTCAAGGAGGAAGACACAGCTTGGAGGGTGAGAGGTCAGGGACATGGCATGCATACTTGAAAAAAATTAAAAAAAGAAAACTGTCACCAAAGTCAAAGCCATCCAAAGACAGGCCATATGCCATCCAGTGCAGGGACATGCACCAAAGCTTGGCCAAAATGATCCCCGCTGAAGGCCAAAACACAAAAGAAGGACATACAAACACTCTGGAATGGAGATACCATCAAAGGAATTGCAATAGGAGGAGAAAAAAAAATTGGGGAAATTCAGGGACTACAAGGAATGGACCGGCATTATATCCAGTGCAGTGCAAAGGACCAAAAGAGGCCAAAACTAAGCTCACAGCAGTTGCAAAAGCAGGGAAAAAGTCAAGGAGGAAGACACAGCTTGGAGGGTGAGAGGTCAGGGACATGGCATGCATACTTGAAAAAAATTAAAAAAAGAAAACTGTCACCAAAGTCAAAGCCATCCAAAGACAGGCCATATGCCATCCAGTGCAGGGACATGCACCAAAGCTTGGCCAAAATGATCCCCGCTGAAGGCCAAAACACAAAAGAAGGACATACAAACACTCTGGAATGGAGATACTATCAAAGGAATTGCAATTGGAGGAGAACAAAAATATTGGAGAAATTCAGGGACTACAAGGAATGGACCGGCATTATATCCAGTGCAGTGGAAAGGACCAAAAGAGGCCAAAACTAAGCTCACAGCAGTTGCAAAAGCAGGGAAAAAGACAAGGAGGAAGACACAGCTTGGAGGGGAAGAGATCAGGGACATGGCATGCATACCTAAAAAAAAATAAAAAAAAAATTTTCAAAACTTAAAGCCATCCAAAGGCATGGCATGCCATCAAGTGCAGGGACATGCACCAAAGATTCCCCTCTTGGTCCCCATTGAAATTGCAAGATTCCCTTTCCCTTCCCGAAAGGAAATTTCATTTCCTTTCGGGAAGGGAAAGGGAATCTTGCGACCTCAAAAAGAAAGCCTTACAAACACTCTGGAAAGGAGATAGGATCAAATGAAATGCAACTGAAAAAAAACAAAAAACCCAGAAAATCGGGAGATTTGCTGTCGTCAAAAAATGGTCTGTGAGGGAATGAGTTGATGTGCAAAGAGGCCAAAACTCAGCTCACAGATGCTGCAAAAGCAGGGAAAAAGTCAGGGAGGAAGACACAATTTGGAGAGGAAGAGATCAGGGACATGGCATGCATACTTAAAAAAAATAAAAGAAAAATGTCACCAAAGTCAAAGCCATCCAAAGACAGGCCATATGCCATCCAGTGCAGAGACACATGCACCAAAGCCTGCCCAAAATGATCCCCGCTGAAGACCAAAACACAAAAGAAGGACATACAAACACTCTGGAATGGAGATACCATCAAAGGAATTGCAATAGGAGGAGAAAAAAAAAAATTGGGGAAATTCAGGGACTACAAGGAATGGACCGGCATTATATCCAGTGCAGTACAAAGGACCAAAAGAGGCCAAAACTAAGCTCACAGCAGTTGCAAAAGCAGGGAAAAAGTCAAGGAGGAAGACACAGCTTGGAGGGTGAGAGGTCAGGGACATGGCATGCATACTTGAAAAAAATTTAAAAAAGAAAACTGTCACCAAAGTCAAAGCCATCCAAAGACAGGCCATATGCGATCCAGTGCAGGGACATGCACCAAAGCTTGGCCAAAATGATCCCCGCTGAAGGCCAAAACACAAAAGAAGGACATACAAACACTCTGGAATGGAGATACTATCAAAGGAATTGCAATTGGAGGAGAACAAAAATATTGGAGAAATTCAGGGACTACAAGGAATGGACCGGCATTATATCCAGTGCAGTGGAAAGGACCAAAAGAGGCCAAAACTAAGCTCACAGCAGTTGCAAAAGCAGGGAAAAAGACAAGGAGGAAGACACAGCTTGGAGGGGAAGAGATCAGGGACATGGCATGCATACCTAAAAAAAAATAAAAAAAAAATTTTCAAAACTTAAAGCCATCCAAAGGCATGGCATGCCATCAAGTGCAGGGACATGCACCAAAGATTCCCCTCTTGGTCCCCATTGAAATCGCAAGATTCCCTTTCCCTTCCCAAAAGGAAATTTCATTTCCTTCGGGAAGGGAAAGGGAATCTTGAAGGAAATTTCATTTCCTTTCAGGAAGGGAAAGGGAATCTTGCGACCTCAAAAAGAAAGCCTTACAAACACTCTGGAAAGGAGATAGGATCAAATGAAATGCAACTGAAAAAAAACAAAAAACCCAGAAAATCGGGAGATTTGCTGTCGTCAAAAAATGGTCTGTGAGGGAATGAGTTGATGTGCAAAGAGGCCAAAACTCAGCTCACAGATGCTGCAAAAGCAGGGAAAAAGTCAGGGAGGAAGACACAATTTGGAGAGGAAGAGATCAGGGACATGGCATGCATACTTAAAAAAAAAAATAAGAAAAATGTCACCAAAGTCAAAGCCATCCAAAGACAGGCCATATGCCATCCAGTGCAGAGACACATGCACCAAAGCCTGCCCAAAATGATCCCCGCTGAAGGCCAAAACACAAAAGAAGGACATACAAACACTCTGGAATGGAGATACCATCAAAGGAATTGCAATTGGGGGAGAAAAAAAAATTGGGGAAATTCAGGGACTACAAGGAATGGACCAGCATTATATCCAGTGCAGTGCAAAGGACCAAAAGAGGCCAAAACTAAGCTCACAGCAGTTGCAAAAGCAGGGAAAAAGTCAAGGAGGAAGACACAGCTTGGAGGGTGAGAGGTCAGGGACATGGCATGCATACTTGAAAAAAATTAAAAAAAGAAAACTGTCACCAAAGTCAAAGCCATCCAAAGACAGGCCATATGCCATCCAGTGCAGGGACATGCACCAAAGCTTGGCCAAAATGATCCCCGCTGAAGGCCAAAACACAAAAGAAGGACATACAAACACTCTGGAATGGAGATACTATCAAAGGAATTGCAATTGGAGGAGAAAAAAAAATATTGGGGAAATTCAGGGACTACAAGGACTGGACCGGCATTATATCCAGTGCAGTGCAAAGGACCAAAAGAGGCCAAAACTAAGCTCACAGCAGTTGCAAAAGCAGGGAAAAAGACAAGGAGGAAGACACAGCTTGGAGGGGAAGAGATCAGGGACATGGCATGCATACCTAAAAAAAAATAAAAAAAAAAATTTCAAAACTTAAAGCCATCCAAAGGCATGGCATGCCATCAAGTGCAGGGACATGCACCAAAGATTCCCCTCTTGGTCCCCATTGAAATCGCAAGATTCCCTTTCCCTTCCCGAAAGGAAATTTCATTTCCTTTCGGGAAGGGAAAGGGAATCTTGCGACCTCAAAAAGAAAGCCTTACAAACACTCTGGAAAGGAGATAGGATCAAATGAAATGCAACTGAAAAAAACAAAAAACCCAGAAAATCGGGAGATTTGCTGTCGTCAAAAAATGGTCTGTGAGGGAATGAGTTGATGTGAAAAGAGGCCAAAACTCAGCTCACAGATGCTGCAAAAGCAGGGAAAAAGTCAGGGAGGAAGACAGAATTTGGAGAGGAAGAGATCAGGGACATGGCATGCATACTTAAAAAAAAAAATAAGAAAAATGTCACCAAAGTCAAAGCCATCCAAAGACAGGCCATATGCCATCCAGTGCAGAGACATATGCACCAAAGCCTGCCCAAAATGATCCCCGCTGAAGGCCAAAACACAAAAGAAGGACATACAAACACTCTGGAATGGAGATACCATCAAAGGAATTGCAATTGGAGGAGAAAAAAAAATATTGGGGAAATTCAGGGACTACAAGGAATGGACCGGCATTATATCCAGTGCAGTGCAAAGGACCAAAAGAGGCCAAAACTAAGCTCACAGCAGTTGCAAAAGCAGGGAAAAAGTCAAGGAGGAAGACACAGCTTGGAGGGTGAGAGGTCAGGGACATGGCATGCATACTTGAAAAAAATTAAAAAAAGAAAACTGTCACCAAAGTCAAAGCCATCCAAAGACAGGCCATATGCCATCCAGTGCAGGGACATGCACCAAAGCTTGGCCAAAATGATCCCCGCTGAAGGCCAAAACACAAAAGAAGGACATACAAACACTCTGGAATGGAGATACTATCAAAGGAATTGCAATTGGAGGAGAAAAAAAATATCGGGGAAATTCAGGGACTACAAGGAATGGACCGGCATTATATCCAGTGCAGTGCAAAGGACCAAAAGAGGCCAAAACTAAGCTCACAGCAGTTGCAAAAGCAGGGAAAAAGACAAGGAGGAAGACACAGCTTGGAGGGGAAGAGATCAGGGACATGGCATGCATACCTAAAAAAAAATAAAAAAAAAATTTTCAAAACTTAAAGCCATCCAAAGGCATGGCATGCCATCAAGTGCAGGGACATGCACCAAAGATTCCCCTCTTGGTCCCCATTGAAATCGCAAGATTCCCTTTCCCTTCCCGAAAGGAAATTTCATTTCCTTTCGGGAAGGGAAAGGGAATCTTACGACCTCAAAAAGAAAGCCTTACAAACACTCTGGAAAGGAGATAGGATCAAATGAAATGCAACTGAAAAAAAACAAAAAACCCAGAAAATCGGGAGATTTGCTGTCGTCAAAAAATGGTCTGTGAGGGAATGAGTTGATGTGCAAAGAGGCCAAAACTCAGCTCACAGATGCTGCAAAAGCAGGGAAAAAGTCAGGGAGGAAGACACAATTTGGAGAGGAAGAGATCAGGGACATGGCATGCATACTTAAAAAAAAAAATAAGAAAAATGTCACCAAAGTCAAAGCCATCCAAAGACAGGCCATATGCCATCCAGTGCAGAGACACATGCACCAAAGCCTGCCCAAAATGATCCCCGCTGAAGGCCAAAACACAAAAGAAGGACATACAAACACTCTGGAATGGAGATACCATCAAAGGAATTGCAATAGGAGGAGAAAAAAAAAATTGGGGAAATTCAGGGACTACAAGGAATGGACCGGCATTATATCCAGTGCAGTGCAAAGGACCAAAAGAGGCCAAAACTAAGCTCACAGCAGTTGCAAAAGCAGGGAAAAAGTCAAGGAGGAAGACACAGCTTGGAGGGTGAGAGGTCAGGGACATGGCATGCATACTTGAAAAAAATTAAAAAAAGAAAACTGTCACCAAAGTCAAAGCCATCCAAAGACAGGCCATATGCCATCCAGTGCAGGGACATGCACCAAAGCTTGGCCAAAATGATCCCCGCTGAAGGCCAAAACACAAAAGAAGGACATACAAACACTCTGGAATGGAGATACTATCAAAGGAATTGCAATTGGAGGAGAAAAAAAATATTGGGGAAATTCAGGGACTACAAGAAAATGGACCAGCATTATATCCAGTGCAGTGGAAAGGACCAAAAGAGGCCAAAACTAAGCTCACAGATGCTGCTAATGCCCTCGAAAAATACAAGGAGGAGTGTTTTCATCATATTGTTAAGCTTCCCTATCCTCTCGGTGATTTCTCAGGGGCGCCTCCTCACAGCACTGATTCCTTCTTCTACACAGTACAGAGAACAAATTCTAGCACCCTTCACTGCACAACCAAAGAACTGCAGCTCTCTCCTCACCCAGCTAACCCACCGTTTTGTAGCTCTTGTCTTCTTATTGGACGCAGCTGTGGCTACTTAAGGGCAGGCCTATTCCTAATCTTTTTTGATTAGTATAGTTGCAACTCCTCACACGTGAGACTACCTTCTGCTCTATATTTTGTTACATTCTATCTTTCCACAGAGGATGACACAACTTGGAGGGTAAGATATGAGGGACATGGCATGGATATTTTAAAAAACAAACAAACAAACAAAAAACCTTAAAACAAAAAAATTTGCAAACGTGAAAGACATCAAAAGGCATGGCACACCATCAAGTGCAGGGACATCAACCAAAGATTGCCTAATTTATCCCCATTGAAATCGCAAAATTTCCTGTCCCTTCACAATCAGCAAAGGAAATTTCCTTTCGGGAAGGGAAAGGGAATCTTGCAAACCACAAAAGAAAGGCTTACAAACACTCTGGAAAGGAGATAGGATCAAATGAATGCAACTGGAAAAAAAGAAAAAAAAATAGTAAATTGGGGAATTTTTGGTCTACCAGAAAATGGTTTGGGAGGAAATGAAGTGCCGTGCAAAGGACCAAAACATGCTGAAAGTAAGATGACAGATGCTGCAAAAGCAGGGAAAAATCAGGGAGGAAGACACAACTTTGAGGGGAAGATATGAGAGACATGGCATGGGCACTGAAACAAAAAATTTAAAAAGAAAAGAAATCGTTGCCTAAGTGAAAGCCATCAAAACGCATGGGATGTCATCAAGGGCAGGGACATGCACCAAAGCTTGCCAATATTCAACCCCACTGAAATCCCTGAAACAGAAAAGAAGGACTTACAAACACTCTGGAATGAAGATACCTTCAAAGGAAATGCAATTGAAGGGGAAAAAAAAGGAAATTGGGAAATTTAGTGACTACAAGAAAATGGACTGGGATTACATCAGGTGCAGTGCAAAGGGCCAAACCGTGCCAAAACTAAGTTTACAGATGTTGCAAAATCAGGAGAAAAATGAAGGAGGAAGACACATCTTGGAGGGGAGGATATGAGGGATATGGTATGGATTCTTAAAAAAAAAAAAAAAAGAAAAACTGAAAAAATCTTGCCTAAAGTCAAAGCGATCAAAAGGCAGGCCATATGCCATCAAGGGCAGGCACATGCAGCAAAGCTTGCCATAATTGATCCCCACTGAAGGCCAAAACAGAGAAGAAGGACTTACAAACACATGGAATGGATTACTGAAAAAAAAACTTAAAAAAAAGGTGTCACCTAAGTGAAAGCCATGAGAAGGCTTGGGATGCCATCAAGTGCAGGGACATGGACCAAAGCTCTCCATAATAGATCCATTAAAATCCCAGAAAAAGAAAAGAAGGGCTTAAAAACACCTCAAATGGAGATATGGTCAAATCGAAAGCAACTGAAGGAAAAAAAGAAGAAAATTGGGAGTTTTAGTGACTACCTGAAAGTTGTCTGGGACAAAATGAGGTGCAGTGTAAAGGACGAGAACATGGTCTTGGTCTGCTGCCTGGGATGTGAGCTGATGGCAACTTCCTATTGTCATACCCATGTAATTATGGTGAGAGTGAAAAAAATAACACAAGGCATGCTCGTAACATCCCCATCGTGTTACTGACTGGAACATATACCCCTGGTGGGTGATTCTCTTGGCTCAGTGGTTTTGAGACGCTAACCCTAGGTGTTATCTTAAACCTAGGCAGTAAAATCAGCCTTGGCCTCACGGTGATTCCAAGGAAAAAGCTGTGAAAGCAGCCATGTTATGGCAGTTTTGCATTTCACTTGGGATGCCTTTGGCATCTGCCATGTACCTGGAGCTCTGGGGTCTGTGGTTTTTGAGACACTAGCCCTAGGTATAACCCTAACCCTAAAACTAGGCAAATAATGCAACCTTGGCTTAAAGGTGGTCCCAAGGTGTCGTGGTTGGAGAAGAAGTGAGTTTTTTAGAATCCTGTGGTCAAACCAATAGGTGCTCAGATTTGAATATTGGCACCTGGTGTGGCCACTGGGGACATGGATACGCCTGTGAGAACACAGGGGGTTAAAAGCGGAGAACTCCCAGGAAAACTCCTCTTGGGTTCTAGTGGGTGATAGGTTCAAACCTCTCCCCTGCCCAGCTGCTGCCGGCTGGGCGGGGGAGGGGAAGCCATGCAATTGGGTGAGGTGAGCCTGGGCCCTGAGGATGGAAGGGTGGAGAAACATTGGAGACGCATCGGGCAGTCCCCACCCTCCCCCCCCCCCCAGGAGAGAGAGAGGGAGAGCTGGTGTCTGTGCCACCTTGAAATCTGATAGCAGGCTGGATGAGAAGGAGAAGGGGGGATGCAGCAAGAAGATGCCCGGCAGGGCAATGTGGTAGTTCTGGACAGGCAGAGCCTGGGATTTTTAACCCTTTTCTTGGATGATGGAAACCTAACAAATGCTGATCCTCGTCCTGAACGAGAAAAGAGATAGGGATGAATAGCAGATAATGGGCAAGTGTGATGCAAGTTTGTGCAAGTGAAAGATGTCCTAGAGAAGTTGAGAAGAATTCTAGGTGGCAGGAGATGATGGAGTGGCCTTTGGCTGGACTTTTCTTGTATAGCCATGGACAGAACCGCTTTTTTCCTGTGACACAGAGACTGCATCTAGGGGGAGGCAATGGCTCAGAGCCAAGAGAGTTCAATGTTGGTACCCCCCGGCCCCAGGGGGTAAAATCTGGGGGGGACAGTTGTCCCGAAAGTGAGAGACTGTGCTCTTTTTGGAACTGGACAAAGCACCCTTAAAAGGAAAACCCTAGAAGCAGCTCTGGTCCATGTGCAGTAGTGAGAGCACTGGGCATGGAAGGAATATGTCACGATGGCAAATGATCTCTGGGCGGTGCCACGTGTGACATGGAAATACAGGAGGATCCAACTGTGTTTCCAGGGGAAGCCTATGGCAAAAGAGGGACTCCTCTCCCCTTGATGAACTGAGAATTGCTTATCTGAAGGGTGGTGACAGACTGAGAGTTGGTGATCTGAGGGATGGCAACTGAATTGAGAGTCTAAGGTTTTGTCTTCCTGTGAGGTATTGGGAACTTGGTTGCGGGGAGGAGGAACGTTTGGAAGGTTTTCATCCTGAGTTCTCTTTGTTTCTTTAATATATTGTAAATTAATAAAGTTTTTTCCTTCAATTCCTAAGCTGGAGCCTGCTTAGTCTAATCCTGGTTCCATCTCACAGTAGACACCAGGGAGAAGGTGTTTTCATGGGGGCACTGGCATTGTGTCTCAGCATCAAACCGTGACACAAGTAAAAAGCCGTGGGGACAGCCATGTAGTGGCAGTTTTGCGTTTCTCTTGGGATGTATTTCGCAGGTGTGGTCTGCCTGGAGCTCTTGGCTCTGTGGTTTTTGAGGTGCTAAACATAGCTGTAATCCTACCTCTAATCCTAGACAGATAATACAACATTGGCCTCAGGGCAGTCCCATGGGAAAAGCCGTGGAGGCAGCCATGTTGTGGCAGTTTTGCCTTTCCCTTGGGATGCCTTTCGCAGCTGCAGTGTGCCTGGAGCTCAGGGCTTCCTGGTTTAAAAACCCTAACCTTAGGCAGGACCCTAACCCTAGGCAAGTAAATCAGCATAGTGTCAGGGATGGTCCCAAGGAAAAAGCTGTGGAGGCAGCCATGTTGTGTCACTTTTGTGCTCCCCTTGGGATGCCTTTCACAGTTGCAGTGTGCCTGGAGCTCAAGGCTTTCTGGTTTAAAAAACCCTAACCCTAGGCGTAACACTAACCCTAAATCTAACCTTAGGCAGGTAAATCAGCCTAGGGCTAGGGGTGGTCTCAAGGAAAAAGCTGTGCAGGCAACCATAATGTGGCACCTTTGCGCTCCCCTTGGGATGCCTTTCGCAGTATCAGTGTACCTGGAGCTCGGGGCTTTCTGGTTTAAAAAAACCTAACCCTAGGCATAGCACTAAACCTAACCCTAGGCAGGTAACTCAGCCTAGGTTTAGGGGTGGTCCCAAGGAAAAGGCTGTGGAGGCCACCATGTTGTGGCACTTTTTGCTTCCCTTGGGATGCCTATCGCAGCTGCAGAGTGCCTGGAGCTCAGGGCTTTCTTGTTTAAAATACCCTGACCCTAGGCATAGCCCTAACTCTTACCCTAGGCAGGTAAATCAGCCTAGGGTTAGCCATGGTCCCAAGGAAAAAGCTGTGGAGGCCTCCATGTTGTGGCACTTTTGCGCTTATTTTGGGATGCCTTTCACAGCTGCAGTGTGCCTGGAGCTCAGGGCTTCCTGGTTTAAAAAACCCTAACCCTAGGCAAAACCCTAACCCTAACCCTAGGCAGGTAAATCAGCCTAGGTTTAGCCATTGTCACAAGGGAAAAGCATTGTAAGAAGCTATTTTGTGGCTGTTTTGTGCTCCCCTTGGGATGTGTTTTGCGCCGGCAGGGTGCCTGGAGTTCTGGGCTTTGTTTTTCTCAAAACCCTTACCCTTGGCCCATCATTAACGCTTGGCAGTCAAAGCAGCCTTGGGCTACAGCTGGCTCTAAGGAAAAAGCTGTGGATGAAGCCATGTCGTGGCAATTTTGCATTCCTTCTGGGATTGCTTTTGTGGCTGCAGGGTGCTTGGTGCTGTGGGCTTTGTGGTTTTCAAAACCCTAACCCTAGGTTCCACCCTAGTCCTAACCCTAGGCCGTCAACGCAGCCTTAGGCTACAGCTGGGTCCAAGGAAAAACTTGTGGAGGAAGCCATGTTGTTGCAGCTTTGCCTTCTCCTTGGGATGCCTTTTGCAGCCTCAGTGTGCCTGGATCTCTTGGCTTTGTGCTTTTCAAAACCCTAACCCCTGGCAAAATATCACTGTTGATAACACAAGGATATACCTGTTACTGCTGAGCAGTGGTTACATAGATTCAAGCCTTTTTTGGGGTGATTGTCCTGTGCAGGGTCAGAAGCTGGACTTGATTCATTTGGTTCCACTAAACTCAGGAGATTCTGTGAGTCTATAAGGCCTTTTCTGTCTCTCACCCCACCAGTGAGCAGCATGGGGTTGCACAAGAAGCTGGGAGGGGACACAGCCAGGACAGCTGATCCTAACCAACCACAGAGATATCCCATAGTGTTTGGTGTCTTGCTCAGCATACAAAGCCTGGGAAGAAGGAGGAAGGGGGAGACGTTTGGAGTGATGGTGTTTGTTTTCCCATGTCCTTGTTGTGTGTGATGCCTGCCTTTCACTTGCTTGCCCATGGGAAGTGGCAAATGAATGCCTTGTTCTGCTTTGCTTGTGTGCACGCCTTTTGCTTTACCTATTAAACTGTTTTTATCTCAACACACAAGTTTTCTCAATTTTACCTCTCTGATTCTTTCCTCTACCCCAGCAGCGAGGAGTGACCAAGAGTCTGCATATGGCTTAGCTGTCAGCTGGGGTTAAACAACATAATTTTGTCTTCATAAGTGTATTTGTATCTCATAAATTTAAAAAGAAATGCAGTTGTGGTGTCTTACAAAATCCAACAAATCAAAAGCCCAAAAGCTCCAAAGTGACTTTCACACAACAGAATAGCACTTGAAATACCAACTCCTTTGGCAACCACCCTATTAGTACAGCATTCCTGACACTGCAAAAATTTAAAACAACAATCAGTGTGAAACCAGCTGGAGGAAGAAGATGCTACCTATATCAAACAAAACCGATCTGGATGGTTTATATTCATTATCTCATAGATTGTTCTCCTGCATTCTTGTGTTCGGTTGCACCAAGATGTGTGTGTCTCAGTGGTCTGGCCAATTTCACTTATACATGACACAGGGACAAGGACATTACCTATCAACTTCTAATGAAATCTCTGTTATTTTCCTTGCTGACAATGGGGTTTACACATAGTTTTAATTCACTTTGTGAGTTAGTCACTATGGCATAAAACTGTGCTTCAGGATCCTGTTTAAAGATTCCTCTATATACTTTTTGGAAGACTGATACTTATGGACTCTGTATCATCATTTGGGGATTTTTGTGGCTGCAAACTTACTGTCATCCTCCTGTTAGAAGAGTTCTAGTCTTCTACTTAAGTGTTGTCATGCTGTGACCCTATGAAAACTCAGGCCTTCTGATCTTGCTGTAAACAATGGATTCCTTGTTGTTCAACCCTTTGACTGATGTTAACTGTGTCCTTGGTTATCAGCATATGATGTTCTTAACCTCTGATATTGTTTCTTTTATATACATACAATGCCATCCATAATTTATTCTACTAATCTTTGTATTTCTAACACAAATTTCTGCAAGCTACACAAGGCCAAGTCTGGGAAAAAGACTGAATTCTGTTTTAAACTTCAGAGAAACATGAAAAATGAATATGCATGTTCAGCTCTAGAAATAACAGGTATACATTTATACTCAGTAATTTCTTTGCTCGTTCCTGCAGCACAGTTAAAGGAGTGACTCTGTTCTCATAGAAATATGTTTTTAAAATGCAAACCTACTAACAACTTTGCCACAGAAGACCACTAAATGTTTGAGGCTCAACTGGTACTGAACTGTAGCTGCAACTTTTTGCTGAGGCCAGAGCTAAATGGATCCTGCCTTCTTGAATTTTCAGGACTAATAATTTCTTTGAGCAGCATTATTGAGAAATTATTTAAAGCAATATATTAACTTATTCTTATGATTATATCCTCTTATTATATCATGTCCATATGGATATAATTTCAGACAATTTTAAACAAGTTCGTAAATGAAAGCACACCCTAAAGACATTAGCTAGGCCACAAGAGTCTGTGACAGAGAACAATAAGAATTCATTCTGGTTACTGACAGACATATTTGAAATATGATTATGTTGGAGAGTAACACCAGCTGTTGTTCACTAATGACCTCATAATTTTATATGTATGCAATGATATTTTTATTTGATATTCATCAAGGGAAGGGCAAATTGACCCAACCAAGTGAATAACTTCCTAAAGACAAAGCTAAAGATACATTGTCCATTAAGGAAGGTTAGATATCAAAACTAAAATATGAGTAAATGTCTTCCTCTCTGTGAAGAAAGAGCATTGAAAGGTTCACTCTGCAAATTTGATACCCTAGTCCATGCTGAACTGTTCAGTAGTAAATAAAGGAAAAAGAACTCGGATGTGGCCTTCTTTGAAAATCTTTATTAGATACACTCAAAAAAATTTACACAGGCTTGTTGCTATGCAGGCACTTTGCAGAAGACTCAGTATAGAACCTGGTAAAAACAAAACAAAACAAAACAAAACAAAACAAAACAAAAAACAAACAAACAAACAAAAAAAAACAAAAACAAAAAAACAACAAAACCCCAAATCCTGTAAACCCAGTTTCCCTGACGGAGTGTGCAGTAGCCAAGTTCCCTCATGTAGTGCCTTAGTTCCATGGTATGTTTAACTGAGGAGTACTGTGCTGGATCATCTCTACTCTGCACCAGCATAAGCATGGAAGAAGAGGTATGGGAGCCTGTCTCAGGTACCAGTTCCCCACCACTTATGTGGGATAGTTATCAGCCAGATTTATTCCTTTATCGGTTCCATCAAGAAGCCACAACAGCACAAGTTACTGGGGGAGCAGAAGAGTGAATGGCCAAGCATCAGGCTGGGAAGGAGTGGGAAACTGCTTCTTCTGGAGGATTTGTGTTGTTTTATGCTTACAAATCAACAGCAAGAGCCAATGGGAAAGGAAGGGAGACAGAGACAATGGCAGGAATTAAGTCATATTCACCTCATTCAAAGATCATCTACTCCCAATATTCCCTGAAGCCAGTCCTCCCTCATAAAGGGAAGAGTCTCTACTGAGCCCCTTGGTAATTAATGACCTCACTCAGAACACTGAAGTGCCTGCCTTGCCTAATACAATTTGATCAAACACATCCTCTCACGGTCTAACTGGTAGGATGATTCCTCCTCTCCACATGTTGTAACTCAGGCAGGGTTGAAAGATGGAGTGGGTGAAATCTGAAACATAGTGACTAAGCTAATTGCTGCAACTGAAATTTAAACAGTTCGTATGCAACTCCAATTGGTACTTTGAATAGAATAATTTAACATTAATTAGAGAAAGAACAAACAGCCCAGTACTTCTACATTCATGTCAATGCCTGTACTAGAAAGATATTAGGTCATGTTGTTTCGGGTTCGCTTTGGGATGTTTCCATACAAAACAGAACTGCCTGACTCAGAGAGAACCCTGCAGCAGCTGAAGCATTTCATTTACAGAAAGATGCATGCTCAGACAGAAAAGAGATTTGAAGCCCAGAATGGGACTTCTGGGTGTAACATCAGGCAGAAGATGCAGCAGGTGTCCTCAGCCTTCTCATCCACAGTGCATTAGGTTGCACATGAAATCAAAGGTGATCTCTGGCCAGATCCACATCCTGACAGGCCTGACACCTGAGCAATATGAGGAATCACTCAGGCTGTCAAGACTGGAACAGCTTTGCCAGGTCTCAGATGCAGACCTAGAAGCACATCCGTATTGGGAGTATTTAGAGCAGAATCTGTTGGAGCATCACATGCCCATGCAAATCTAGCTAACTGGTCAGATGTTCATGGAGTCATAGAATGGTTGGGGTTGGAAGAGACCTTGAAAGGCCATCTAGTCCAATCTCCCTGCAATGAGCAGGGACATCTTTAACTAGATCAGGCTGCTCACAGCCCCATCCAATCTAACCTTCAATGTTTGCACTGGTGGGGGATCCACACCTCTTGTGGATGTATTCCCCCATTCTCATTGTAAAACAAACTTTTCCTTATAGCTAGTCTGAACATAACCTTTAGTTTCCCTGTTGCTACTCTTTTAGTTTCCCTGTTGCTACAAGTCCTGATATTAAAAGTTTTTCCCCATCTAGAACAGGCTGCCCGAGATGGAAGGGGTTGAGTCACTCTCACTGGAAGTATTTGAATAGATTAAGATATGGTGCTTAAAGACACGATTTAGTGGAGGACTTGGGAGTGTTAGTCCAACTGTTAACCTAGCACACTAAACATAAGGAACCTGAGAAGCGCAAGATTAAGTTTAAAATTCCAAAATTCTCAATATGCTCAGGATCTGCAGTCTCAGTAAGATGCACAACTTTTTCCTTAAGCTCATGTCCTAACACTACAGTCGTAATCATACAATTAACAAAATAGCTACTTTTTGAAGACTAAATAAAGGTTTTTTTCTTTTCATGGTATCACTTTCAAGTCTGTTAAAGGTTGATTGGCACACCTTCCTCAAATCCTGGGTTTTCCTGCAGAACTTGCCCTGCTACTTGGCAGTGAACATAATTTATACACACCTGAACAATATGTACCTGCTAATTAGATGAGTTGTTTGTGGTACTTTGAGACCAAGGCAACTGAACCGGGAAGAAATTCCCAGGGCTAGTAATAAATGTTTCCAAATTAGAACATACAGCTTTTTCATTGAATGGTATGTGAAATATATTGAGAATTTTTTGTAGCTAATGTCTCAAAGTATACTAGGAATAGGACATATGAGACTTCTGTTCATGTCAACACGCTGCCAGAAATACAAGCTTCTCCCACTGAGATGCACTAGCAATGATAAACAGAAGGAAAACTAAACTCAAATGAACAGTGAATTAGATATTAAACAAGGGAACAAACATCCTGACAGAATAGTTCTCTCCACTGTAGTAAGATCAGTCAAAGTTTTACATAATTAAAAAAAAAAATCTGACTATGGCAGTCAGACACCATCATCATTCTAAGAAATTTAAGCACATGGTATCTAGACATCAAAATGTAAAATTTTGACTTATGATTGAACCAAAGTGGGAAGCAGATTGAGTTACATGCTACGTTCATACAGTACAGCTTTCACTTTTTTAATACTGTGTATTTTTAAGGCAGTACTCTTCAGATTTATTTTAGAACTTGCATAAAAATCACATGGATCTCTAAAGCCATTAGTGAGCTAGAAGACAATGCTCATGGTAGCTGAAAAAATGAGGGAAAAAATGAAGTACCCCTATTTGCTAGCAACGCTCTCCCACTTCTTCTAGAGAAGGAACAAATGCCAGCTCCATTTCAATGAAGAATAATGTCTGACAAATGTTCAATAATAATCTCATCAGACCTGTGAAACGAAAAATACACAAACAGAAGAACTCTCAGAAGTCAAAATCTCCATTGCTTTACGGTGAACTCACAAACACCTTTGTCTGCCAAGGTGACTCTAAATAGAAACTTGCCTGAAGAAAGCAAAGTCATCCCCCAGAAATCAACTAGGTTTACACTTATTACCAGCTAAAATGGCTGAAGGGACACATGTCAGACACTGTAAACAAGGCATCTTTCCAAAAGACCTTCTGTGTCTTTCCTGGTACTCCATAGTTCAGGTTCTTTTGTAAATTTGTATGTGAGCATGAAAGCAAGAAAAATACTTTGAAACCTCTGATCTCTGTTCAAAGTTGAGATTTTCCCTTAACAACTTCAGCAAAACTTTTATTTTAGCCTTTAGGTAGTCCTTTTGGTTTGATGGGGGTTTTTTTCCCCTTTATGTAGTCTTTTGGGTTTGTTTGTTGTTGTTGTTGTTGGAGTTGCTTGTTTTGTTGGGGTTTTTGTGGGTTTCCCTGATTTGTTTGTTTGTTTGTTTTTATGCGGTTGGGGGGTTATTTGGGAGTTTTTTGGTTGGTTGGTTTTTGGTTTGGGTTTTTTTTTCTGCTCTTTGCTAAACAGTTGCGCTGGTACTGCCGCCGCGGGACCTATTTATGCTGAGCAATGAATCAGCAGAAAAAGAAGAAAAAAACATCACTAAGTAAATGTTTGCACATCGGTTATTCAAGTAAAGGAGGCTCAGAGGAGATCTTACGCTCGCTACAACGACCTGACAGGAGGGCGCAGCCAGGTGGGGGTCAGCCTCTTCTCCCAGGCAGCGACTGCCTGAGAGGAAACGGCCTCAAGACGTGTGACAGAGGTTCCGTTTGGACACCAGGGGGAAATTCGTCACAGAAAGCGAGATTAGATATTGGAATGGGCTGCCCGGAGAGATGGTGGAGTCACCGTTCCTGGAGGTGCTTAAGGACAGGCTGGACTTGGCACTCAGTGCCGTGGTCTGGTTGACAGTCAGTTGACATGGCGTTCGGTCATAGCTTGAACTTAATGATCTCAGCTGTCTTTTCCAATCTAAGTGATTCCGTGATTCCGTTTCCGATTAGGAGGACGCCAGGCACCCTCGCACAGCTACGGGCAGGGCCCGAGGCCGCAGCCTGCGGCCGCTCGGGAGCCCCGGGATGGGGCGGGTTGGGCTCCGCCTGCGGGCCCGGCGCCCGAAGGTGCTCTCGGCTCCCGCCGCCGCCGTACGTGGCTGCCACAGCCCCGGCGCGTGGAACACGTCCCTCCTGTGATTGGCTGCCTGCACAGCAAGCCCCGCCCACCTCGGCGCCCTATTGGTCAGTTTAGCTCCGGTGCCGCTCGCGCCGCGGGCCGCCAGGGGGTGCGCGTTTCCGCGGGCCGGTGGGGCGGCACCGCGCATGCGCCGCCCTCCCGTGGCCTCTCGCAGCCTGTCCCCACCGGCCCCGCGCCCCGGTCTCGCGCCATGGCAGCCGCCGCCGAGGAGCCGTTCCCGTTCCACGGGCTCCTGCCCAAGAAGGAGACCGGCGCCGCCGCCTTCCTCGCCCGCTTCCCCGACTTCGACGGCCGGGGGGTGCTGCTGGCCGTGCTGGACACCGGCGTGGACCCCGGGGCGCCGGGCATGCAGGTAGAGCGGGGCGGCGGCGGCCCTGAGTCACGGCCGCGGCTCGCAAGGACCTCCCGGGTCCCACCGGAGCGACCCCGGGAGGACGGGGACGAGTACGGGGCCGGCCATGGCACTCGGGCGGCCCGAGGCAGCGGCGGCGAGAGCAGGGGAGGCCCCGGAGGGCTGTCCCGGGGACTGTCCCTGTCCCGGGGACTCGTGGCTTGTGTTCGCTCTCGGTTCCCGCCCCGCACGCGTGAGCGGGGCTCGGGTGCGGGAGGGCGGGGAGATGCCGTGTCCGGGGATCCGCACCGGTCACTCCCGGTGCTGCTGTGAGGATCCTGCTCCTTCCTCAGCCGTCCGCAGGCGTGTTACGGCACTTCAATCTCTCGGGCAGAGCTCATTATAAAAGAACGCTTTGTGTTTTTGTTAAACCTTAGCGTTACTTCGGCAGCAGGTAGCTCGAGGCTACGCGCAGCCGCCTAGGTGTTTTACATGAAAAGTGTATTTATGGCACAATTTGCATACCCGTCTTTCTCTTTATATTTCTCGTGCGTTTTATTGCAATAACAGTCTGTATCAAATTCGATTCTGCCAGCTTTTTTTTTTTTTTTTTGATCTGCCAACTTTGTGTCTCCATGTCGGTTTTGTAAATTTCTGTGTGTGATTTCAGTTTGGGCATTTCTCAGCACTTATTTCTTATAACCTTTGTCTCTTAACATTTCTTTATCTTGTAAGTTTGCATGTGGCCCTTTGTGTCGCTGCTGCTTTTGATTTTTTGTCAACATGTTATGTCTGAGTGATGGCATAAGAGTCCGTGGAAGAATGATTCGGAGTTGTATGCAACTCACTTGGACGCTGAATCCTTAATTTTGTTTTGTTTTGACTGAGCAGGGCTTGTGTTGGTTTCCATCCTTTCTTTGGTGTGGAATTAACTCCTAAGTGACCTCATTCAGGGACCTGACCCTGGCAGATCATTAGTTCCGTGTTCTGAAATGACTCCTTATGGGATGCAGTTAAACTAGAGGATGAGTTAAGAGGACAGGTTGGATGGAGGGAAGGAGTGGCCAGGTGTAACTTCGGTTGATTTAAGCTGAAATGAAGCTGGTGCTTTTGGTAAGAAGTTGTGGGTAAATGGAGGAGTAATTGGAAATCTTAATGAAAGCTGGCCAAAAGGTAAGCATGATAATACCATGGGCAGAGCAGAAAGTAATGGAAGAGAATTAGGAAGGTGTGAATATAAATTGAATCATGTGCATAGTTCTGAAGTTTCACATATAAAAGCAAAAACCCCTAAGTTTTTTGAGGTTATGAATGAGTAGTGGTCAACAACAACAACAACAAAACCCCAATATGAATTTATTGGCAGTAGTGGGAAGCTTTGTTCTGATATGGGTAACCCTATGCTCATAAGAGGTATTTATGAAGCATCATGAGCTCTGTGTTGACCATATCAGTTTTCTTCAACTTACTTTCTTTACACACAAGATAAGATTTCAGGTAGTGCAGTAAAAGATTTGTAAAAGAAGTAAAAGGTTTGGAGAGCAGGATGGGGAATTCATGTTGCAGTGGGTGAGAGGAAGTTTGCAGGGCTGTTAGAAAAATGTATAAAGAAGTTGTGTGATCTTTTCACACTGCCCACTTAATAGACCTAGCTTGCTAAAGTACAGCCAGGGGAGACTTACTGCACAGGGAGTTATAAAGGAGGCATAGGCAGCACCCGGTCTAGAATAGCTTTGTAGGTGTTTCTTCAGCAAAAGAATGTTCTCACTCTCTGGAGCATTTGCCAGTTTACATTTTGGCTCAGTGCAATGAATCAGTGTCCTGGGCATAGGCAGTGACACAGCATAGCTGTACTGCAAGAAGTAGTTTCTAACCTTGGGACAATTTTTGGATTTTTTTTTACACCCCTGCTTTGCTGCTTTTTCTTACTGTCAGTCTTCTTGTCAGTTCCTGGCCTGGCATACAGTTAGATCTATAAGATGTTGAATCAGTTGCTAACCTACAGCAAGGTTAATTGGTATTACAACTTTGAGTTCCGTTTAATGACAATAATTATTGCAAGCTAAAATGAGCTACTGTGATTTGGATATAGTGGAGTTCTTAGTCAAAACAAAACAGTTAATTTCTTAGCTGCTCCATAGTGTTTCATTCCTGGGTAGGGTTCCTTTGCGTGTTGATTCTGTGACTTGGTTTGTAAACATTGATAGCACTGTTTGTTCCCTTTTTGAGGGACAGAAAGGTTTGGGGACAGAGTTTAACAGGGAAATATCATTATGTTTCTGTTCTTCCCTGGACGCTTGCTGCTATAGAGAGAATAGTTAACAAAACCTTCTTAGATCTGTTGTCTGTTGGTTGGCTTTGTTTGACACATAAAATGTTAGTCTAGCTTGTACTTACTTTCCTTTTCTTTATGAATCTTTTGTAACCAGTGCCTTCTAGGGAATTCCTTTCACCTCCTCTTCCATTGCTTTTCCACCAGTTGACACCAACTGTAAGGTTTAGTTTGTCTGCTTCTTTCATGTGAGTTTGTCCCCCTTTCAGTCCTCTTGGTAGAATGTATTTCCTACTGTCTGCCGAGTCATTGTTTGTAATTCCTCATTAAGGCACAGTGACTGATGAAATTTTAGGTGCATTTAATGGAGTGTTATGGTTGTGTAGGTATAATCTTTGCTCAGCCCCACCCTGTCCTTTCCCTGTTCCTATTGTGGCTTCTTCTGTTTCATGATAGGTAAGTCAGTTCATTTTGCTTCTTGCAAATTTATTTATTTTGTGAAGTGGCATTTGGAATTATTATTTACTAACATTAACTTGTGCTTTTATGTGACAGCTTTTTAGCAGTAGCAGCTGGTTTTATTTTACTTGCTTTTCATCACTGAATTTAAAAAAATTGCTTGGAAATTATTTTGTTTGTGATGATGATGATCAGCTGTCCCATGACCAAAGTGCTGAAGAGCTTGTTCATCTCTTGTGGCTGCAGTAGCTGTCAGTTGGAGTCAGTGATTGTATGGGCTGGCAAAAACATGCTAAAATGCATCTGGCTTTCCTTGTTCTTGTGTTGTGATTTTCAAAGATACTAGTGCTCTTCTACTTCTATTGTAACCTGTATCAGTTGCCAGGATTATGCACACAGATTAATTTTAGTGTTCTCAGTTTACTAATCTATCTGCTTTACAAAGTCAGAACTAAGATGTAAGTAGGATTTTAAAACTTCAAGCAGATATGTATAAACAGCAGAGTAGTATTAAACTACTGATTTTTTAAATGCCTATAGGCAAGCCATAGTAATTAAGGCAGGATTGGGGATTTTTTTTATAAACACAGTGTAAAATATTTTTAATTGTATAATTTTTTTTTTTTTAAAACTTCAATGCAAAAGGTACTAGAATGTACCTTCTCTCTGTAATCAATTCATTACTTCAGGACTCATCTGGTCACATAAGGAAATTGATCAAGGTCACTTGATTATTTTTTATTATAATTTTAAACTCAGAATGACAAGATTTGCAAAAGCAAACTAAGCTGAACTCTTGAGTTTCACTCTGGCATTGCTGCTGGTGGGCAGCGTGCCGAAGAGCAGCTCGTGGTAGCAGGAGCCGCTGTATCGGTTACTTGCACTAAATTACCGTGAACCTGTCTGGATTGCTGCTGTTAGGAATTGAGCCTTAGATCAGCTGAAACTCTGAGTTTCTTGTGTCTGACTGAAAGACTCTGATTTCTTGGTTCTGACAGTACAAACTCAAGTGCATGTGTGGGCCTGCTAGGTTTCAGCTAGGAGGCAGAGAGCCATAGAGTGTAGGAGTTGCACCTCGTTTTTCGGGCTAGGAAACAACTCCTAAAACTATCCAAGCTTGCTGCAGCATAAATCTGTGTTCTGGCCACCTGTTGCTGTATAACTTGCCTCCTTCAAGCAAGTCACCTTGGATTTCATTTTCATTCTTGTTTTCTTGTACGTTGATCACTGAATAGTTGACTTTGAGTAGAGGCATATTGAAAAGTGTCCGGTGCTGCTAATGTTGGGATTGGCTTGCAGTTGTTTTAGTATTGGAGCAGCTCTTATGTGTGAATTGTGGCCAAGACATTAATTGCAAATGCTTCAAAAGTGGGTGGTTTAGTGTCTACACACTGTTCCCCAAGTAAATTTTCACTATGGCATAACTATTTTTAGTTACACAGTTCTACCAGGTTAAGACGCTCTTAAGATTTTCTCCAGTGAACTTGAATTTCTGTGAACAGAGTAGAGTGTGGGTTTCTGTCATGAAAGTTCTTCCCTAGCAAGCCTACTCAAAAGTATTTGTTACCTTCTGGGAAATGAAATTAATGCTGTTTTTATGGTTGCTATGGGTTTGGAATATTTGGGGTTGATTCTTCTTAATTTTTAAGCTGTTTAAACCTGTTTCAGTGTTGCTTGTTACTTGTCTGGGTTGGTTTTTTGTTGTTGAGTTTCTAGGTGATTGTTTTTTGTATTGTATGGGTTTTGGTTGGGTTTTTGTTACTTGTTTTTTTTTAAGCCATGAATTTGAGACCATGGAATTATCTGTCCTTGTTTGCTGAGATGTGATAAAAACCTGACTCTTGTCCTTTTGGCAGCAGCAGAGTGACTTTTATGAAACGGTTTGAATGTGTTGGTAGCATCCAGTAGCTGAATTCACAATTCTAGAGCATTACTGGAACAAAACACCCTTCCATATATTATATCTAACATCAATATTATTGATAGAGAATAAAGGCAAAAATACCATATATTTAAATGTAGAAAACAACAAATGTTGCTTTTCTGAATATGAAGCTCTTTTCACTTTCAGTGTAGTTAGTGTATAGGAAATACTAGGATGATGATTGATATCTTCTTTTATGAATCAGTCTTTGATACAGAACTGTAAAAATATGTATGTATGATCAATTTATAGAATCATAGAATAGTTTGGGTTAGAAGGGACCTTGAAAGGCTGTCTAGTCCAACCTCCCTTCAAGGAGCAGGGACGTCTTTAACTTGATCAGATTGTTCAGAACCCCATCCAACCTGACCTTGAATGTTTCCAGGAATGGGGCATCCACTACCTCTCTGGGCAACCTGTTCCCGTGTTTCACTGTCCTTACAGTGAAAAATTTCTTCCTTAAAACTGGTCTGACAGTCTCCTTTAGTTTAAAGCCATTCTTCCTTGTCCTATCACTGCCTGTGCCATGTCAAAAATTGCTTCCATGTTTCTTACAGGCCCTCTTGAGGTCCTGGGAGGCTGCTATAACATCTTTCCAGACTCCTTATTAGAAGTATTAGGTGTATATAGCTGTAGCTGCTAACAGTGCAAATGGATTAAAACACAAAGCAGAATATTTGAAAGAGGAAAAATAAGGTAATAGTAACTTGTGTCCCTTTTAAGTTCCTTTAAGCTCAGTTAAGAGATTCCAGTTTGTGAGAGCTTATACTTCAGCACCTGTCATTTTCTTACTTGTGCATTCATTACTGTAAAATTTGTCCAGAATGAGGGGTCACAAGCAACACAGCAAATAGGTTTTTTGCAAATTTAGGCTTGGTTTTAAATTGAGGCTGCCTGTGCTTTGTTGATACTCTGTTTTCACTTTTTTTCTGTTCTAAATCCTTATTAGAAATAAGTGGATTTGTATGAACCAGAAAGAGGAACATTTTGGTCTTAGTTCTTTGAAAATTTATCTTGCGTTCGGGTTGGTTTTGTGTCCTTCAGTTAAGGTTGGGTGTCTGAAAAAGCTAGTTGATATTTTTAACAACAAAACTTTCCTGGTTTGTCTGCTAAAGTACTAATCAAGTACATTTTCCAATTTTTCTGTGCTCATATTTTCAGATTACAACTGATGGGAAACCGAAGATAATTGATATAATTGACACTACGGGCAGTGGTGATGTAACTACATGTACCATTGCAGAACCTAAAGATGGAGAAATTACTGGTCTTTCTGGAAGAATTTTAAAGGTGAGTATTTGGTGGTACAGAGACATCAGTGGACAGCATCTTCTTTGGTTAACAGCAAATTTAGCACCTGTTTTGGTTTTTACAAAACTTACTTCCTTTTAACCAGATGTTGTGGATCCAGCTGGCAGCTAAGCACCATAGAGCTTCTCACTCAGTCTTCCCCAGGCAATGTGGGAAGAAGAGACTTAGAAGAGTGAAACTGAGAAAACTTACATGTTGAGATAAAGACAGTTTAATAGGTAAAACAAAAGCCTTGCACGCAAGAAAAGGAAAACAAGGAATCCATTCACCACTTTCCATGGGCAGGCAGGTGTTCAGCCATCTCCAGGAAAGCTGGGCTCCACACAAATGGTGACTTGAATATAAATGCCATCACTCTGAATTACTCCCCTTCTTCCTTCTTTCCCTGGCTTTATATGCTGATCATGATGCTGTATGGTGTGGAATAACCCTGTGGTCAAGTTGGGATCCGTTGTCCCAGCTGTGTCCCCTCCCAAATCTCCAGCCTGCTCACTGTTTGGGATGGATGAGAGAAAAAGCCTTGACTCTGTGCAAGCACTGCCCAGCAACAGCTAAAACATGCCTGAGTTATTAAGAGTGTTCTGCACAAATCCAAAACAAATCCAAAATCCAAACAAATCAACCCTAGCCCAACTGAAACCAGCTAACCACATCTTACCCAAACCTAATGCTGCATTTGCTCATCTTCATGTAGATTGCTTAGTGTTTTTTACACTTTTTATATGTCTTTATTTCTAATATATTCTGTAGCTGAATAGGGGTGTGTCCTGGGCTTTTTGAGGGGCCTGATAATAATTTAATAATATGTTCAAAACAGTATCTGATACAGCTTTGGAAATTGGCTGAAGAAAATGTGCTAATATGTTTTAAAAATATCAGACACAGTAGTGTCTTTAAAAGTGCTAGTATTTTCCACATTTGCATGAGCTACAAGAGGAATTGTGTTAAGCTTGTGGTGAATAGATTTAGAGACTAAAAAATCTGTGAGGACCTAGTTGTAGACTCACTGAATTCTCACTATGCATAGCAGAAATGCTGTAGGGTTTCCAGAAAGGACACGAAATCTAGTAGAGGTCTTGGGTACACAGAACTGATGTTGCTAACGTGTTCTGATTTCCTGGTTGAATTGATGATGTGATATGGGGGCATCACATCTTTGGATCTCTCCATACTGTCAGCTTTTTTCCTAATTTTGCACAGAAGATGATTGCAAGGCTAAATCTGTTGCTCTTTTACTTTTGTTACTAGGATGAGCAGATCCTGATATACAGAGTCAAAATTGCATGAAGTTGTGAAATGAGATATTCAGATGTTTGTCATGGCTTCCAACCATACTTGCTCATGTTAGGTTTCACTTATAGTACTGTTATTTCCCCAGACCTCTGCCCAGCAAATTCAGTAAAGCTGGGGCTTTGTGTTTTAAAAATAGACTATAAGAGCAACTAATGCTTAAAGATGTTCAGTGGTAGTGTCACATGAGCTGATACTGATTTTTGGGAGCTGGATTGAAAATGCCATGTCATGTTTTTGGAACAGTGCAGTAGTTACTGTTATGGAGACAGAGAAATAAATTGGCAGTATTTGCAGGCTTGTTCTGCTCAGCTTTCTTACGCAGTGTTGGGCTTTTTTGTTTGAGGAGTTCTTATAATGCCATTAGTTAACCTGTTTCTAAATGTACTTTTCTGTAGATTCCAGCAAACTGGGTAAATCCTTCAGGCAAATATCACATTGGCATAAAAAATGGCTATGATATTTATCCTAAAGCTCTTAAGGAGAGGATTCAGGTAAGGATGAATTATCTTTTCTTTCTGGTATATAGTCATATTTTACAGTTCTGTTTCTTAATTTTGTTAGAACACTCGAGATGTGATTTGCTAACATACTTGGATTGCTAACCAGCGCTTAAATGCTATTCTCTCTGCTTTTTAATAATACCATTTCTTCTGTGATTTTTTCAGAGCAACAGGGGGGTGGCTTGGAAATCCTCCTCACAGTGATCCATTGAGGCAAGAAGTACAGAAATTACTGATAGGCCCTTTTTTTTAAATTGCATGGCAATTTATGCTTATTTATGCTATTGTATGGAATTTTTTTAGCCATTGTCTCAAATCAGAATTTTCCAATGACCTTTATAGACTTCATACTTTGACATATATTTCTTAGCATGTTGAGGAACCTCTGTTTTTATTTTGCAGAAAGAGCGCAAGGAAAAGCTCTGGGATCCTGTTCACAGGCTGGCTCTAGCAGAGGCCTGTAGGAAACAAGAAGAATTTGATGCAGCTCATAGCTCTCCCTCACAGGTTTGCATGAAGCCTGATTTTATGAAGTTGTTCTTTGCAACAATTTGTTACTGGTTGACAGGATTAAAATGTTTCATTAGATGAGTGAAAGAAAGATACTTGTGAGTATTTTGGCAGATAATTTGCTAGTGTATCCTCTGATTAATTTTTTGCTTTGTATGCCTGGTTGTTCAGTTTGCTTAGTGTTGTTTACTTTTGAGAGTTGGTGTCAAATATGAAAATAGGATTACTTAAAAAAATTTGTTGGGTACTTTTAGTAAGTTTTGTTTTTGATTTAATGTGCAATGTTTTGAAGCCACCATCCTTGCTGTGTTCAAAGTTGGAATTTTCTAAACATGTTCTTTCTTGTGTAAACTGTGTACTATTTTAATGAAGTACCAGAAATGTCTCAGATACTACTTTATCATTTAATAGTCTTTAAGAAAATAATGGCTTTAAATGTTATATTTACGGAAAGTAGAAGTAGCTGTACATAATAGGCCAAAAATAAATAGTGCACTGTTGAAAGCCATTGAACTTCTAGATTTTTTGTGACTCCTAGGATAGTCTAACATTCCTGAGAAAGTAATGGAAAAAAATGTATAGCACTAGAAAAGAACGTAGGGTGACCTATCCTGTAATAATTTTGGAAATATTCTAATTGAATTTTGTTTGCTGTATTAGGTAAATAAGCTAATAAAGGAAGAACTTCAAAATCAAGTGGAATTGTTGAATTCTTTTGAGAAAAAATACAGTGATCCTGGCCCAGTATATGATTGTGTAGTGTGGTATGATGGTGAGACCTGGAGGTAAATGACTAAACTTGTCTAAAATATCTCGTTCTTTACATAAAACAATAGCTTGCATCGAAGACTTGTTATCTTTTATATCTGCCCTCTTTATAGAGGTTTTAAGTATTTTTTGCTTTAAAATAGTCGTGCTGTATCAGTTGAGTTTCTTGACAAAGTTCTGGTCCCAAATGAAGATGGGGTAGAATAAAGTCTTATTGAAGACTGTGGGATATGAGTGTAAGCTTATGGGGTTTTTCTTCTGAAGCAAAATAAAACTGTTTTGACTATCCATTGGTGATGTGAAATAAGACTGAACAAGTGTCTGTGCACAGACTTCAGGATGTAACATGGCACGTTTCTTTACTGATAATGTGCTTCATACAAAACAGTAAAATTTCAAATGTTTGTGTACGAGCACTGAACATCTACCTTTAGTAAAATTTCTTCCTTGAACTTGCCTAAATTTTCATACTCTTGCTTTTCAAATACAGATTTATTTGAATTTAGTAGTGTTTTAAAAATCAGTTTATTTAGATCACTTGGTAGCTTCTGAATCTTATAAACAATCAAATTTTAAAGTAGTTGCTCAAAGAACTATTTAAAGAAACTAAACCACAGAACCAAACTTCTTGAAGTCTTTTTGCTGTGCTCAGCTGGAGAGGGTAGGTAATCTAAAGTTTGCAGCAGCTGGGACATTGCCTTTTTTGTTTGTTTATTTTTGTCAACAGAGCCTGCATAGATACAAGTGAGAGTGGTGACTTAGCTAACTGTACAGTGCTGAGAACCTACAAAGAGGCTCAGGAATATGGATCTTTTGGAACATCTGAGATGTTGAATTATTCAGTGAATATATATGACGATGGAAACCTCCTTTCTATTGTGACAAGTGGAGGTAAATGAAAATAATCTTAAAAACATTTTGCTGCTAAGTAGGTATCATGAGAAGCAGTAATTTGTATTGGGTCTTGTTTCTGATACTTGGGATGGCTTGAGGCAGCTGTTGTAGTACAGCATTTGTTATTATGGCTTTTAAGATCAATACTCATATATTCTGGATCTATAATGATAGCTCATTACCAGACTTGCTTGCATTTTTGTATGAAATATTGTCAACTTAATGTACATAAGCATGTATACATAGAACATGTGTACTTAGGTATTCTTTAACATGTACATGCCTCTTAAAAGCTAAACTAAAGAGAACCTTTTTTCAAAAAACTTTTTTTGTTATATTTGTTAAATATAGAGTGATGATTGATTTTTATTTGCTCTCCTTTGTGCTTGTATACTTTAAGAGTCTTAAATATAATACCCATGAACAAAATGGGTATTGATCTTAATTTAGGTTTATACAAATTTTTTTCTAATGTCCATGTCACTATAAGTGTAGCTCCATCCACTCTGAACCTGTTTTAGAGTGTTCTTTAAATCATGGTTTGTTTTGGAAGCAAACTGAGTGGTTGGGATTGTATGGATGCATTTGCTTTGAAAAATGCTCTTGATTCCTCATGAAACTATCCCATCTCAGTAGAGCTACATAAGCAGTTCAGGTTTCTAAATAATGGTAACTTGTTTGAGATGTTCCTTTCTGTGTTTCTGTGCAGTTCTGTTTTCTATTCTTAATCCCTGCTACCTGAGTTGTCTCAGGTGTAGAATTCATAACTCTGAGTAGGAAGTGTTGAGCCTTCAAAATAACTTTTGTTAGTGGAAATAAGTTAATACTTTGTTCCTCTCTTCCTGCTGCCTCCTTTCTCTCCTTAAAAAGTTGTTTGCTTTGTTGAACCTCATACAATTAGCCTCAGCCTATTGATTCAGCCTGTCCAGATCCTTTGTAGAGCCTTCCTATCCTCCAGCTGATTAGCACTCCTGCCCAACCTGTTGCTGTCTGTGGGAACCCAGGAAATTCCTCTGGCTGCCCTGGAGGACTCGAGCCCCTGTCCAGGGGGGGCTCAAAGACCTTGGCACAGAGCCCAAGACCCCTGTGCCTTTGATTGAGCCCTTGGAAAAAACAATTGCCAACCTTATATGAAGGATTACAAGCCACAAAAGTTTAAGTAGAATGATAGTGAATTTATTACAGGGTGGAAAATAGATTTTTTGGGGTTTTTAGAATGGGGGTTCAGGGGGCAAGATGGAGGAATCTGGGTGTGTCCAGCCTTTCTCCTTCTTCTTCTTGGCCTCCATCTTCTGCCGTGATGTTGGCACTTTTAGATTGGTTTAGAGTAGAAGCTCTCTAACACAGATGATAGGTATTGGAAAGTAATTGTAAATGTTTTTTGTAAATATGTTTTTTTACAACATAGTAAATTGTACATGTAGTTTTTAGTATAAAAAGATAACAGTGCCCTGGGGGCAGGCAGAGTGCCTCTGACTGTCTTGCTGAGCAGAGCAGATTGGCAGGACAGGAGAAAGAATTTTATAGATGAGGAACAATAAACAACCTTGAGACCGAGAACTGAAGAGGTCTGACTCCTTCTTTGAGCGCTGGGCTGGGAAAAGAAACTTGTATGTATCTTGGGGTCACTCTGACCAGCAGAGATTCCGAGAGTTGTCTGCACAGTCACTGAGGATGCTCTCAATCCCCTTGTCCGGACCATCAAAAAATAGTGAACAGGGCTGGCTCCACTGCCGAGCCCTGGTGAACGCTGTCACACTTTTGGTATCAGCGGCACTGGTGACTGGCCACTGACTGGATTTATGTGAAAATAATAAGTGAAAATTAATTGAGCTGTAGCATATTGAATTCTTACAAATGAAGTCCACTGAAAATACGTACTTTTCCTTTGCACAGGAGCACATGGAACACATGTGGCTAGTATTGCAGCTGGATACTTTCCAGAAGAACCTGAACGGAATGGTGTGGCTCCTGGAGCTCAGATTCTTGCAATCAAGATTGGTGATACGAGACTGAGTACAATGGAAACTGGCACTGGTCTAATAAGAGCTGTGGGTGTTTCACTGAATAAATTATTAATCTCAGCTGTGTGATTTAAGTGTAGAATATTGTGAGACTTCATGCCCTACGTGTCTATAGGCTTAGTTTTTATGGTTCTATAGTATTTCCAACAAAAATACCAAAAATTAAAAAAACAACCAAGCTACTCCCCCAAAAAAACCCTAACCATTAAGCAATAAATAACACAGCCAAAAGGCTAAAACCAACTAGAATTTATTTTAAAGCATATTGTAAGACTAGTGTTTTAATATAAAACAAGACTTCTGTTGCATAGAGCTCTTAGAGTTTCTCCAAGCTAACAGACTTGCAGTGTCTGACTAGCTTGATGCTTGAGAGCAGTTACTTGGATACTTGATAAAGTTCTTTGTGTTGTCAGTGTATCTTTTATAGTTATTCAGATCTAGAATAAATCTAGAATAGAGGCAAGTATCTACCTATGTTTGTGTTAACTCTTTTTCTTAAGAGTGAGGAAAAATAGCATTCCTTTTAGTGCTGAAAGACCCAAGAGCTTTTCTGTATAATGAATTGATAAGGAAAGATTTTACTCAAGAAAAGGTTATGAAAAGACTGTGTTGTGGTCCATAGGATATTTTGATGTAGCAACATGAGCAATAATTTTTTTGCTACTTTTTGTACTTCAATCAAACTGCACAGGAAAGGAGAATTTTATGTTCTTGAGACAATAGTAGTGCTGTCTGCAGTTTTCTCTTAGGGTAGTGTCTTGATTTATAGCTGGGAACGTGGAAAGAATAAGGCTTTTCAGGGAATAGGTTTTTAAATTTTCTTAGTTCTTTGGGAAAATAGCACTTACCTGGCTGCAGTAAGTTGTTTTCTAGATTCAAGAGATTTATCTGTCTTTCTGAGATACATAGCAAATCAATTTAAGCAGATGTTTTCTGTCGTTCCTGAAGTCACTTTCATTCTTTGACTAGCACATATTTTGACTTCCATTTTTACTTTATCAGATGATAGAAACAATAAAATACAAATGTGATCTTGTCAACTACAGCTATGGAGAAGCAACACACTGGCCAAATTCTGGGTGAGTAGTACTGTGGTTAAAGTATTTTAATTTCGCAGAGGTGGAATTGTATTTGTTGAGTTTTCTGTAAGTCAGCTAGTGGCTAAGAGTGAACCATCCAAGCTCACATGATTCATAAGTTAGAAACTGTGCAGTATAAGTTTTAAACTGGCTTTGAAAGAAGCAAACCCATTGAAAAAGCTTTTCATTTATAATATGTATATAAATATATCACACACAGATTTATAACACATACACAAATAATATTTTAGCATAATAAAGAACTTTTATAGTTGCAACACCACATGATGTGTGGGGTATTTTTTGAAGACCTAGGATCACTACATAATTTTCACTCCTTTTTGAAACTAGAAGATATTTTTGTGGTCAGCTTCTGTACTGGAACCGCCTCTGCTAGGTGTGGGAAGCAGGCTGCGTAAGCTTCCTTGTTTGGTGAATGGCCAAAGGTTGTACTAGAAATGGGAGCTTTGTCCTGTGGAAGAAAGCAATATTGTTGAGTAAATGATTCATTTCTTTCTCTTTCTTTAGGAGAATTTGTGAAGTGATTAATGAAGCAGTGTGGAAACACAATGTAATCTATGTTTCAAGTGCAGGAAATAATGGTCCTTGCCTTTCTACAGTTGGATGTCCTGGTGGAACTACATCTAGTGTAATAGGTAAATAATTAATTTAGACCATTTTTTTGATAGTATTCAGCTTCTGTCTTTTCAAACTTTGTACTTTTGTTACATGTTTGATTGCTGAACTAAAATCTAAAAAATTGCCTGCTCTGCTACAAGGTTAATTAAGAGAGGCACTTGCTCTGTGCTTAGATACACAAATTTAGATTGTTATCTTCTTACAATTTAAGACCTTACATATGTAGAAAAGAGGTGGGAGGCAAATGATCTTGATTTAATTTGGCTTTGTATAAAATTTGCAAAAGAAATATTTGGTCTGACTTACTTGAATATTTCAGGATTACTTTTTCAACTGTAACTGTCTAAGCACACCACTTTGCTCCAACCCACAGCTGCTCATAAATGCAACTTATGAAAATATGATTCTGAGTTGGATTCTAATTAGCGTTCTGGAAAGTATTGCAATGCATTTTGAATTCTAAGAATTACAGTTTTTGATTATTTTCTTCATCACATACTCTGATTTTTATTTTTAGTGAAACAGATGTTTTTAATTTGGATAGAAAATAATCCCATGCAAGGATCTAGACAAGTCCTTGTAGGGCAGGAGTTTTTCCAGCTGCAGTGCCACTGCTGTGCAAGTCTATTAGTGTCATTAACATTATTTTTCTGATAGGCTAATACATGGTTTTGATATTTTAGTGAAAGATAGAGTTATAAGATTCAGCAAAATGTCTAGCATTCAGAGGTAACTTCCTTAGTCTTAATTTTTATATAAATCCTTTATTGTCTCACTGCTGCATTACACAAGATGCTTTTTAAGTGTCAGAATTCTTATGCAAGGAGACCAGTATGTAAGGAGACTAGCATGAGGCCTTGGAAGCTGGAGAGCTGCTATTCCAGGGCAGCTAGTAGAATTAATGCTGATTACTTTCTGGAAGTTAATCTGCTATTAATTCTCTAGTGAGACTGGGGGTTGGAACTGGAACTAACGAGCTCTTTTTCAGGTCTGCACTGGCTTTGCTCTTACTGTGCATCTACTCTGTCAATTCAGCTTAGTTGTATCACTCTAGAGACAGCGTGATTATTCACTCTGCATGCCAAGTAGTTTGCTCCTGTCCTCCATCTGGAGTGAACCAGATAGAGTTTTTGTTTTTTGAGGGTAAAGCAAAATACAGCTGACAGGTTGGCTTAGTTCACACTGAGACAGCCTTGCCAAATCTGTCAGCTTGGTATGGTAGTTTTGTACCACCGTGGTAGTGCTTGTGCTGTAAACAAAATCATAGTTGCAGTGTGCATCCTTGGCATTCTCTTCTACAGCTGCTACTTCATCAGGCTTTGATGCAGTCACTTACATACTCTGTGTACTTAGAACTGATACTCAGTAAAGACTGTCTTCTGAGTGAGATGTGTGGATGTAGCCATTTGCTCGAGGGGGTGTATCTGGGAGCCACGTGAACATGAAGCAATTGACATGGATTGCTCTGACATGCAGTTGCTGTAGTTTGTGGCAGAGCAGTGTAAACAGAGGAAAGAGGTGCAGGAGAGGGAGAAGAAATGTATGAGTTACCTGTTGAGAAAGAAGTGTAGAAGGTTATATTCCAGCTGAATAAAAGGGAAACTTGGAAGTTTGCATTATATTTTACTATTATACCGTGTGCCCATCAGCATTGTTACTGCATAGCATGAAGCTTTACACTTGCCTTGCAAAAATATCTGGATTTAATGAGATGGAAAATGTGTGTTTCCATTTTAAATGTCAAGCAAGAATTCTTCTCATAAAGAATTTAAATCACAGAAGAATTCTATTTTAGTTCTTAATAAAAATTCATACTATATCTAAAATGCTTGAATGTTTTTTACAGGCGTTGGTGCCTACGTGTCACCTGACATGATGGTTGCTGAATACTCTTTGAGAGAAAAACTGCCAGCAAATCAGTACACTTGGTCATCCAGAGGGCCAAGGTAGGTTGTATTCCAAGAACAATTGATTTCTTTGGGGTTCAGGTGATATAACTCAAAATCTAAACTAGGTCACTAATACCAAAATGAAAGTACTTCTTCCCTGTGGAAAAAGCGTAACTAGCCTGCTCTTCTGGTAACACTTCTGTATATTGGGATCTAGAGCTCCTGGAGGGAGGGAATAGCATGGAACAGCCTCAGCACAGCCTGTATTTTCCAGAAAAGTATTTGGGTGCAGATCTATTCAAAGACAATCAGAGTTACTGAAAGGTTGTTTGGAAATTTGTTTAAATTTTTTAAATTACTTTTTTTCTATAGCATTTATTTCATTAGTTTAGTGTGGTGAAGTTAAATGTGCTATAAGTGATGAAGATTAACATAAATACTGTTACTGCAGTGGTGTTAGTTCTGTGACAGTGACATTGCTGTGATGGCATAATTTACTCCAGGGTTTTGTTTAAGTTCAGTAGAGGAGTGACTGGGCAGAAAAAATTGCTTTCTGTCTTACACTACAGAAAATTTTCTGAAATGTGTGAAAGAAATTTTAAGGAAAATGTAAACTCCAATTTTTATTTCATTTCTCAGAAGCATCTGATAGTAATGTGATAGACAAACAAAAAAAAATAGTAACATCTTTTCTTGAGTTCTTGCTTGTGTTTAGACTTTGGAATTGTTCTCTAGCTGTTCTGGTGTTTATATTTACAGGCAAGTATATTGTTTCAAAAATCTTAGTATGAAGGATTGTCATGTTTTGTGTAGGAAAAAGAGAAATGTGCTCTCTGACTTCAGCTGAGAAAGGGAAATTGATTTGTAATTGATTTTGATAGACACATACACTCACACACACACGTATAGATCACTTCTCGTGTGCTTAGTCGCTGTGCCCTGTAAAACGGTCAGCTGAAAGGCCAAGTCTGGCCAAAGGAGGATTCTCTTTGTTCAGGGTACAGTATGCAGATGACTGGAGCGTTCCTAAAGTTTGCTAGAGCAGTCTTGATGTAGGGATCAGTCTGTCCCAGTAAGTAGTAGAGGCTTTCAGGCAGATGTGCTGTGCACTGCTTGTTCCGAGGTGTTGGGATGCAGAACTTTTCTATGGGTTTATATACGTCTGTCATAAAATATGTCCAGATGTCACATTGCAGTATCATACTTGGAATATTCTGATTTCAGACAGATTTTAGACATATGAAGCTGTTAGTGTGGGATATAAGTACTCCAAAATATCCTGCCTCTCTGCAGAACTAAATAGCTCAGGCACAAGACTGTCCTTATTCAAGCAGTGCAATTTTTGTCTATCCAGAGCAAGAAAGATAGAGCATATCTGGCTCACAGAGTTGAAAACTATATGCTATTCTAACTGTGCTGTAGGCACACAGTTGCTCTGTTCTTAAATATGCATGTGAAAGAAGAAGTGGGGTTTAGGGATCAGGCCCAGTTGATCCTATGTCTTGACATGACTTATGTATTCTTCCCTTGCCCTCTTGTCTCAGGCTTGTAAATTCAAAACTTATCCTGGTAGTGAACTGTCAGCATGCAAAATTAGAAGTCTAGATTTTGGATCTTTTCTAGCTTTCCTCCCCCTTTTACTATTTTTCTTTAGAAGTAATAACCATTGAATAGACTACGTGGAATACTAATTTATTTATTGAAGTGTTTAATAGGTTGGTTTGTGTGCATTTTGTAATTCAAATCCCAGTTTATTCTGCTGGCTAAACTCAAGCCTAATGGAGAATATTGAAGGAGTGAAAATTTAGAAACTTCTCACTGTAAAACAGACATAGCTGATGATAACATGACATTTTAAATTGTTAGTTGGTGGCATGCTTTTTCTTTGGTTTATTGGGTTAATGGATTTAGTGAAGTAAAATGCAGTGAGTATTCTCTAAAGTGAACTTTTTTTTTAAATGTACTGACAACTTTATCTTAAATTGTGCAAAAAAAAAAAAAGTTGGTGTTTTAACCATTGCTTTTTAATGCTAGCACTGATGGAGCCCTTGGAGTAAGTATCAGTGCCCCGGGAGGTGCTATTGCTTCGGTTCCAAACTGGACTCTGCGAGGAACACAGCTCATGAATGGCACATCCATGTCTTCTCCCAATGCATGTGGAGGCATTGCGTTAGTATTGTCAGGTAAAGTGCTACAAGGTTAAACATTGATGCATCATCTAAAAGAGATTAGATACCTTTTCTTCTTAAAAAAATGCTGTCACTTTCAAATATTTTGTTGTATCTAGTAACACTCCTATTTTTAATTTCAGGACTCAAAGCGAATAATGTTCATTACACTGTTCATTCTGTCAGAAGAGCATTAGAAAATACTGCAGTGAAAGCTGAAAACATAGAAGTATTTGCACAAGGACATGGTATTATTCAGGTATTTGAAAGCAAAAAAAACAGTATAATATAAATAACTGCTGGTGAAAAACTAACCCATAAAACAGCCAGAACAGCTTTTGAGGTGATCTCACTCAGTTTGTTCTATGCTGCTTGATTCTCAAATCTCACTGGGGAAGAGGAAGGGAATGTAGTGGGAGGGGAGGAGGAATGAGAAGGTTTCTTCCAAGTTCAGCATGCAGTTACTGTAAAATAAATGTGATAACTGGACACATTCTTAGGCTGATCAAAAGGATACATGGACATAAAAGTGGCATGTAGGTTTTTATCACCCACATGTGGATTTAGGCACCAAATGAACGCCTAGATTCTGTCCTAATGTCCAAAAATGTTTTTAAGTATTGTCAGAGACAGCTGAACTTGTTCTGTCCAGACAAAAGCTGGGACTGTAAGTTCTGGGCAGTGAAAACAGATACCCACGCTGGTTCACAGAGAAGTACAGCTGCAGTTGTACAGTGACTTTGCTGCAGGCCTGCACTAAACAGTCTGAGTGCTCATCATTTCCTATGGGCTTCAGAGTAGTTTGGAAATCTGTGATGTGATCCTGTGTATGTTAAAGGCATACTGACTGTCTCCCTATGCATTAACTTATGTTCTTACAGAGCTAGGCCTGGTTTTTGCCTACAGTCACAGTGACAGTGGTCTCATGGGTTTTCAGGATGAGAGGAGAGACGAGGATTTGATTCCATATTTCAGAAGGCTTGATTTATTATTTTAAGATATGTATATACTACATTATAACTATACAAAAAAGAAATAGAAGGAAAGGATTCCTCTCAGAAGGCTAGCTAGGAACAGAATGGAAAAGAAAACAAAGATCTGTGGCTCAAATAGAGAGTGAGAGCCAGCTCTGCTGTGACTGGTCAGTAAATCCAAACATCCACAAGAGACCAATCACAGATCCACCTGTTGCATTCCACAGCAGCAGATAACCATTGTTTACATTTTGTTTCTGAGACCTCAGCTTCTCATAAGGGAAAAAATCCTAAAGAAAAGGATTTTCAAAAAGACGTCTGCGACAAATCACTCCTGCCCTAGTCTAATAGAAGTACTAAGATTTTTTTTCTTGTGCTTCAAAATGGCAGCTATTAAATGCTTAGTCCAAAATTCAAGTTCTGGAGATGCTAGAACCTAGTAGGTAATGCCTATTGAACACATCTATAATGCTGAGTTTGATACAGAAGGCAGCAGTGGTTGTAGCCATATCAAATAAAAAATAGAATGCACCAATCATACTTGGTGTTTTAGTAGCCTGTGATTAAATCATGTGTTAAAATGTGATTAAAACTGATCTGGGAGACGAGGTGTTGTATGTCCACTTGTCTCAAAGGAGAGTGCCCTAATCTTCACTGGTGAAGGTACCTTGCTGTCAAGTAGAAGAGAATTTAAGATTTTTGTAGTCAGTAAAATAGCAAGTGAAGTGGAAAGGTGTCTTTTTAGAACAGGAAGATGAATTTTTTATGTGAGTTGATGGTGACATCTCATGTACTTAAACCAGAGCTAGATAAACCCATGACCTGATTCTTTTACTTCATATCAATATATAAGACTTGCATGGGTATTCCATTGCCTTTTTTTTAATTGCTCAGCTTCTTCTAGTATAAAAGTTTTAAATGTTTTAACTAGTGTTGCTCCCCCCTACAAAAAAGTCACCTAAATTAGAATAGTAGGTTTGGGCCTTGAAGTCCTCTTCTTCAGTGTAATCTCTTAATACAAATCTTTTTGTGTATTTGTAGCAGAGGAGACTTGGTCTTGTTTGTTTTTTCAAATGGTCTTTGCTTTCTGGCTCTCTGTGGCCATTGCAGACTGTGAAAATTGCCTCATTTTCTGTACTGAGTATCGTGCAATCACATGTTTCTCAGATAGCATGTGAGGTACTTCACTGTTTCTTACTGTGCTTGCTAAACATTTCATATTGAAGAGATTATGCATAAATTGCTATTAGGTTGAAATTTGTTAATTTAGAACTTGCTCTTTCTAACAGGTTGATAAAGCCTATGACTACCTCATTCAGAATTCATCATTCACAAGTAACATTGGCTTCACAGTTACTGTCGGCAGCAACCGTGGAATCTACCTCAGAGATCCAGCCCAGATAGTGGCACCATCTGATCATGGGGTTGGCATAGAACCTGTCTTTCCTGAGAATACAGGTAGGAAAGAGCTTTAGTAAGTGGAGGTGCAGAAAAATGCAAATGTCAACTTGACACATAAAGACATGATATGATGAGTGATAGGAACCTGTACTGTAAAAGGAGTCAGTGTAACCCATAAGTTTCATGGTCAAGGAAGATGTGCAAAATAAACAACTTTTCCTTTTCAGCCTCAGACTTACATGCAGGGCTTTCATGTTTGGCGAGACTTGCTTCAATGCTTCCTCTCACTGAAAAAAAGAGATCTCTTTGTTCTGTAGAAATTTAAAGTCAAATTGGGGAGGCTTTGGAGAAACAGAAAGAGTAACCACAGATCCCTGATGTTTCATGAAATTACAGAACTTCAGGGTTTGTGTTGTAGATAAATTTTGGCAAAGGTTTATGATTGTTCTGAAGATAAAAGCACTTACCCAGAAATTAGTTTCTCAGTTATTTAAAGACTATAAATTGTAGATTTAGAATTCAGAAGGGCAATACAGGAATTTCTATGGTTTTTATTACTAAAAGGGTAAAAATAACATGTGCATGAAAATAAGGTTTAACCTTTTTTTCTGCAAACCCTTTTGCCCTGCTTTATTTAATAAAAATTGGAACTCACTGAGAGACTGAATTATGTTGTATTTGGAAAGGGAGCTGTGTGAGAGCTTCTTAATGAGTTTATTCCTTTCCTGAAACCAGTGGTCATCAAGAAGGTTGGCATGTGACAAAGGGATGAGTTTATTTAGGGGCAGAAAGGGTATGAATTAGGGCAGGATACTGACTCTGAATAACTGAATTGCTTGACAGCTTACATTGCAGTCAGTGCATTTTAAATTTAACATGACACAAAATAATTTTCTAGTGAACAAAAGAAGTTCACTAGACTTCTGCAGGAAATAAACGATCTAAAAACAGTTAGGCATTTGCAATGAATGACTGGCACTGCTGCGTAGTTGTTGTTTCCCTAGTTTTCCCTGGTACCTGTTTTCCCTAGTTATTTCTGTGCTGTGTCTGGTGTCTTCAACAAGACTGAGTTTGAGAAATTGTAAATGAGTTTAGGGAGGCTGATGGCTCAGTTTGTCTGTTGAAGCTCTCTTCAAGCTTTTATTGCTTCTGCTGTATTTATAATAGAGTGTTCTTTTCTCTGCTTAATCTAGATATGATGAAATGTCTGAAAATTAAGATAAGCTTAATTAGGACTAAAACAGAAAAAAAATTGCCAAGTGTCATTAATTTTTTGAGTGGGAGGAAGCTGCTAATAACTAAAGCATTTCAACATTTCAACTGCTCTGGATGCTTTTCTGGAAGCTGTGCCTTAATGCATAGCATTTTTGGCATAAAAGCTAATTTGCAGAATCTGCCAGACTGTTTGCAAAATCTGACTAGGTGATGATAGTAATTTTAATAGACTTTACCTCTAGTATGCTTTATAATGTAGCTTGGTAATTAGCATGGCATTCAGAATCAATGTGATTGCTTTTTATTGTATTTCTCTGCATAAGGCAAATCTTTATCTATAGAAGGAAGTTTATACCTGCTTCCAGACTATGTTGTGGGTAACTGAAGCCTTGCTTAGCAGCCTACCTTTGGCTTTGTCAGGGTGACTGTTTCAGGGGAGAGGAATTTCAAAGCTAGATACCACCTTTCTTTTACTGCCTACTGTTGCTGTTCTTTTTTTTTGTCAAGTTAAAAGAAGTAATATAGAACACTCCCTTTGTGCAGAATCAGAGATCCAGGGGTTCTAAGGAATTGGTTCCTATTATATTTTACCAATGTGTGTATTTTGATGGCAAATACTGTTACAGTGGACGTGTTTGTGTTACTGAATTGATTTTATAATTTGTTTTCTGACAGAAAACACAGAAAGAATATCTCTTCAGCTTCATTTAGCTTTAACTTCAAATGCACCATGGGTCCAGTGTCCTAGTCATTTAGAACTCATGAACCAGTGTCGACACATAAATATTCGTGTGGATCCACGTGGTCTGAGTGGAGGAGTTCATTATACAGAGGTATGGAAGTACTGGTGTTCTGAGCAAGACTTTGTGCCCTTGTGTGTCCTTATGGGGTCTCTATCAACTTTTTATGGAAATAATATTTAAGGAAATAAAATCTTTGAGCCAGGGTTCAGGAATAGTTGGGCTATACAATGTTGTATAGCATATGCCCGTAGAACTTTGAGTATCTGTGTTTGAAAAATAAGAGCATATAGAAAACGTAAGCCAAATAAATAACTATTGATTAAGTTTTTTCCCTCTGGTGGAAGGAGTCAAAGTGGGAAAAATATCATTTTTTTCCTCAGTGATTGTTGGTGTTTTACTGTTTCTAGGGTGACAGTGCTCAAATGACATTTTCTCCTCAGTGACAACTACAAAGATTCAAAATACCCTGCAACTGGTTTAAGTTGAATGTTGTTTTCTATAGCTTGATTTTGACCAAAGATTTTGAGTAGCTGTATTTTATTTTGTTAGGTGTGTGGATATGATACAGCAATGCCTAATGCAGGCCCTTTGTTCAGAGTTCCAATCACTGTTATTATACCAACAAGGTGAGTAAATCCAGAACTCTTGAGAGTTCCCTTTCTACAAAAGCCTGAAAAGATTCTTACAGCAGGCTTATGCAGTTGTGAAATTTTTTTATAGTTTGGTCATGACAACAGTGTATCCTGCTGGGCTTAGCCACAGTGGCAGCAGCTTCCTGGTCATACAGATGCCTTCTGGCTTGTTGACCAAAGTATCAGTCAATGTACTGTTCATATGTGTAGGTCAGCTAGAGTTTGGTTTTTCATTTCTGCCTGGGGAACTAGAGCACATAGAGCCAGAGGGCATCATTTGGCCATTGTATACATTGGGATAAGCTTTGATCATGACTTCAATACAGTGAGTTTAGAGTTGGTATTGCACCCATGATTGGGTTAAATATAAGACTTAAACAATGTTATAAGGAAGGAGATTATTTTATTGAACCTGTTTGGTGGACAATCTGCCCTGAGGGGGAAAGACAAAGTAACTGGTCTCTAACTCATTTATGGTAATATTCCATACCTTAGCTCACTTCAGTGGCAGTTCACTCAGCCAGGAAAAGCAGATCCTCTGAAAATGGGGATTTTTTGGTATTTCTGTTTAGGCACTATGATTTTGGGGAAGGTGTTTACGTAGTATGGTGGAGCTGACATTTTAAATCTTTTTAATACATTGTACTGTCAGATTCTGTATTAGTAGGATTAATATAATTGGTGTTAAAGACTAAATATCCTCATTGTACAACTTTTTTGGGGTATTTTTGCATTTAAAAATGCTTAAAAATTAACTTTGCGGCTTGTTTGACTACTGTTTGTGCTTTCCTTTTGACATACAGAGTAGATGAATCATCAAGCTATGACCTGACATACACAGATGTTCACTTTAAACCTGGTCAGATCCGAAGACACTTCATTGATGTTCCCCAGGGAGCTACGTGGGCTGGTAAGGAAAATGACCACATTACCTAAATAAAAAATTGCATCTGTCAGACTTGACAAAGTTGGTTTTAAATAATTTTGAGTTCTGCCTGAATAAATGCTGAAGGTTTTGGTCCATGAATATGTAAATATTTGTTTGATTTTTTTAAGCTCTTAGATGAGTAATTTTGAGTTATTTCATGGTTTTTGGTATAATAGGATCTGGATTCTAAATCTTAAATAAACTGGCCAATAACATTCTCAAGTGGTTCCCTATACCTGGAGGAATGCCCCATGTTTATGGAAAAGTATCACTGTCTGAGGCTTACCTAGTTTTTAAGGTGCATGGATGTAGTGTTGAAAGAAGCCATAACTGAAGAAAATGTAATTTTCACAATGGGTAAAAAGCTCACAATTTTGCAAGAAGGAAAGGAAGGGTTTTTTTCCTTGTCTTTCTTGGTGAAATTACTAAACAATAGTCCTTTCAAAAATCTTTCATTTAGACTGAAGTTAGTGATAGGACTCTTATTTTGCAATTCATAAGTCTGTCCTATGCAGATGATACATCTGTACTATCTGATTAACTTTCACCATTTAATTAAGACACGTTTCCCTTTAAACCATCCTCCAAATTTAGCCTTTTTTTTTTAACCTAAAAGAGCTTTTGAAATTAACTGATGTATAAGCATTTTCACATGTGGAGCCACTTTGGGTACTGCGTAACTTCTTAAATTACAAATTGCTTGTGAAAGTAACGTTTCTCCGCTTTTCTTCTAAAATTCTTGTGTCTTCAGACTAAATGTCTTTTTCTTTAATCTAGAAGTGACAGTGTGTTCATGTTCAGCTGATGTGACTGCCAAGTTTGTGCTTCATGCCGTTCAGCTTGTGAAGCAAAAAGCATACAGAAGTCATGAGTTCTACAAATTTTCATCCTTACCAGAAAAAGGCTCAGTGATTGAAGCATTTCCTGTCTTAGTAAGTTATCTTAGGGTGGGGTATATAAAATAATGTATCAGTGCAGTATAACAACTTATTTGGGATATTTTTCCCAAAAAAAAACCCCAAACCCAAGACTGTGTGTGTTTGTTACAGTAGTCAATGCATCTGATTTTCAGTTTTGAAAAGATCTCTAACAGCTTGCTAATGTTTCTGAGCTATTTAGTAATATAATACATGTTAATCTCTGCAGGTTTTTTTTGTGCTTGTTTATGCCGAGCACTTTTTTTCCCTTTGAAATATGCCTTGTTGGATAGTTAGCATATTTTGCCTTTAGTGGTTAATGCGGTAGTCTAGGACTTCTTCATCTTGAGGCCAGGGGTAACTGACTGGCTCACATTCATACATCCTAGGTACAGGAGTCTTAGCTTGGATAATGGTAGCTCAACAGTCCAAAGCAGTCAGGGAATGAACTAGCATTTCAGGGGTGTAGGTAACAGAGTCTCCTTCAAGTTTGTCCCCTGCTTTGCTCAGTTTATTTGTATAGCTCTAATGCCAAAGAGTAGTTATAATTTCTCTGCAATTCAGTCCCATACCCTCTGTGGAAATACCAGGTGGGGGACCATAAGCTATGTTGATCCTACTGACACATTATTTTATCATGCTATTTAAAAACTGAAACAAGAAAAACCCAGAAAACCTCACCAAGTAGGCAAAAACAAAACTAACTCAAACCTCTCACGTTTTGTGTCATCTTACTTAGGGAGCTCTGTTTCTAATGCATGTTTTTTAGGAGACACACATTAAACTGATCTATGAACTAACCTGTCTGCATAGTTTGAGGGATAAGAGTGGAAGGCAGAACATTTAAAAGCGGTACCTTCCTGTGTAGGGTGTACCCTGGCACTCCTTGTTTTGAAGCATTTGTCAGTCATGCTGTTTTGTTGGAATTGTCTTACGTTTTCTGATCCAAGTATAATGTCTTAATTGGTACTGTACAGATCTGTACAATTGGAGTAAACTGGACATAAGAGGTCTTTTTTTGAGTTGTACTCTGGTCTTTTTTTTTTTTTTTTTTTTTTTTTATTGGGTTTTGGGAGGCTGGGGTCAATAGAAGAGGAAGATGGGAGCTGGAGTCTAACTTTGTGCTTTTGTTACCCAGGCTGGAAAAACCATTGAATTTTGTGTTGCTCGGTGGTGGGCAAGCCTTAGTGATGTTAGCATTAATTACACAATTTCTTTCCATGGTGTGCTTTGTGGTGCTCCTCAGCTAAACATGGTAAGTTTTCCAGACTGCTTATATTGAATTACTGAAAAATCCTATGGTTTCTCAGAAAAAAAAACAAAAAACCAGCTTTTCTTCTTTCTTGCATGAATTTAGAAACAGTGAAAGTATTTTTGTACATGAGGCTTTCACGTTCGCTCTTAAAAGTTGGTAAGTTGGAGTTCAGTCCCAAAGAAATGCCAGTTTACCATTATTTATGATTTTTTCTATGCCTTTTCATTATAAACCACCAGTGGAAAAAGAAAGGAAAGAAAAACCCAAACAAAAAACCTAAACTCAACACCAGTACATAAAACATACTAAAAGGTTGAAAATATAAATGTGCTTACAGTACCAAGTGTTTTATGTAAATAAACTTTGCTGGGACTTCAGTTCTTGTACTTAAATATCTAGACTACCATTGCTAAAACAACAGCACTCTGTATACCATAGTCAGAGTAAAATTTCCTTAAAATTTATTTTCTATTCAGTGTTCTGTTGAGATGTGGTGATTGGCTTGAGTCATCATTTAGGGCAGTTGAAGGTACAGTGGGTAGGGCAGTGTCATGATTCCTAATGGTCTGTGATACTAAGGGATTGAAAAAGTTTCTTCAAATGTTAGTGTGATATCCACAGTGCTTTGTCTAGGTCCTGTGTTCTTTGCTGTCCTATGCAACCTTGGCTTGACACTGCCTCCCTCAGGAGAGAGCTCTTTGAGAGCTGATACCTGCATGAAGCAGCAGCATGCCAATCTGTCTTGGCTCCTGCCTTTCTTTCTGCTAAAGGCCAGAGCAAATTGTAGCTCTCCCGTGGGTGAATTTGCATGTGTTCAGGCTCAACAGAGCTGAATAAACTGAGAAAGAAAGAGTGGGTAATGTGTTAAGGTACTGGGTCTTGAACTGGTAGAACAGAAAAAAAAAAGAGCTGTTGGTAATGGTGTGCACAGAAGCTGCCCCCAGCCCAGCAGGATTGTACCAAATGAATAATGGACACTGAAAAATAATAGAATACAAATAGTCTTGCTGTTCCTTTTTGAGCACCAGTACCTTCCATAAAATTCATTTCAATAGCGCTCATATACTAGTGTCTTTGGCATGGGATACTGCTAGAGATAAACTTTTTGAATTATTTTGCCCATCACCAAGTCTATGTATCCAGTATTGTTTCTCTTTTGCAGAGTTAATCTATTCTGTAATAACAGTCCTAGGAATCACCATAAAATACTTGTTCTAATATTCTATATTGTATATATTGAAAGTAAATCATCCTAAATGCACAAAGAAATGCAGTCCTGCCTGTAGTATGACTTAACAGTTCTGTACAAAGTATTTACATTAGAAAGGGAAAAGATGAGCAACCCGAGCTTAAGTTTTATTTATATATGTTTTGCAAGTCCCAGTATTTCTTGCTGAAGTATAAATAGCTACAGCTTATGTTGTATTTTTGAGGATCATAATAGGTAGTCCCCATCTGCTGTTGTAAGTGCACAGAAGCATAATTGTTCTATAATCTTCTTCTAGCACGCTTCAGAAGGCATCGTACGGTTTGATGTTCAGTCCCTGTTGAAATACGAAGATATTGCTCCATGCATAAATCTGAAAAGCTGGGTTCAAACACTCAGGTAGAGTTTTTGGGGAACTGTTTTGGGAGACTGGGAAAACTGCTCATATGTAGAGTTAAAACAGTAACACATTAGCAGTGAAATTCAGGTTTACAAAAATATTCTTGTCAAATTCAAAGTAGCTTTGGAAGCATCAATTAATTTGTCAGCATCAGTTAATCCATCAGCATTCTCTTCTTTGTGGTGACTTTTTCAAGAAATTACTTTCCTTAAGTTAATTTGAAAGAAGAAAAATTTACAAAAATATTCCACTGCTTCCAGACACTTAGACGTAAAAGGTACTTTAATATCTAAAGAAAAAGAATTGTAGAGGTATTGGAGTTATTATGTGCTACTATTTGTTGTTTTGGTTTTTTCATTTTGTTTTGTTGGATTTTTTGCGGGTTTTTTGGTTTGTGGTTTTTTTTTTTTTTCCTAAACAGCTGCTTGGGATCCTGCCAAATTTTGGCTTGGGAAAACCATCCTCTCTCTCTTGCTTGATTTAAACTATTTTTGTAGAATCTGGTGCAGATTTTTTGGGGGGAAAGCTGTGTTTACGTTGTTAGTTTAACACATGCTGATTTAGGGAAAGAACTTTGCTGGAAAATTTCTAGACAGTGCAGCAGTGATTAAAGCTGGTCACTTCAGAAGGATAAAGTGGTACTTTTGAGATATGAGACAATTTCACAGTGGTCAGTAATCCAAAGTTTTCCGTTATTTGGGCCTGTGAGTAGAGACTTTTAGCTCTGTCCGGGGCTTTTGGGTACTTGTAACTGGAATTGAATAATTGGAATTGCCAGGAGTTAAATGAATGTATCACCTAATGTTAGATTCAGAAATAATCCATTTGATGTGTTGTAAATGAGGTAATAAAACAGTGCCTTAGTATTTGCCTCATTCTTGGTTGGAAAAATGGGCGTGCTCTTTACTCCCTCATCCGACAGTAAATGAACTGCAATTAAGTAAACTATGGATAAATACTGATGTATTTAAATCAAGGCAGGAATAGTATCTCTTGAATGAACTAATGAGTCATGACAGAGAGAATTACTGAATGGCTTTTCATTCTGTCTCTTGTTTCAAATGCTTGGAGGCAGGGTGAATGTTAGGGAGGCATATCATGTCATATGTGATATTACTCAGTTCTTAAGACTTCTGTCAGCAGTCTATCCAGTGTCTGCCAGACTAGGAAACCTGGGTTAAGCAGACTTGTGGTCTGACCCAGCACTATATCTTACTGGGTGACTAGTTTGGGCCCTTGGACAGTGAAAGAGCTGGCAGAACCTTAGAGACAAGTTCTGATCATGTACCTAGAGGTTATCTGATTTAATAAATGAAAGGTAAACTTAAATGATGCCAGACCACCCTGATTCTGCTATTCTTTATCTCTGAAGCTTAGATTTTTCCTATATCATTATTATTCTGTTTACATTTTTTGATGTTTAAGGTCTAAACTGTTTGGCTGCCCTGAACTTTGACTGCTTTTCCCAAGTGCGTCTGACTTAATATACACACTCTGTAGTGTACATTTGTCTGTGTTACTACTCAGCTTCCTGTAAGGCTTCTTACATTCTCTGAAGACACAACCTTCTCTGAAAAGGAATTATCAATTGTTCTGTCTTCTAATTGCAGTGCCGTTAATCAGTTATGAAGACAGTGTTGATTTCAGCATGGATACTAGAAATGTAACCTGATTTTTTTTTCCATTAAACTTAATGGCCTTTAATTTTGAGCATTTAGACATGCCTACTACATTGTTTTCTTTTTTTTGTTTGTTTTTTTTGGCAGTGTCTGTAGTGTCACTAAACCTTGTTTTTTGGACTGACGTTAATTTTAACTGAGGAATTAATGCTGCTTGGATAGTTAAAATATGTGAGATGTTATGGCATGTGCTGAATTCAGTTGTATCTCAGAACATGCTTCTACTTAAGCAAGACAAATTTTGATAGAGGATACGTGTTTCTCAAGAGAACCTTTTGTTGTTTAACTGCAGACCAGTGAGTGCAAAAATAAAACCTTTGGGATCCAGAGATATTTTACCAAATAATCGTCAACTGTATGAGATGATTTTGACCTATAACTTCCATCAGGTAAGGGTTATGTTAGTTGGGGTTTTTTTTTAAGTTATTAATAAACACATCATGTTTTCTTTAATCAGGTCTTAATTTTAACTAGCTTTCTCTCAGAAAGGAGGTCTGGAGTGACACTCTAGATTTCCTACAGTCAAAATTCTGATTCAGTCCACTTTAAAAGCTACTGTTGTTTGAAACATGCTTCAGTTATCTTTTTGAATATGTATCTAAGGATTGTACCTGTTTTATTCTGTAGTAGATTAAATGCTTTTACCTTTCTTTTAATAGCCTAAGAGTGGAGAAGTAACTCCAAGCTGTCCACTTCTTTGTGAATTGTTGTATGAATCTGAATTTGATAGTCAGCTCTGGATTATTTTTGACCAGAACAAAAGACAAATGGGTTCAGGAGATGCCTATCCACACCAGGTACAGAGTAATGTATTTATTTTACCTTCTTTTTGCTGAAGACTGTGAAAATGTTCAATTTTTTTACCTCCCAGGCCTCCTGTTAGCTCTTTACATTTCCTGATGCATAATTTTAATGTTCTTATATATTCAGAAGAAGTCATACAAGGTTCAGTGGTGATGTATTTATATCAAAAAAAGATAAGTGTCCATGAAATAGAACATTATTTTTTCTTTTCTCTCCTGCGTAAGGAGAAAGAGAAAAAGCTGTTAACTTCTCATTTCTTGTGATTTTGTCTGGTGCTTCTCAAGAAATGAGTTCAAAATCATGTTCTTTGTTCTGTTTTTTTACGAAGACAACACTTTAAACTTTTCTATGCAGAGTGGAAAGGTCTGACTTGTGTGCTGATAGAGCAGGGACTTCTGTATTCATGAACCCTGTCCTCAGCGCTGTTAATAACTTCAAACAGCCTTTTTAGTGCTTCAGCTTTGTTTGCTTCCTGTTGCCATCCTTGAAAGAGAAGTTTTTTGCACAACACTTGTAGATACTCTGCCCTCTGCGGGAATCTCTTTCTGCCTTAACAGACTGTGTGCCTGGATCATGGGGGAAGTAGGGAGAAATAAAAATATTAAAAAAAGGAAAAAGTCATAAAAGAAACATTCATAATTTTTTTTGTTTGAAACTATATTTTAGCAATATAAAATCACAATTGAACATCATCAATGTAATGGTAATTTTGATAGATTGATTATTCTGGAAGTGTACAAAATATAGTTTCAAGAGAAATGCTTTACAGTTTATAAATTATTTTTAGAAATTGCATTGTGTAAGCTTCTGTTCCTTAACCTGAATTTTTAAGGTACTATAAACATCACCCTAGTGCTTTGTTACTTAGACCTGGTTGGACTACCATCCTGTAAATCTCTGGTGTTGTGCCATCATAGGATGATTCTAAAACAATTCTAAATTATTTAATCCAGAAAGAAATACCAACAGGAAGCATCACTTCCTAGCCAGGTAGCGGGAGATTCTAGGAGCAGGGTAGTTCTGAGTTGTTCCTTTCTACTTGGGGCTGCTTTCTGTTTTAGTGTAGCAGTATCAGAAAGGAGACTTAGCATACTTACTGTTGCTTGAATGTGTGCAGCCACGTGTTACCTTGTCAGGTTGATAAAAATTAAAGAATGCTATCAAAACATGAGTCTTATTTCTGGGGTTTGGAAGCTTTTTAAATTAATGGTAAAATGCTGAATCTTGGCATTTATGAGAACTTCTTTCTTTCAGTATTCTGTGAAACTGGAAAAAGGAGATTACACTATTCGGTTACAAATTCGTCATGAGCAGAACAGTGAGCTGGATCGCATCAAAGACCTGCCATTTATTGTTTCTCATAGGCTGTCTAGTACCTTGAGCTTAGATATTTATGAAAACCATAGCCTTGCTCTCTTAGGGAAGAAGAAATCCAACAGTTTGACATTACCACCAAAACACAGTCAGCCATTCTTTGTTACATCCCTGCCTGATGACAAGTAAGTTACAAAGTGTTGTTTTTCTCATCTGTATCTAGGAAGCTGCCTGTGCACCTCACTAAAATGATACTTTTATAGTGTCTGCCTGTCCAGGCTTGGTTATTCCTCGTTGCTCTTTGCCTGTTTGGTGTCTTTATTGAGTTTCCATGGAACCTTAGTGAACCCGATTTTAACACTGAACTTACTTTCTTTGAACAGAATACCTAAAGGAGCAGGACCAGGATGTTATCTTGCAGGAAGTCTTACTCTGTCTAAAACAGAACTTGGAAAGAAAGCTGTGAGTATATGGAATGGATGACGGGGGTTTTTTCTGATTTTTTTTTCTAGCAAGCAAATTGCATGCCAGGAAATGCTGTAATGTATGGGATTAGTACTTTAAAGAGCATTAGGTTTGGTAACATAATACATTTTAGAAGCAGTTGTTTCATTATAAAGTCAGCATAACTTCTAAGTAGTTCTATTATTGTTTTCATCTTCTAATTTCAAATTTAATTGCATTTTCTAAATTTTGAGTTTTAATTATTTTGCTCTAAAATCTTTTATTTCTAGAAGCAACTGCTTTCTTGTTGGTGTGGAGGCTTTAAAATTGACCTTATGTAACTCCCTAGCTTAATGTAATTTTTGAATGAAAAATACATGCATATAGTGTTATGTGCATGTTGGTTCTGTAATAATCTTTGTTGCATGCATGCAATATTCAGCAGAAAGATATATAACATGTTACTGTTACCAAGTAATAGGAATTTTGCTGACCCAAATGCATAAACAGATTTTCTTACCTGCTACACACTGTTGTTGTCAACCACTGGTATGATTGTATGCTTCAACAGAATGGTGTAAGATCTCTGTGTGTGAGGCTAGGAAAAAATTGAAAGATTTTTTTTTTTTGCTCATAAGACAGCACCCTGTGAAAAACGTTTTTTAACTTGTATGATTCTGTGATGCAACAGTGATTATAGTAACTGTCACTTTTCTGTGTATCTGGTGCTACAGTGTTTAGAAGATTCCCTTAGCTGTTTTTAAACAGATGGTAAGCCTGAGACTAAATTTTAGTCAATCCTGATGATTGTTAGTACTCAGTGGTAGTTGGTCTATGTGCATATACCACTAGATGTGGCTGAACAACATGTATAAAACTAGAGTATGTCTTCATAGAAAATAAGTTTCTGAGAGTCGGTTGGCATGTGCCTTTAGATATTGTTAAGCATAAAAGTTTAGTTAATTCAATCTGAATGCATGTACTTTTGGGGCAGATTGCATGTAACTGCAGATGAGAATGTATTAGGAGAATTTATTTGTCAGTGAGGAAAAACCCAGTAACTAGGAGCTCTAAAATACCTAGTTTAATATTTCTTAGTGGTACCTGCGAGGTTGCAAGTGTGCTTTTATGAAATCCATGATAATTTACTAGCTAGAATTGTGCACTTCCTTGAACTATTGGTTGCAATCTTGCATATTTTATTTTAAAACCAGACTAAGTGGCTATATACAGTGGTTTCTGGGACAGGAAGCAGGAGATGGGTAGATACAGCCTGTCAAATTTTATATGATGGAGAATACTTAAGACCTTACATAGGAAGAAATTCCAGTTGAGGTGTTCCTCATGTCATAGCAAAAGGCATTATTGTTATGGTCATATTTCAATGGAAAAAGGATGGTATCAAATAGCAATTGATACTTTCTGCTGCCTTTAGTGAACCTCAGTATGTACCAGGAGACAAAAAAGGAGGACTAGGCAGCAAAGTTGTCTCTTAAGTCAGTGAGTGGATGCAAGGTAAGGGAAAATGTATCTAATTTGTCTGTATTTATTATGAAAGAGAACAATGCCACTAAACAGTCAAAAATTTAAAATTCTGAGGCTGAATTTCTGTAATTTATTTATTGAAGCTAAGTGGTTAACAACACTTGCTTATATTGCAGGAGTAATGGATTGTATATACAATGATGCATTGGTTTATTGACTTTAAAAACCTGAAAGAGCATGCTTTAAGAGCATGTTTAATCATACGTGTGACTCTCTAAAAGTTGGAAATCTGTAGGTTGGAAGTGTAACTATAATTGTACAGAGAAGGTGTCTCCATCCTGTGTGGTGTGTGCATGTTTTCTTACAGTATGTTATTCTAACTCCCAGGGGCAGTCTGCAGCAAAGCGACAAGGAAAATTTAAAAAGGTACTGAATGTTAGTTTTTGAAAAAGATATACTGAAGTCTTTTTGCATATGACTTAAAGAATTTGTCTACCAGTCTTGGTTTTTAATTTGTCTCCTTCATCTACCTGCTTAGACCTCAGTTATTTACTTCAACACCTTAAGTATGTTTACTGGTAGAATGACAAAGCACTACTGTAACACATAGCTGAGAGGCACGTGAGCATCTGTATACTTCTGCCATAAGTGCTGTAAAAATGCATGTGCTATTAGTGATCTGCAATTTTTCTTGTTCTTAAATACTCAGGAATGTTCAATGTTTGTGGTCAAGATTTTTTGTGGCAAGTGTTTCTGCCTATTCTGTCTGCAGATTGAGAATCAAATATGAACTTTGAATTGAATAATTGAATATCTAACTGTATTCCCAGTCTACTAAATTGATAGTTGTCTTCTTTACAGTCATAAAAAACATACAAGGAAGCTAGAGTTTATATAGTCACGTACCAGGTAGTAGTATTCACAGAATGAATTTTGGAACATGTATCAGATAGTTTAGAAAGGGGATGACTTGTAGTGAAACAGTGTTTAATATTGTTCTTTCTTGTATTGTCACATCAGGTAACACAATATTTTGCCAGGAGTCAGTGTAAAACAGTTTGTTTTAAAAAATTCAAAAATATATTTCACTAAACTACCTACATAAGGTTACTGGGTTTTTTCTTGTTCTTAAGATGTGAAGATATTTACTTTCTGTTGATTTCAGGGTACTTTGTTTTGGAGTGACATGCAGATTAACCAGGATTCTTGTATAGAACCGTGAATAACGTAGTTTATAGTAATACTCTGTTATTTTGTGAATAGTAAGCTGGAACCTGAGCTTGCTAACTTACTCTCATCTTGGTGTAATAACCTTGAAGGAATGAGATTAGGCTTTCCAAGAAGGATTTTAGTGTATGTTGCTGAGTTTTATTTTCATACCTGATGCAGATCGTTTTCAGAAAGATAATTTAAAATGCCATGTGAATGCATGACTTCCTGGTAAATAGGATATAAGATCTTCTCTAAGTGAATCTCTAACAAGGGAGTTAAACTATAATAATAATAGAATTTGAATAACAAAACCTGTTAAACAGATTCCAGAGGTTGTGGTTTTTTGGGGGGGGTTTAGTTGATTTTTTTCCTCTGTGGTTCTAGAACAGCGATTTATTTTCAGATCTGAGCCCTAAAACCACTCAAGCCAAAACAAAAGTGGTCCTTCTTGTTATTTCCATCTATTACTCATTGGTGTACTAGCAGCAGATGAACTAGTGGATTTCTTCAGGGCTCCATCTTCAGCCCTGTCCTCTTCAGCATCTTCATAATGAGTTGGACACAGGACTGGAAGGGATACTCAGCAAGTCCACAGACAATGCTAAATTGGGAGCAGCTGTTTAAGGCAGGGAGGGCCTGCAGAGAGAACTTGACAAAATCTGGGGCTGGGCAATCAATCACAGCCCATATGAAATTCAGCAAGGGAAACTGCTGGATTCTGCCCATGGGCTGGGGCAACCCTGGATGTACCATACAGACTGGGAATGAGATGCTGGAAAGCAGTGCCATGGAAAGGGCCCTGGGGGTCCTGGTTGACGGGAAGTTGAACATGAGCCAGCAGTGCCCTGGCAGCAGGAGGGCCAAGCGTGTCCTGGGGGCATCAGGCACAGCAGCACCAGTGGGATTGTCCTGCTCTGCTCTGCACTGGGGTGGCCTCAACTTGAATATTGTGTGCAGTTTTGAGTGTCACAATATCAGAAAGATATCAAACTATTAGAGAGTGTCCAGAGGAGGGTAATGAAGATTGTGAAGGGCCTTGAGGGGAAGGTGTATGAGGAGTGGCTGAGGTCACTTGGAGTGTTCAGGCTGGAGGAGACTGAAAGGAGACCTCATTGCAGTCTGCAGCTTCCTTATGAGGGGAACTGGATCCACAGGCACTGGTCTCTTCTCTGTGGTGACCAGGGACAGGACTTGAAGTGGCCTGAAGTTGTGTCAGGGGAGGTTTAGGTTGGATATTAGAAGAAGGTTCTTCACTCACAGGGTGGTTGGACATTGGAGCAGGCTCCCCAGAGAAGTCACAGGATCAACCTGACAAAGTTCAAGGGATGGTGCTGTGCTGGGCTAGAAGCTGGACTTGATGATCCTTCGGACCCTTCCAACTTGGCATATTCTGGAAAATAAAACACAGTGTAGTTCAGGGCATTGCTCTGTAAGGGCTCCAATAATTAATGCATTTTGTTGAGAATGCAACTCAAAGGCCTTCCTAGTTTAACAATTTTAGTATTTACCCCCCCAATCATGAATTTACATGCAGTTAAGATGTTTTCCAGCACAGAAAACTTGTTTATATATTTCTTCAGTGATGCCGTCAGTCAAAAAAATGTGTAGATTTTTCATATTTTTCAAAGATAGGACCAGGCCCTCTTGTAAGATTAGCAGCCCTCTTTGCCACAAGGGCCCACTGCTGATTCATGTTCAACCTGGTGTCCACCAGGATGCCAAGCTGCTTTCCTGCTGGATGGCCCCCAGCATGTAGTGTGCCTGGATTTATTCTTTTCCAGTTCTTGCAATTATCTTTGTTGAATTTCATGAGGCTCCTGTTGAGCCCATTTCTGCAGCCTTTTGAGGTCCCTCTGGATGGCAGCAGACTCCCTGGCATCTCAGCCACTCCTCCCAGTTTGGTGTCACTAGCAAATGTGCTGAGGGTGCCTTCTGCCTCCGTCATCCAGGTAACTAATGATGACATCAGACAGGGTTCAATCCAGAACTGACCCCTAGGGCACAAAATTAGTTACTGACCAACTGTGTGTCACTGACCACCCTCTGAGCCCGGTGTTCAGCAGGTTTCAATCCGCCTGACTGCATCTCTGTTTTGCATAAAAGCAGTTTGTGGTTATGCCAGGAAATAGCCTAAGTTTCCAAAGATATTTAATTCTTTTATGCTGTACAAAAATGTCAAGGGGCCACATAATGAACAGGTGTCTTTGTTTTCATTTGTAGCACAGTTACAATCTGATTACTTTTTCTCCTTGTCTCCAAGCTTTGTCCAGAACAAAGTTAGAATGAAAAACATATTGAGTTTTTCACGTCTGTAAGAATGATTTTTGTTGGTTTACATAATGCAGCTTTTGAGCAGCAGTATGTAGCAATTAGCCGAGGGATGGAAAGTTTCTACACCATTTTCCCTATTCTGCTATCCTTTCTTCCAGTTTAAAGCAAGAAATGTATTATGCAAATATTGATAAGTACTACTGGGAGACTAATAAATACCACTGTGAAGTCAGATAAAAGGGTGACTTCCTTTGAGCATTAAGATACTATCCCTGTTTAACCATGAGGCATTCAAAAATAGGATTAAGTGTGTGTCTGATAAAATTTTGTGTAAGCCTGCCTGGTGACTCCAAGAAGCTTAATTAATTTTCCACTAAATGAGAGTTGCCATAAAAATAAGGAACTCTGCACAAATTGTATGAATCTTAAAACAGATTCAAATTCCATATGTATATTCATCTGTATGTGCAAATAGGCATTAATTTGAAGATACTTATTAAATGGAAAATGAGACCTGGGATGTGTTCCTAGAGGGAGCTTTTTTTCCTGTGGTTAGCTTTGCTATGAAAGCTTTGAAGTACAAATAACAATAGTTTTATATGTGTTTTACGTATAAAGTACTAGGTGTTAAAACACCAGACAGAAATCTAAATTGAAATCTCGAAGCCAAATTAACTGTTAATTAAGCTCTTTAAGAGGTGAGTGTTTTGATGGCACTGTGCTTGTTTATGTGTGTAGTTTGTAGTTCAGTTAAAAGTTATCCCAGTGAGGTTTATGAGACTCCACAGAGTACACTGCCTGAAATGCGTATCCTGTATGCATCACAATTTCTCAATGCTGCATATCTTTTTAGAGGATAAATTTGAAAGTTTCTCCAATTTTTTTTCAGTGGATAATATGCTCACTTGCTTTCTCTGTCTATAGCTCTCGTGTCTTTTTATAGGTATATATAAAATAAAATCCAGTACACTACTCTAGGAATTCTGGTCCTGTCAGAGAGAAATTCGAATAAGAAAACAGATTGGAGTGTTGATTTGTGAAAAGCTGCCTTTGTTCTCCTTATTCTCTAGTGATGAATGTTTCTGTAATGGCAATGGCAATGCCATTCTTGAGATCTTCTGGTACCTAGGGAGTTGCCAAGTCTTATAAATGATCCTAGTGTTTGCAGATAAAATAAATAAGCCTTCAGTCCCTCTTAATGCCCTGTAATAGTTAGGTAAATGTGATAATAACCTAAACTTTATTTATCCCATGAAATAATTTTGAGGTCTGTAGAGAAGTGTTCTGTAAGCTCTTTTGAGAGGATGGTGCCTGGGTCTGAAGCTCATTGTTTTCCTTTCAGTGGTCATAGCTTGTAAGGCTTGCAGAACCTCATGAGACCAAAAGTAGCTATGTGAGAAAACGGGAAGATGACATTTTACTATTGATGGTTTAGCTACATAGGGTTAGTTTCTCAAAATGCAAGTGTTCATCCATGTAAGTGAGATTTTGTTAGTCCAATTATATTTGGTTTGAAACAAACCAGAGTTGTAGAGCCTTCTCATATCGACAAGGCTTGAGAATGCAGAGGTCATCTATATATGTAACTCCAAAAATACGCTGCCAAGTGAAATGAAAATGGACTTTCAAAAAGGAAGTCCCCAACTCTTGGAAGAATATTTCTTAGGCAAGTTTCTTTCTTAGGAAAACACTAGTCTCAATAGAGGATATCTTTTAGAAAATATTGTAAATTAAGATTCTTGTGCTGAACTTGCTTCTTAGACTTCTTAAAATGTTTTGTTTGCTTTAGTGAACTATATTGTTGCTTTCTACTGTTCTAATTACCTTAGTGAACCCCACACCATGTTCCTGACCTCTGTATTTTCCTGTATGTACTTACTTCCATGACCTGTTATGTTATGCTCTGGCCTAGTTCTTACTAGAGGCTCATTTAGGTGTATTCACTGTTTTTTCACTTCATACTTGGAATGCATGTGTGCAGGATAGTTCCTTAATGCAGATTAGTTATCTGAATTAGTTTTCAAAAAAAATTACTAAATGTCCATGTTGTGATTCTGTGATTTCATATTAAGTAGCTGGAAATTTTTTTAAGGGAATATTGAAGTCACTTTTACCAATATTGTGTTCAGTAACCCGCAGCAGGATGCTGGTCTGTTTGAACTTTAAGTTCAAATAAAATTTTTCTACAGGATGTTTTTTTTAATGTTTCAGAAGTGTAGTGTTGAAGTCCAATTCTGTCACCATTTTACTTGCTATTTCAGTAACTCTAACTCCATTTTGTACACAAGGGTTCATTTTACTACACAACGCTGACCTGGTTTATGGGAAGCATTCCCACAAATGTATTCTGGAATAATTGGTAAGAATAACTAAATTGCCACAATAATTGAGCATGCAACTCAATATTTTGCACCATGTTGCAACAGAGTGGTGGTATCTGGAGGATTTAATCTTACATGATCTTCTTCTCTGTGAAGTATCCTGTATGTAAAGTAAGGGGATATGTGCCCTTGCTGTTCAGGGAGAGGCTTGTGTAAAGATTGCAACATTAAAACCAAAACAAACAAATGGCCTTACCCAACAGTTTGATGTTTTAGAAGCAGTGGATGGAATCTAATGCTACCTTATTTGCAAACTTATATGTAAATTGTCAGGAAATGGACTTCAAGAACATGGTCTGAGTTAGGATTTTCTTTTTAAATATCTGTAACTGGTTTTCTCATGGTGGTTATTGACTAGTGTAGCATGTACTCAAACTATAGTCATATTTCTATGCTACCATTTAAGGTTAAAAAAAAATCTTGCTATTGTATCTACTTAATTAGAACTGAAATACTGGTGAAACTGGAAAGTCTGCAGCAGCAAACTGGAAATCAGTTGACTTTGGATGCATCAGCTAATTCAGTATGCACATGGAAGCAATAATCTCTTGGGAGTAATAAACATATCCTGTGACATGTTTTATGTTTATCCTACAGTGGTACTATTGTTTAGTATTCAGCCATCTTTATTCATTAGTTTATTGCCAGATGTGTAGAGTAGGTTCTCTGTCTTTTTTCCCTTATCCTTTTAACCAAGTTATTTGATTTTTTTATCAACAAACAAACAGAAAACTGCTTACCTTATTCCCTAACTAATACTATGTAAAATTATGTGAATGTAAAAATGTCAAATTAGCTAAATTTTAGGCTTATTTTTTTACACCTAGTGTGCTGTTTTAATATTTACATCCTTGCATTGCTTAGAATAAAAACTTAAAGCAGTTCCTGAGTTTTTACTGTCTAATATCTTTGCTCTCAGAACCCTTACTCACTGTATGTGTAGCTCAGAGTAGTTGCTGGCTATGATTTAGCTTTCATATGACATCAAAAAAAATGTACTGTATCCCTCTGAGTATGTGTCTCTTTTCCCACCTCCAGGATGTCCTTACTGTTCATTATCATCTGATACCATCACCATCAAAGAGTAAAAATGGCAGCAAAGAGAAAGAAAAAGAACAGGAAAAAGAAAAAGATGCAAAGGAAGAATTTGCTGAAGCTTTAAGAGACCTAAAAATACAGTGGATGACCAAGTATGTCTGCTGTCATTACCACACAAGCTTGAAGCAGGTTGAAGTTCACAAAAATACTCTGAATCTGTACTTTAATGCTATATCCTTCTCTCTTCTAGGCTGGATACCACTGACATGTATAGTGAGTTGAAAGAAGCATTTCCTAATCATCTTCCTCTGTATGTTGCAAGACTTCATCAGCTGGATTCTGAAAAGGTTATTTAACACTTCTTAAATTTGTTTTGTCTCAATACACCCTAACAACTCTTTCTTTGTGTGCATTTGAACTTGAAGTGACTATATGCAGTATTAAAAAGCAGAAATCTCTAATTAGAGTGACAGGTACCTCCCTTAACTGTGATTTACTTAATTCCATGGCAGAATAAAAGAAACTATGCCTAACCAAAGTGTGTTTGCTCATCAAGTTATGCCTTGTTCAGGTTTTCATACTTACGTAGTCTACATCAGTTTTATTCTGAATGGTGCCTGCTGAGACAAACACACATCCTATTCTGTTTCTCTTCTGAACTGGTAATTTCTCCTAGCAGCATGACTCAGACAGCTGAGGACAGTAACCCCCTAGAGTGACACAGTGAAATCTGGTTTCCATTACTGTCCTCAAAAATGGCAGCTGTCAACACGAGAGTTTGCATGCGGTTTTTTTTAATCTCGAAAACAAACGCCTTTGTGAATATGCCACTAGCTTGAATATTTTTCTTTTTTATTTCATTCTGATTTAATATTTATTTCTGAATTGAGTAACTGCTACATTTTACAAAAGTACTGATTTGTACTGAAAGGTGATTTTCTTTCTGTAAACTCTGCATTTTGCATATTCCAACCTCCAGCCATATTTCACAGTTTGTTTTCAGTGAAATAGATCTTGAAGACATTCCAGGGTGTTTCAAGCAAAATTTGAACAAAATGGAGAAAAGAACATATTGAATGATGAAATGTTATTTTTGCATAGCTTTGCAATCACCCTAATTTTAGTAGAACCAACAATGAAGCAATTTTATGGTGCTGAACATCTTTATATTTTTCTTTTAGGAACGAATGAAAAGACTTGATGAAATCGTTGAAGCTGCAAATACAGTAATCTCTCATATTGATCAAACAGCATTAGCAGTATATTTTGCCATGAAGACCGATCCCAGGCCTGATGCAACTACTATAAAAAAGTACCTACCCAGTAAATAATTTTCCTGCATCCTTTTTCTGTAGTCTATGTACTTTGTCTCTGCATGTAAGAAATGGAATGACTGCAACTTTTTTTGATAACTTGTATTATTTTTTTGTGGCGCACACACAATTTGAAATATGACAACACAATTGTTGTGTTCTCTTATTATATTTCCAGAATGCAGGGACACTGAAACTTCAGTTTTTTTATTTATTCAATAAAATAAACAAGGATTTAAATGTATCAGAAAAATGGGGTTTTAAGTTGTTGTATCAAGCTTAGTCTAAGCTAAAAGGGACCACTGGAATATTAGTAGAAGTATCTGTTTTGAATGCTACTTGCCTTTTCTTTATATTTTGCAACCTTTCCCATCTGGATTTGAAGAAAAAATTTATATCAGCCAAAGAAGTAACTGCTTGCTTGCAAGAGATTTTTGTTTGCTAAAAGCGTGATGACCGTGCGGCAGAGTATTTTCTTTAGTTTCAGATTGTTCCTCTGTACTATTAGCATGTATATCCTTAGGAAGATAGTGTTTTGAAGGTGACACCTTAGTCTGGAGAATAAGTGATGGATTTTGCTGTGTGTAGCATGGTGCTGTTTTAGTAACAGAACAGCAGGTCTGAATGTTGGGCCCTTAAAATGTGAGATGCATCTTTGTGGATTATCTATAAAATATCAGATTTCAGTTGTAAAGCTAGTCCATCTGTTCTAGCTATCCTGAATCCAGATTTTTGTGTAATTCTAGAATTGCTGATATAAAAGCAAAGCCTTGACATAATAAACTTAATTTTAAACATTTCTTGGTAAGTTGATCCATTAAGTCATGTGTTTTGAATATAACATCTGAAATTGAACACCAAATTCAATGGTGCTTTAAATGGATGCAATTACTTTGAAGTCAGCAGAATTATATCTGCTTATGTTAGTGGTGGATTTAACTCTCTGTTTATAATGCCAGGAACTATAAAGTTGTATTTCTAGATGCTGACTTACTTTTGGAATCCTGAGTTGCCCTTGCCTCAAGTCATCTCAGGCATTTCATACTTAGAAGAAGGATTGAGTATCTTTAATGCATAGTGTTTTTGGGTAATCTTTTATGGTTAGTTTAACTTATAGTAAATAGCCTTGTGTGTACTGACTGTAAACTTTTTTAGATTAAACTGAGTCAGTACCGTTTCTGTTCTTAAGGAGGCATCTACAAAAGATTCTAAATGTTTTTTCATGCTGGTTTTTTTTTTCCTCCCTAGTGAAATGGAAAAACAGAAGAGTACTTTAGTGGATGCTCTTTGTCGAAAGGGAAGTGCACTGGCTGACCAACTTCTTCATCTGCAGACCCAAGAAGGGGCTGCTTCCAGTGATGCAGAAGGCAAAGACGAGGATCATGAAAGCTGCTCAGAAGCTTTGACAGAGACATTCTGGGAAACAACAAAATGGACTGATCTTTCTGACAGCAAGGTAAGAGACCAGAGCAGGTTTTTTTTCATTTGCATGTTGGGTTTTCTGATAGTTTCTTCTGGAATTATGCACTGCCTTTGTGTGCACAGCCTTGTACATTCCTCCCTTCTACTTTGCCATGATGTCCCCCCTGTGCATTGTGCTTCCTTTATGACCTTTTTCCACAGAGATTTTGCCAAGCCTGTCAAACCCGTGGTAAGCTCATCTCTGTTCAAGTGAATGTAGAGGTCAAGGGAAGGGTGTAAGACAGTACCAGATTTCTACAAATCTTTATTCCTTTATTGAATTGCTTCTTTCTGTACTTTCCAGGGAATATTTTCGATTAACCTCTGCGCTCTTGTAGCTGTATACACAGAGGTGTGCAGCACCCCACCCTGTTCAGTCCTGCAAGCTGTAGCCTCTTCCACACTATGGACAAGAGGAGTTTTGTATTTTGCTGTCAGTAATGTCTGTAGAGGTAAAGGAAGAAACCCTTGGAAATAATTACAGTTACATATTTATTAGCACAGACTTCCTGTCATTTTAGAGTTCCTGAACCCAAGACCTGAATTTTTTTTCTCCTTCATTCAATACAGTAATTCCAGAAGGAAAAAAAAATCCATTGTAGGTGATTAATTACGTAGCTTTTAATTTAGAGAGGTAATGACTTTGTTTTTTTACCTTTAGAGCTATTGATGTTAATTAGTTTCTGAATTTAACTGTCACATATGGCTGTGTTTTAGTGGAAGATGGAGTGACCAGGGTATTTGTTGTTAATTATGTAAAATTACCAAAATGCTTCAGATAGTTACAAAAGAAAAACTTATAAGAGTGGAGAAAAAAAATCAAAATAAAGCATTTAACTTCCTTGACAGTAGATAAACTCCCTGTAAGAACTTGTGCTTTAGGTGGAGGCCTGGTCAGGAAGGTTGATGGTGCTTACCCTCCTCATTTGAATGTATATGTCCTTGTACACATACATCTTTTCAGCATATCTCCTCTAATCATTAACTGATGATAATATCATGTGGTAGCAGATTTTGTGCTTCAATCATATTGTTTGGCACGTGATTTTCTTGCTGTCTGTTTGTAAATGCAGTACTTTGCTCCAGCATAGTAACCCCTGGTTTATTTCTGTCTCCTGTTCTTTATTTTTTTAAAGCTGATGGGAATAATTTTAGTGGAAAATGTCAATATAGACATGTTGTTGGGAGTTTCACTCTTTGGCTTTTATTTCAAAACAGATAGCATTGCTGAGCTGTGTGCTTTGAGCCTGGAATAAGTTACTCTGATTTGAGCTCTATGGATTAGGAACCTCTCTCTTTGACGGTCTTAACCGTGCATTTGTGAAAGTGTATTATTTCGGTTTTGCTTGAAAATTGATTCTTCTGTATTGTTAAATTGGCACTAAAAAATCAAAACTTCTCTAGATTTTTGTAGTGTTTCTTATGGAAATAACTTCCATCCTGTTTATGCAGTATGTTTGTCTTCTTTTTCATGCTTTTTTGAGTTTTATTACTCAAATTGAAATCTAAACTGATTGACTGTTATGAGTCCTACATAGCTACTTGTAGGGTGCAAAAACAGTCAGTAAAACAAAAGCCTTCCACACAAGCAAAACAAAACAAGGAATTCATTCCCCACTTCCCATGAGCTGGCAGGTGTTCAGCCATCCCCAGGAAAGCCAGGCTTCATCATATGTAGCCATGATTTGGGAAGACAAACACCATTACTCTAAAACTCCCCCCTTTCTCCTTCTTACCCAGCTTTATACACTGAGTATGGTGCCATACGGTGTGGGATATCCCTTTGGTCAGTTGGGGTCAGCTGTCCTGGCTGTATCTGCTCCCAACTTCTTGGGCACCACCAGCCTTTCCACTGGTGCAGTGGGATGAGATGCAGAAAAGGTCTGGACTCTGCAAGCACTGCTCAGCAACAGCTAAAACTTTTCTCAGTTATCAACACTGTTTGCAGCACAAATAAAAAACAAAGCCCCATACCAGCTGCTGTGAAGAAAATTAATTAGCCCATCCTAAACCAGCACAGATTGAAAGTGGAGCAACCAAGTCAGATATAGGGGATAGACCTTGTGTGAATGTCCTTCAAAGGAGAGTTGTCAAGAGACAGCCAGCTTATTCTGAAGCAGAGTTTTGGAGATAAAAATGTGGAGCTCTTCTTTTATGTAGATATGTCTGTGTAATACTGGCACTCGAAAGATAGAACATCTGGATGAGAAAGGATGGAAATCAGGCATTTAAGTACTGCACTGATCATTCAATTATATATATATATATGACATGATAGAAGCATTGCTCTAAATGTGTTTAGTTCTAAGCTTCCTATAAAGTTCATGCAGCTGTCAGTAATTAAAAGGCTAAGTAAATTTTTGAAAACCAAGAGAGACCATGCTTTCTTTCAGGTTGTTTCTAAAGTGGAATCAGGAGCATCATCACTTTTCTGTGTGTTTCTTTTTACCTTCAGTAAATAAAGTACTGTCCTTTATTTCATCTCTCTCTCCTCTGCAGATGTAGCACCTGGGCACCACAGGGCATTTGGTAGTTCCTTTGAATGGTCTGTTTGTCACTGAAGTAACCTACTTGTCACCATATTGTAGCAAGTATGTAGGGAAGTAACTTTAATTTTGATAGTAAGTGCATTTGTTCATACTTTCAGCTATTGTCTGAAGGTTCATTTTAAACTAAACGCTAAAGAAAATATTTATGTCCCCTGTGTACACAAAAGCATTTCATATAAACTCCAGTTAAGACAGCTTTATGCAGCAAGTATTTGATAGCTTTATCCAGCAAGTATTATGCAAACATGTTTATGAGAGTTTATTTTCCCAGGACACAGCTTTAAATTTTGTAGGCCAAAATCCTCAGTTTTAAACACAAGTGCTACAGGAGAGTAGTGAATGTTGTGTATTTGTTATTGGGAATGACCAATATCTAGAATGTAATGCCCCTCAACCTTTATTAGCCATGGGGGAAAAGCAAAAAGTCACACTTAAAAGTAAGTTTAAAAACAAGTAAAAGGCGCATACCTTTCAATCTTATCTTTTAAATGTCTTTAACCTGGATTGTTTTTCCTGATACTGTTTGTGTTGTCAGATGCAGCTGTCTCTTCCAGCTGATTTTATTCAGTCACTGCCAAAAATGTGTTGCTGGGTATTTGATTCCCTTAACTCCCCTTGCTTCCATTAAAATTAGTAATTTTTTTTATTAATGTAGTATTTATTCATAATAGGGCAGTTAATAGAGCATAGAAAAATCAACAAACGTAGTGAAGAAAGCCTGTTTATTCCTATAGATGCATATGAACCTGAAAAAGCTTGTTTGTTGGGAACTGTGAACATTACAATTTTAGTGTTCCTATAAATAGCTGGAATATATTACCTAGAGATTGTATTGTTTAACTTAGTATTTTAACTATAGATAAATGTAGGTATATTTTCATCGGCCCTTTAAATGATTCATTAATTTATTATAGGAGTCTGTTTCCATAGGTAACAACATTGGAATACTAGAAGTTAGGCATTTTAGTGTTGCTGGATTCAAACATAATTTTTTTGAGAGTATCTTCTAGTTTTTAAATGCTTCAGTCCCACAAATGTCTTCAGAGAGATCATTTCAGGATTTTACTGTCCTACCTACACATCTTTATAGCCAGTGGTTTGTTAGGAGGTGAACATCCAAACACTTTCATAGGTCTGGCTTCTAGCACACATAGTATTCCAGGCCATTAGCTTGGGTAATAAAGTATCTTAAGAGTGATTTTCCTCCAGTATCCTAGGAGTATGCATTGCCTTTTCTCAATATCCTTTTATTGCTCTTTGTACAATTTCTGGCCCAAATTGCTTTTGTGCAAAAGCTGGCCTTCATTATATTTATAATATCATTTATTATTTCATTATGTAGTTCTGAAATAGTATCAAATATTTTGAAATCATTAGTATTCTTTCATCTAACAATTTGGTTATGGATACTACAAATAGGTTTATTTGATGGTTTTATACATTCAGATAGCAGCTGTTTTCTCTGTTATATCTTAATAGTGCTCCAGTGTACATTTTCCTTACACATATCAAGGAATCATAACCTTTACTTCTGTGATCTTATAAAGCTTGCAGTATTTTATCTATAAGGTTTAATTTGGCCAATATATGTACAAGTTGTAAAGTACTATTTCTTATCTAACATCTTTTGTTTGTAAACAAATTCTGATTTTAAAGCAACTCATGCGTTGTTCATAGCTTCTGAAGTGCTGATGAATTTTTAGTAGTCTTGCTGAACTTGTATACAGTTGATTGGGGGTTTTTTTCTGAACACTAAGACAGAAATTACTGTCTTATGTCAGGAGCTCTTGGAGCATTGTTTTAAACCTTTTGGTTCAGCAAAGAACCTTTTTCTCCTTTAGAAATACCCAACCTTGTATTTGGCCAGAGCAAGGGTATTTCGTAAAATGCTTTGTTTTCTTGCCACAAAAACTCTAGGAAGCCCTGTTACGAAAGAAATGCTGTCAAGTGGCTTTCCTCCTGCCTTTATCACTGATGTTCAATAACCATTCAAAACTTACAGGGTCAGGTAAGAGCTTTCTTCATAGAGCAGTGACATTATTTCTGGTTAGCCTCAGAAATGTTATATTTGCTGAGAGCTCCAATGCATTTTTAATTTGATTTTTTTGTTTGTTTTTTTGTTTTGTGGTTCTATCATCTTTTACAGTAGAGAAATTTTTTTAAGTTTAGTTTAGCCAACTAAGACTGCTAATAGATCCACTGAGCAGTTATTCAGAAATGCTTGCTGATGTGTTTTGCTTTAGGAAAATATCCAAAATAATTGGATTGAGAATGCAGCATGCAGATTATTTTTCCAATAGCAATATTTGGAAAATTGTACATGTGAATGGTGCAGTATGCTCATTGTTGCATATATGTGTGTGTTGTAAGCTACAACAGCTTAAGTGAATATTTCAACACAGCAAAATAAGTATTTGGAGACAGAAGAAGAATGAGCAACTCTTGAATACTTCAGCATAGTAGCTTGAAACTTTAAAATTACACCTTGACTCGTTTGATAATTTAGTTTATTTCTTTTTATATTTTAACTATTTATTGATCCTGCAAAGACTTGTGCATGTTTAGTAACATTAAGTGGAAGTGTTCAGGCTGCTAAAACTAGATAGGTTCTTCACTCCTTGTAAGATTCAGATCTCTGGTTCCTTAATGTTTATATTCTAGAGACATATTTAATTTTTTTCTGTAATGCAAAATTTGTTTCTGAACATCTTTGAAGGGTTTCTGTTGGCTTTTCTTAATGGAATATTTTAAGTGGGAAATCTTCAACCTTTATTGTGGAGTCAGAGCAAAGGAAAAATGTTGTAGTGAATGAGGGGAAATGAATAGCAAGCTCTAATAAAAGATTTCATAAAACACTGCCAACAACAGACACACCACCATATTCACCAACTTTACTGCTGTGTCACTCTTCAGTAAAAAATAAAAAATACCTTGTTTACTGTGATTGTTCCAAAGGGAATATATGAAAGTGTCTTGATTGCTCTAATTCTTAGTGCTGCAGCTGGTGAAATGGTTTGAACCATCTTGCAACACCCTGAATGCTATCAGTGGTTGTGTGTTAAGAACCTAAATTTATTTTACATTAGGTCTTAGGTAGACATATTCATTTGCTCACATGAACTACTGCATTGGTAAGGACTGTAAGCTGGCTTTCTAGAAATAATTATCAAGAAGGAGCTTTTTTATCATCTCTTCTTAAAAAGTTGCCAGTAGTGAGGAGCTAACCTAAAACCTGAGGCTTGTCTTCATGCTTACCTGTCTTCATTGCTTGTTTATAATTATGTACATTTCTCTTTGTCTGTATATATCATTCACTGTGTACATTCATATTTGTTTCTGTAGTAAGTTTGTGACTACCTAGGAATTAAAATTCTCAATTTGGTTTTTGCTTCTCTGGGTCAAAAATATACCTGCCTGGTTGGTGATGCTTTAATTATCTTTTTAACATGCCTTACAGTTGGAAATCCAAAGAAGCTAGAAATGTGACAAAAAATTAAAATAGTGACATCTGTGTTACATAAGTTCCGAAGTCAAATATGTTTTTGAAGTCAGACATAGTCTCTAGGAAGTTCATGTTTATGACTACTACTGTGAATCATGTTACACTGCAAATACCTCGTGTAAATGTTTTACTTTGAATCACTTCTGCTACCTGAACAGAATTTGATCTCACTTGTTAAACCTTTTAAGATACTAAAATACTTAATTTGCTTTGGTTTTTCAATTTGTATTGTAGGTTTTGACTTTTGCCTATAAGCATGCATTGGTAAATAAAATGTATGGAAGAGGGCTCAAGTTTGCCACAAAACTTGCAGAAGAAAAGCCAACAAAGGACAACTTAAAAAACTGCATTCAGGTAAGGAGTGTTTGGCCAAGTAATGGGGCTGCATTCATGCTGTGTAAGCTTTCAGAAGTAAGATATAAGTCTTCTGGAGTTTTTTGTACTCTTCTCATTTTAGAAAGCACTAAATGTAATATCTTAACTTTATTCAGGTTTTGTAACTCAGCCTTCATTTGAAACAGTGATTTTTTTTTTTCCTTCCTTGTTCTAGAATAGCTTGTTTGTGAGCAACTGTTGTTTTTAGCAGATTTACTTTTTGGAACTTACTTTGGGGCATAAAGGAAGTAGAGACAACTTAGTGCAAGGTATCTTCATAAAAATCCCCTTATGTTGCTGTTTTACCATTGGGTTTTTTTTTACTATTATTAATCATAATTACTGCTCGTAGAACTTAATGGAGAATTAATGGGAATTTCCAAGATTAAATTCTTGTGCCTTATGTTGAAAGAATGCACATCATATAATTTGTTGTCTTTCTGATTATAGACACTTTTAGTAAAATGTTGATATCAGTGCAGTGTGTTTGTTTAGATTTAAATGTTAAAAAGAATATGACTCATTTTTTTAATGTGTGCTTTTTTTCTTCAGCTAATGAAGTTGCTTGGATGGACTCATTGTGCAACTTTCACTGCAAATTGGCTTCCTGTCATGTATCCACCTGATTATTGTGTATTCTAGAGAATCAACAATTGTAAAATTAAAATGATTTTATATGGGACAGGATAGGAAAAGAGAAGTTTGACTTTTTATTCGAAAGCATGTTTTCATTACTGAATGCTGATTATTAAATTGTGTGTATTTATCAGTAAGGGCACCTGGGTATGGCTTAATACCTGTTAACCTAACTTCTGTCATCAGGGAGTTTCCTTATTGTGCATCCCATTGCTGGCAATGGATGTGCCAGAACTGCCAACATCAAGGATTTGGAATTAGTTTGGAAAGAATTACTGCATGCATGTTATGTTCTGAATTGTTACTTTGAACTGCAAACCTGTAAAAGTTCTGTATTTTTTATGGTACACTGAATTTTAACATGTTTGATCTTAATTTCAATTGTATGAAGGCCTTAAAGCTACTTCAAGAGTAGCTAAAATCTTACTTATTAGATGAAAATAATGGACACCTGTATTGTTTGCAAGAGTTTACATTTAATGTTTTTGAGAAAAATTCAACCTCTCAAATGATTACAGTGTTTCTCAGAATTGCTGATGCATAGGTACTCTTGTAAATTTTCAAAACTCTTCATTTTGGAGTGATTTCAGGCAAACTCAGAAATCCTGGTGAAGCTGAGTATCAGGACAGGCTGATACATGTATAAAAGTGCCAGACAATTACATGTTGATTAGATATTGTAAAGCTATACATAGATGTTTATTAATGTTAAAAATACAAAACACAGCAGAATAAATGTGCAAAGTTGAAGATCAAAATACCGCCATGTTCACTCTGATACTTTAAAAGATTTTTATAATGAATAAAAATACTGAACCTAAAATTTGTATTGGTTTCTGGATGAGTACCTAAATAAAACTTGCTGAAAGAAAGCAGCTTACAAACAGTAGAGGTTCAGTGCAGCCCAGAAGATCAATGCTTTTTGTTAAAGCCTTCTTACTAACACTGTTCCTTCAGTGGAGGGGAGTTGGTCAGTTTCAACAGGTCATATTTATCAACCAGAGACAAACTGGTATGTTTTTTGCCTTGATGGGTTTTTTTTACTTGCAATGCAAAACTTAGATGCAACTGCAACTTTACAACCATAAGTGCACAGATGGTGCAACCTAATCTTGGAAAGCATTCCAATTTTTGAGGTGCTGCCACTAAATCAAGATCAGTAGTAGTTTTCTCTTTAATTCTTTCTTACTGTGGCTTTAAGCAGCTTGACATTTGATTCTGGAAATTCTGCTAGAATGGTTGTGTTAAATATATTGCAAACTTTTTCCAAAAATTCGTAGTCTGTACTGAATCTAAATTTATTTGCCCATAGTAATACTGTTCCTGGCTTACAAAAGTATACCATTGTTGCTAGCAGAGGGTCCAGAGCTCCATGATGGTACACAACATCAGTTGCCAGTATGAAATCATAATGGTAAGTTGATACAGGAAAATCTTCATTGAGGCCTTCTCCCCATACCAGTTTTCTCACTTCAGGCTTGTGCATATTCAGGTTCTGTGTATTTCTTGAAATATTATATGAGAGATTTTCAAGAACTTCAGGCAAATCAGTAGCTGTAACATGAGCCCCTAAAGAAAACAGGAGTTTGTTAATTCACAGAATCACTAAGGTTGGAAGAGACCTTCAAGATCATCTGTCCAACCATGAACCCAGCGCTACTATAATCGTCCCTAAACCATATCCCCAAGTCCCACATCCAGATGCCTCTTGGATACTTCCAGAGACAGTGACTCCACCACCTCCCTGGCCAACTTATTCTAAGGGTATCTAACCACCCTTTCTGTAAAATAAAAAAAAGTTTCTAATATAGAATCTGAACTCCCTGGCACAACTTAGGGCTGTCTCCTCTCATCCTTACACTTGAGCCAGGGCAAAGTTCATAGGTATGTAGTTGAACATATATGAAGCTTTATCTACATAACTGGTCCAGCCTCCCCCATAACTAGGGTAATTTAGTTAACAAAACAGTATTTTGCAATGATTTTCATTTAAGACAACAACAAAAAAAACAGTGACAAAGTTTCCTTCAACTGTTGTTTCATTGCCTTAAAGTGACAATGGCATAGCTAGATCATCATTCACTAGAAATTTAAAAGGAAATACAAATTTACCAACCTAAGATACACGCCACAATGGAAAGCAAGCCTGTTCCAGCACCAATTTCCAAAACTTTTTTGTCTTTGAGGTTGAATTGTTCTTGATTTGCTTCCAGATACTGAGATAAAGCCAGTGCCTAAAATGGTTAACACATATCCATAAAAGGGTAAGAGCTAAGTTGCACAAAAATTCATTAGATGTTTTTATACAAGGGTGTTGTGTTTTTTTTAGTATAATGAGAAACACTGAAGGGTGTAACAAAAATGTAAGATGGGAAGAATTGTGATGTATCCTGTTTTTTTAATATTAAAAAAAAACGAAAGCAGTTTAGTTTTAAGTTTATGTGATACTGATTTACTACACACTTCTACATGAGTCCTCTAACAGCTCAAGACAGAATCATAGAATAAGATGAGTTGGAAGGGACCCACAATGATAGGCAGTGTTAAGATGTGAACCATACAGTCAGAGCAGCAAAGTTTAACAATATGTAAGTAATGTTCTGGTTTATTATCATAAATGTTATGCTATACTATCACTATCATACAGTAACTTTAGGCTTCAGCAGAGATTTTTGAAAATCTTTTTTGTTTCCATTTTTTTAGCAAAGAAAATATTGAAAATTGGTTATTTACAAACTCGACACTTGTTTATTGATAATAGTATAACCATTGAAAAAACAAAAACAGCACTGTATTAAAATATTATTAGGCCTTTGTAAAGATTTTGTCAGCAGAATATAAGTGGGCTGTTTATTAACAACATAAACTGATGCCAAAGAAACTGTCTTCCCCCTTTTGCTTCTCTTCTTTAGAATTGTGTTACTCTTTTAACTCTTGTACTTTTCATAATGCAACACTGTCTACCTGCTCTGGGAAAGCTGACAGCTAATGAATCACCAGTCCAATTTGTGCAACCTCTCAATTTTCCTGGAGAGTTTTACCATCTGCATTCTGACACTTGATTAATGTGTGAATTGATGATCTCACATTTCAGAATAAGATCCTGTTTCACCCACCCATATGCTCTCTCTCTATTGTTTTGAAATTGTCTGCCATTTTCTTGTGAGCTTTTTAAATAAATGTGGATCTGAACAATTTTGAAATCCTGATTTTCTTGTCTTTATCAGTTGACTCTCTCTTCCCTCAAAGGATGTTTTCTTAGTCTGCATAAAATTCTGTTTTTAAGAGTAAGAGAGGCAGAGACTGAAGAACTGCTTACATGTATGATTTTCCATACAGTAATTTCTAGCCTTTTCTTTAAAAAAAGCATATTTAGTAATTTTAACATCCTTTATTTATTCAATCTCTCAGTTTTCAGTCTCCTTTTAGTACTGCTGATTACTTACCAGCAGTGACTGATTGGAAGCATGGAGGAAGCTGAATGGTTCTTCCCGACTTCCTTTGTTGAATTATTTTTTTTCAATCCCTACATTTGATGTACAAATGCTTTGGTGCCATAGTCCTTTTGGCATGAACTGGCAAATTACCCTAAGGCAGAGCTTTCTTAAAGGACTTCATTCTGCACAGGGAAACTTCCATTGTCAGAAGTGTCATCTGAGAAAGCTTCCTTGATATTTGTGTGCTGCTGTCCTGGTTTGTTCTTGTGTCACGTGAGCTTTCTGCATGTGGTCTTGTGTACTTACCCCTGGCCATACCACAGCTCCAAAGTGTTCTATGGACTCCTGAATGACAATCTGGTGGCCAACATACGTGTAGTGCTCCTTATCAAAGTAGTGTGAAACTCTAGGAACCCAGTTCTGCAGTATTTTAAGAGTTACTGGTGAGCCTGTGAGAGAAAAGTTGAAATTTCATAGGTGTATGTGCAACTTGTTAAAAGGTAAAAAGTATTTTACGAAACCTCTGTGTGAGCACATGAACTAGAAAAGCTCTCAGGACATTGGTCTTGAATCATAGAATCATTAAGGTTGGGAAAGATCTGGAAGATCATTTAATCCAGCCATTAACCAAACCAGCGCTATGTTCATTGCTAAAACATCCCCAAATGCCACATCTACAGATCTTTTGAGCACTTCTGTGGGTGGTGATTGATTCTAGCACTTCCCTGAGCAGCCTGTTCCAATGCCTGACCACTCCTTCAGTGAAGACTAGTTGCTGTCCAAAACCAGTCTGAGTGGCCAGGGGGTGAAAGGAGCAATGGTCATTTCCTGCCATTCCAGCTATTCACATGAGCAATTTAGAGAGAGAAATGAGCCTTTTAGGAAAACCTACCAATTCAAATATAAAACTCTGAACACCTAGAAGACCTTTAGGACCAAGTTAGCTTGTATTTTGGTGTTTGTGCTGTAGATTTCATTTGTGAGGCCAGTAGCTCTAGAACAGCAAGCTGCTTTTTACATAAGGACTTAGGATCTACATCCTACATTGAAGAAAACCTGACTCTTTCTTAGTCGTTTTTTAAGCATCCTCCCACAGAAGGAGGGTTGTCAGATGCTTTTTATGTTGGCATACACAATGTAGTTCAGCAAGTCAGTGCTACAGTTGTCCTTGGGTGCCTCATCATAGCAAAGAGGCTCGTGGCTGAGGTTTTTCAGATCTGTGCTGAGGCTGTTCAATCTGATCTCTCTGAAAACAAGGACACTGTCCTGAATTGCTGAACTTTTGTTGCAAGGATATGCATAGAATTAACTGCAAGGGGAAAATTTGCTCTGGATTGCAGGGATTTTAACTGATGCCTGCCTGGAATCCTTAGTAGCTGTTGGAGCAGTTTAGCCTGTTAAAATCTGTAATAACATGGCTTCAACAGTGCCAGCCCAATCAATGTATATTATAACCATATCTCTTTTGTAAGAGATTGTAATTGAGAAATAATTCTTAGATGTCTAAATAAAATCTTTTAAAATATATTTCTTAATGATGGACATAGAGGGGTATTTCTTGTAGATTTGATCTGATAATATATGCAAACATAAGAGGAAATAATGGGAGAGATTGGATATCAAAGGAAAAGTTGCAGTATGACATCTACTGTTTGAAGACTGACAAAAATCAAAGTATGATATGCTAGCATGCCATAGCAATTGCAGTATTTAAATTGGACTAAACCTGTGTCAGATTCTGCATGCTCAGAGCTGCAAGTGCAGTTTTCAGAGTCATACTGCTCTTCACATGTTTCTTCTTCCTCGGATTGGCAGTCCATTGTTCTTTGAATTTTGCTGGGGAATGGTGGCTGCTGTGCAGAGATCATGGCAAAAGAGCTGAAACAAAGGGGGAAAATAATGTTATAAAATCTTGCAGGCACTCTCTTCATATGAAATATGTCTGGAAAAAGACAGTGAGTAGTTTGGGTGGCCTTTGGTGGCCTTTCAGAGTTTTTTTCAGTGATGGATTGAAGAAATGGGATGAGATGGGACATCTCCACTCCACTGGGTGGTATGAGCTGTTTCTGGGAATGTAGTAATGCTGTCAGAATTTTTCTTCTCTCTCATTTATCATTTTTATCATTGTGTTTATTTTATCATTTATGTAGAAGCTTAGAATCATGTCACTGAATTGATACCTCTAGTCAGCCTGAAAATTGAGCTACTCTTATAACTTGAAGCAATAGCTGAGGAAGAGAACTGTCTTTTAATATCTGTGACTTTTATTCTGTGTATTTTAGTATTTTCAAAAAACTTGGACTTATGATTCCAGAGATAAAACTCTCATTTGCTGCAGTCAGTGCTCTTGAATTTGTCTCCTTGCATAGAGTTGCCTTCTTTTCCCTGTCTTTTCCTGCAGAACAGCTAACCCAATTACACTGAAATGCTATGAACTGCAGAATACCCAGATGGCAGTCAGGAAATCATTGCAGTGAGAAGATTGAATCCGTAATTTTGGATAACTTTCTCTGTGCATCCGCAGGGTACAGGGCAGCACCCAATCTAAGAAGGAATTTACTGATACAAGCCAGCATCAATAAAAGCTGGAACAGAACTCAACATAGATTTGCTTGGAGAGACATAGGTCAGTGAAATTCTTTGCTTGACTAGAGTTTTCTTCAGTAAAGAAATGCATATATCTGTGAGTGTGTGAAAATTAGATATAGGGATACAGATATAGGTTAGATCTAGATTAGACACAGAAATAGATATATACACAGACACATCTATATGTAAAGAGCAAATGGTTCATAACTTCTGGCTCTGGCCAGAGGCTGTACATGTTCACCTTCCCCACGTAACATGATGGCTGGAGTGAGCTGTGTTTTTATCCATGATAAAAACATTTGTCCACTGTGTTCATTTTTGAGACTGCATATTTACTCTCTCCAGCCACAGGCACTGCAAAGTGTTGTATCATTTGAGTTGCATCATACTGCAGGAGGCTGTTTTACATATCCTCACTGGAAGGGGTAAATCTCTAGCAGTGGCCAAGATGTTTAGCAATGCCTGCAGGTATTTTTTAAGGAGCAGTGTGACTGCTGACTTATGTGAGTGATTTAATTTGCACATGATATTGAAACCATTGCAATTCTACTGATACTTGATATATTCCTTATTCCTGCTCTGTTTATTCACAAGGACAGGATTTCTGTTCTAATTCCTCTGACACTGCATTTGCTCCATCTTGGCAGTGATTTTGTACTGCAAGAGAAAAGAGTGTTTTAAAGTGCTTTAAATCGATTTCTGCACTTTTTTTTTTTTTCTTCAGAGGGCCTCCATCTGGCTAGTAACAAGATCTGGCTTTCCCCTGTGGTGTGTGATTTGAGTTAAGATGAAGGTAGGTAAGAGACTGAAGTTAATGGTGCAGTTCACTGCATTCCCTGACATGAGGGAGTGCATCCATGTTCACTTTCCACATGTCACAGTGTGCCTCCTTCCAACAGCAATGGTTTTTTCATTTAATCAAAATAGTTTTCTGGATTTGAGCAATGTCTCCTTTTCATGCCTTAAGCTAGAATAAAATCTGCTCATGTTTTAATGCTTTAGGAAATCTCTGTGAAAAATATTTTCAGACTTGTGCAATTGGGAGGGTACATAATGAAAAGAGAAGAATCTGTCAGAACTGTTGATGGCTTCAGTCAGAAGACATTTAGTAGAAGACAGTCTTCTGAACATTTTATGTTGAAACTTGCAGAGCACTACATTCTCATATTTAGGGGCTTGGGGGTGAGTATTAGTTTTGGAGGGGTTTTTTGTAAAGCTCTTGTAGCCTTACAAAATGATTTGTGCTATTTAAGTGAAAAAAACAATCCTGAAATTAAAAAGCAGGAGAAAACTTTACCTTGTCCAGTACTCTACTATGTATAAAACCAGAAGGTTTGTTTAATAATAAACTGTTAATTTGTCAGGCTGGGTGGAAAGTGATCCCCTTGTATTTTTTTCCTTGGTTAAGCAAGCTCTTACTACAACAGGCCAAAATTTCAGTTGGCTGTGGGTGGCAGTGAATTTCAGAAAACAGCTTGGAAGTATGCTTGATAAATACAAATTTGTTGATCAGCTATTAAGGACCTGCAGCAAATAAAATTGCCTCTCTGGTCCTGATATATATCTATACCTTATTTATCACTCATTCAGACTGAGCTCTAATTTGATTAGACATGTTACATTTTCAAAATAAAAATTTTTATGCTTTCCCTCACTTTGTCCTTTGAGTTCCCCTAAAATGAGAGTCTGCTTAAATATTTATAAAGAAACCTTGCTGGCTTTACTAAATTCGTTAAAATGATCAGGAGGCCTAAAATCCACACCAGTGGCTACCCTGCTGCTGGTGTAGTTGTTAAGTCCATAAGTTGCCTGAGCTCCTAGGTGGTGATTTGGGGGGATAAACACTATGCACTCTGTGTTTGTATGTCACCTGACACACTGGGCTCTGATTTTTGGCTGGAGCTTCTGGATGCTATAGTAATATCTTCTAGAGGTGTAGCTTTTGCTAAACAGAAAGGGGTTTATAACTGTGTATATACATATATATATGCATGTTCATTCTACTGCCATAATTATTCAATTACATATTTCACAGGAGTTAAAAGTAAGTCTTTTTTTAGCTGCAAAACCAGGACAGTTTTAGTCTTATAAATTCAAGAATTCAAGTATATTAACGTCTAGGCCTTAATAATGCACAGCTTTATTTGTCATTTTAAATGTCAAACTGCTCCTGAAGGCTACAGGCACAAGTGAATATTGAAAGGCTGTTTGCAAATAAGCGGTGTTTGCATTATTGCATACTCTATGCAATATATGTTCATGTTGCTGCTGTGCTCACAGAATTACAAAAACAACATTTGTCACTATTTTGACATTTTTCTGATCCATATTTTACTAAAAAATATATATTTCTAAAGTAATTTTGGTTTGATAATGTTGCAAGCAAAATCTGTTCTCTTAGAAAATGTTGGCTCTTTCTGAATGTTAGCAGCCAGGTTTTTTCCAAATTAGTCTTGTTGGGAAATGATTCTCTAATTCTTTCAGAGTTTTTAAACCAGTATTGACTTCATTAATAGTCTTAAGCTGTTGTGAACACAACTTAGAAAAACACATTTTATTTCTTCAGAACCTAAGGAAGAAAGAAGAATTCACAGAGCTATATCTATTTGACAATATTACATAAAATTAACAAGGTAACACTTAGAGAGAAATTGTAAGATGACGATAAACCTTAAGGTAACAGACCCCTATAACTTTTTGCCTCTTAAGCTGCTGAAATCAATTTCTTGGAAAGAGCTTTTAATATCCAGTTACATGGCCAAAAAAGAGTAGGTTACTGAGCAGTGCTGTGTCACTGGGTCTTCAGCTGTAAACACAACTCTGCTGAAACGTGTTTCATCTCAGCACAGAGTTGATCAGTGTGGTCTGTGTTAGTTTAAACATTTGGGCAAAAGCCAATTTCATTTGCTCACATGTGCAGTCTGTTCTTTGCAAGTGCAGTCTGTTCTTTGCAAGATCGGGTTTAATCATACTTGCACCATACATTAATATCTGTTTTAGAGCTCATGCAATTTTCTCATGTTACCATGAACTAAATTAAAAAAAAAATAAACACCAACAATACAAATGCTAGGAAACAAAGGAAATGTCAACATTAGGAACATCGCTATAGTAAATCTATGTGATATTTGAATCTACAAGGTAAACGCACCCAAATACCGCAGTGACCGTCACTCCTCAAGAAACAGAGAGCTGGATTCTGTTGGCTCACAGAGCTGACCTGGAATACAAGAATTCAGACAAAGGTATTTCTGTTGTTAGTTAGCAGGGCACATCAAATGAGGTTAGCTGGGCAGCTGTGTGGGTACCTGATGTGTCAGAGGGCGTGGGAAGTTTCCTGTGGGTGGATGCACACTCCAGAGGTATTTTATACAGGCGTGCATCTGAAAAGAATAACTTTCCCTTCCAGCCAGTCGGATTGCAGGTTATTTAGAGTAACGTTACCAGGCAGCGCTCGAAGAACTTACACTTACCACATTACACATAAGTATTCCACATGTGCAGTACAAAATTAAAAACCCTCTTAGACTTTGAAGCCCCAAGCGTACAAACCTTTCTTGGCTCCTCCAGACTCTTGTTCTGTTTTTGCAGATGACGCCGTTCCCTGTGTCCACCTTACGTCAGCAGAGCTGAACCAAGCCAGCAGCTTACTGTGGGCAAACTAGCGCATAAATAATGAGTGTGGCAACTTGGCAGCAGCCCAAGCACAGGGGAAAGTTCATGAAGCTCCCACTACCAGGAAAAGGTCAGGTCTTCCTTGCCCTGCTGAGTGTCTGTCTGGGGAAGCTCTGGGTGCCCTCCCTGCCTGGATTCACAGACAGTGTGGGGAAGTGTTAGTCCTAAGGAAAAAACTTTCTTATCATCTTCACTGCAGGTCATAACCATCGGAAATACTGGATGGAGCGAAAGAGGATGAAAAACAAATGAAAATCATTAAAATCCCACTTTTATCAGAAGATTTTCCAGCTGATTATTTTAAAACAGATGGATGTCACAGATGAAGATGAACCAGATGTGTATTCCTTACACATTTCAAGAATTGGAGAGGTTTATATACATTTATTCCTTTGCTGCTCTTCTGCCCTCCCTTCTCTTTCTTTGCAAAGATTCTGCCAAAAGAAATTCAATCCCATTAAAGGACAGAAAATTTTAAAGCTACTTTGGAAGTCATAAAGCTAGAAAATAACCCCTGGTTAATTAATGAATGCATGAAGGCGGGCAAAAGAAATGGGGGAGGCAGAGGAAATGTGGATTTTTAATTCAATTTATAGTCATTTTCCTTTTGGGGTGAAAAGCTTTTGATTTAGGTAATGCTCTCCTGAAGAGTGGTAAAGTTAAAAAAAATGACCCTTTTGTGTCATGGCAGCTGTTCCATGTGTGTGCTGCTGCGTGTCTCTAGGAATCACACCAAGGATAGGAAACACTTGTCTCCACGTTAAAATGCTCACCAGCTTCTTTCCTCTGAAATGTGATAGTTAAAATATACTTTTTATTTTATACTTGGAAACTAGTATTATGATATAAACTGTATTAAGTTGATATTGTAAACTTTGCCTTCCACAGACCTGCCTGACTTTACAAGTAGTGCAAATGAGTGGTCCTGAGGCAGGTGGGTAGCCGTTATTGGAAATGAAGATAGGCTGCTGTTGGAATGATTGCCATGGCTTTTTTTAAGATGTGGTCCTTTTAGCAGGCATGTTCCTGCTGTCAGATTTATTGTATTTGTCACCAGGGGTGAATGCAGCTCAGACTGGTGCTGCTTGCAGAGCTCTGTCCTAAGCTTTGGAATGGGACTGATGGTGGATATAAACAGTTTATTTGTTAAATGAAAGCAGAGGGATTGGCTTACTCTGTCAGGTGTCTCTTGTAGAAAGTGTGGAAACTGTAGGGACAGTGTTACAGTTTATTTACGAATCATGCAAGCATGGCTTAATTTCTTGTTTACAACTTGTGGAGGAATCAACACCGATACTCTGAAATGTAGCTTTTCTTGACATATATTTACTATATACTTTTTATAAATACTTCTTATTTCACACTCAATCTCCAAGTATTTCTTGTTTAACATTGAAAATTACTGTTGTCTGGAGGGGTAGCCCCATGGAATGAAAACTTCTCCAAACTTCTGTGAATGGGCAGGCTGAGGGCAATACAGCACCTCAGTTCAATGTGTAAAAGGGCATTTTTCAGTTATCAATTCAACATCCAATTCCACAAAGCTCTGAATTATTTGGTTGGCTTTTCTGTTTCTCGAAACACTTGTGGGAATTTTGCCATCTAGACCATTGGTGGAAGACAAAATGCAGCAGGCTGCCAAATGTGATGAAGTAAAGCAAACTTCAAATATTTTTAGAATTTAAGTATTTTAATGTGAATTGTGTAGCTTGCGTAGGTTTGGGGGCATGTTTGGTCTGGTAATGTGAAACCTAATTAGTAGTATGGGTCTTTTTCCCATTTAGTGCTCTTAAACTATCAGGAAAGCTGGGAGGAGTATTTTTCCTGACTGTGTCACTGAACTCAGCAGTAGCATTCTCTTCTGTGTACAGGCAGAGTAAAACTATATTCCTATTATTGGATTATAGAGTACAGTATTTCAATTTTAAAACAAAGTAAAATGTTTTTCTGCTGTTAATAGAACCAATTACAGCATAAAAATTATGTAAAACTATCAAAACTTTAAAAGGTTGTGATAAACAGGAATGAAAATGTTATGGTCATTAAACCCATCAGGAGCAAGAATCCTTCCAGATTTGTGCCAAAGGACAGCAGAGTTAAACCAGAAAAGTTAAATTATATTCTTGTCAATTAAATCAATAACCACAGATGAACAGGACCAGATGGCAATTACTCAGAACTCCACAGTGGTATTGCCAGCTCCAGACCAAAGTGTGGTGCCTGCATCTAAAAGTAGGCTTGATACCCAAGCACAGGAAATTGTACAAATGTGAATTGTATTTCTAAGGGAGTCTTGGAGGCATATAGGGAACAGTGGGGCAAGTCTGACAGTGCTGGTGAAACTGAGAGGAACAGCAGTGCTGGTGATAAATAAGAGGTGCTGTAAAGAAGGTTTTGTGTGTTCTTTGGCAGTGTCTACAAGCAAGTCGTGAATGGTCCTCCAGTTTACAGCATACGTGGATTTCCCCAAGCTTTTCATAGGTCACTCACTAAAGATCCCTACAAAAATTGAGTTTGGTTGCTAAAAGGAGTTTTATATTTTGTTTTAATAATTTAACAGTAAGGAGACCATAAATGGTCAGGTTTTCAATGACCCAGAAAAACCAGTGCTGCTGAGTGTATTCCTAAAATGTAGTGAAAGTAATGTGATGACAATGCAGAATTATTCAAGACAGTGAAAAGAAAAATAAGCTGCAGAGTTCCAGAAGGATCTCTGGCATGTTATGAGAGGTGATAATGTGATAAATGAAATTCAGTGCTGACAAGTACCACATAATACACAGTCTCTAACACGGTAGCACCTAGGAAAGAGATCTTCATGAAGCCAGAGACAGCAATATACCATAGCTATATACCTGCAAAACCACATCACTAACCAAAACCACAAAGGGATTGTTGCATTTTTATAAGGAAATGGAAAAAATCCAACCGAACAAAAACTGAAAAAGGAACATTGTTTTTTTACACTACAGGAATTCAGATATTATTTTTTCAGTGTGTACCTCGAATCTTTGATTAAAACTTTCATGGTTTTGGAGCTCCTGCAGGATTTGCTGGAGGGCCTGGGTGACCTGGTGAATGACTGATGAAAAATGGCAGAGTCACACTTCTACAGCAGATTCTCCTCATTCTTATTGCTGGGGACATCTGTCAGCAGCCTGCTAAATGTCTACAGCATGGTCTTGGCATAGTCCACTGAAGTATAAACAACTGCAAGGTGAATTTGTTCTTGGCTCTGACAGGGAAACACCAGTGAAATATCTCACAGGAATTAAGGAATGTTTCTCTAGGAAGATGATATGGCTGACAGCTCAGCTGAGGTGCCTTTACACAAAAGCAGGCAGCATTGGAAACAGACAGGAGTTGGAAGCCACTGTGCTGCTGGAAATCTATGACCTAGCTGCCACTACTGAAACATGGTGAGATGAACCCCATGACTGGAATGCGACTGTCAATGGCAGTTTAGAAGGGACAGGCAAGAAAGGAGAGGTGGTGGGGCTACCCTCTACACCAAGAGCTGGATTGAATGTGGAGAATTGTTTTTTAAGAACAGCCAGGACAGCTCTGTCAAGGGCAAGTCCTGTCTGATCAACCCAGTGGCCTTCTATGATGGAGTGACTACATCAGTGGACAAGGGAAGGGCTACAGATGTTATTTATCTGGACTATGGTAAAGTCTCTGACAGGATCCCCAACTTTTTCTGAATTGGAGAGAGATGGATTTGATGGGTGAACTGTTCTGTGGCTAAGGAATTGGTTGGATGGTCACATCCACAGGGTAATAGTCAATGGCTCGATGGACATTGGTGACAGGTGGAATCCCTCAGAGGTCCATATTATTTAATATCTTCTTAATGACATAGACAAAGGAATTGAGTGCACCCTAGCAAATTTGCAGATGTCACCAAGCTGACTGGTGCAGTTGACACACCTGAAGGATGCAATGCCACCCAGAGGGACATGGACAAGCTCGAGAAGTGGGCCCATGGGAATATCCTGAGATTTAACAAGACCAAGTGGAAGATGCACCTGGGTTGGGGCAACCCCGGACGCCAGTACATGCTGGGGGACACACCAATCCCCATCCGTGGAAACATTCAAGGTCAGGGTGGACAGAGCTCTTAGCAACCTGATCTAGCTCAAGATGTCCCTGCTCATTGCAGAAGGGATTGCACTGGATGACCTTTAAAGATCCCTTTCAACCTAAAGCATGATCTTCAATGTTTGGCATTTTTTTTTCCAATTCATTATGGCTGTGGAATGAATTCTCAGCTTAAGGTCACTAATACTCGAAGTTAATTCTGGTGGCTTTCCTGAATAAGGGCAGTGAAAGGTGTAGGATAACACCAAATATGAACCTCAAACCAAACACACTGTTTTCATTATTTTTAGAATAACAAATACATTCTCCTTGATAGATATCTTCTGATTGCCTGGCTCAGGGATGGTGACTCAACCACTTCACTGAGCAGCCTGTTTCAGTGCTTGAAAAAAATTTTATTTTTTTTTCTTTAGTTGATTCAATGTTTCATGTTAATCAGGCTTAACCTTATTTGCACGAACAATGAGATGGCACACATCTCAAAGAAGGGAGCAAAGCTGAGTGTTGCTAGGTAAGAAATCTGGAACAAATTGCCCAGAGAAGTTGTGGATGCCCCACTGCTGGAGGTGTTCAAGGCCAGGCTGGATGGGGCTTGGAGCAATGTGGTCTAGTGAAAGCTGTCCCTGCCCACGGCAGCAGGGTTGGAACTAGATGCTCTTTGTGTCCCTTCCAACCCAAGCCACTCTGACATTCTATGTAATAATTTTAAATTGTGCTGACATGTAGGGGATCTTTATGTTCAGGAGCATGAAGGAGTGAAGAAATGCTGAGAAGAGGGACCAAGCTGCACCCACCTTGTCATCAGCTCCTGGCTGCTGTGAGCTGTGTATAGTGGATTTAATGCCTGCTCTGTCCTTCCCTGGCAGTGCAAGCACTGCAGCTCATTAGCAAAGCTGCTGGGGAAACCAGTGCTGCACCATTTGGACTCATCACAAAAGCCAAGATGGTGAGGAATGGGACTCTAAACTGAGTGTTTATTTCCATAATCTCACCTTCCTCTGTAATTTAGGCTGCTCTGGATTAACCTGGGGACAGAGCCTCATTCTGTAATGATAGGTGTGTTCTGTACCTTCTGTGTCCACCTATGTTGTCTGTTGAACAAAGATGTCTTCCTGTCTTGCAAGAAAAACAAGGGGACAGGTGAGTCAATTTTTTTTTTTTTGTGGGCTGAGTAGGACCTTCCTTCACTTTTCTTATGTGAAAATCCCTGGAATATTATTTAAGCACACACTGTGATACCAGAATTAACAGGTTTTTGGGGTTTTTTTAACTAGTAATTTCCTTGTTGAGTTTTTTGCACAGCTTCTCTAAGTGTATCTTATTATGGTAAAGACCATTTAGATGCCATGCACTTGCATGAAGAGATTGGGTAGAGAGGTACAACTGCAAAGAGAAGGCAGCGAAGGAACAGAGAGGCACAACCTCTGGCACTGCTGGATGTGAAAAGTGCCTTTGACTGCATAAAATCATGGGCAAATCAGATCCTTTCCCCTCATTTTCATATCTTGACAGCAGAGGAAATATAACTCATCCATGGATTTCTTTTTTTTTTTTTTGACACTGATTAATTCCTGTTTAATTATAAAGTCATACATTTCTGCTTCCCTCAGCAATGAGTTTTGAGGATATATTCAAGCCTTCTGTAGTTAATTTTTCAAAATCTGAAGCTGTTTGCCTTATTGTTTTAGTTTGAATTTCATCAATAATCTCAGTTTTTCTCTGTTTTAAATAGGGACAGATTTTTCTCTTTGGTGCCACCTCTTTCTCATGAATATACTGCTTATTCATCCCACCTGTTTGGAGAGCTGCTGCTCCCTGCAGAGAGAAGTCACTAAAGCTGAACTTTCATCTGAACTCTCTCAAAGCTCTTCATGGAGGAGCCCCCTGCCTTGCCATGGGGTGTTGTCTTACATCCTGCGGTCCCTCTACCATTTCTCTGCCAGGCGTTTGGAGAAGGACTCAATGCCATCTGCTATTTTTTCCTAATGGCAAGGAAAGATCTTGAACTAATTCCATGTGGCTTTTTATAGAGCTAAGATTGTGATGGCCCTAATATGCTGAACTGGAAGTTTAACAGCAGGGGCTGCCCTTACTCAATTTGTTTGGGGCTGGTAACTATAGACACAAATGAGGGACCAACTGAAGCTGGCTGTGTCAAGGATGAATACTCTCAGGGCTACAGACTTTGGCTTACTTTATTTTGTTTTTGTTGGGCTGTTTGATTTTTTGCTTTGTTGGATTTTGTGGGTTTTTTTCTGGTTTTGTTGTAGTTGTTGTTTTCTTGTTTTGCTGTTTTGGGGTTTTTTTGTAGGATATATAATTATCCCCTGTTGTAACATTATTTGCTAGTGATAAATTCTTCAAGTTCTTGTTCAGGTAAAGCTACTGAAGCCAATGGGGATTTTGTCAAGGTGAGGGTTGATTAAATGGCTGAATAACAAGAATGCGGGTTCTGATTAATGGTATCCCACTGAAGAAACTCCTTGCTTCTCTTCCACTTGTGAAAAATGTGGTGTTTCTCTAGAAGGAAAATAAAAGTGTATTTAAAGTAATTTCAAATTAATGACTAATGAGCAGCCCAAGCAATATTATAATGAAGCAATTTGTAACAGGAATTAAGGATTCAGAAATCAGAATATGCAGACTAATACTAGAAGTATTAAAAAAATTAGATGGAAGAATCCCTCTTGACTTAGAATCCTAGAATAATTAAGGCTGGAAAGGACCTCTAAGATTTAGTCCAATTGTGAACCCAGCACTGCAAACCCCCACCATTAATCCCTGTGATTTTTAACAAACCTGGACTCAAACCTGTATGAGCTTCACTATACAGAGTGTGTTTCCTTAACTATTGTGTGTGCAAATCAAAAAATTTAAGGCAAATCAAAGCAGATCCATGCCTGAATTAGTCCTCAGACTCTTGATGACATTATTGACACCATAGTGGAAATGTCAGATGGTTACCATAAGGTAAATTTCTATGTCACTAAAGAGAGTGGGCTTTTTTGCCTTGGACTGCAAAAAATATATTTCATCTTTTTTATCAAGCTTTTCTTTAAGAGGGCTCTTGTATATTTGGAATAATGCTTTTTTAAAAGTTTTTCCTTGCCTCTCCTTTCTTCCATATATAGAATTAGTCTGGGTGCAAAAGGGATAGTTTTGAGACCTCTGGTTTCACTCAGATTTAATCAACATCTGTGTGCTGTGGTGTGCCACATCTGAAAGCTCAGCAGATTTGTCCAAGCAAGAACTGCAGAATTTAATCCTAAATCAATAATAATATGTATTTTTTAAAAATCAAATTAGCTCCAATGTCTATCATCCCACCTTTTTAACTGCTGGTTGGAGCTATAAATGGGCTATAAATTCAGTATAGCCTTATCTCCTGTATCCTGCTGTGTGTGTGCTCTCCATCTCGTAGGTAGGAATAGGATGCTGATTTGGCTCTGTAGAAATTTAAAAGGATTGCGACGTGGAGGTTTAACAAACATCTTCAGCCAGAAGTGATCATTAAGTCCTTCCTAGCTCACTAAAGCACAGAAGCACAAATTAGAGACATAAATCAAATGAAAGGAGAGACTTGGCTTTTTTTATTTTATCAGAGGGACAGCTGAATCTTAGCTTGTTTACTCAGCTTCACCTACTTTATCAGTGTGTTTTGTGAAGGTAAGGGGCCAGAAGGCCCAGAAACTTGGTGCCAGGGAAGAAGTCAGCCTTGGCAAACCTCTGCCTCTGCAGTCATGCAGCTTGCCTGCAGTATGTTAGGAATGGCCCAGAAAAAGAAAAGCAGAATTACGTTATCTAGCAAGTACCAGTAATGCTTAAAGCTATGAAAGATTTGCCTGGCAGCTTTTGTAAGGCTATTCAGAAAAGATATTTTGGGATAGCTATTACATCAAGGTTAAAATGATTCCCTGCCAGCACCACCAAAAAGATGAGGCGTTACTTTATGCATTTCACACCAGGGATGGGCTGATGGGCCCCACAAATACTTTGTTGGCCCCCTCCCCTCCCAGGACATGGTTCCAGGCCTCAATTTTCATGCCAATTGGTCAAAACCACAATTGTTTTAAAAGTTCTTAAAGGACTGCAATGGCAGCACTGCAGCATAGACAGATGCTTCAGAAGGGGATAGCTGTGCAGTGCAGGAAATTATCATCGAGTGAAATGTATGCCATAAGTAACAATACTGTGTCACACAGCACAGGCTAACCCAGTGTTACAGCAGTAGCAATCCTGGACAGCTACATCTGGTGTTCCAATTTTGTGTCCTTTGCTCATCCTCTCCTCCATCCCAGAGCTCCTGCCTTCCTGTCTGCATGCTTGCTGTCACTAGCAGGTGCTCTGCCTTTCTGCTCCTGTGTCCTTGGGTGGGAAGGAGTGATGCTCACACCTGTCTGAATGTTTGTGACCTGCTCTGCGTGAGGCCTCTCTTTGGGGAAATTATTACTCACACAATATTACTCACAACAACAGTGCCATTGTGTGCATATTTTTATGTTGTTTCTCTTTCTGGTCGAACACTGAAATGTACTGCTAAGATTGCAAGGAGTTCTTTCCAGCTGTTTCAAATGTAAATAGTTATTATGGATGTTATGCAGTAAATGCTTTCCTAGGCAGTTCTCCATGCATGAGTTATGAAATTCAGTTAGAAGAATTATAGGATACTTTAGTTTTAATCATCACTTCTGCAATGCAGCTCTTCTAAAGAATATTGTTAGTGGTAGTGCCATGTAAGCTCCACTGATGAAGTGGCTTCCCCCTGCATGTGTTTTAGGAAACAGTGAGCAGCCTGAGGTGCCTGCTCATTGCTGATGGATCTGTGCACTTGCAGAGGTATCTATTGCGGAGGTACCTGTGATGGGGTTTTTCAGTCCTCCCTGACCAGATTCTGCAATGTCACAAAGGCACTGAGGACAGTGTGAGAGCACAGAAATGTGCTCTCAAATAACAAGTTTGCCCAAACCTTTTTAAGTTTGGGTGTCATCTTTGCTCTCCTGTATCACTCATGTGGTTGTGTCAAGCTGACAATGGAAACCCTTCATCACCTTGGCAGGGAGGTTTCGTTTCACAGAATCACAGAATCACTAGGTTGGAAGAGGCCTTCAAGATTGAGTCCAACCCAGCCATAACACCTCAACTAAACCATGGCACCGAATGCCACATCCAGTCTTTTTTTAAACACATCCAGGGATGGTGACTCCACTACCTCCCTAGGCAGTCCATTCCAGTACTTTATCACTCCATAAAAAATCTTTTCCTAATATCCAACCTGTATTTCCCTTGGTGCAGCTTAAGACTGTGTCCTCTGGTTCTGTCAGCTGCTGCCTGGTGAAAGAGACCAACCCCACCTGACCACAGCCACCTTTCAGGGAGTTGTAGAGGTGATAAGGTCACCCCTGAGTCTCCTTTTCCCCAGGCTAAACACCCCCAGCTCCCTCAGCTGTTCCTCACAGGGTTTGTGTTCCCAGCCCCTCACCAGCCTCCTTGCCTCCTCTGGATGTGCTCAAGCGTCTCAAGGTCCTTCCCCAGCTGAGGGCCCAGAACTGGACACAGCACTCAAGGTGCAGCCTCAACAGTGCCAAGTACAGGGGAAGAACGACCTCCCTGCTCCTGCTGGCCACACTGTTCCTGACACAGGCCAGGATGCCCTTGGCTTTCTTGGCCACCAGGGCACACTGCTGGCTCATGTTCAGCTGGCTGTCACCAGCACCCCCAGGTCCCTTTCTGCCTGGACACTGTCCAGCCACACTGTCCCCAGCTTGTAATGCTGCAGGGGGCTATTGTGGCCAAAATGCAGGACTCGGCACTTGGACTTATTAAACTTCATCCTATTGAGCTCTGCCCATCCACTTATCACTTCCAGGTCTCTCTGCAGAGCCCTCCTGCCTTCCAACAGATCGTCTCCCAGCTTAGTGTCGTTTGCAAATTCACTAATGGAAGTCTAGCTTGTTCTAGACACTATATTTAGGCCACTTAATCCTGCTGGGAGAAGGCATTCAGGACCAGGTGAGAACATCTAAACTCAGGCATCAATGTGGGAGTTCAGTTCACTCCAGTCCATGGAGATCTATTCTGTATAATTGATGAATCTAGAAATAATTAAACTCTCTAAACCCAGGATTCAGTAGCCTAAAAGCAAGTGTCTAATGCTATTTTAGGTGTTGTGGAGTATCCCAATTGGCATCCAGTTGCTTCACCAAAAAGAATGTGGGCTTTCTCCATCTTACGTCACATCTACCAGCCTTGTGCAGATGTCACATCTGCCTGGAGTAACAGATGGCAGGAGGAGCCAACATTAAAGAGCTGAGGCCCATCTGTGCTGTAGGGCATCTGATTCCTCCTCCAGGCTCCCTTGAGTGCACCAAACCAATCTCTGCTGATTAGAGAAGGAGCCAAAGTACTAAATTTTGAGATAAGATATAAGCCTAACTCCCCAAAATAAAGCTATCTCACTGGAAAAATAACAAGATTTAGGAATTGAAAGTGACAACTAGAAAATTTGTGGGTGCAACTGTCTCTATTCCATCCTTCTCTTACCACACCAAATGGCAATCCAGTTTACAGGGAAATGATTATTTTTGAGTCCCTCTTGTTGTAACTGCACCCCAATGTGAAACTGGCTTAAGAATCCCTTGTCACCTAGACAAGGATGCCAACTAGGGATTCAGAAGCAAAGTATGACAGGAGGCAAGAAGTAGACTTAAAATTAAAAGAGGTGGGAAAATGTCTCTGGGAAATTCACCAGAGTTTTTTTTTGTTTGGTTTTTTTTTTTTTTTTTGTTTTGGTTTTTTTTTTGTGCTCAGACAAAAACATTTGGATTTGACTTATTGCATCTATGGCCAGCATCTGATAAGACGGAATTTTTACCATGGAAACAGAGCTACAGGGCAGATTTAGCCAGAGATAAACAACAGCTTAGGGTGGGAGTTCACAAGATTGACATTGGACTTGGCTGCCCAAGAGGCTTACGACTGCCTTTTATGATCTAGACTTCTTTTCTGTCTGTGTCAACACTTCAGAGAAGTGACAGGTAAAATGGGATGGAAAGTATGTCCTCTAATCTGTAAGCTGAAAAGCATTCTCTTTCTCCCAGTCTCCTCCTCTTGGAAGTAAATTTAGAAAGGTTTAACAGCTACAGAAAAATCTGAATAATTAAGATTTGTTTTAATTTTGGCTACTAGCTAGTAGCTGTAGTTGTCATCTATCTAATAATCTAACCACCAGGTGGTATAATTTCCTAGAAATTTCAGAAAAGTGAGTTGCAATTGCTTGTGCAAGGCCATTCTTCCAGTCCAGGGCAGGCAAAAGTACACCGGAGCCATTCCTAGCAGACATTTGACTGACCTGCTTTTCAAGACCAGCCGAGAGGTGCAGTCTTCATTTTAGAGAGGTCTGTGAGGGGAATGTCACAGGTGCTGGGTGCAAGGGTGAAAGCAGGTTTGCACTGTTTGCTTTTGTGCAGCCTCTGCTTGAAGCTCCAGGTCAGATGACTGCGCAGCTGTGGCACAAACACTGGGGACACTCCAAATCCCATTAAACCCAATAAGATTAAATTGAAAAATATATGCAAGCTCACTGCTGAATGACAACCACAACTGTCTTTGAGCATGAGGTGGCATTATTTGACACCTTTCCATATCCTTGGTACCTCACTAGACTGAGACTTACATGGCAAGAAGTTGCTCCAACCCCTTATGAGCCAGCAAGTTCCACAGTTGAGTGCCCTCTGAGTTAAACTGTGCTTCTTAGCAAGGTTAAAGGGCAAATGCTCATTTAAAGAGAAGAAATAGCATAGGTAGGCAGACACCCTACTCCCATCCCCACGACATTTCAAAACGTTTGTAAACTGAAAGGTGTGTGTGACTCATTTGGCAGGCACAGATATTGTAGCCATCTGTGCTGAAGAAGGACCACATGGAAGAGAACTGCTTTGGCATGTTGTTTTTTCCAAACTATATCACTATGAAGACCGGACAAGAATGTACTTACTCCTCAAAACTGGAATGAGAGCCTGCAAACAGAGCTATATCCAGCAAAGTTTTATAGACTCAGAATTATCTCCAGCATCTGTGCAGGAAACATGAGAAAGGACATTCATGCAGTGATTTAAGATGCTGCTAATGAGGATAAGGTTGCCTCTACCAACTCTTTTCAGCTTCCCCATGCACATTCAAGCTATTCCATAATTTTAAGCCCTTCTTTTGAACACCAAACTGCTATGGGCTCTATTCTAAAGGCTACCACCCAATGGATCTCATGAGGTCTGATGCACCTTTACAAGAAGAAAGACTCATCTAAGATCATCCTCTTCCAGTGGCCACTCTTCTGCAGAAAGCCATGTCCCTGGTTTGTATGTGGCCTGACTAGAAAAACATTTCTCTACTGCTTGACTGATGAGAGAATTCCAGACCAGATAGTCATTGCCTTAGTTCTTGGTGACAAAACGCATCTTCCTAAGAGCAGTGCTGCTGGCATGACTATCTTGAGCCTTGTAGCACAGCTCCTTAAAGTCAGCTGCTCCCTAGGACTAGAACAGCAATAGCCAAAGAAGTATAAAAATCCATTTAAAAGAATAGCACTTTCAATTTTCAAATTATTATTTTTTATGACAAAACAAATATAGCTTCAGTTTTCAGTTGAAGGGGACAATTTATACAAAAGCACTTCTTATCTTTTAAAGGTTTAAAGGAGTGTTTTAAAGGTTTTGTCCTGCACTTCTAGTTTAAGGTCTGGCTGTGCTGCTCTGAATAGAAGCAGCTCCTTTAATAAGGACTTTTGATTTGTTGGTTCTTAAGTACAGCTTCAAAAACACCAGAATTCTATCTGCTACTTTAGAAATATGTAATAAAAAACAGAAGCAAAACCTGCATAGAGCTAGTCTTGTGGCATGTAACATTTATCTTTTCATTTAAATTCAGCAGTGAGTAATAGTGCCATATTACTTAGGAGAATGCCTTGCCAGTGTTTGCTAATCACTCTTCCTAAATGTAACAGATATCCATAACAGATATGTATGGTCCAACAAATTGTAAGTCAATCTTCAAGTTCAGTGAAAGGCAATATCCTGAAAGAAAAATCACTTTGGCAGTTTGTGATCAGCAACTTGAGTTACAGTCTTGGTACTCTCAGCATCATACTGTTTCATTTAAGAAACATGACCGCATATTTTTGAAGTGAGGACTGGTTTTTTATTTCATTGCAGAAGCCAAGCTAAAATTCATAAAGGCAGCAAGAGAGCAACAGCCTGCCTCACCCAGAGGAGGAAAAATCAGAACGTAGCTGTTAAGTGTAAGAAGGAAATAATTATATTTTATATATATAATGGTTTATTTAATATATATATAATACCAATTATAGCATCAGGCTGATGGTTGTTTAATAAGAGACTTCTGTACTCATTCCATTGCTCTTATCTCTGGATACAAATGTGATATTATTTTTTTCCATTGTGAGTACCAATTTATCAGAAACAATGAAATGCCTGGTGTTCCCTGTCTCTGGAAACATCCCTTTCCGATAGTTAGGGCTCTAAAGATTGCCGAAAGGTATGACAGAAGTGAAGCAAAGGCCAGGGGCTGTCTCACTTTGTGTCTCCCCCAGGACAGGAAGAAAGAGGTGGTGGCCCTGCAGGCTCTGCCCTTGCTGCCAGAGCTGGCTTGGCTGAGTACCTGGGATTAAGCCAAACAGTGCCAGCAGGTGCAGGGAGAACCTGCTCCGGTTTTTAATCCAGGGGAACAATGACAGTAGATGAATACAAAACAACAGGCCTTTTGGCAGAGCCAAAACTCAGGAAAAAGCATTCAGAAAATCCTTTATCCCTCACCCTTCGGCAGATAAGGCAGGGATGGGCTGGAGCCAGCCAAGACTCACCTCACGGCGTGTGCCAGGCAAGAGCACAGAGTGGAAGAGATGAGCTTTCCTCGTCCTTTCCCACCATCACACCCAGAGCCAGACAGGTTATTTCTGAACTGCTGTCTTCAGGGACTAATTGGCTCAGGCTTAGTTTCAAATGAGCCATGAGACCCTCTTAAGTCAAGCATCAAAATTCCAATCACTCAATCCTAGGTCTGACCTACTCAGCTCTCTGTGAGGCAGGAGAGGACAGCCTGAATGGGCACCTGGGATGGTTCCCACTGGCTCAAGGATTTTTTCACAACATGGAGCCATCAGCAATCCAGGTCTTAGGGAGTTTGGCAGAGTAGCACCCATCTATTCACCCACTCCACATCAAACTGGATGCCCTTGGTGCTCCCACCACTGCAAGGAAGTTTTGCTCCCCACGGCCATGCCTACCTTCCCAGCCACCTCCCAGCCTTTAGGCACTCACTGGCTGCGACAGTCACTGAGCTTGGTAAGCCTCTCCCCACAGGAGAGGGGTCTTCTCCAGGAGAGTGTTTGTGTGTGCCACAGTGACTGACCCGCACCCAAGGGCAAGGAAGCAGTGGCACTGTGGTGGGAAGCAGTGGGAAGAGAAACAGAAGTGAAGAAGGAAGATGCACAACATTCTCATTTCCATTCACCGTTCTGTGCTGGCACAGAGGCTCCCACCCTACTAAGAGTCCTGCAGCTGCCTCATTTAAATCAATCAACAGGGCATTCACACACCAGGAGTGAAGCCTGTGGTTTGAGGGCTTGTCCTGTGCAGGGGTGCTGCAGCCCCTTTGCCAGCCAGATTCAGTACAAGATACACCAACTTGCAACAGAGATGTTGAGAAGTCACCTCACTTGTCCATTTCTTGCCCGTCCTCCCTCTTACTCTGCTGTGCTCCAGAACACTCTCCATTTCTTGGCTAGAGAAGTCCACTGGCAGTTTTACACGAGCAAAGACTCCTTTCACAGGAACAGCAGCTTTTTTAATCTTACCCTCCCCCTGCTTTAAAGGCCTGCATTTTGACCTCTGACCAGATGCCTAATCATTTGCCATGTCTGTTATGGCATTTCTAGTGCAAGAGGACAGTGACTAAGTCAGGCTGCCTTTTCTGCTGGGCTGCTGCACCAGTCATACCACCTCACCCAGGTGGCTTGAGACTCCAGGCACCAGGATTACTGGTTCTTTATGCAAAGACAACAGTAGTTTTCTGATGGAAAGCCATGGCTAAAGCTTGTCAAGATGTAATTTAAAAAAAAAAACCTGAAGGGGCACTACTTATTTTATCTACAATGCAACACAGCCTCAGCAGACCAGAGACTCTGGCCCTCCCAAGCCTGCTAAATTGGTACCTCAGCAACTGCATTATTCATTTTCACTTTCTACTGCCAAAGACTAGATCACATAGTGTTTAGTTTTCCTCAGTAGTGACCCTGTCTGTTTGCCTGTAAAGCACTCAGCACACTGAGCTTGCCATAGCCAAGTGTCCTTTCATCCCATGCAGCTGTCACATCTGGACAGAGATATTTCCTTCAGACACAGGCAAGGAGGGAAGTGATGAATCCTTTAAATTACAGCCTTTGATATACACATGCTGTAGCACCTCTGATCCAAGCCTCCTGGGCAGTGGGACATGTCTGTGCTGGAATGGAAACACAGTCCTGTTAGAATAAAGCTCACTATACCAACAAGGCCACCTAATTCCAGTATTTTATTTCACTAAGCCAGCATCCCAAGCTCTAATTTGACAAAGGTCACAGAGGTACACATATAGGCCATGACTCAAGCACAGGTAGCCATAACCATTGAGTAGTGCCCAGCATGTTCAAGTTATGAATATGCCTATGAGCTCATGTTTGACCTTGGTCCCCAGATGTGAACTCCTTTGGATCTGATGTGGATGTGATGTTAGTTCCTTCTTCAGTTAAATATGGCCTGGAAAGCAGCTGTTCAATAAACTGCAGGTGCATTTATGGGTCTTCACATTTAAAGTTATTTGTTACTTTAAAAGAGCCTGTAGGTGTTTATTTCTACCACAGGGTGCAACTCTTGCCAAGTAAACATTCTTGAATCCTGGAGCTTCCCAGCCTCCCTTGGCAACTTCTCCTAAAATCTTTTGACTTTACTGTACAGAAGGATCTGGAAAGTGTTGGGAATAACGTGTTTCCTTATCTCAGCATGCTTCAGATGCATAACCCACACAGAACAGCCCCAACTGCCCCATTCAGTGACTGTTCAAACACCTAGCAGAAACCAAGTTTAGGCTGAAATATGTATATATCCATATGAGTGTACATGGACTCCACACACACACACACACACACACACACACACACACATTTCTTTCAAAAAGAGCTTCACAAAGTCTTTGACACACATGAGGGAACAGCATGAAGCTGTGTCAGGAGAGGTTTAGGTTGAACATTAGAAATGTGTTTTGAGTTGAGCATTAGAAATGGGTTTTGGATTGAACGTTAGAAATGGGTTTTTCATGGCACCAAGCCTGCCAATATTTCAAGAAGTGTTTGGACAAAGCACTCAGGCACATGGTCTGACTCTTGGAGCTGACTCTTGTGCAGGGCCAGCAGTAGGAATTCAAAGATCCTTGTGGGTCCCTTGCAGATCAGGATATTCTATGATGTCTCACTACAAGCACATCCAGACATCCGTATCTTTTAACTGTGACACTGCATCCCTGTGGTACCAGGAAATACACTGAAGCTGGACACCTGACCCAGCCAGGCACACTCCTGATGCTGCTCCCCACACCTCTGAGGACAGAGGGAATACCCTGGCATGGGCTGCCCCTGGGAAACTGAAACCTGAAGTCAGAAACACTTTGCAGCCCTGTCATGAGCTCAGCTACCAACCTGCCGGTTCAGTGCCAGAGCGTTTCCTTTGATATCAGTCAGTGCCAGAGGTGTTAATATCCAATTATAGCAAAAAATGAGCTTTGCAACCAAGGAAAAAATGATGTTGCCTTTTCATAAGCTGGGAAATCTTTGTTCCTAGGAGAAAGTGGTTTTTTTTAATCAACTATGAAATATATCAAATCACTGTGAGATGTGTTTTCATTAAATTGAGAATGAGGACTTTTTTAATGCATTGCTATTCTTCCAAAGTAAAAGAGACATTATACATAGAAAGATTTTGCTAACATGAGTGGGGAAATTAAACCATCTAGCCCTGTCAAAGACTAAAGTTATCTTGATCAATATCTGACACCTCACGAAGTTTCAGAAACACAATTTACCTTTCTCCATTTTTATTCCATTTTACACATCCATTGGCATGGCATTTTATGCTTGCTTTTTTCAGTCTGTGGCAAGTTGCTGAGTGAGTTAAAAAGGCTGACACGAAGAATGGCAGCAGAATTGCCCTCTGCACCTCAGTATACAGGATCCCCCTGCCTCTGTGGGGATTAGATTACTGCTGAGTGAGTAGGCCTGCATGGTCAAAAATACCCTGAGAACAGTCCACTTCCTGACTTCCCATAATAAGCAGCAACAACAGAAAATCTGCCACGTGTACCTGTGGACAGCGCTTTTCTCTTCACTCCCTCACACAGGTTTGGGGTTCTGCTGGGGCTTCTTTCACTCACCCAGGTTGGGGCGTCTTTCACTCACCCAGGTTGGGGTGTTTTTCACTCACCCAGGTGGAATGGCTGAGCCCAAGGAGAGTGGGGGCAGAATGTCCTTCTTCTCTAGCAGCTGAAGCAGAGGTGAAACCAGCCATCATCTCTTCCTCCACAGTCATCACAGAGGCCTCAGCACTCTGCGGCTCCCTCCTGCCACCAAGAGATTTATTCACCCCTCCTGACAGACTGGTGATGGTACTCAGGCTGATGAGGACAAGATGGAAGTGCCCACTTGCCCAGAAAAGGAGAGTCCAGCCAGGGAGTGGGAACTGCAGGGTCAGATCCAGTCAGACTTTTTCAAGTGGCTCTCTGCTGCCAGGAGACGTTCCTACTCAACCATAGCCATGATGGAGGTCACCTCATGCTTTTGGCAACCTCCCACAGCTGTTCCCAGCACTGCTTTCCTGCAAGCACATGGAAATTTATTAATCATATCCTGGCATAGTTTCAAATCCTGCTCGGACAGACAGCCTGAAATTACCATTTGGAACATGGTGGCAGTCAGGTGGGAGGCTCCTCCAGAGCTACACATTGCAAGCCTTAGGGGAGAGAATACTGAGAAGGGCTTTGTGCTACACTCAGGCCACTTCTATCTCAAATATGTCCTCAGACACAGTCTTGTATCAGCAGGGAGAACTCCCTCGCTTGCTGACCTCTTGCTCACAGAGCTGCCTCACGAGCTGCTTACCAACACTACGTATTTCAAGCATGGCCTCGGAAACATCTCTGAAAAGTCCCATTCCCTGGGGACATTGCTCTTGCAGCATCTGTGTGCAAGGAGGGCACTACTGCTGGCAGACATGGCCTTGCCCAGGTGCGAGCACTTCCCAGAGTTTTCCATGAGCCCCGTGGGGCACATGGAGCAGTGCTGTCCTCACCTCCACAGCACTTTTGCCTACGCTGCAGACCAGATGCCTTTTATGAAGGTAGTGTCCCGTGCACAAATACTTATTTATATATATATTCCTGACTGATTGATCCCAAAGGATGTCACTCTGTAGGTGTTTCTGCCCCGTGGATGCACCTTCCAGCTCATTCCCCTAAGCACTGGGGACAAGCTTCCCCCAGGAGCCTGGGGTGCAGTCTAGGCTTCAAACCCTACCCCAGAAATGAGCTGAGCAGCTCAAGCTGAGCTCCAGCACTGCAGCATTTAATGGGCTGACGTTACTGACCTAGCAGCATTTTTCACAGGCTCATCTGAAATTAGGGCACTCCCCAGGCTGTTTACACAGCGCTGCTGCTCTTTCCCTTCTGATGGGTGTTTTGACAGGGATTTCTCTCATCCAGAGAATATCTGGGGAAGAATTTTCTGAAGGGAGCAGCTGACTGGCAAGGCATCCATCCACCTTCAAAGCTGTCATGTGAGATTTTTCACAGGATGCCAGAGAGGGCACTGAAATCATCAAGATCACAGGTTTTCCAGGCATGGATTCCTGGTCATCCTACCTCTAACTATTAACACAAGCATTACTTCACAGTGAATGAACTCTACCCACTCCCCTTGCAGAGATGTGGCATGAGGCTCCTGCAACATTTGATGCAATTTAACCTCTCAGACTGGGGCTTTAATGAGACCTAAATGCTAAGTTTGTGCTAGACTGTACAGAGGAAAGTTTTCTTCATCCTGCAGGCCATGAACTTGTAAGAATTCTGGTATAATCTTAAAAAAAGTATTTCTGTTTTGCATGTGCATCAGCATACCTGCACATTTGTGTGGGTATTCCCATGTGCTGGTATTTGAAAAAGCACCCCATTAGGTTTTTGAGCAAAGATTGAATGGTATAAATATAAACATGAGCAGGGATGTTTGTTTTGGGTTTTTTCCTGCTGTATTTTATTGGCTGCAAGAAGCACAACATTAACACTGCAAATGAAGAATGGGAAGTTCCAACACTGTGAACATATCTCACCGATGTGTACGTATTGCAAGTGTCCATTTGTGCCTCCTCTGCACAGAAGAAAACACATTAAGGATGATCCCTGTAGTCCCTTGAGGCTCAAGATGCTCTAATCAGTCTTTGTGGCTTGGAAAATCCTTTTATCCATTGCCTGAAGATTAGTTAAAAGACCTAATGTCATATAAGTGGTGTAGTGAAGGTACCTATATCTGCCAAAGATGCAGTCTTATTTTCACACCTGGTTAGGGACTGGAAGGAGTAAACTGGGAAATAGAAGACTGTCTTGATTAATATTTCAGTCATTTTCTTCCCTTGATTTTTCTCAGCTCTTTCTCAACATCTGTAAGATGCAGAAGAAGGAATCCTACACTTACTACACTCCTGCAGTTCTGGCTAAGAGAGAAACTCAGTAGGCTCTGGGAAGACCATGCACTTCAGGATGAAGAGCCAGCAATAGGCCATCCATGCAGATGAACACCTGAGTCCAGCATGTGTTAGCTTTACCAATACAGCTACCACTGGGGTTGCTTCAGTGCTTCTGCTGAGCCAATAACTCAAGGAATGAGCAGGAATAGTCCAGTTTAAAAATGCCTGCACTTAGCATGGGAAACTGTCAGCACAAGTAGCACATGACTAAACCTTCTTCAAGGTGATAAAAAAAAAAGCTACTGGCACTGAAGAAGTCAAGGCTCCTTAAAAATAAAAAAGAAAGAAATAAAGATAGTTGAGGTGAGTGTCCTTGGAAAGCTAAAGAAAAGGATGTGACAACTGGAGGAGGCAAAGCAACACTGGACATATTTGAGGTCTCATCAGCTTCAAACAATAAACTAGAAAACTTGTGAAAGGAGGTCACAACAAAAATCCATAGACACAGGAGCTTAAAGGTTAGATCTTCATGAAACTATGAATTCTCTGCCCAGAATCAGATTGCCCAGAATCTGAGGCTCTTAGCAAGGTCTGCAGGTGAAACCCCTTCGTCTCACACAGAGCATATCCAGTAGAGCGGGCTGGCAGAAGAGACACTTTGCTGCTAATCATTTGCTTTCCAACTATCCAGTTTCACTTCTTTGGTAGCAAACAATGTTGGGACATATTTAAGAGATGACAATGTGACATTTCCGACTGCTCTGCTACTCCAAAATACGGAGATGGGTCTGCAACTGTCAAGGAATGGTAGAGTGGCAGAAACCAAACTCCTCTCTACAATGCTCCACTGAAACAAATCAGAAAGAGGACAGAGAGATCAGTCCATGAAAGACAAGAAACCAAAATTGCATGCAGTATCCTCCAGCTTCTCCTCGAATTATTTGGCTGGAGTTACCTGAGGGCCCTGCCTGGTCAAAATTAGGCACACCCTGCTCAGGTCAGGCCATTTGACCTGAGCCCACTATGGGTGCGAGTCCACAGAAAACTTGCCTGCCCTGCCAAACAAAAGGAGGAATGCTCTTGAGAGCTGAATAAAACCAATGTGAAACTCTAAGTGCAGGTCTGTATTAAACCTTGTGAGCCAGCATTCATTACTATGTAGGTGAGGTCTGGGACTGGGACCTTGCACATAAACACCTTATCATATGAACATTAAACATGCACTACCTTGCACTGATTGTGTAAAGAGAAAAGGAGCAATCCATTTCAAAAACAGCGTTTTGTTGGTTGCACACTTCCTCTAGGCAGAGGGGGAGAGGACAAAGAGCTGATGTTAATGATACTCTGATATAGGCATAAACTTACAGGAGTGAGAGAGCTGCAGGGGCAAACAGAATTATCTACTGTGCCTGTACTGGCACAGTCTCTTCCATCCCCTCTGTGGGCTGGGTCACTGCAAACACAGGGGCTGCTGCCATAACATGGTCTAAAAAGTTCCTGACAGTCACCACAGCAAATGCCATATGATGTTGCATGGGCATGGATAGGGCTAGATGACATGGCTGGATTCTCTCATTTCTGCAGTCCTGGGAAAATGCCTTGCCACTTAAAAAATATTTAACTGCAGTAATGTCAAAGCATCTGCTGAGATATGTTTCTGCTGCATTTCATTTCCACTAGTAAACACTGAAAGGGACATTTTAAGAAATCTAACTGATTGATGCATTATCAATGCAAAACCATTTCTTTCTTCCAACTCTTCTTTGAGAAATCAACTGACCTGCCTCACTGATTAATTGATCCCACCTCCTTTTTTGCAGATACAAATTAATTCCTGACCACATGAGGGCCTATAACCTCAGCTCAGCATTTAAACAAGGCCAAGAGCTCAAAGTGAACAGAGCATCTAAGAGAATGACAAGTTCATAAACATAGTTTGCTGCCATTGAGCCCTAAACCTGATTTGGATACAGTTCTACTCTGGGCTAAATCTGATCTTGATCTAAACTGAGGGTTTAGAAATCTCCCCTAACCTGGAAATGGCTCATTTCTTAAGGGTCAATATTCTAGAAAACAGAACTTGCAGTTATTTTCTTTGAGGAAAAACAACAACAACCACCAACAAAACAAACAAATAAAACCCCAAACAAAACAAAATAAAACCCACTAAAACCAAACAGCAACCCATAACTCCAAAATCAAAGTAAAACCTGCATCTAAGACTGGAAGGACTGAAAGCCAATTAAACCACAAAATAAATAGCACCATAAATTACATCCTGCACATGACCTTTTCCTAGGTCATCTTTTCACCACCCCTTTCGTTAGCTCTGTACCTGATCATCGTGCTATCAAGCACAAGGCCAGAGCTCACCGTGTGCCCTGGCACAAGCTGGCATGAGCTTGATGCAGTTTGCCAAGTCTGCCTCCTTCTGACTTTATCACCAACTTGCCTCTTGATTCCACAGTGTGCCTGATGTCATTGCTCAGACATCCTCTGTGTGATTTGCTGCAATTGGCAAAGACCTACGAATTCCCCACGAAAACAAGTCCTCCAACTTGTGAGTGTAATGTTACTATCCTTAGTGCCTTCCCAGAATGCTCCAGTGTAATGATCTTCTTTTTTTGTATTTGTTTTTCAGTTAATGAGATTAATTGTGGAACAGACATTTGAGAGACCTGTGGTTTTAGATCCACTCTCCAAAGGGCTTTGCCTGCTGAAGTATTCAGGTGATCAGGACAAGGCTGCATATCCAGAAATTCAAAGGTTAACCCTGGGATAACATAAATCCCACATAAATAAAATCCCACATAAACAAAAGTCTTGTAATGCTACAGGGTCTTAAGAGTACTCACAGTGGATAAAATCCTGTGCTTCATCTTTCTTCTTGTCATCTTCTTGAACTTATTAATATCATATAATCTATTGCTTTATAAGACCTGAGGAGAAGAGCCAAACACGTCTGGGGCTGAAAGTTGTCATGTGGACTTCAGCAATCTGTTGCCCTTGCAGCATCTCATGAAAAATTTTCCACTTGGCAAGCAAAGTTCCCATGTATAAGAAATGCACACTTTGTGACAAGCAACACAACTCCAAGTGTAGGTCAGATACCTGACGTGGTTAACTTCACACAGCAAGAAATTCTCAGAGGAGAAATAGGTCGGGACACTCTTAATGGTTTATCAAAGAAGTACTTACAAGGCTCAGCTTTGTTTAAATTATGGATTTTAAATGAGTCCAGGTACAACATGTGTGTTACTATCTGCACCATTCCTGAGTCTTCTCTTCCAGCCTATCAAAGTCTTTGCAATGGCTGCAAGAGTCATACCCATACAGTTTTATAACGGCTTTGATCCATTAATCCCCACTGAGTTCCAGCTGAGCAACTGCAGGGCACAAGAAGTTTAGTCAGAGCAAAGAGCATAGTTTTGTCCATTTAACGCTATAGTTTCCATGTATCTCTGTTAAAAATTTTACAACCAAAACTGCAGAGCATGAAGAGGTGGGGGAGAGATCACTCAGGCCATTTTTAATTATTTCTCTTCAGGAAGCTGTAGAAGATGTGAAGAAATTCTTACACATTGAGAACTGAGGTGAGAATATACTTGATCAGGACTGAAGGGTCCTGAACAATGTTTCCAGCTGGTCTTTCCTTGGGAGGGAGATGACAGATAAGATAGAAGGGTGGTCAAATATCACCTCCCCAGAAATGCTCAGATTGGTTTTAGATATGGCAAAAAATGCAAGACTTAAGAATGTTCACTTACCTGGATTTGCAAGGGCATGGAGTAATAGGACAAAGGGCAATGGCTTTGAGCTGAAAGAGACTAGGTTTAGATTGGCTATTAGGAACAAATTCTTCACTGTGAGGGTAGTGAGACATCGGGACAGGCTGCCCAGAGAAGCTGTAGATGTTCCATCACTGGAAGTGTTGAAGGCCTGGTTGCATAGGGCTCTGAACAACCTGGTCTAGTGGAAAGTGTCCCTGCCCTTGTGAGGGGGCTGGAACTGGGTGATCTTTAAGGTCCCTTCCAACTCAAGCCATTCCATGATTCTGTGATTACCAAGTGCATCAAGATGCTAACAACTCAAGCACTGATGCATGGAGCACAGGAACTGAGATGAATTCACTAGCTGGTTGAGCACTGAGTGCAGCTTTGCATGACACCAGGAGGATTTAAAATAGCTGATGACGGCCTTGCAAGCATTAGTCCACCTAAGACTCCCTGAGCACAGTTAGAGGATGTATGAACTGTCCTATGAACACATAATAAGCTAGAAGACTGCTCTGAGAAGCAACAGTTCTTTAAAAATTCTGCTTGGGGCCACTGACAGCAGCATGTGTCAGTCTCCAGGCTCATCTCCTTGCATGCTAACACTTCTGGTGTGCATGTATATGAGTATGAATGCTTATATTCAAAAGTATATAGCTGGTAGTAAACTAGATCCTGCTACACATGTAAATTCATGACAGTGTGTAATATAAAAGGGGAAAATAAGAAAGTAAAAATTAGACCTTTCAGTTTGACTTCAGTTCTATCCACCAAGCAACTACATACTCTCTGTGTTCACTGAAATCTACTAACAAGTGAACAATACCCAGAACGGATTTGACAAATTGTGTGAAACCAAACCATTTCTCCACCTACCCAGAGTAACAGACTTTGTGAACAGCAATAGATGTTGACTTTATTACACTTTTCCACTGCTTCTTTCTATCAGACTAGAGAGTCATAAGATAAATTAACTTTCAACAGCACACATGCAAAACCAGAAAACATTTCTGACTGAGACTGATATTCTGTTGGAACAGAAGAATAAATCAGAGAGAGTTCCTTGCACTCTTTTCTTGAACTCGCTATGTTTAGAAATATCTTGGACTCCAGAGTTGATAAGGTACTTCTTAACAATACAGGTAATGTGAGACTAAAAGGAATTCCTGGAATGCTTTGGAAAAGAGAATTAGAAATATTATAAATTAGTCTTATGAGGAGCAGCCGAGGGAGTTGGGATTGTTTAACCTGGAGAGAAGGAGGCTCAGAGGAGACCTTGCTCTCTACAACCACACAACAGGAGGCTGTAGCCAAATGGGGGCCAGTTGGCAACCAGGGACAGGATGAGAGGACACAGCCTCAAGCTGAACAAGGGGAGGTTCAGGTTGGACATGTGGAAGAATTCTTCACTGAAAGGGTAGTTAAACATTGGAATGAGGTGCTCAGGTAGGTGGTGGAGTCATCATCCCTGAAATTCTTCAAGTGAATGTGGCACTCAGTGCCATGGTCTAGTTGATATGATGGTGTTCAGCCAAAGGTTGGACTCAATGGTCTCAGAGATAATTTCTCTGCCTAAATGATTCTGTGGTTCTATAATTCTGTCTGCTTAAATGAAAGAAGTGACCTGGACGAATGATAATTGAAGAAGGTAAAACACATATCTGCAGAGACTCTGCACTTACTCATTCTGACAACTTCTGGATAAACAAAGGGCTTAATTTTCTGTCAACCTATGTAAGAATTAAAGGCAAAGAGAAGTGCAATGTCACTTCCTGCATCTCATAATAACCATATTAACAGAAGTGAAAATGGCCTAGGATCTTGCAGCAAGATGCAAAATGTACACAGTGCCCATATTTGGGGGCTGTAGCATGATGTTTATAATTATAACTATCAGTAAACTCCAGATAAGTAAATTTAAATCTTAAACCAGTGTTCACAGCAAAAGAAACCCTAGCAGCAGCAATGATGTTCTTTACCATCCCTAACCATGCTAACCTTTTAAAAAAGCAACAGAGAGTGAAACTTCAGAACAAAAACATACATGGAATTGAGCTCAGCATTCAAAGATTGTATGAACATGCCAAAACTATTAATTCTTTCCTTTCAGCATTGAGAACAGAAAGGTTTGTTCCACTGGCTCCTGGCCAGGTCAGCTCACCATCAGCCAAGGGGAGAGAATAATGAGAGCAACCTCCTGCCAGCAGTGCCCTGTGCAGTCCCAGCACATGCAAGAACTGTAACAGCTGCCACTGGAAAACAAAGTGGTTGCATTTATCAAGAACAATGAGGGAATTCAAAGTCTCTAACAAAGACTCTGAGAAATGTATAGCATTCAAATTTGTCATGCAGAAGCATGTGTTATGATGACACCTTCCTTAATTAAAGTAAGGAACTTTCATTTAGCACCACAACTACAAAGCCAGAAATGTTCCCAAAGAGACTTGGGCACAGGGAGAGAAGTTTTTTATGCACTGCACATCTGCTACCTGACGTTATCAGTGCTCCCAGAGTTTTTGACCTATATAATGCTACAAAAAGCATCATGTACATGACATAATTTCATAAAAATAGGTGCCTAGCACATACACATTATATATTTATTATATACTATACATTGCATATCAGTAACATGCTTACATAGTAAGTCTGAATAGACTAAAACAAGGTGGGCTTATTCCTTCACCCTTCCTGGAGAAAGTGGTTCTGCTTATCACCTGCCCATCACTTCCTCTTTCATGGAGGACTCAAAACTTCTTCAGACCCTCAAGAAGTATGGTGCAATAGCTAAAAATTAAGCAGTGTTATGGATATCACCACTTTTAAACACAGGAAACTATACTGGATAATCAGGTAAGAGTTGGCTGATCACTTCCAGAAAATTATTAAAGGTTACTTTTGATACCTGTGAACACAGCATGTCCATGTGCTGATGTGTATCCACATCCTCAGGAAAAAGAAAATGAAGGTTCTTGCTCAAAAGTCAAGTTTGTAATTTAGAGGGAGAGTTGAACTTTTAGAAGAAATATGTGTCTCCAGCCTAAGAAGAACCCCAAATTTTTTACAGTCTTCTATTTAAAAGCTTAAGAAAAAAAAGTTTCTGAGCCTAATATCCTCAAGATGATATATATTTTACACTGAAGTACAGACCCCCCCCAACATATGTTTTTATACTTTTATAATTATTTTTATGCATTTTTCTGAACAAATATATTCCAACAAAAGATTAACGCAAAAGGTCATCTCTGTTGTTCCCATTGTGTGTTAATCTAAATCTCTGGTATGAAATGCTGTATTTATAATCCAAAGAAAAGAACAGGGATTGTCTGATGTGCTACTGAAAGTTATCAGGTCCCAAGTTTAGACCAGTGATAATGTCATTCTTTGGTAAGCAGCCACTGTTTCTTCAAACCCAGCTGTCTTTGGCATATCAAATCTGTCAGAGGTGCTTACAGCAGTGCATAGGTTATTACAACGCTCGACATATATTCCCATTGAGAAATGGCAAATCACATACCCCAAATGATTTTCATATTTGGTGACAGACTTAGATTATTATGTACTATGTCATTTCCAGAATCAACTTCTATTTCCAGGAGTGATGTAAGGTTAAAGTTATGAAACGATGCCATGCTCCTAAGAAACCATGTTTCCTTACCTTAGATGTTAAATTAAAAACATTGATTCAGAAGTTCAGAAAAAAATTCATAATTGTTTTTTTGGGGGAGCTTTAACTTACAGTATTAATTAATATTTAAGTGTGTAAAAAAAAAAAAAAGGATTTTTAATACTCCTGGAAAGGAACACAACTGGATTTCAGAATAGTTACTCAGCATACTTGAAAATCAACAAGAATCTATCTAAATGTCCTCCCAAACCCAGAAAGACCTAATTTGGAATAGTTTGAGATGAGAATTGCTTTATGATGCCAAATTTAAAAAAATTCATTTGCATGTTAATTAATGCATTTTATTAAATATGCAGAACTCAATAAAACCCAGAATTTATCCATCATAAAGAATTTGCCCATGAGTTGGAATCTAATATATGTATTTATAATTCAATTACCTTTGACATACTAGCAACACTTGGGGTCATTATCTCCCAGAAAGAAACTTACAGCAGGAAAAGTGTGGCAAAAATGTACTGGTCCAACCCTACTGCCACGGACCAGAGGATTACAGAATGGCAGAGTCTCTCTTTCCTCACACATTCTCTTCATCACAGAATCACAGAATGGTTAGGGTTGGGAGGGACCTTAAGGGTCACCCAGTTCCAGCCCTTCTGCTGTGAGGAGGGACACCTTCCACTAGACCAGGTTGCTCAGGGCCCCATCCAGCCTGGCATTTGTGACGTTCTCAACTCTGCTGGGTACTAGCTACCCTACCTCAAAGACTGTGCTTATGCACAGAAGAGTTTCAAGTGTTAAAAGGAGATTGGAGCCAAGAAAATTAAGAGAGAAAAATAGGAAGTAAATTGGTAGCAGTTTGCTGTAATGCATAAAGCATAAGAAAGTAGTTTTCCAGTGGGAAGGGGTTACACATGGGGCGATTTAATGGGATATATGTTCCTCAAGGACTGCTCTGGAGACAGTATGTGAGTACAGCAGGACAAATACAGCAGCTGGATTGAAGAGGGAGGAGAAATTAAAGAGAATGCAAGAAGCAGACCAAGAAAGGAGCAAAACAGCACCAAAAATATAAACTATACCAGAGCACAAAAACATCCATTACATATAGAAATGAAAGCAGTAATGAAAAAAACCAGAAATTTATATGAAGGAAGATTTTCTTAACCTTCTTCTTGCATACCTGTTTTCTAGGTTGAGGTTGTAACTACTTTGGGACAACAAATCTTCTCAGTCCACTTTTGCCAAGTATCTTATTTACAAAGGCTTAACTGGTGTGAACAACTAATTAGAACAGCATGATCTCCAATCAAGACAAATTAATCTGACATTTCCCTAGTCTGATGCACTCCCCAGATGTGAGCTACAGCTCCAGGAGCAGCTGCCTGGACACTGTCTATGGTTCAGCTCAGTGGAAGGTGCAAAACTCACACAGGCTGTGCCTGACTTTCACTCAGCTTAATGCTTCTGCTTCTCACTTTTTAGCTTGACATCTCTTAGGCAAGGTAGAAATCCAGATGAACAAATCTGCCTGTAAATCTCCCACTTCTGTCTTTCACACTTACTACGATAATGCCTGGACCGGGAATTGGCCTGTGAGGTGGCAGGATGGTCACTGAGACAGCAGCTCAGAGCCTGAGCTACCCTGCCAGGTTCACTTCTCAGAGGGCTGCATTTTTTCACTCCCAGCGTTTGACAATGTCCAGCTGGCAGGCTGACACTGAGACACTCAGAGCACAAGCCAGAGCAAGCTTATTTTCCATGAGGTGAACCTATGAAAAACAAAGTTCTGCTGGGCGATGACATCTTCAATCAACTAAGTAATAGGGCACCTTAATTGACATGAGTGAGCTTCATACACTGATACTGGAAGAAAACATGAGCTCTATTGCTAAATACCTTGCAATAGAGGATTTTGGATTTTTTTTATTGGCCTGTGAAATACTCAACATACAAATACTGCAAGCACTGTTGCATATTGTTGGTGCTGTCTCCCACCAGATTAAGGCTGCATTTTGAACACAGTAGGTCACGTACTGTACAACAGAGCACAGCCCCAGGGACAGATGTGTACCTAGAAAACCAGCCACTGAGTCTCTCTCCCATGTTTGTCAATGTCACACAGATCAAGAGTGCTGACAGCTGCCAAAAAAAAATTGCCCGATGTCACTCTGGACATCTAACCTTTTCCTCTGTACTTGGCTTGCCGAGTCCACCACACCCTGAATCCTGTGTCCCGTTCTGCACAGACATGGAGGGGCTTGAGCGAGTCTAGAAAAGGGCAATGGAGCTGGTGAAGGGTCTGGAGCACAAGTCTTATGAGGAGCAGCTGAGGGAGATGGAGGGGACAAAAGGAGGCTCAGGGTGACCTTATCACTCTCTACAACCCCCTGAAAGGAGCCTGTAGCCAGGTGGGGGCTGGTCTCTTCTCCCAAGCAACCAGCAACAGGACAAGAGAAAATGGCCTCAAGCAGCACCAGGGGCGGTTCAGGTTGGACATCAGGAGCAATTTCTTCATGGAAAGGGTTTCTGAACATTGCAATGGACTGCCCAAGGAAGGTGGTGGAGTTGCCATCCCTGGAAGGTGTTCAAGAAATGACTGGATGTGGCACTCAGTGCTGGGGTCTTGTTGACACGGTGGTGTTCAGTCATAGGTTGGGCTCGATGGTCTCAGGGGTTGTTTCCAACCTAAATGACTCTGTGATTCTGTAACTCATCCTAAGCATCTGATCTGTACTCCTTCAAGTCAGTAAAAACCTGATTTTACGAGCAATCCCTATGCAATTGCTTTATTTGTGCTGAATTACCACCTAGCAGTCCGTGGAGTTTTTGTTCATACGGGTGAATAAAAACAATTTACGTGGTATTTTATTTATTTATTTCTGGCTGTTTGATGTATTTAACACGGCCCAACCCGCGCCCACCCACAACTCCCGCTCCCCGCGCAGGCCGCCGCCTCTCCCCTCACCGGGGGCGGGGCCGCGCCGGCTCTGACCAATCAGCGCCGCCGCAGCCGGGCCGCGGGGCGGGACTGGCGCGGGGAGCTGTCACTCCGGTGACGTCACGGCGGGATGAGCGGGCGGGCGGAGGTATGGCCGCCGCTGGGCCTGCGTCTGCCGCCCGTGGCGTGTGCGGGCTCCTGCCGCCGGGGGCAGCTGCCCTTCCCTCGGAGGGGGCCCTGGAGCTGGGCAAGGGCGGCGGGGTGTGTGCGCTGCCGCCTCTGTCTTCCCAGGAGCCGTGTGCCCGTGCCTGGTGGCGGCTGCAGCTCTGCCTGTCCCTGTGTGCAGGCCTCTGGCTGTCCCGCGTGTCCTCCGCCATCCCCTGCCTTGTCTGGCATTGCCACCCGCTCCGGGGGCAGCAGCTCGGCAGGGCCGCTCCGGGGGCTCCGGGGTCAGCAGCTCGGCAGGGCCGCTCAGCGCCCCCCCCCCTCCCCCGGCCTGTGCAGCTCCTCTGCGGAGCGCTGCCGTGGAACGCCTTCGGGACACTGAGTTTATCCCAGCCCCGGGGTCTCGTCCTTGCTCTCAGGAGCCGCCATAGGGATGTTTGTGTTGCCCAGTCCCCATTCATTCCGTCGAACACGAGAATGTCTTGTGTCTGGATCAGCTTCTCCAGCTGGCTGTGCTGATGGAGGCCCTGTGTCCCCCTGGAGCTTTGGCCGAACCTGTGCTGTCCCCTGTCCCTGGGGAAGGTTCAGTCCTCGCCTCTGGGCAGGCTGTTGCTTCACTCACTGGTTACCACTCTGTGATTTCAAAATGTTTGCTAGGCTGTGTCTTAATGTCACATATTATGGTCTAGGCAGCTGGTTAGGTTTGGAAAAGCTAGACATCGATATATAGAGAGGGTCAGCTTTGAAGCTTCATTCTCTAATGCAGAACATAAGGTGTGGAGTCATAAAGTGATTTGCCCATTATTGTATGGAAAATCTTTGAACCAGAGGTGCAGTCACTCATTTAGTACTCTTAAACAGAAGAAATAAAAACGGGCTTGCAATTTTGGTTTATTTCTTAATTATCTGGAGGTTTTTTTCATAGTAATGTGTAGAGCAGTCCCTCTTGATTTCTTTGGGGGCTTTTTGTTGTTTTTTTGTTTTGTTTTGGTTTTTTTTTGTTGTTGTTTTTTTTTTTTTTTTTTAAATAATAATACTGGGTTTTGTTTCATTTCTAGGTTAAAGTGAAAATACCTTTTGGAAACAAATACCTTGATGCCATCTTTTCTGTCCCAGAGAAGAAACCAACATATGGAGTGATTCTTACTCATGGAGCTGGGGGAGACATGAATTTCCCTCACTTGGTGTCCTTGGCAGCCTATCTGGCATCCCATGGAGTTCTGTGCCTGCGGTTTACTTGTAAAGGCCTTAATGTAGCCTACAGGACTAAGGCTTTCAAAGCAGTTGTGGTAAGGATTGAAAAAATTCTCCGACCAAAGCTTAGATCTGTCTTCCAGGTTTCTTAAATTACAGCCAGAGATTAGCCAAGCTACAGTGGGGAAAATTAGAACCAATGTTTAGGTAAATGGAGCACCGTGTGTGAACAGAAACAGCAGAAGCAGTTCTTAGATGGGCAACAGCTGGAACAGCTGCCACAAGTGTGCGGGTTTGAGTTCAGGGAAAAAGAAAAGCCTGACAAAGAGCAAGGGTGTTTCATGGGAAAACTTACAGCTTGCAAAAAGTGGAAGAATTTAGGATGGAAACAAGCTGGGTGAAGAATTTAGGATGGGTGATCTGCTTGCATTGAGCAGGAGGCATTTTCACTGGGGAACAATGTCCAGTTCTAAAGGAATTTTGTATTATGTCATTGTGATTATATGTACATTAACTTGAAGTCAGAACTTTACTGTCTTTCATGAGCATCTCCAGTTTTTGTGGAAGAAGCATAATGTTGTTAGTGTGTTTATGTTAATATGCTGCTATGTAAGGATAATTTTAAGGCAGCTGCTAAGATTAGTTATCTCCTAAAACACGAAAAAATGTTGCTGAATTTTATCTTTTCTGTTGGACTTAACTGATCGTGTCACAAACTTGTAATTGGAAATCTATAACCTCAACGAAGAGCATTTTTGCAAACCTGCTTTTCCTTTTGATGGGCCAAGAGTGTGCATGGGGTCTCTTACTATAACTGAGTTGATACATAGTAATCACCTATGTTTTGGTAACTTTATAGGGCATAAATATATGATATTTTAGACTTGCTGAGAGCTAATATGAAATTGATTGTGTTGTGGCTGCAAAATGTTATGAAACCATTTATGTGATAAAACCCAAGAGAGCATCTTGTATGTACCTGTTCTTTAATCTGAAAAAGCTTCCCTTTTTCTGTATAGTAGCTACAAACAGAAGAGATTCCCTGTTGTCTTAATTCCAACTTGTAATGCTTCTCTTTCTCTTATTTCTTTAGGAGTACTTACAACTTTGTGATGATTATAAACTTTCTGGTGTTTTCCTTGCAGGTATTGTTTTTATTATCAATAATTTTCTCTCTTATTCTGTCTCTGGTAATAGCAATCTGTAAGTATTCCAAGTCTGTCCCACTTTGGGTTCAAGCAAATGAACTGTCCTTGTGATGCCGTAGATCTTACTGCAGAAGAGGAAAGAAAGAGCAATAGATTGTATTTTCCAGGTACTTTGGGAAAAAACTTCCTTGTCACTTAGAATTTACAGGGCATGACTTTTCTGATTATCCATGTATACTTTTTAACTGCAGGTCTTGAAGAATTCTGGTTACTGATAAATGGAAAAGAGTTTTCCCAAAACAGGTTATGGTAATTAAAACCTAGTGGCAGATAAAAAAAGTCAGCTATGTTATGTGGAAAGGGGAATAGATGGGGTGGTTAAGAGTATCTTGATAGGGGAAATTCTAAGTTTTCTCTTAAGTGAACCAAGTCTGTGCTGCTATAAGAACTAGCAGCTTGTAACACTCAATTGCAGTGCATTGTCAGCTCATACGCCTCCTCTTTGAGGAGATACTTTTGATATTCCCTTGCTGTTACTGACTGACCTCATGTTCCAAGTTCACACTTTTTTCCCTCCCTTTTACTTTTAGGCTGAAGTTCAGGGTGTGCATAATACTTGCTGGACTTGTTTTGTGAGCCAAGAGAATTTTGTTTTGAATTTGAGCAAATTGAGGTTGCATGAAAATAATGATACAGGACACTATCTTGGCTATCTCAAATTTCCAGGCTCCGGAGCGTAGGAGCAGTCCTTCTCTTCCCAGGATGGGGTGTTGTTCCTTCCAGTATTGCAAGGGATCCCTATCCATTTATATTTTCTTTCTTTTCCCCTGCTTTTTTAAACGGGTGTAAATGTTACAACTAGACTAATATGTTAGCAGAAAATGTTGAAATTAGGATTAATGTTTTTCATTAAGTAGATCGTCCCTAGCATTTCGTGATACTGAAATACACTCAGTTGGATTAGTTTGGGGAGTTGTTTACTAAACCAGAATGTAGATGAGGTGATAGCAGATAAGAGTTTTTTTCCTTTATTTCTGCATGGGAGAAAGGCCGTTCCATGGGCTCACGAGCTGCTGCCTCTGTGATACGTCAGCTGAGCCAGGGTGATGATGATGATGATGGCTTCATTCAAGGTCTCGTGTGTTTATCTTACCCATTGCATCGACCAAAACTGCAGTCCAAGCTCCGGGATGAGGATTTATTACTGATCACGTGTCCAGTGCTGTTTGTCTCAGGATCAGCAGATGAGATGTGTGAAAAAGTGAGTACCCTTGTAAATCCTGCTATGAAAGGGAAGTCTGGAGGAGCAGCAGTGAGCCTCAGTGATGCCTGTATTTCACCCAATTAACAGCCTTGCCTAAATAGGTGTCTTCTGAAGGAAGCCTTGGGTAGAAAATTTCATCAGACACAAGGAAGCCTGGCAGGGCCTCCTTTTGCTGCTTAAAACTTAATAGACCATGCTTGATCTTCCACTTTAGCAAGCTCATTTTTGGGTCACTGAAATATCCCTGATTTAAATGGTTTTGATAGGATTGCATAAATTAAAAGTGGTCCATGGAAGGAGTGAGTTATCTGCTATTTTGTTTTAGCCATTTCAAGTTACAAAACCTGTGTGGTGCCACCAATGTCACATTGGTCACATTTTCATGGCAAATTCTTCTAGCAAAGCAGTTCTACCCCCAAGTCAGGCTTCTGTGGTAGAAAGTGATAGCTTTATAGAGATGAAGAGCAGGTGTACAGAGGGAGGGAAAAAGTGCTTTTCTGCCATGTTTCCTTGCAAAAAGGTGTCTCCTGTCCTTGAACAGGCCAGTGTGAATTTGGGGCTATGTGCAATTGGCATTTTCCATGCTTGGATAGTTTCTAAGGAGTCATAATGCTTTTGTGAGGATAGGTTCCCAAAATAAGTCAGGCTAGTGACCAGCAGATCCTTGGAGTGCCCTCTTTATGGGGGAATCTTTGACTTTGTGAGCTGGTTCTTAGATCTGTTTGCTGAGAAATTTCAACGGTGTCAAAGCTAGTCCTAAGGAATTACATTGCTACTCAGCCTCTGGAGACAAATCTGACTTCAATTCTATCATTTTATTGCCAGCACTACCCTCTGACAGTAAAAATGGACTCCTTTGAAGTTTAATTTTCTGCTATTCCATTTGAGTGAGGGTGAAGCTTTGAGCAGATCCAACTATTCATATCTTAAACAGAGAATACATCCCATTTTCTTAACAAGGTGTTTTTCATGTGTACACAGATCCATCTATCTGTTTTTTAGGAGCTGCCTATTTTGCATAACACAGACAAAGCAAGAGACATCTAGGAGTTCCAGTTTGTAGCAGCCCATTCTCTAATATTTGCATTCTTGTTTTCTCCATAGCAATTGCTAGAAGGTGTGGTGAGCAAAATGAAAGCCCCTAAAAAAATCCATTGGATTGATAAAGCAAACCATGGGATGGCAGTCAAAGGACGAACAGCAGATGATGTCATGGAAGAAGTAAATGCACAAGTTTTTTCTTGGCTTAGAGAGAATGTTCAGCTGTAGCACAAATAATTTGCAGCGTTCAAGCAGTATCTTCATTTAGTTTTTCCTAAATGTGGCAATTAAGGGGTTTGTTATTTTTAGAGGCATATTTTTTTTAAAAACTGATGTTTTCAGAGGTCTAAGTGCAAATGCAAATAAAGCTTTGTATGCATGAAAAAAAATTCAAAACAATAAAAAACTTCCAGAAGGACAGAAAATACATCATGGCAGCATTGTTCTCTGTGTATCTATGCAAATATCCATATACAACATTTGGGAATGCAGAAGATTAAGTAATGCTTTTGACTAATAGTTGAAGTAATATATTGGAAAAAATCAACTTCAGCAGCACATCTTTAGGGTTCTTTAAGTATATTACTGATGCTGTACTCACTTGCAATTAAAGCCTACTGATTTTAGGGTTCTGCTAGCACATCCCCATAGGCTGGTGAGCCTGGTGTACTACTTTGCCTTGATGCTGTGTGCTGGCCTTCCCAGGTGCTTCCAAACCTGTGAGGCAGGGAGAGGAATCTCTGGTCAGTCACAGTGTCTGCCACCTTAGGGAGCCAGATTTTGCCTCTCTGAGGAGGAGGTAATGCAGGCACAGCTGGGTGTGTGAAGCAAAGAACATGGTTCAGTTTTGAGCAGTGCCCTTCACTAATGTCCTTTTTGTAAAGGACCGATCACAGAGGCCCTCATAAATAAAAACTGATAGACAAATTGTGTTTAGTGATGGAGGAACTCCTGGAGCAGGAACCAGTTGTGCATCCATTGTGACAGGAAGAACTCAGGTCCCTGTCTGAGCTCTGACACTGGAGAGTGGACTGAACACTGTGTGTGTACTGGCAGCTGCAGCCTTTCTCATTGTGGGCTGTGGGTAACCTGTTGGTATAACCGAGCCTACAGCAATATTGGAATTGTGGTTTTCCTTCAGGTTAACAAGATTTATTATGAACCCCACAGCATTGCCTTTGAGACTCTCTCAGAAGGAGCACAGTTATGGTCTGAAAAAAGAAGCCTTTGGCTGGATAGATAGATAGATAGATAAGGAGGGAAGATCTACAATTCTCATCTGCCCTTCTTTGCAGAACAGTCTCATGTTTGTGAAAAGACTTACTACATACAAGCATGAGTAAAAAGTATCTGCATTTCCAAGGTAACTCACACCAGGAACACATGACTGATACAAACATGGTTTTTATTTAAAAAAAAATTTATAAAAATGTGTTTGAATAAGACTCTGCCACCACTGCATGATTAAAAGGATATCAGGGGTGCTCTGTTTTCTTCCATACATAGATCATGAAATGGTAAACTTTAAAAGATCCACTGACATTTTCCATGAGCATACTAACCCAGATTTTTCTTCTTTCTTTAAGAAGCCAGTCTGAATTTAGGTAAATACTGAAAAAAATTATTTACTTCTGTCAGAGTTCATCTTTGGCCTGCAGTCAAAAAAGAAGAAACATGTTTCAGTTAACTGGAAGCCTATTTTTCACTGTCTAGTCTTCTAGTCCTGCAAATACATCAAGAAGTGTTTCTAAGTTCGATAGGTGTTAATGGCCTGGCCTGATAACTGATACTGTGGGGCACTGAGCAGCCCTGCTCCAGCAGGGCTCAGCAGGAACTGAAAAGACTCAGCACTTTACATTTAACTCTGCATGGGCTGTACCTTTTTTCGGTGGCAAGTGCATGGGAAAAGGTCATCATCAGGCTGCTGCACCTTCTCCATCCCATCTCTGATTTTTGGTTCACTCACTTGCAGGCTGGCATATTCCTAGTTTTAAAGAAAGGAAGGTATCATTAATCCATACATTTTTTAGATTGTACATCTAGTTGCCAATACTGTTCCAAATCAGCTGAGCAATTCTGTATGAACTCTGGGGCTACACAATCTCTTCCTTCAGACTGTCACAGACAGGGTGAGGGAACACCCAGCTGCAGACAGGAGCCCCCTTCGGGTGCCTCCCTGGAGTTTGGTATCTTGGTGCTAATGCACAGATATTTTCAGCTGTGGTTCACAGGGTGTGCGTCTGATGTGGAATTCTTTGATCATTGTGGGCTACATATTCTGGCAGATTAGATCAAGATTTATGGGATCCCACTGCCTCTCAAACAGCCAGCATAATCTTAAGGGGTTTCATAGCATATAATTGAATACAATGTTTGTAAAAACCAAATGAAGATTTTAATTGCTGCTGCTTGCTTTGTGGCTTCAAGTACCAGACTGGCCAATATCCAGCAGCTCTGTTGCCCTAAATTTTTGCTGTATGATTTCTATTTCTGTGCCTGTAGCCAATAAAAATATACTGACCTGGAAAAGTTTAAAATAGTAACAAAAGATGTGGTCTCCCATCAGATTGTTTCTTGCAAATTCTTGTCCAGATTTTGCAATATTTTTTGCCTGTCAAAGAAAATGAAAGTTTGGTTTATTTTTTTTTTTTTTTTTGCCCAGAACTAGTATTTATTTCAGGGTGCAGCTGTTGGTTCCCAAGTTACAAATGAAGCTGACACTTCAGGATTACTCAAGTAAAACATTCTTTTTAAAAGTTAAGGCATTGTTAGGAAGATACTTTTTTTTCCCATGAAGTTCAATTTGATTTCAAATTAAGGACAATATTATGCATTTTTGAGTGCTTTTCTTCTTTGTAGAGTTGATGAAATAAATTTCAAGTTATCCTAGTATTTTTTTTCTTTGTTTTAAAGAAATTCAATTTCTGTTCTCTTCTAGAAACATTACTGCATACTTCTAAATGTGTATTTTACCTCTTCATCATGATCTTTTGCCCACTGTAGTTTTTCTAGCAGATCACTCAGGTCACTTTTAAATGGAATGTAGTGTTTCCATGGCTGCAGCTCATTATAAAAGTGCTCATAGTAGATGGAGTCTTGCTTTAGCACCACACTGTTTCCTGCTAGTAGATAAGGCAATCTGTATGCTGCCACTGTGCCATCAATATTAATTTGATATTTATACTGGAAAGAAAAGGACCAGAAGTTATTAAAAACCACAAGATCCCAGTGGCTTGGTTAGGTTATATTCTGAGGGCACCGGTGTTACTGACTTGCCGATATTGAGACAGGCAGGACTGGCTAGGCAAGCATCAATGTCTAAGAAGCTTTTATTATCTAGTTTGGAATTCATCACAGTGCAGGGTACACAGAGCTTCATCAATTAATTTCTCCAGGAATTCTTAGGTGCTCATCCTCAGATGTGAGGGTAGATGTGCCACTTCATCCACAGATTTTCCCACTATATTAGTTATGTTAGTAGTCCTGATCGCTGAATCAGCAAAAAGAAATAAAAAGGAACTTGAAATTATACAGATTATACGAGGTTCTACAGAACCTTTAGATGTTTATCAGACATTAGTATCTGGAGGGTAAGAGCTACATAGCAGTTAATCCCACTGGAGGGGTGTCTAGTCATGCTTGTTACTGATGGTATCCTGAAAAACTAAAAATCACTTTATTTTCAATAATACATACTAAGTCATTTGATTGTGGGAAACAGTGGGAACTGAGTTCTATGAAAAATGATTAGTGGCTTACCTTAAAAAAATCAAAAAATGAAATGTGCTTAACAATAGGGCCATAGAGGCTTTCATCATGTTTAAAGAAAAAAAAGTTTGTGAAAGCAGCATCTATGATCTCTGGATATTTCCTGCTGAGTTTTACAAGCTCAAGCCTCTCTTTGCGGCTGTCACGTCCCCTCCAGAAGGCTGTGGTGTTCTTGTCTTCCCACGATGGGCCAGTGTTTGCTTGGACTGACATCATATCCAGGCTGACTCTGCACCAGAAAGAAGTGATTTAATAGTGAAGCCTACTGGAAACTTTTTAAAGCGCAGTTACTTAAAAGAGTTCACAATACCCATAGACGGAGAGCAAAGATGAAGGCAAGTCATGAGCACACCATCATGTGTTACTGTATCAGTCATTTTGCAGCAGCAGAAACAGATAACGAATGTTAAGTTCACAGGTGCGTGGCATGACAGCATCATTCAACAACATGGCATGTGGAAACAATACCACAGGGGAAAAAAATAGGTAAAAGTGGATACATTTGCCAGAGAAGGTGATGCAAGGTACTGTAACTGGCTTAGTAAAATATATTGCACATCCTTAAAAATGTTAAGAAATGAAACACATAAACTGGGAGGGCAAGGGATAGCAAATTAGAAAAACTCTTGACAAAAAATAAAAAGGAGCCTGAACTAAATGCAGTGAAATGTTCAGTTCAAGATGGATTTCAAAGATTTCTTAGAAGCAAGCTGTCTTTGTAGTGTTTCAAGACAGAAAAGAGCAGTTGCTAAGGCTAGTTATGGTCAGTAATCAAAGTGGGAGATGGTAGCTCCTAGTTTGAAAATTCCCAATAGCTATGTTGGGATTTGGAAGGTACACAAAAAACAAATTCCAACAAAATTAGGAAAGAAAGACACCTGGCCAGTTGTCAACAAGTTCATGGGGGGAGAAACAAAGCAAACAAATCAAATGCCTAGCCTTGAAACACTCTTAAGTGCTGTTTTTAGTGATTTGACTGGTTAGATAAATTTCGATTTTTGAAATGAAACAGTGAAGTATAATAATATATTGATTACACACACAGTCACTGCCTACTTGGGTTGCCAGTGTCTCAATGAGTAAATGAAAATAGTTAATATACTGTTACCATACAGATCTCTATGGAAGATCATTCATTGTGAATTTTGTGAAAAGTTTAAGCCATTTCTTACCGTCCCATAGTCTCCAAAACGGAGTCTGTTAAGTCATATGTTGGCATGACAATGTCTTTTGACTCACTGGACCCACACCACGAGAAGATTGGGTGCAAGTTCTGTGGGGGCTTCCTCTTCTCCAGAGGCCAGTCCCCCAAATTAACAAAAAATTCTACATCTGGCATTTTCACCTAAAGAGAAGCAAAGCAGGCAAAATGCAGTTTAGCACAAACAGTATTCTGCTGACATCTTGCATTTTGAAAACAACCTCACTAAGAGGAAAAATTGCCAGGTTTCTAATATACTTAAAGTACCTGTAATAAATCATGGACATTTAGAAACCTGTTAGAAGTACTGAAACCACAGAGTAAAGCCTACAAAATAGTATTGTAAAAAAAATATTTGCACAAAGTCACATAAGGCATAGGAGCCCCCTTCTTAGAGGATGGTTTCCTGTTATACTTTACAAGATTGGCCACACAATCTTTTGATCAGGCTAGCACTGGGACCTAGTCAGCAATCGTATAGTTCCAAGGTAAGCTGGATCATCTTGTTACTGTACGGAAAACTGATGCTGGCTGGTAAATCAGTTTTCTGCCACATCAGTGATCTAATTCACCCTGTATCTGCAGGATGCCTAAATCCAACAGAAGAGAAGAAACAGAAATAAACAGCCATGATGGGAAGACCAATTTAGTCAGTGCTTTGGTTAATTATTAAGCAGAACATCATCACTTAGTTAAAATATCTGGTAGCATGGAACCATATTTGAAATCACTGTCACAGCCAAAAGTCAAGAAAAATACTGTTGATGGCCAGGAAGCAGGACACAGGGCATAATTTTGCTGCTTTATGAAACTTTGATGCACCCCTGTATTGAGTTTGGTTTGGGTATTTTCAAGTGAAGTAAGAAAAGGTAGAAAGAAAGGCAGTTTTGTAGTTTTCCAAAGAAAGGACCAGTTGCCTTGTGAGGAAACACTGAAAATGGTGGGACAGCTCAGTTTGGAGAGCAAAAGGCAAAACATGACAAATGGCTGTGTTTTACAGAACCCTGAAGGCACATATAAAGTCAGTGCAGAACTAATGTCATATGTCAGTTCACTCTCTTCCCTCTCAGTCGCCTCTTTCAAAACAGAAGAAATTAATAATTTGCCGAATATCAAACACTTCCAAATGGTGGAAGATACCCTATTCCTTTCAAAGGGTGTTTGCTACACAGGCTAATGCTCAGCACTGAACTTCATTACTATGGCGCCATCTAATGGTTGCAATGGGCATAAATCCTACAACTTTTATTTTATACACATCTCAGCAGCAGAATCCATCAGCAGCTTGAATCTTCTTCTCCAATCAACTATCTACTGTCACTCAGTGACACTATCCTAATAAAAATTCTTATTCAATGGTATTTAATGGGAATGAGATAAACTGTGTTTTCTAGATCTGTAAACAGTTTCTGGTTTTGGAGTTAGCACTCCTTTTTCAACTTTTAGTCTAAAGTTCTTAGATGAAATTTAACTCCATTATTTCTTATCCAATGCTACTGACACCAAGAACAGTTTACTTCCATCTTCCAGAGAACAATCTTTTAGGTAATTGTAGTCTACATTCATGTCTTCCCCTAGTCATCCTGTCCTCCTGTAGAAAGAGTTAGATGGAACAATCCCCAGTTAAATTAATGTGCTTTTGTACATTTAGTCATTTTCCCATTTTCCTGTGCAATGTTAGTTCAGCAATGCTAGTAATAGAGCAACCCTTAAAGCATGACACCCAAAAGCAGCCAGAGTAGCATAACTGATTCATTACTAATCCTGAGGATAGCAGAAAGGTTACTTGATATTTCTTTAACATGTTATGTAAACTTGTGTTCAGCCTTTTGCAGCAACATACCTGCAGAGACAGAATTTTCTGTTAGATGCTACAGGATGATTTATTTATTCTACAGGAAAAAAAAACCAAACCAACACACCGTGTCCTGGCTTATGAAACTCACCTATAAAAGCCTGCTTATTTAATTAACTTTTGTGATACTCAATCAGATGGCATTCTAGAACATGACAACTTCAAACAAGGAAAATCCATGATCTTTCCATAATTAATCAACGAGCAAGAGTTTTTTAACAGAAACAGCAACAAATACGCTGACGTGTATTTAAGGCCAGGCTTCTATAACTTAGGACATGCATAGTAAGTGGCTGTACAGATGTACTCACTTTTCTGGTCAAAGAAAGCAGTATGGCATCCATGAAAATTCTGAAGCCAACATGTTCCCCATATGTCTTTATATAAACCTGAAAATAAACAAAGGTTTTACTGGGTGATTTAATTTCAGAGAACGGCTGGCACAATTCAGAGCTCTTTTAATCACATAGTAACTACTCAGACAGACTATATGGCTGTATAGATACATGAATCAGCTGGAAAGCAACAGAAATCTCATCACAGAAAAGTGATGAAAAAAAATTACAAGCTTTGCTTGCTTTTGAGGTCTGTTTCATGGAAGCAGAAACTGTTGCCTATTTCTGTGGTGTTCCATTCTCTAATTTCCATATAAAACTACACTGAAGTAAGTACAGTATATACAATTCTTTGTTATAAATAATTTTAACTCTGATCCTCAGTTCAGCTAAAAGTGGTATCTCAGAATTATGCATGATGTAATTTAATGATGTACTTCAAATTAGATGATTGTGACACCTCACAGCAGTATTGCTCAGAGAACAGGAAACTGAATTAGCATTTAGGAGACTTGGGTGGGTGCCCAGTACTCATATTGATTGCCTGGAAAGTAATTTGCTTTCACTGTGTTTCAGTTGTAACATGGACAAAAAAGCACTTACAAAGTAGGACAGACATTGCTAAGCTCGTACACAAACTGCAAAGTATTCAAGGACAGAGAAGCAAGCAAAGTCTTGTTCTCAAAGAATACACTACAAGAAGCTTTTACAATTTGGAAAAACCAAACTGCTCATGGCTTGCCCCCAAATTCCCATATGAACCAGATTCCATACCTCATTGTCTTTGATGGTGTAGTGACACAAACTCTGTCTTTGTCCAAACCTCTGTGGAATTTCTTTTGCAATCTTATCTGGGTCAACAGTGGGAAAATTTGCTAGGTCTCTCTGAATCTGTGGAATGGTTTGAGGGCAGTTCATCTCTTCCAGCCATGCACTGCTTTCCTCCTGAGGGCAGTCACAGTTTTCATGGTAAATAGGTCCTATTGGGAACAAAATTATTATTTTACTTTTAATAAATCATAATATTGAGCTGTTGAGATCACTGAACAGGGTCAAGCACTGAACATTCATTGCTTAGGGCCAAAACTTCAGCAACTCTAAATGGATATGTCTCAAAATTTTTTTAACTCTAATGGAGTCATGTCAACCTATATCAGCTTATGTGTGAGCCTTCTATCTGTATTTATCAGGCAACAGCTTCACAGCATTTGCTTCCTTTTATTATTTTGAATACTATGTGTAGGATGCATATAATGAATCCATAATTCCAATAGGATTTGATAGTCCAGAGAAGTATGAGGTCCCAAAGAATCCCATGCTTCTAGCAGAAGGCATTCTGGGACACGCTTTGTCAGCCCTGACAGGAAACCTGTGTGTAGTGGTGCCTCTTACCTTTCAAAATATATGGAGACTTTGCAACATGCTTATCTCCAGTTTTGACTTCTATCCTCAGGCTTTTGTAGCTCGCATACATCCTGTACCTCACGAGGAAGGAACCATCTTTCCTGTCCAATACTTGCACACCGACACGAGTGAACTGTTCTTCGGGAGCAGTGATCTTCACCTGGAATGCATTTTCACCTGGTGATGAAGTGAACCTACCCAGAGAATAAGTGGGAGCTTAATACACAAAGGAACCATACAACAGATTTCTTAGTCTGGTCCATTCCTTTGCAAGTCAACAGATTTCCAGCGAGCCATGTTAGCCATGATTTCCTCTGAGCCATGTTAGGCCTCTACAAGCACATCCGAATGTTCACTTTAACAGGTTAATAAGTCTATTATTTTACATTCAGAAGCAAAATGTTTTCAGATTACCTTATTTTCCAGGTATTGTTTAAGGAGGTAAAGAACAAAGTTACACTTCTTAATCATTATGGTAGCTTATATGGGAAAAAAACAGGGAAAAGAAATTATAGAGGGATCACATAATTCAATGTGTAAATGAGATATTTTGGTATAATTAAACATACATCAAAACAGAAAAACGTCCATAAAACCAAATAAAATAATCTTAATAATCATGAAGTTATCACATATTATCGAGGTATTAACAAAGTTGGTGCAGTCAAAATGGTGCCAACCTCCACCTTTCTTCCAGTGACTGGGCTCTTGGGCTCTAACTCCTTACTTCACCTTTCCTAAAACTTGTCCAGGCATACTCGAGAGCTGCCAGTTCAATTAAATGCAAGAAATATTTACTATCCAAGTTAACCTGAACTGGCAGTTCCACACTGACACAAGCCATGGTGCATCTAATCTGGATGACCTTGATGGAACATTCTGAGGTCCTATCTAGGCTGCATGACCAGTCTTCCTAAATAAATGGAAAGCAGTGAGTATTCTCTAAAAGTCACAGAGTTGTTAGGGTTGGAGAGGACCACTGGAGATCATCTAGTTCAATCCCCCTGCCAAAGCAAGGTCACCCTGCAGCAGGGACATGTCCAGGGGGGTTTGCAATGTCTCCAGTGAGGGAGACTCCACAGCCTCCCTGGGCAGCCCCTTCCAGTCCTCTGCGACCCTCAGGGAAAGTTTTTCCTCGTGCTGAGGTGAAATTTCCTGTATTTTAGTTTATGGCCATTGCTCCTCGTCCCATTTCATTGCTAAGAAATTTACCTATTGGTCTATGGAGTAATTCCTAAATGATTCAACTGATCTTGTGCCTCAGCACATAGGAGAAATACTAATGTTCCCAACAGTGGAAACAAGCAGAATGCCCGAGCCTAACAAATTAAACGTATTAGTCACTGCTAAAGTTTTGACAAAGGAGAATAAATAATGAACTTTTCCCACTGAGTAACACGTATGCTTTGCTGCTGAACGTTTTCATCCTCTTATCTCATCCCCTCGCGCCGTTATTTGATACTCCTTGAAAGGATTAATTAGCTCTTGCCAAGTGATATGCAGAGTCACGTAGAGGGAGCCTTTAGCCCGCACCTTCTACGAGCAAATCGCAAGCCTCTCGGTTTGACCCTGCCCAGAATCTCCCCGAAAAGCCGCCGCCGCCGCCGCCGCCCTCACCTCAGCCCTCGGGCGTCCACGGCCTGCACATAGAAGTACCGCGCGGGGAGCGCGGCCGCGGCGCGCAGCCCGGGCCCCCACACGGCGCTGCGCTCGGCGCTCGGCCGCCCGCCCCCGCCCGCGGCCGCCGCCGCCGCGGCTCCCAGGGCGAGACACAGCGGCCACAGCGCACGCATCGGCAGCGCTGCTGCCCCCGAGGGACGAACACCGCCGGCACCGGCCCCCTGCCCTCGGCCCGCCGCCGGGCAGTCCCGCCCTCGGCGCGGCTCCATGGGGCGGGGGCGGGGCCGCGGCATGGCGGGGCGGCGCTGCCGGGAGGCGCCAGCCCGTTGGGAGGCGCCGGCTGAGCCCCCGGGAATTACTGGGATCCAGCGCGTGGAAAGCATTAGGGACAGCTGGCTCTGACGGCCCGCGGCCCTGACCTACCGGACATCTCTGAGCCGCTGTTTAACCCCTGCCATGAGCCGAAGTTCTTCCCCCCAGACTCCCTTCACTTCGTTCCCAAACATTAGGGTGGGAAATGGAGTTTACAATCCGGAAAATGTGTTTTCAAAATCCTCCCCTGAGCAGCTGGAGGTGAAGAGCTTCTTTGCGCTGAGGGTGGCAAAGCCCTGGAGCAGGCTGCCCATGGGGGCCGTGGTGGCTTCCTCTCTGGAGATATTCCAAACTCCCTGCCTTGGCTGGGCGGGTGGATTAGATGCTCTCCCGAGGTCCCTTTCTCCCTTAACAGTTTTGTGACTCTGTGATGTGTGGCCGCCGGTAGTGCAGGTCTGGGATTGTCTGGAGCAGACGTGAGGGGGCACCTCACCCGCTGCCACCGGGGCAATCGCACAGTGCAAGCGTTTGGTGATTCCATGGCCCTGGTCAAATAATCCAGCCTCCAACTGCAGATAGCTAGTCCCAAATACTAATGCTGTTCCTAACTACATGCAGAATCATTTAGGTTGGAAAAGACCTCTAAGATACTTTCAACTTGTCTCCTGACTGCTTCTCTCTTGTTAAGGCGAACAATAAAGAAAATTGAAACTCCTCATCAGCAAGGACTTGTGAATTTCAAAAAGACTTTTTATTTTACAGTTTGAAATAACTGCAAATTACTTATTTTTAATTATTTTAAAATAACTGCAAATATGTTTAGAGAAAAGCACACAAAAAGCACTTGTTTGAAGAAAATTTCAAGCTGAGAAGTGACAACTTGGGTCGATGAAGAGAGCCTTTTCTAACCAACAATGTCATTACAAAACGCCTTAAATATTACCAAGCTCCAGCTTTTAAAAACATAGGTTTTGCCCTGTTATGTTCAAACTGTCATGAGTTTTTCAGGACATTCAGCAGTTACAAGACTTACAGTCAAAAAATTCACACAGACTCTATTGTATATCCATGACTCTTTAGCTCCTCTCCGTTCCCTGTCTTTACTCTCCTGATGTGTTTTATAGGCAGAAACCACACTCCTTCCAAGCTCATATTTTGCTGTATGAGAGAAGCCAGTCCCCTCTACTGGGAGAGAACTTTGAACAAATTTTTAATTAAAAAGAAATTTGATAGCTGTAGAATTCACAGATCATGCTTCCTTCTCTGAGCAGGATGGCAGTGATGTGTTAAAAAAAGCACAGCAGTGATGAAGGAAAGGTGACACACTTCCACCCTCCTGATGTTCTCTCCTCCAGCTTTTCCCCCCCCACATAAGTGCAGCTCAGGGAATCCATGCAGAGATTTGGCACTCTTTGTCAGCACCCAAACAAGTTATAAGATAAATCATGCAACCTAATTTTAATCTTGGCTGGCAAAACCAACATCACTGCTATCCTAATGCCTATAATTTGGCTCAGATAAAAACGCTTCGGAGGCAGAGTTATTTAATTATATCAAAGGCTGTTGGCCGACTAAGGCTCAACAGGCATCCAGCTGGCAAAGGCATAAGGGATGCTCTCCTTTACAAGGGGTAGGTTGCCTCGGGATAAACCACATAAACTATGGAATGTGATTTAGGGCTTCTCATGTCCAGGGGATGGCAAACATGGCTGTATCCTCAATTGCTCAAGCACTTTGGCAATTCAGCTCTGCCTAGCCACTGGGAACCATCAAATAACACTAGCAATTCAGGAGATATTAGATTCTGGGTTTTTTTTCCATTAATTGCGGCACCTCTCACAGAAAGTATTGCTGGGAGTAGAGGCTCTGTGGACTGAGGCACAGTGTCGTAATTGCCAGGAGTGAATCTTCTGTCACCAGGACCTCATATAACTTTTTGATATTTTATTTAAAATTTTGTAGCGACTTTGTTATAAAATCAATCTGAATAATAAAAAATTAATTAATTTTACATATTTGTGGCAGTAGCAGAACAGCTCCAGTTGCATCTTCAGTGTTGTTCATGCTGACCACAGTGAAGGATGAGAGGACAAACACTGTCAGCAGTTCCAGACAGTGTTACCTGAAATAAACTTTTGTTCCTTCATACAGTTTTACAGAAGCATTGTTGTTACACGTGTTCTTACTACTGTCAGGGGAATCAACCCTGGTACAAATATAAGGTAATCTGGTCCAAGCTCCCTGCCCAGGCAGGGTCAGCCCAGAACACATTGCACAGGATTGCATCCAGACGGATCTTCAGTATCTCCACTGAGGGAGACGCCACAACCTCTCTGGACAATCTGTTCCAATGCTTGGTAACCTGCACAGTAAATAAGCTCTTCCTCATATTCGGGTCCAATTTCCAGCGCATCGATCTCTGCCTCTCGTCCTCTTGCTCGGCACCACTGACCAGACCCTGGCTCCATCCTTTTGGCACCTTTCCTTCAATACTTATAGACATTGATGAGATCCCCTCTCAGCCGTCTCTTCTCGAGGCTGAGCAGGCCCATCTCCCTCATTCCGTTTCTCACCATTCCGCGCCGAGCCCCCACACAGGCGGCGCTTCCCGCCCCCGCCATCCCCGACCCGCTCCTCCCTCCCTCCCTCCCTCCCCCGCCCGCCCGCGGGGCACCAGCGGGCGAGACCATGAGGGAGCATATGGGGGGGAGGGCGACCCAAGAGGCGCCACTCACGGCGCCGAGGCGCAGTCGCGGCCCAGCCGGGAGGCGCCCGCCACTGCTTCCTCCGAGGCACCGTGAGAGCCCTCAGCGGGGGAGTGGCCGTGGCCGCCGGGCAGCCCCGCGCCTCCCCCCGTCCCCGTGCGGCGGCGGGACTTGGTGCGGGCCGGCGGCGGAGGAGGCGGGGGGCGGCGGGGGCGCGCAGGTGAGCGCGCGGCTGTGTCTGCTTCCGGCGCGCCCGCGTCCCCGCTCCGCCGCGGCCGGGGAGGCGACGCCGGCGAGCCCCGCTCCGCGCAGGTAACACGGGCCGGGGGCAGCCCCGCCGCCCCGCCGCCGCTGCCCCTCGCAGGCGCCCAGGAGGGGAGCGAGCCCACGGTCCCGGGAGGCCCCTTCCTCCAGCCCGCGGCTGTTCACTCCGGAGCCGACTGGCGGCAGCGCGGGGGAGGGGCGGGTGCTTGGATGCGTCCCTGCGCTCCGCCAGGCGGAACCCGGCCGGCCCTGGGGCCCGGGGCGCTCCCGGGGCGCTGCAGGTGCGGGGCAGCGGCCCGAAGGCAGTGTTGCAGGAGGAGGCTGTGGAGCGGAATTCCTGCCTCCCTCGCGGCAGGTTCCCATCTGCAGCGCGTGTCTGCAGACGTGCGAGCTGCTGAGATGACAGATAACACACACGCTGTCAGCTTGCCCTTTAAAAATGATCGTTTAAAGCAAGCCAGCCAGCCGTCTAAATTTGTTTTTGGTAATTCTTAGCTGCCATAAACAAAACCTGCTTTTCTTTCTCACATCTTGAAGAATAAGAGGCACGTAAAAATTAAAGGGAACCTTTAACAGCTATAAGAGGAAGGCACTGGAACAGATTGAGGGTGATGTTGTCAATTTACAATCGATAAGGTTATAGTTACTGTAATTGTATGCTTGAACTTCACTTGCAGCAAAAGTTTGCAGGATCAGCAGAATTAAGACCTTAAATTATGTCCTTAAATTGCTCTATGATGATTTATAAATTTGTATAAATTATTCTGTATTTCACAGTGTATTGTGACTTTAAGGGATAAAAGAGAGCAACCACAAGCAGGATCATGTAGAAAGCTTTTGATTTTTTTATTCGTGTCCTGGTTTATAAGTGTAATTACTTATTATGTCCTCATCATGATATCACTGCAGTGTATGTTGTTGGTACCTCCCAAATGATGAAAAGTGCTGATTGTAGAGTTCTGGAGAGGCTTAGGGAAAGACACCATGTTGTGTTGTGGTATTTCAGCTTTTATTGGCTATGAGTTCAAAGATAAGCTTTGTGTCTGTTTTATGCTGAATGAGACACCTGTACTAACTTAACATTTTTTTTCAGGCACCTCATTGATACCTTGCAGAGGCAATGGAGGCAATGATGAAAACCCTGTTGTAATTAAAACATAAAGAAAAAATATTCTTCACTGTGCAATACTCTTAGTATCATTCAATGCCTACTATTTCAGAAGATGAAAAAGAAAATGGTTCTGGAAATAATGGCAACACTGAAAACAGACCTGGGAAAGAATCCCCAGAAGCTTCTCTTCACAATCCTGTGAAGCCATACTGCATGTCAGACGCCTCCACTGCATCCTTGGTGTCTAGGGAAGATGGGCATTATCCATGGGGATGTCCTGTGACTCATACAAGAGAGAAGTTTTATACCATCTGCTCAGACTATGCTTTTTTAAACAGAGTCACATCTATTTGTAAAAGTCCAAGTGCTTCAGTTAGTGCCTGCCTATCAAGTAGTGCTGCCTTAAATGTTGGGAATAACACACCTAACTTACTCAGCGTTCAAACTGGTGCTTCAGAGATTATCTACAATGAGGATGCTAACTTGGAAAGCCTGCCTGGCAAACTTGGAAAGCTTCCACTGGCATGGGAAATAGACAAATCTGAGTTCAATGGCGGGAACTCAAATCTGAAGAACAAAGCAGGTGAGGTGGTGATGTTTTGATGTGAAAGGAAAAGGCTTCGTGTTTCCGGCTTGTTTGTGAAGGGAGCTGGCCAGCACGTGTGTCCTGTGAGGAAATGCTGCACAAGAGCCTGGTACTTCATTTCAAGGAGCTTGCTCATCAGGATAGGAGAGACAGAAGGAGTGCAAATCAAGTGTAACTGCCAGGAGAAGTGGATCCAAAGCAAGGCTGACTTCTGCTTAACTGTGTAGTATTTGGGGTGGTTTCTGGTATTCTCCCTCCCTGGCCCTCCCACTGTGTTATTGGAGTGGGTTTTTTCTTTTGTTTTTAATAGGACCTAGTATATTATGCATCTGGATGTATGGCTTCAAAAGAGGACAAAAATATTTCTGCTTTAGCACGTGGCCCAACTCTCCATTTTCTACTGTCACAGTGGCTTATAAAAAGGAAAAGATAATAATATACACCCTTGGGTGTGTATTATTATTAATGGACTTGCATATGAGTTTTTGTCAGAAACTGTAGCTGGTTGCAAGGCTGGCAGTGAAAAACAAGCATTTCATTATGTTCTGTGCCTACATAGTGTTAGGAGATGGGAGGTCCACGTTGGTCTGAGTCTATTTCTGGGATGGGTGATTTAATGCATTAAATGCATAATCAGATTGACTTATCTCTCTAAACAGTTGGGCAGGTCATCTTTAATTCTGTTCATGATCTAAACACCATGTTGTTTACAGAGCTAATGGCAGCTTTACAAACCTGTTGACAATTTAGATTATGTATTTGAGCTTTCTCTTTTCAGTTAATGTTTAGTCCCAGTTTACTCTCGCTAACACAACTGGTGTCTCTATTTGAGCTGTATGCTATTTCTAAAAGTACTTAAGAAGAAAGTTGCCAATAGCAAACTAGACATTCATTTGATTCTGAAATTTGGTTTGCAGGCAACATGAAGAAACAAGGGACAAAGAAAAAATCCGTGGACAAAAAAGGCAAACAATACAGGGAGTGTTCTCAGCGTTCAGCTCTTGAAGATGTGAAGGAGAGAAAAGTATTGGACCTTCGGAGATGGTAGTATTTATGGATTCATTTATGAACTACACTAACCATGTAGTTTCTCAGTAGACACTGTTGCTAGTTACCTGATTTCAAACTTCTCAATAATGTCTTTGTAATTTTTTTTTCGTAGAGATGCTAAGCATATAAACACTGTCTCATGCATTCTAGAAGAAAAATTAGGGCTTCCCTCCCATCTGTTGAAATTCTTAAAACATTTTTCTTTCTAAACATGCCTTTTGCTTTCAGCAAAGGGAAAAACTTACATGGGGATTCATTGCAAAACAAAATACAAGTTCAGTAGCATGGTCAGGCAAAAAGTAACCTTAGACATACCACTGATATGTTTTACTTCTAATTTTACTTTTTACTGGGAAATACTTGATCAGAATCTGTCATTTCTATGCAACCATTATTGTATTGATATAGCTCAGTAATTCAATTAGTTTAATGCATCTGTCTGGTTCTAACTTTATGTCTGTGACACCAGAAAGTTGGAATTAAGCTGGGGAATCTGTGGCCCAGAATGACATTCATTAGTAAATTGGTAGAGATGTGGTTTGCCACAAGTGCACGTGTTAGAATGGACTGGATAAAACCATTTATGATATTAGCACAGAATCATATTTTCCTACAGGATAATTTGTACAAAACTCCCATGGGGCTGTTAGAAATTTAACTGATTTATATGAACTAGGGTAGTGGCATCTGGCAAAGAAATGGATTAACATATTTCTTAATTTTTGTTTTTAAGGTACAGTTGTTTTGGATTTTTTGCTTTTTTGTTTTAATACACATGACATAAAAACATTCAGTATAACATGGCACTTTAGTGACATAGCACACAAAAAAGTAGTTCAGGTTTGTCATATATGTGAGTCAAGATTGTGTTACTAATATGTTTGAGGTTTTTTGTTTAAGGTATTGTGTTAGCCGACCTCAATACAAGACTTCCTGTGGAATTTCATCCTTAGTGTCTTGCTGGAATTTCTTATATAGTACACTGGGAGCTGGAAGGTAAAGTCACACATAGACTGCTTTGCTTTGCCTCTAGAGTGTCAAAACAATGTGTCTAATTACAACACTTTTGTTTTTTTTAAGTTTACCCCCCATCACTCAAGAAGAAGCCTTGCATATACTGGGTTTTCAGCCCCCATTTGAGGAGATTAGGTTTGGTCCCTTCACTGGAAATACAACTCTAATGAGGTATGTTTGGGTCTTTTGATGCAGCTAAGAGATAAATAAACTACTACTGTATTTTTAAAGGTTCTATTTAAAAACAAAGGGGCTGAAATGATAATTCTCTTAAGTTTTAGAATAATGAAGCATACATGAGTACTCTGACAATGAAACTTCTCAAAGAGTTGTTTGCACTGGCCATTTTGAATGGTGTTGTTACACAAGTCAGATCAATGTGAAATTCTATTTGGTTTTTGGTTCAGTTTGTGTAATGGTTATATAATACTCTAATGAGTCTAGTCTCCTGGTTAGGAAACTTTCTCTTTACACTTATTTTCCTATTTTTGAAAATGCATGTTAAATGCTTGTTAATATCCCTGAAATGGCCTGAAAAGACAATTGATACACTACTAGCTTAATGTAATTTAAGAACTGAAAATGAGGTAGTGCTGAATCCTTGCTGCATTGGAGCTGTTCAGGAACAAAAGTGTGCAGCTGGAGTCACAGAACAGTTTGAAATTTTTATCACTTCTGCTCTGCTGTTTCCTGATACTTAAAGGTTGGACCTAAATTCTTTGTAGTTTGGGTTTTTTTTTTTTTGCATTAAATTAATAAGACATTCTAGGATTAAAGAGCCAAGAAGCATCTTGTACTAGAGTGCTGAGCATTTTGACAGGGCTTTGGTGTGTTACCTTTTGTTGAGATTAGAAACTTTTGTAGTATTCTTGCTTGCTTCATGAGTTGTATTTGATTTAGTGAAATTTTTTTAGGGCAATATATAGTATTTGTCAGATCAGGGTTGTGCTGGATTTGAAAATGTGGCAGCAGTCTATTCTCCATCTAGCATGCTGGCTAGATCATTGGAAAATGTCATGAAAATTTCCTTTCCTGCTTTAGGAAATTCAGATCCAGGATTTTGATCTGAATCCAGATAGGATTCAGGAGTATGTCAGGGTATAGCAACTCCTATAGACCAAGCTGATATAGTGTTCTGTCTCTTTGTGTCAACAGTCTATACAGACAAAAGTTAAACTTATAATTCTTTTTTTATTTCCTCTTTGAGCATTCTCTATGCAGCAGAGAAGTTACCCATCTTTTTGTTTTCTTTTTTTTTCCTGTCATGTCCAATAATTTTGAGGTGCTTAGCAGACTGAGAAACAGGAGAGCTGGAAGCCAGCCCCATTACCCAACATAGCTTTATGATTGAGGTATTATCTTCAAACATGAGAATTTTAATCTTCTAATGTGGAAAAAATTGCTGGCCTGTCCTCACTTAGTGCTGTGGTGAGGAGTTGCAGTATGAGGCTCCTGTAATTCTCAGGCTTTGTGAAATTTATGTTAGAGAAACCCAACAGGATAAGTAGAAAGTCTCACTGGGAGGGTCCCTTCTGGTGTCTTAGATTTCATTTATGTGCCCTACAAATCATGGTTGAAGTTTGGTACCTCAGAATTTGTGTGTCTTTCTAAAGGCTGAGTAATTTGAACATTAGAGGTGACTGGGCTAAATACAATAGGACCAATATTTCACATCCAGATCTTTGGTTATTCCGTACCTGTGTCAAGTCTGGAAAAGCAAAATGAAGGAAAAGGCTCTGTGTATTTACTTCTCTGTCTAGGATATGTTAAGTTTTGTATTGGGTGCTGTGGTCATCTACAATTTAAATATCAGTGAGGTAGGTATTAAGTAGCACACCAAGACTTGTTTTCCTAAACTGTCAAAGCACAGGAAAAGTGTGAGAAATGAAATTGCACTTAACTCTTGAGTTACTACAATCTTTAAGCTTATTGTTTCAGATGGTTTAGGCAAATAAATGATCACTTCCATATCAAGGGATGCTCATATGTTCTGTATAAACCTCATGGGAAGAACAAGACAGCTGGAGAAACTGGTACGTAGCTAATGCTAAAGTATTCATCTTACGGTGTATAAATTGAAAAATCCTGCAGTGTGTAGCATTTGACAGAACAAAGTTTGTAAGTAGTACTTCCAGTCCAATATAAGGTATCAAATAGCTCCAAGTTGGCTGATTTTTCTGGTTTTACTTTTTCTCTTATTTAGCTAAAAATTTCATTTATACTTTTATTATGATAAAATACATTCTGTGCTATGTATTCTGCTGTCATAGAATTGGAATTTTAAGATATCCAGGAAAACAGCTGCATTTCCAGTTCTGTGTTGGTGTGTGGGAAGATTTCTGTGCTGTCATCCACTGGGAGAACAAAAAGAATTTGTCCTTACTTAATGTTTTATGCTTTTAAAAAGCACAGTTTTAAAGGTAATGAACTGTTCTGCCTGGCTGTAGCTAACATCTCTCTCTAAAGTTAGGTGATTATTCTCAATTAGCTTATGAAGCTGCATTTTTGTCTACTTTTTAGGTGTGCTGTTTAAAAAATTTTACTTTCATGTGCTGTTTACTAGCCTTTGATATAGCCTGGGTAATTACCTTCTAACTGAAAGGTTCTTTGAAAGCACAAAATTATGCTGAGAAGTTTTATATATTATTAAAATGGATTGTTTTTTTCTTGACATCCCACTTGAAAATTGTCATGTTTCAGTGCCTCTTCTAGTCTTCTCCTGAAACTGAGCGCTGTGGTCACATTATAAACCATTGCATGCTTCTATGTGTTCTTAAGACTAGGAAGCTGCAAGAGGCTCATGATACCAAAATGTTTGAGTGTTTTCAGTGGTTTCAGTATTATCATCAATGGGTGCCACATCTGACCTAGGGCAGCTGGGACTGCCTTCTGTTGCAGTGTGTATTTCCTGGATTAAGAGATACTTCTGGTTCTTTTTTAAAGTTTGATTTTGATCTAAACGTAAAGCATTCATTATATTGCATTTCCCTGGTACAGAATATGCAGCAGATAGTATTTAATTTCCTGCCTGGTACAAAAAAGTAATAAGTTTGAAATCAAAAACGTATTTTGTGCGTGCCTGTCAGGCCGTGTCCTCCCACTTAAAAAGCAGTATAACTACTTTGTTGTCAAATAGGTATTTTTTTTTCTGCTGACTGTGTTACACAGGATCCAAAGCACCCTGGCCTGTAACCTGATCTTTGTGTGTAGCTGCAGGGGCCCTAGCGAAGCTAACGCGTGGACTGAAAGATGAATCGATGGCCTACATCTACCATTGCCAAAACCATTATTTTTGCCCAATTGGATTTGAAGCAACCCCAGTAAAAGCTAGTAAAGCCTATAGGTAAGATACTGTATTTATGCTTATTTTAGTGGAAGAAACAGAAAAAATTACTGCAAATTGATACAATTTTTCTCCATAAATAATGGTTCAGTTTGTGTCATATAGGCATCTGTCTGAGCTACAAAAACACTACATTGTGATTTGAAGGGACCGACTTAAAATGTAACATGACTAAACAGACTACATTGAGAGAACTTAAAACAGAAAAGTGTAAGTGGTATTAAGAAACTGGTTTTTTAAGACCTTCTAGCCATGTAGAGAGAAGGTAGTTATTTTATTGAAGGACAAGTGAAGGTAACTAATCTGAAAAATAAAAACATATGGGCTGAAAAAAGGCCAGGTGGGGTTTTTTTAAAGCTAAACAATAAAAAGCCAGGTAGTTTTGGGGAGAGTCTGTTCCTAGAGAGCTTGGAAAGGAAAACAAAGAAAGTGTGTGTATGTTGCAGTTTTCCTTTATAAACTAGAAGCAAAAAGTCTACAGTGATATTAATCCTTCATGAGGTGGATGTAATGAAATTTGCATTTAGAAACCAGTGCTTGAGTATGGCAATAGCAGGGGTTGTGTATGTATCACAGAATGGTGGTTACGTACTAATAATGGTGGTCGTAAACTCCAACTACTGGCATGTAAGGCATAGAAAAATAAAGATGTGTGAAGAATTTGTTACCAGGAATTGGGAGGGAATGGGAGGAGAAAAGCTAGAAGAGACCTTTGGGCTAGGACATTAGGTTTGGCTTTTTTTAACAATGCTTGAAATGTGGGAGTACTTCTATAAGCTTAATATGCCAGTTATTTTAGAATAAAAATACAGTTCCCTGTATAATAATTTCAGATTTGTCAGAGTGATGCTACTAGGATAATATATTAATAGTTGATGTAGTTTTCAATTAAATACAGATAAAAAAAGGTAATAGCATTAATATTCATACAGAATTTGGGGAGAGTCTTGCATTAAACTCACAAATTTTAACTTGGAAAATATTAATTCTTGAGATACATATTAGCTTTTGTAAGGCATTTACCTTGTTGCTTGATGTAGAGTGCTGTGTGTTGTAGAGCACTCTGTGCACTCAAGATCTTGAGGAGAGTAGTTTGCTTTACCTCATTCACTGAGTCACATCAAGCTGTTTTTCCTCTCTCAGAGGGATTGCAAACATGGTTATGTATTAAAGGATTCTGTTTTACTTTCTCTGTGTTCAGGCATTGGTATTTATTAGTATTATCGTAGAGCATAAGTAGTCAATCCCTGAGAAAATTGGCAGATACCAGAACTGAGGAATGTTAAACAATGAAAAGTGTAGGTCACTAGTATAAGGTGAACTTCTGCCTATTTGCTTAATGAGCAGTCTGACTTTGAGGTAGGGTCACATCAAGGAGTAGAGAATGCTAGCTTTACTTTTGGAGTTCAGAATGGTCATTGATTGGGGTGGTAAAGCATAAGCATCCGAATCTAATTGGTTCCCAGTGTGAAGATTATGATAGGGTTAATTAAAGCTTTTAATATATGAACAAAAGAATACAATTTTTTATTGAGATAGAGTTCACTGACTTGCCAGGTTTGTGAGAAGAGTGTAAAAAAATGTTCCCCAGTAGAAATCCACCACATCAGTCTATTTGAGTTTACCAAAATGTTAATCTCTTAATTAATCAGTTAGAAAGAATCTGCATTAGAAGACCAAAGTAAAAAAAAAAAGGTTTGCTAGATCATAATACAATCTGAGAAATAATATAGTGCAGTGTGTGAAAACATAACATGTCTTTTAACTAATTTAAATTTATATTGTTTAGTAATGAGTGAGAACAACTTTCATTCTTTACCCATGGCGGAAATGGATTCTTAGTTACTAGTGATGTTATTTTTAAGATATTAGCTTTCTTTCTTAACAACAGTTCTCTTCTAACAATGTAGCATGAAATAATAAGTTCAAGAAGCTTTTATAGCCTTACTCTAGGCTGGAGGTCAGACCAGATGAGCATCCTGTTTTCTTTGAATTCTCTGATCCTACTAAGGGAAAAAAAAGTTTTGTTTTCAGGAGGACTACCAATAGATTCTGGAGCAGTTCTTGTTTACTTGTTTTTGCACTCTATTTACAAAGTAAAGTTTTTATTTAAAAATCCAGCTAAGAAACATTTTAGGTCCCAAAAGAAGTGGGTGGATAGGTTGCTAGGCTGAGCTTAGAGACAGTTCTTAGGTCACCCACAGACTTCCTGTATGATCTTAGGTTGCTGGATTTGGAGTCGGGAGACCTGGGTTCAGTTCCCAGTTCAACCACAGACTTCCAGTGTGACTTTAGGTAAGTCAATCAATCTATCCTGTGTCTTGGTTTCCCATCTTTGCACTGATGGAATACATTGTTATTTTACAGGGAATTTTTTGAAAGTAAACAAATTGTTCCAAGCAATAAGGCCATATGCTGTCTAATACACTAGGCAGAAAAATGTCAGGTTTTGTCACAGTTGAAACTGATGTAGTTTTTCATGAAATAATTATACACAGGAAGTCACAGAGCAGTCCTGTGTCTCTCATCAGTTTTGCTTTAATACCTGCCAAAAATTTTCCTTGACAAGGTTACTGCAAGCTTTGAGCTTCTTGGAAGTTGATTGCAAAGTAGTATTAATTCAGAGGTTTGGATTTCAGTATCGGTATTGGATGTTTAGAAGGAAGCATTTGAAGTTGCCAGTTTTGTTCTTACAGATTACCTTACAGCTCTTAGTAACAACTGTCAGCCAAGGTATAGTTTAAAAATTGTGGAAAGGACTCTTTCATGTCTGTTAGACATCACAGATAGGGAGGAAGCTGTTTGTACCACATTTATGTGGCTTTTCACAACTCGTATTTCTGTTGTTTCCTATATATTTATATTTACATCATGTACCAGACTGTCTTTCATCCAAATAAAACTGCTTTTAGTGAAAATCTGTCTTCCTCTCAAATAACGTGCAGTAGCATCTCAAGATTTGCTTTCAGGCCTTGTGGAACAAAGTGTTCCCTGTATGCAACTGCGAGCACTATAGCACAGGAGCTGGTTTTTAGTTTGGCTGAGGAAACAACTTTAAATGTTAGAAACTCCTAAAAAGAACAAGAGACTGTCAGTATCTTTTTCTTTTTAGTATGCACAAAAATCTTACTTAAGGATTTTATCTTCTATTGAACAGAGGTCGTGTCTTGCAGCAAGAAGTAGAATATTGGATCTTAATTGGAGAGCCCAGCAGAAAGCATCCAACAATACATTGTAAAAGGTATGTTACTTGGTAAGAATGTAAAAGAATGTTTTCTCTCAAAACAGTTTGTAGTTCTCAGTCACTGAGTGACTTTTTAGTTCTTTTGAGTGAATATATACGTGTATATATATGTATCTAATAGAAACAGATGCTGCTTTAGTGAGAAGCTTTGTGTTTTGACCTCAAGGCTGGCTCTGCAGTTTTATATCACCTGCCAGAACATATGTGGGCTGCTGAGAGCCCACATCTCTTGTTTGAGTGTGACACAGCTCATGTTAGTCGGGAAGAAAAGGCAGTTACAGCTGTCGTCGTGCCAGTTGTGACTTACAGACTGCGTGGCCCTTGGAGGAGTTTGCACTGGAGCTGAGGACATCCACAGGCTGTGTTTGGGATGTGCACAGAATATTCTGCTGCTGCCGAGATTGTGCGCAGGATATTCTCCTAGCTCAGGTGCAGCCTGTACTCTGTTGTGTTATTTGCTTATCTGTGCATTCAAGCAGTACATTTAAGATGAGGTTTGACTCAAACAAAGTTGGTGTCTAAACTAGACATATAGACTAGGAGAACTAGAGGGTGCTGTGTAGAAATATCATGGATTAGTTATATTTAATAAATTTTTTTGTCAGTAATGTGACCTTGTCAATTACTGCAAATACCTGGGTATTTTGGACTGTGAGATTAAGTGAAACAAAATTAAAATCACATTATGCATATGATTACTGAGAAATGGCATATTGTAGGTCCCGAGGATAGAACTTTGTCATGTGGTATATTAGCTACAAGTGGCACAGGAAGAAGTTTCTGAATATATAACAAAACCCTTTGTAATACTAATTTTGATTGTGGAGACATTCTTCCTCCTTCTGCACTTCCAGTGAGAGCTGGTAGAAAGTTCTGTGCTTAAGGAAAGGGGGCAAAGGTTGGAGTAGAAATGCATTTCTCAGCTTGGAGGGTGGTGTTAGAGAGAAACAGGTAGTTAGACATTGATAGAAATGAAAATGTGATGTAGGTTTAAAGAGGTCTGGAATGTGAAAGTATTTGTTTCAGTTGGGCTGGAAGGAATTATGAATCTTTGAAAAGCTGAGTGAATGGGGAGTGATTGAATTGATCATTTAGAATTAAATAAAATGTAGGAGTGAGTTATCATGAGAGCTGTCTGGTAAAAGCACATTTAGTGTGCAAAAGAAACCAAGGAACTGAGCAAAATAATACAAAAGGGTAGGAGAGGTTTAAATTTAAAAAAGACTAATGTTTCTCCTTGCCTAAACCACATTTTGCTTCTTTCTTTCCAAACTGATGAATTGCTAAGTGTAAGGAATGTAACTATGACTCATGGTGCTCTTATTCATTTTGGAAGGTGTTTCCCTTCCAAAAGCAGGAATAATCACTGTGAATACTTTGATTAAAAGTGACACTTTTACATCTAGCTTGATGTCTTTAATATTGAGGCTTTTGTAACTTTACACATTCATTTATCTTTAAATCACTGATAAGACTAAAGCTACAAGTCTGTATTTGGGTGTATGCGTACGTGAGTCTTCATGCTGCTGAGGTGTCATAAATATCAGCTGAGTAGTAATGATTTTATTCTGTAGGTGGACAGATATTGTCACTGACCTAAACACTCAAAATCCAGAATATCTAGATATTCGACATCTAGAGAGAGGATTGCAACATCGAAAAACAAAGAAGGTAAGGCAAACTCACTAAGATGGGAGGAAACTTATGGTAGGTTTTTGCAAACTTACTCATACTTCAGCAGTGTAAGATAACTTCACTAAAGAAATTTGTTCTGTTATGAAGTGTTGCTGAAGACAAAAGTATAATGTGGGTTCTTGCATACCAAAGTCATTTAGATTTGCTTGCTGGACGAGATATAAAACATCAGTAGCTTGGTTTATGCCAGGATGAACCAGGATATCTATGTATACAGAATGTATTTGGTCAGAATATTTAACTTTGTTGGTTTAAAATGTAGCTGCAGCAAGTATAGGAATGTTCTGCAGACAAATCACATACCCTTTGGGGTATGACCCTACAATGACATTTAAGTGGGAAAGAAAGTACAGTTGAGTAGGATCAGGCATAAGTGAATGTGTGTGTCCCTTTAGTGGCGTAACTGTCAATGTATGTGGCTTCCTTTCCTATAGATAGGGCTTGTATTGCATGGGTGGAGGATGTGTTTGTGATTGGCAGATTGAAACTCTGTGAGAAATAATAGACTGAAGAGATTATTTCAGATGTGAAGACCCTATGGAAGACTATGTCAGCAAGATCAGAATGGACCAGAACAGATAATTGCTGAGAAGATAGCTAGAAAGTAAAAAAAGACTAGCAGAAGATAAGTGATACTGGCCCATGAAGGATATAATTGATAGATTGAAAAGATGAATAAGAAAGTAGTAATTGAATCTGGGAAATAATCAGAACTGATTGATGCAAGTTGTATATTTCTGTATATGATTTTGTGGTGTTTTGTTGTTTGTTGTTTTTTTTCTCCTGGTTTGTATGTTGCGGCACTTCTTGTTTGCTTTCTTTTTAAAAGTATCATGTTACTTGCCAAAATGTTGATGTCAAATATCTGTGTATGTTAGAAATGTGCCTGTGGTGTGCATTTAACAAAGAACCTTTTTTACTTTGATTAGGTTGGAGGAAATCTTCATTGCATCATTGCCTTTCAGAGACTTAACTGGCAAAGATTTGGTCCTTGGAATTTTCCATTTGGGAATGTTAGACAGAATAAACAATCCCAAACACAAGGGCAAGGAATTTCCAAATCTGAGAGTGAAGACAATATATCTAAGAAGCAACACGGGCGACTGGGTCGATCTTTCAGTGCTAGCTTTCATCAAGAATCCATGTGGAAGAAATCTAATCTTCGGGAGAGGAGGAACAGTGGATATCAGAGTTACAATGATTATGATGGAAATGATTAAAATTAACTTTAGATGATAGAGTTGATATATTAAAGTTAGTTTTAATCAAAACATATTAGGGATTTATTAGTCCTAGAACACATAAGAATAGAAATTATGGTATAAGATACAGCTTCATAATTACTAAATAAATATGTCGATATGGTTGCAATAGATGAGATCTGATGTATAAAGTGACAGATAAGCACAGATTGTTGTAATTTTGCAATCAAAGGTGAATATGATAGCAAAATCAATCATTTCTTTTGAAATAATTGTACTATGTCCTGACCTGTGAAAACAAAAGAGCAGGTTGAAATCAGTCAGTGTAATAAACAGACTTCATTGAATATATTTATTGTTCAAAAGCATGAAAAATTATGGTATTATAAAAAAGGGTTATTCTGCAAATGGTGTAAGGATAAAAGTAAGCATTGCCTTTGTTTTTAGCACTTCATTTTAGTAAGGCTGCCCATATCCAGTGCAAATGAAAAAAAAGATCACATAGGTTAGAAAACCTTGTTGGATTTACAATGAGAATGTACATTCTCCATTTAATTCCTATTTGACTTCTGTCAGTCACATAATCATATCTTGTCAAGCAGGTCTCAGTTTCTTTTCTCTTACCTGGTTGCCTGTTTTTGACCATGAGGAATCACCTGTTCGAGGATGGAACTTCTCTATTTTTTTGCTCTGTGGATAAAGTGGCTTTAATTCTTACCCTGGAGCCTCCTGAGAGCACAGACTCACTTAACACAAGCTTATGAAATTAAGTATTAAAAGCTGCATTTACATTAGCCAAATGAGCTAGCTGAACACTGGGTTCTGTTGGCAGTTCTTTTCCTTGTGCAGTCTACATCTCTGTCCTTTGTCTGCTGCTTTTTTCATTTTGTGTGAAGGGGATGCAAGTACTGAAAATTGCTGGCAGCCCCGATGATATACCTCTCAGCCAGCACACAATTCAAGCTTTTTCAAGGTGTCCCTGGTGAATTCTTCTTTTTCCTTTTTCTTTTTCTCTTTCCCTGATAAATCCAGTTGTTTGCCCAAACACATCTCAACAGTTGTATTGTTCTGTGTACAAATGTTCATACCTGCTCAAGGATTAATTTTTTGACATAAAAAGATTTGTCATGGAATGCAGGGGTTTTGTAGGTTGCTGCTTTTGTTAACCAAAAATGGGAGACTTTTAGACTTTTGTTCATTCAATAAAATTTGTTTTCTATCTTGTTGTTTGCTTTTCATTTGTCTTGGAAATGATGGCCCTGCATTTAGTGACAGTCTTCAACAAAGTAGATAAGCAATAGATCAGAGTTGCAACTACTGCTTAGCAAAGTAGGTAAGGTCCCTTGGGTCATAAAAAGTGGTGCTCGGTGCAGCCACTGTGACTTCTGCTATTTAACTTCTTAAAGCCTGCGGCCTCATGACTGAACAAAATTCATAGGTTTTGAAATTTTATTTTCCAGATGAGCTATTTTCAGCCCCTGTCTTTGCAAGCTGGGTTTGGGCTGAGGGCTCAGCTTTGTTTAGAGTACTTGAGCTGTGTTCTGTAGGGGATTTAGGACTTACAGAGCCAGAGTTCCATGCATGTCTCTTAACTTTTGCTTGATAATGTTTTGCGGAGAAAAAGAAAAGAACTCCACAACTTTGTGAAAGTCGTAAAGCCTGTGCTGGACGCATGCGGAAATTGCTCTCCTCAAAAAAGGCATGCCTATCTCTGGGAACTTCTGGTCCCTTTTAATCACCCTCTCAAATACATATGCATACAGTTTCACAATAGGTTCATACATATTCATTTTCACGTAAGATTTGCCACTAGTTCATCTTTATCAGAATTCCTAGCTCAAGCTGACTTGCTCTCACAGCAGTTTCTGTCTCTCTTTATCTCTCCCTGCCTCCCCATTTCTCCCCCCCACCACTTATAATTGCTGCAGTTTTCCCTTTAGCCTCGGCCTTAGGGCAGGCTACACAGGCTTAAAGATGAACCTTTCTCATAAATCAAAAAGGATTTCTATTCTCGGGGATTTTTACTTTGCCTCACCAGGCACACTGCAGATCTGAAAATCATCCCGAGGGGAGTGCAAAAGTGCCACATTATGGCTTCCTCCAGAGGTTTTTCCTTGGGACCATGGCTAACCCTAGGCTGAGTTAGCTGCCTAGGGTAGGGTTAGGATTAGGGTTCAGCCTAGGGTTAGGGTTTTGAAACCAGAAAGCGCTGAGCTCCAAGCACAATGCAGCTGCGATAGGCATCCCAAGGGGAGCGCAAAAGTGCCACAACATGGCAGCCTCCTCGGCATTTTCCTTGGGACCACCCCTAACCCTACGCTGATTTACCTGCATAGGGTTAGGGTTATGCCTAGGGTTCGGGTTTTTAAACAACAAAGTCCTGGATTCCAGACACACTGCAGCTGCGATAGGCATCCCAAGGGAAGCGCAAAGGGACCGCAACATGGCTGTCTCCAGAGGTTTTTCCTTGGGACCATGGCTAAGCCTAGGCTGATTTACCTGCCTAGGGTTAGGGTTCAGCCTAGGGTTAGGGTTTTTTAAACAACAAAGTCCTGGGCTCCAGACACACTGCAGCTGCGAAAGGCATCCCAAGGGGAGCGCAAAAGCGCTACAACATGGCTGTCTCCAGAGGTTTTTCCTTGGGACCATGGTGTCATGGTTTGACACTGGCATTTTGCCAATGCCCCATGAAAATGCACTGTCCCTGGTGTCTGCTGTGAGATTTTGACCAGGAATAAGAAAGCAAGCAGGCTCTTACTTAACAAGGAAAAAAACCACAACATTTATTTACTAAACTACACAAACAATAACTAAACTATACAAAAAAGAACAAAGAACACACAAGGAAAATGAAAACCTCACAAAACATTTCCCTCCTCCTCCCCTCAAATTCCCAATACAATACACTTCCCAATTCATCTCTTCCCAGTCCATCAACACTCTGTAGATAATCAATTCTCAATATTCTCAATTCGTCAAGAGGAGAGGAGTCCTTCTTGTGCCAGGATGACCTCTTCCTTCTTCCAGGCGCAGTGCCCTCACCACTGGCATGGAACAGAGCTGCTTCTAGGGTTGTCTTTTAAGGATATTTTGTCCCATTCCAAAAAGAGCACAGTCACACCTTTGGGACACCTGTCCCCCCCATATTTTACCCTCTGGGGCCGGAGGGCTAAACACGACCACTTAATCTTCTTGTGTCTGGGACATTTCTCCCCCTGGACTCAGTCTCTGTATCACAAGGAAGCATGGCTCTGTCCGTGGCTATACAAAAACAGTCCAGCAAAAAGCCACTCCATCATCTCTCTTCCCACCAAAATTCTCCTCTTTCCATCCACAATCTCTCTCACTTTCTGCACTTCCTTCTCCCAATCACTCTAACTCCTTTCTGGGAAAGGTTAATGTTCCGCAAGTTTTCATTGTCCAAAAAAGGGTTAAAAGGTGCAGTCTCTCTCTCTCACACTCCCACGCTGCCCTGCCGCTGGTCTGCAGCCCTTTCGCCCACAACCCCCCCCTTCTCCCTCTCAGCCCGGCCGCTATAAAAATTCCGACGCCGGCCCTCTCTCTCTCTCTGCCGGGGGGGGGGGGGGGGGGGGGGGGTGGCTGCCCGATGGCTCTCAGGGTCTTTTTGGGATTCTTCACCACTCCACCCTTCCATGGTCAGGGCGTCCTCACTCCCAACCTCGGTCTGGGCCCAGCCTACCGCGTGGCTGCCCCTCCCCCGCCCAGCAAAAGCACTGGGTGAGGGAGGCACCTTCTCTCTCTGCGCCAAGTCCCAAGAGGAAGTGCCTGGACAAAACCCCTGCTTTTAAAGTGATCTCAGAAGGTGACTCCTATTCCCAGAAATCCCATTTCCGGGTCAAACCATCACACATGGCTAAGCCTAGGCTGATTTACCTGCCTAGGGTTAGGGTTCAGCCTAGGGTTAGGGTTTTTTAAACCAGGAAGCCCTGAGCTCCAGACACACTGCAGCTGAGAAAGGCATCCCAAGGTAAGGGCAAAAGTGCCACAACATGGCTGTCTCCAGAGGTTTTTCCTTTGGACCATGGCTAACCCTTGGCTGGGTTACCTGACTAGGGTTAGGGTTCAGCCGAGGGTTAGGGTTTTTTAAACCAGCAAGCCCTGAGCTCCAGACACACTGCAGCTGCAAAAGGCATCCCAAGGGGAGCGCAAAAGTGCCACAACATGGCGGCCTCCTCAGCTTTTTCCTTGGGACCATGGCTAAGCCTCGGCTGATTTACCTGCATAGTGCTAGGGTTATGCCTAGGGTTAGGGCTTTTTAAACAACAAAGTCCTGGGCTCCAGACACACTGCAGCTGCAAAAGGCATTCCAAGGTAAGCGCAAAGGGACCGCAACATGGCTGCCTCCAGAGGTTTTTCCTTGGGGCCATGGCTAAGCCTAGGCTGATTTACCTGCCTAGGGTTAGGGTTAGGGTTCAGCCTAGGGTAACGGGTTTTTAAGGAAGAAAGCCCTGAGCTCCAGACACACTGCAGCTGCGAAAGGCATCCGAAGGGGTGCCCAAAAGTGCCACAACACGGTGGCATTCACAGCATTTTCCTTCGGGCCACCCCTAAACTTAGGCTGATTTACCTGCTTACGGTGACGTTTCGTGTTACGCCAAGGGTAAGGGTTTTTTAAACCAGGAAGCCCTATGTTGTTGTTTAATGTCTAACGTCCTATTGTCTTGTTAATATATTTCTAGAGTCCCATACCTTTTTAGGTGATATTTCTTGCAGGAGTTCTTTACAGAGTACTCTGACTTCTTCTCTTCTCTGAGTTTCTGCTTCTCAGTCAGGGCTCCTTCCAGGGTCTCCCTGACTGGCCAACCCATCCCCCTTTTATCCCAGTAATTTTTGCTAGCTACAGCTGAGCCCAATTAAGGACGTCACAGCTGCAGCCCATCAAACAACCGGGGCTTTCCAGGGCTTGGCCCATATACAGATATTCAGTATAGATATTTCACCAAGACTCCCACTATCCTTATACAGATAGTCAAGACAGATATTTCACTAGTACTCCTACCATAGCGCTGAGCTCCAGGCACAATGATACTGCGAAAGGCATCCCAAGAGGAGCGCAAAAGTGGCACATTATGGCTTCCTCCAGAGGTTTTTCCTTGGGGCCATGGCTAACCCTAGGCTGATTCACCTGCCTAGGGTTCGGGTTAGGGTTAGCAGTATGCCTAGGATTAGGGTTTTTTAAATGAGAAAGCCCCGAGCTCCAGGCACACTGCAGCTGCGATAGGCATCCCAGAAGGTTCGCAAAAGAACCACATTATAAATGCCTCCACAGCTTTTTCCTCTGGACCTCCGCTAACCCTAGGCTGATTTACCTGCCTAGGGTGAGGGTTAGGGTTCAACCTAGGGTTAGGGTTTTTTAAGCAAGAAAGCCCTTAGCTCCAGGAACATTGCAGATCTGAAAAGCATCCCAAGGGGAGCGCAAAAGTGCCACAACATGGCTGCATCCACATCTTTTTCTTTGGGACCATGGCTAACCCTAGGCTGAGTTACCTGCCTAGGGTTAGGGTTATGCCTATTGTTAGGGTATTTTAAACCAGAAAGCCCTGAGCTCCAGACACACTGCAGCTGTGAAAGGCATCCCAAGGGGAGCCAAAACTGCCACAACATGGCTTCTTGGACAGCTTTTACCTTGGAGCCTGACGTAGCCCAAAGCTACTTGCCCATGGTTAGATCTAGGGTTCTACCCACGGTTAGGGTTTTGAAATCCACAAAGCCAAGCACTTCAGCCACAGTGCACCTGCAAAAGGTATCCCAAGGGGAATGCAGAACTGCCACGACATGGCTTCTTCCACCGTTTTTTCCTTTGAGCCAGCCGTAGCCAAGGCTGCCTTTAGTGCCTACAGTTATTGTTAAGGTTGCAATCCCCTACTGGTTGGAGCCCAGATATGAACCCAGATGATCTGTGTGCTTGCTGTAGCAATGTCAGGCCTGACAACCCACACCTGATATTGCTGACTGACAGCTTTCTTATATCTGGTTCCTAATTTTTCAGGCTAGGTATCATGTGAACTAGAAACAGAGGTAAAAAATGGTAGAGAGGGGAAAGAAAGAGAAAACAGTGTTGTGTGAAACTGATCATTTTTCATGCATTTTTTATTGAAACATTGTCAAATATACAGACCTGCAGAGAGTAGTTTTAGTCACATATTTTCAGCAGGCATAGAAACTCTCGGACTTGTAGTTTTAGGGAGTATTCTGATGCTTGGGATTGATTATACTGGCAACCAAAATTAGATCAGTCTGACCAAATATGTGCAGGTTTCTCCTTGAAGGATGAGTTAAAAAAAAGAAGCTATACTGATAATTTTGTTTTAGAAGCAGTGATTCTCCATCCTTGCCTTTCATCTGGATCTGCTTAGACTCTTGTACATTTACTCTGCCCTGTCCTTGCCATCCCTCCATTTCCATATGATCTGGGCAAAAAGAGTCCAAGAGAAAATGTGAAGGCAATGCTTTCATACCATCTTTTACACATTCAAATAACAAGTATTTAATCTTTGAGACCAGAGCAGCAATGTATAATGAGTGAAAAAGTGATATAGCACTTAAGTGATTGCTGCAACCTGCAGTTCACTCAGCATGCAGAGATTTCATTATAAAGTCACAAGTGACTGAAAATGTAATATATGTAAGAAGCAATGTGTCGTGTGAACAATTGATAAAGCTGAAAATAGGACATATTTGGGGCATACAATCTCTTCCTTACATCTAGATTTTTTTTCTGGACAGTTTAATAACTAATCCCAAACATTTTACCTTTATATTTATAAACAAAGAGCAAGGATACTGCTGACAAAATCCATTTTTGAGGAGAACAAAATGTGAGGAACTACAGCAAGTTAATAAGCAGAAGGCCTGTTTATCACTGAAAGTAGCATCTCAGAGCCAGAAAACTGATAATACAAGAACAGGCTTGTATGATGTATAGCCACAGCTTTTTTGACCACGAATAAAGATCTACCATGTCCTGTACTTTCAGATGAGGGAACACAAGCTAAAGATTACATACAACTTTCCATGTTGGTGCTATTCACTCCTCACCTAACCTGACACGGAAACATTGATTTTGATTACAGTATTCCTGGCCTATAGCATGAAAAGAGGGCACCCTGCCACTGTTTTCCAGATGCAGTGCAATAGCCTGAATTTATCTGAGAGAAAACTTTAAGAGCACTTACTGAAATTCAGATACTCATGAAACTTAAAACTCATTTCCAAAACTTTATTATCATGAAAGTCAAAGAATCATTTGTTATCCAAATGTATTCTAGATATCCTCAAAGTTGGGAATCTTTTCCCAAGTTGGAAATATTGAACAATAGAATAATCAAATCTTCCAAAAATCAAATCTGTTACTTGTATGGTCCTCAGTTTTATTAAATAATTGGGATCATCAAGAATAATTCTCTCCCCTCCCAGGGAAGAGATTATGGTATTTGAAGAAATGCAATTTCCTCCACTGTTTCTGTTGCTGTGATCTTTATTAATTCCTGATCTTCTAAAAATATTGCAATAAATTGTGGATTGCTAGGTAGAAACTTGAAATCCAAAACCAGTAAATTTTCTTTCCACGTGTTGAAAGCATTGCTTTAGATATATGGAGTAATAAAAAAATCTTTTAAAAATAGCAACAAAAATATCTTCAGTGCAAGCCAAAGTGATGTTGTACATTTACCTGCTTGCTGATGTTTTTCTAGACTCAAACCCAAAAATTAATCTGGGACAGACCATTCCAGGCTAAAGAAGGCTTTAAAAAATCAGTGCTAAAATGTTTTCTAGCATGTTTATGTTTTCTAGCATTTTGCCAGGTTGGACACTCTTCTTGAGTTCATTGACATGCATCCAGAAATTAGTAAAACACAGCTTAAGTGGGTTCTTTCTGGGCCTGACTGACCACAGAGCCTGAGAAGAGGCTGCCTTTGCTTCCTCTACTACTGGCTTCAGCTAAAACCCCTCTGATGTCTCTAAAGACATAGGGAGAAAATTTGCCTAAATTTTCCCAGACTAGGGAATATTAATTGATTTTAATAAAGTTTAGACAAGTCAACATCAAAGAGAACCTTCTCTTGTGCTCTCTGAACATTTGAATTTATGTTGTAAACTCCATCAATACCGACAAAATAAATAGCCTCTTAAAGGCTATTATGGCTACTTAGATTAAAGCAATATGATAATATTTGTAAGTACAGCTAATCAGTGTTGCAAGCCTTACTAATGTTTCCAGAGTAGTTACTCCATTGGAGTGTTAATCACAATTTCTTTGATTATCAGCAATTGTTTAAAAAGCAAAAACATGAAGCAAACAAGATAAATATTCTTCCTTGGTAATCAGATCAAAGATGGAAAGGAAAATGAGTAATGGTCATCATTCCATTGAGTATTAATATTTGACTTAAATTTTTCAAGAAACTGCTTGAATGATGCTGTTTGTGCAGTCTTTTTCTGAAAACAAAAAAAAAAAAAAAAAAAAAAAGAGAACACCCTTTTACAACAATTTGTTATTTTGAGCTGTAACACTTATAAATCACTTTTCATCTCCAGACCCCTGACCCAGAGCACAGACCTTTGTTGACCACACCAGCAAGGGATCTGCCACTGTTCCATGTTTCTGTGATGAGCTAAAGATTTTGGAGGACAGGACCTTGCTACTGCCTTTCCCACCAAACACAGCAAGAATTTCAGGATCTCGTTATGCTGTTTCCCTGCTGTTTCCCAGGCAGGGAATCTGATATAGGTAATTTTTAAAATATGCCCAAGGTAGCAGAGGGAGTTGGTAGTAGTGGGACTACAACCCAGGAAAGCCTGGTTCTGGTTCTGGGATGGTAGCCCTAGCCATTATCCTTCTCCACACTTCAGTAGTGTGACTGCTGCAGACAAATCATCGTGTTCTTCCACATTCCAGCCCTGGTGCTACAAAATACTTAATGCATTATTAAGCAAAACATATTCCAAGCCTGTCCTTGATTCAGGGCCTGCAGTCTTGCAAGAATTATATCATTTATCTTCCTTATAATTGGAAAAAATTCCTGGAATCTCTTTTCCCTCCATAGAAACTACAGAGAAGCCAAAGTAATTAATGAAAAGTACTGGTGTCATGTGGACAAGAACAGGGCACACATTCAGCCCTTTCTTCAGCCATTCAGACTAAGGGGAAATATGCTTCTGTGTGGACCATATGACTGGGTCCAGAGGCTGGGTTTAGTACATCTGCAGCCCAATCATTTTCCCAAGTGAACTGTCAATTACCAGTGTGAGACAGAAAAGATGCTGATTACCTGGGCCAAGCTCTGCTCTTGTTTGTGTCAGAACAATATCCCTGATCGCGCTTGCTGCCGTGCGACTGTGGGTTGAGTTTGGCTCAGTCTCCTCGGTTCCCTGGGTTGTCTTTCAACCACAGGAACAGTGCTTTGAGACAGCTACTTGGGCAATTGCTAATGGCAGGAAAATCCACAGTTTTTCAGACATTAAGGCATTGTAAATACTGAAAGAAAATAAATCTGTGTTGTATTTTTTGGCATACAATGCCTAAGCCTTATCTCTCATTCTGTCAGGAACCAGGAACTATGTATACAGATGGTGCAATCTATTATGTTCTGTACGGTGACCAAGTGCTGAAATACCTTCAGGAAATCACCAGAAAGCCTGAAAAGCTTTGCTGTCTCTTGTGACTCCAGCTCACTAAAACTATAATTGAATGAGCACAATATATTAAGCCCTGCGTATTACACAGTAGGTTTACAGATAAGAACACCATCTTTCTCAGCATCATTACAGAAAATATCTTTGCTGTACAATTACTGCCTGTACCCAAGATCATAATGTCTCTGCCTCTCTGAATTCTGCTTTTATAAAACTGCAAGACAGGGATTTACAAATAGAAGCCTCGGTTCAACCACTCTACCTCAACTCAGGTGTAACACCATTAAATTCCAGCATGCCGTTCTCATTTGTAAAATGCTGCTGGGCCTGATAGTCCTGACATTTAAAACAGTGCCTGTCGGGGCTGAAATGAATGGACATGAAATGAATGTAACAGTGGCATGAAAAAAGAATTTTAGCTGTGTATCAGTTCAGAGGTTAATGTATTTCCATTCCTGCTTCTCTGAGCAGATTTTTATGAAATTGATGATTAAACTTGGCTCAGTGAGTGCAAAAAATACAAAGAACTAAAGTCAATATCTTCAAACTCATTAATCTCTCAATATGAAATGTAAACCTTGGAACTAGTATTTTTTTCATACCCATGTGCTTTACTGTATTTGAAACATTGAAAAGAAAATCCCTGTGTCAGGGACCCAACAACAAATGTTTTATGGTCATCTTCATACCCACAAGGCCCAACTTTCAGCGATATCCACCATTCACAAAACAGCTGTTTTGCTTTTAGTGCTTCATTGGAAGCAAAACTGTTATAAATTATCTAATCACCAGCCAAATTTATCAAAAATTTAACAACAATTTATTCGATCAATTACAAAAAAAAAAATAGAATTTTATGCAACCTCCACAATCAAGACAGCGTCAACCCGGGATCAGATGCTGGGTGAGACCACAGAGTCAACCGACAGAGTGACGGTATTTCTTCAAAGGTCCACACCAATGTCTTCCAGGGTCCAGCTTATATACAGTTTATTCTGCCTGAGGCACAGATGACCACATCTTTCTATTCATTTCTTCGAATGCAAATCCGTTTCTTTAGACAGATCCTGGTTTGCAGATACGAAGTCTGGAGCACAGGCAGAGCTGGTTTTCATATGTAATATCTTGATAGCAGTTCTGGTACATCATGGTGTGTCCAAGCCTCCTGAAATTCCTGGAGTCATGAGCCAGGAAGGCCTCGATGTTATCTCCCAGGTGCACAGCACAAGGAAACCACCGATAATGGTCTAAGATAGTCCTATTCAGACGTAAAGCAAGCTTGATACAATCTTGGTGCTGCCCAGAGTTAGTTTTAATTTGAACAGGACGCTGTTCCTGGCTGGGGAGGTTAGTACTCTGTTCCATTTGGAATGTCTATTCTATTACATTCATCACATTCTACAACTACATACATTTATTTATACAGCATGAATTAACCTTCACATATCACAAAACCCATCTTCATCCTTGATTTCCTACTGTTTCCTTCCTGTGGGGAAGCCGGACTGTGGTGCCTTGACATTGGAAGGTGGTCTATCCACTTCCCCTTTTGCACTGTTACACATTTCCGCGTGTTTTGTTGGAACATAGAACCACAAATGACATGAAGCGTCTTCCCTATTACATCCCAGGGACAGCGGGCCCACCCAGCCCTATGTCCCGCCTGTCACAGGACAAACCCTTGCATCACTCATGAGAGAAGGGGTGAACGCCGACAACCACCAACCCCAAAACCTTCTGGCCGCAGTTCGGGGCTCCTCCAGGACGGGGGTGCCGGTTCATCCCGCGCCTCCCCTCGGGCGGGTCGCGCTCTCGTCTGCGGGGCGGGCGCGGCGCTTCCAGGGTCCCCGGGGCTCAGCGGAGGCAGCTGCCGCCGGGAGGAGCCCGGGCGGGGAGGGAGAGACCAGGGCAGTCGTGCGCGGAAGGGACTGCCTCGATGGGCTGCAAAAATCACCGCAGCAGCGGCGGCGGGCTGGTGGGAGATGCAATGCCCGGGCTGCGCGGCCGCGCCGCTCTCCCCGCCTCTCCCCTCCGGCTCCGGCCCTGGCCCCGGCCCCGGCCCCGGCCCTGCCTATTTTTTTCCGCGCCTGGCTCCAAACTTTTCCCGCTCCCCTCCCGTGTGTGCGGGAGCCCCGAGCTCAGCGGCGAGCGCCGGCCGGGAAGCCCCCGGCACGGAGAGGCGGCGACAGCCGGAGCATCCCAGGGAGGGGAAGCCGGCGGGGCGGGCAGGGCGGGCGTGGAGGCGCGTCTCCCTGCTGAGGGAGCCGGGACTTGCACGGCTCTGGGTTTTCCCGACCACTCCTTCCCCTCCCCACCCGCCCACCTCCCTCCCCCCCCTCCTTCCCTCCCTCCCTTCCAGAATTAAAGTCGGGACAGTCGCGCTCCGGGGATGGGTGCGAGCCAACGCTTCTGCTGCCGGCTCGCTCCGCTCCCTGCCCAGGTAGCCCGGAGCCCGCCCGGGAGGGATGCTGCTCCGGCAGCTGCTGCGGCTGCTCCGCTGCACTGGCCCTCCCTGCTGCTGCACTGCGCCCTCCACCCGCTCTGGGGGTCCCTCCAGGCAGGGCCGCCCGAGCCCGCTCGCAGCTGCGGGGGCGGCGGGGCCGGGGCGGGGAAAAGCGGGGGCATGGGCAGAGCCCCTCCTGCACCGCCCGCGCTGCGGGGAGGAGACATCGTGCAGCAGTACAAATACTCAGTGACAGTTTACCTCTCTTTTAAAGCAGAGGCAGCTACTAACCCTATACAAACTAGTTACAACATGTCGCAACATTTTACATTGGCAAGTAATTTCCGTAATTTTTTTAGTGGCTACTTGAACACATTACTAGTCCTCAGTGTGGATATTGCTGTCTGTATTTAGGGTCATAGGAAGTCAAGTCTGTGACTTGAAATGATATGTTGGCAGTGGTGAGGTGACAATTATCTTGTGTGTGTTTTTAATTTTACCTGATTTTAAAATATTAATAACTCTAAAGCTAAGTTTTTCAGACTGCAATCTCTTCAACAACATAGTCATCTGGACATTTAATGGCTGGGATATGTTTCTGTGTTGCAAAACATGAAAACCACAACCCCTCAGTCACTGCTTTTGAGTAATGTCATGAATTAGATATTTGTTAAAGTTCTCCTCTTGAGGGCAGCAAATATTCAGAACTAAAAGTTGTTCATGTTTCTTAATGATGTGATAAAGAATATCCTGGATATGAAATAGACCAGAGTTAGCTTGTCCCTCGGCTTTCACCGTTTAGAGAAAGATTCACTTACAGATCTACAATTCTTGTACAAAGCCTGAAACTTTAAATGAAAAATGTAGCATATGAAATCAAGGTTTCACCTTATAAGCCAGCTGAGAAAAGAGTAACCAAGTAGAAACATATAGAATCATAGAATCATCAAGGCTGGAAGAGACCCTTAAGATCATCAAGTCCAACTGTCAACCCATCCCTACCATCCATAAGTTCCAGCCTAAGTTCTCTGTTAAAGAGATCAGCCTTTTCCTCCAATGACTTATCTTTCCACACATGGGGAAGGCCTGCTCCTGAATATTAAACAATTATTTTTAAAAGTATATCCAGCCTTCCTGAACTCCTTTGCCCTTCAGGACTGACTCTCCAAGGGCTCTGTCCTAACCAGGCCACAGTCTGCCTGTGGAAGTTCTGCTTCCCCTTATTTCACTCCTTATAGAAAGCACTAACATTTCATGGTCATTGTGCCCAAGATGCCCACTGACCACCACGTCACCCACTTGTCCTTCTTGGTTCACAAACAAAGGTCTAACAGGGTACCTCTGCTGGTAGGCTCATTCACCATTTGTGTTAGGAAATTGTCTCCCACACACCTCAGAAACCTCTTAGACTACTTCCTCTCTGCTGTGTTGTATTCTCAGTAGACATTTGGCAAATGTGTTTCCATGAGTACCAAGGCCAGCAATCATGAGACTTCTGGCAGGCACTGGTAGAATGCCTCATCAGCCTGTTCATCCTGGTTGGGTGGTCTGTAACAGGCTCCCACTGTGACATATGCCCCGATGAAGTTCTCCCATGATCTTTACCCATAGGCACTCAGCCTTGTCATCTTGATCATCATCCATTCCAATGCAATCAAAGCACTCTGTAATTTACAGTAATGTACAGTAAAATACTCTGTAATGTACTCCTCTCTTGCTTCCATCATCTCTTCTCTAAAGCTTGTAGCCATCCAACAACAGTCATTGTCATAAAGTTTAAAATGAGCTTTTAAACATAAAGGTTTATGTTTAAAAGGTTGATTGAAGTCGGTGTGAGAAGCTCAGATGCCTTAGACATCTCTGATGATTACACATGCCCAGCCAAGAAGAATGACACCTGCGGCTATGTTCTGTCTACTGTGTCTTTATCATGGACACAGTGCAGTATTCCAAACAGAAAAAAGGAAACAACTACCAACCAGTCAGCAAAAACTAATAACATATGCTGTGGGTTTGCCTATTTATTGCTTGTGTGTCTTCCATGTGGCTTCATTCTTCAGTGAGGTCTCATGCTGCAAACCAATAAAAATTATTGCAGTGGTCACTGAGCCCGTGACAGGTTTCAGGAAGTATTTCTGCACCTCAACAGCTGTCACTGTTACTCCTTGTGCTGGTCAATGTGCTGCACCAACGTCATTGTGCAAACTCAACTGTCTTTAGCAAATTCAATGCAAATGTAAAGAAATAGTCTTTCTTTCCTCATTCATTAATTAATAAGAGAATATTTTGAACTAATGCACTGAAAATAACTGTGATTTATGTGTAGCCTTTGAATGAAGCTAGATGAAAGACAATTATACAAGTTTAAATGTAACTTTTACTACTGGCAATGGATAAATACTCATTGGTATGTCTCATTTTACTGTTGCCTAGATTTTATTAATAGAAACTCTGCGTTACAGAACTTCTCTTTGCTTTTGACCCAGAATATGTGCCTGACCCAGGAATGACCTGCTTCCCTTGTTTACTTCAGGTACTAGAAAACATAATGCCTTCAAACTTGGAGAGAGATGCAGAGATCCTGGGAATAATGGAAGGAGTTTGATTGGCTTACCTCCAACTCCCAGGAAAGCTGGATAGCATTCTCAGTGTGGTATTTCTGTTTTGTACCAAATCACGCTCTCAAGGAGTACTTACTTGCAGTCTTGCAGCAAGGATGTATACTCTAGATGCGTTATCTAAATCCCATAACTCAAATCCCTAAGTAGGTTATATGTATTTGAATTCTTCACTTACTGTGATATCGAAGAGGTCATGATAACACAGAGAAAATCAGGGGGAAGGATCTGAAAGGAATATTGTGTAGGCCAAAGGAATAAAATTCCTTGCAAATGAGCTGAAAGGCAGTGGGTATTGCATGTCCGTGCAGGCTTGTGAAGGACACCTGACCTTGCAGGTTATTCTGTATGGTGTGCAGGGTGAACTTCATCGGGGCTGGTGGAAGCGCTTAGCCTCCATCATTTGGAGCCCCCTCCTGCCTGTGCCTTGAAGAGAGGCCAGAGAGCAAGATCAGGATTGGATGGATCATCACTTCATCCTGCATAGGTCTGGACTGGGGAGCCACGCTATCCCTTGTCCATACATAGTCCCATACACCCCCTTTTGTTGAGGAACTCAAGGACTGGATGCTGCTGGTCATTCTTCACTGCAAATTAAGGCACTGACAGCCCTGGAGCAGTCAGAAGGCCAGGTACTGTCAGTAGGCCAGGTGTGTCACTGGGAAAGCTGGGGAAATGGGTATTACCTCCCTGAAATCCTTCAGAATGCTAGCTGTTGGGCTCCTGTGTGATCCCTGGAAAGGTTTCTTTTTCCCTTTCCTTGTCTAGGTAGATTCCTCTTTTACCAGAAGAACAACTTATCCAGGTTAATGAAGGTTTTTGTCCCTATGCTCTAACATGCCCTGAAGACTTATTTTAAGGAATTGTTGTATGTGCCTTCTTGCTGTAACATATGGCAAGCCTCTGCTTTCAAGGACATAAAACCCTCAAATCTTTGAATGTTCTGGCTATATTGCCATTTTACATGTTACAGTTGACTAGATTAATAAATGGTTTTGTAGCATGCCAAAATTAAAATGTTTTCTGTTCCCATATGAGTAATTTAAGTGCTTTCTGACTTTTTTGCTTACCTCCACTAGTGCTGTAGCATTTCTTGCTCTAACATAATTCAGAATTATAAAGTATTGATTTTCAATTAAAGTATTGATTGCACAGATATATGTGTGACTTTCTTATATGGGTATTTCAAATTTTCTTAATGTGCATACAATGTAAATAGAAAATAATAGCCTTTGATACTCAATATAAAAAAAGTCTTAATTAGCCATGCAACGTATATAGACATAATTAACTTTATGGCCATTAGATGTCACTGTTGCTCTGTGTATACATGATTGAAGCATCACTCACTGCTCTAAATCGTGGTCCCCTAAAAAAATTCTGATCTAACTCTACAGCTTTCTAGCGTTCTGTCCTTAATGCTATACATTGAGTATTCACCATTTCTCTTAACAGTTAAACCTTAGAATTTGTAAAGCAATAAAAATACATTATTTCATTATTTTGAAATCTTAACCATTAGATCTTTACATTAGAAGAAAAATATTATTTCTAGAAAAATAAAATGCTTAATCAATTAGTAGATTTTTGCATGGCAGATCTGCTAGATGGCTTTTGATTCTTTGGTTTGATTAGATGCTCAAAATATTTTACAGTTTAGATGTACCTGAAAAGTGAAAAACCTCTCTCTTCATATGCTAATTTATTTCCTCTGACTCTGAAATAACCCTTAGAACTAATTAAAAATACATTCAATAATTTTTAATTTTTTTCCCATCACACCAATGACATGCCTATTTGTCCTTTCTAGATAACGAGCCTGAAATGTCTCCTGGAGTCAGTCTTCTATTTATTCCTGCCCATGAATTAGTGAGGAATACATATATGGTCAGCAAAGTGGAATCATAAAGGGAAATTGCAAATCATTATGAGGTAAAACTCAGTTCCGAATGGGACTTAAAAACTTTAGAATCCTCAAAAGTAAAGGAGCTACTTTACATGAGCTTCAAGAGATTGTGAGGCATAGGCATTACATGTTGATTTTTGTCAGTGCAAACAGTCCACAGATTTTAAAATATTTTTTAACAGCAAAGGTGAAACTTCAGAGAAGATTAAATTCATGCCTATTGTATCTTATCCTCCCACTGCACATCACATTGGATAGTCTGACTCCCATCTCCTCAAGCTTCCTATAGATACTGGGGTAGCTGCGCAGTGTTCCCAAAGCCATCTCTGCCCCAGGATGGACAAGCCCCCTGCCCCAGGGCACTGCTCCAGCCCCGACCATCACTGAACTCACTGCAGTTTCTTGATGTCTTTCCTGTGCTGGAGAACAGTATCTATATGTAGCTAGGGAGTGCTGAGCAGAAGGGGACAGACAATGCCTCCCTGGCTGTGCTCCAGGGATGCAGCCCCATATGCCTTTGGCAGTCTCTGCTGCCAGGCGATGCTGGTGGTTCCTGTCCAAGTAATTGGTTGGAATAAGGAACACAGCATAGGAATAAGTTCTTAGCTCTTTAGATTTTAGGAATTCACGAGTTCTGTATGGATCTGTGTAAAACATGTACATGCACCTGGAGCAGGAAGGTGGCAAAGTAAGAGTTTTCAGATAATACTTGATCCTTGAGGGAAATGAAGGAAGAGTGTATCATACACAAATCCTTCAGGGGAATGAGGGCAAAGAAAGAGTATATAATATATAAAAAGCAGCATTATACATATATGTATGTATATCTACTCAGAAGTGCCATTTTGAAAAGTTTTGGATGCATTGATGAAAACACTAAATCAATGCCTGACAGAGGTCAAAACCCTAAATATTAAATTGTTAGCAGAAGGTACAGAGAGTGAGGCAGAATATCATTATGCCATGGCTGTATGGTTCATTACATACAGTTCTTCTCGCTTCATCTCAAAAAGGGAAGAATAAAATAAAATGTCCAGAGAGGAGAAATAAGAAAAGAGAAGTAGAAGAAGCTTCAGAGAAGAGCTACAAAGATGATCAAGTTCATGGATTTCTCAGTAAACTCAGATGCTGGAAGTAGTCTGGGAAAGAGAGAAATGGGGGGCATAAAGCAGAAGTCTAATCAGATGAGTAGTATGCTGAAAGTGAATAGGAGTAAGTTCTGTTCTGTATCCCTCAGTACAAAACCTGGCATGCAGCAAATAAAACTGGATGTGTATCTTTGTACACAGAATCAATTTTCATGGCATGTTGCAGCCATTAAAATTTTAAGGGATCAGAGACCTCACGGTTCTTAGTCAAGTAGCAGTTATTAATGCTTATAAACCACTGAGTGTACACAGGCCACAAGAATTTGGAGGAGTTTATTGTGCAGGCAAAACATCCTACATGTTCATTCTGTTCTTTCATATTTCCTTGAGCATCCCCCCTTGTTTACTCCCAAGGACAAAGTACTGGGCTAAAGGGACCTCCGGTGTGAGCCAACATGGCTACTGTTATTTCATCATTAAAAAAAAAAAGTATAATATGAAGGAATGAAGAGGGACTTCTGTAAAGGGTGCTTCATGCAAATTCAAAAGTTTATTTCTTACCTGACTATTGAAGTCCCTATAAAATGGCATTATAAGGAAAAAGTAACTAACAAAATTGTACAATAAACATCCATATTAAAAGTAGTATCTAATATAGTGTCATAAAGACAAGTAATTACTAAATTAATGAAAATTATATTTCCTAATGATTTTCAAAATTCTAAGTGTGGATCAAGTACTGGCTGCTTTACAACAACGATTGAGTATAGACTATCTACTAGAACATGGCTTCCAAGAAGGTTTGCAAAACCTCTTATGTAAATTCACTGGTTATCCACAAAAAACAGAGGGGCTTGGTCTATCAGTTGGAAATGACTCTTTGATCCAGTTCTTCCCTCTTACTGTTTTGAGTCTGCAGTCAAAGAATTTATATATTTTTCTCAGAAGGTTCAATTTGTCCTTTAGAAATGAATATTCTACATGTTCACACTATTTTTGTTTCTTTGTCTTAAATTTTTTGCAGTATTATCTAATCTTTGCCTCTGCATGCCCTCACATTTTGGAACTCTTATTGTCTGCTGTCCTAAGGGAGTCACTCCTTTCAGATTTTTGTGAGATTTTATTGTTATTGGGTTTTTTGTCTCATAATCATCTTGTGTTTCAGTTTTTCCAGATTAAATATAAACCAAATATCAAATGTTATTTTATCAACACATAACCATTTTTTCTCATGAGAAATACTCATGTTTTTTCCCATCTTTTGATTTAAGATATATTTTTGTTGTTCATGCCTGTTATAAAATTATGCTAATGTAGAATAGAATAGAATAGAATAGAATAGAATAGAATAGAATAGAATAGAATAGAATCAAATCATAGGATCATTAAAGCTGAAAAGACCTCCAAGATCCCAGGGTCCAGCTTTGGACCGAACACCACTTGGCCATCTAAACCATAGCACAAAGTGCCATGTCCAGTTGTTTCTTGAACACTTCCAAGAATGGTGACTCCACTTTCCTGGACAGTCCATTTTAATGCCTGACAAGCCTTTCAGTGAAGAAATTCTTACTGATGTCCAAACTAAAAGAGTTTGTTCATCATTTATGTAATTCAGTATGAAATGAAGTACACCTGGAGTTCTGTCACATTAGTACTGCAAGAAGAAATTACTGTAACAGATTATGACAGGCTAGTGTTAATGACAGGTTAATAATTGTTGGTGTAACAGGTTAGTTAATGAAAACAGAGGGGAAGTACAAAACAAATGTCAATCTCATTTTTCTCCCTGCTATGGGAGATGAACATTTGCAGTGCTAGTTTTATTACAGCTTTAATACAAGTTTCAAACTTTATTGGCACTCCCTGGACTTCAAACAGCAAAATATTGGGTTCTCTTTCTGACATGACTGTAAGCCTGTAGTCTGACATCTTGCAGCAAAGGTTACCTTTCATCTCCCTTTGGGTAGCTTAAAGCTCCAAGTGTCCCACTGAGGATCTTCCAGCCTTGTGTGCTGTGAAGTCTGCTCAGTCACCAGTTTGGGATTTTTTCCTTTCCTGCCAGCAAGAACAATGGCTAAAACCTCAACACTCCCCATAGTTTTTCTCAGTCCTGTGATTAAATTTTTGCAGTCCTACTGTAAATGACCCACCTACCAATCTGTGAACAGTATTAAAAGGCCCAAATGAATTGTTTAGATATAGAAAAATGCTCTACCCATGACAATTTTCAAACTATTCAAAGTAATCAATCACTTTCTTTGGAGACTATGGGAAAAATTATCACCATCACCTTTTAGCAGCTCTTCTACTGCCTACCACCACTCTCCAAAAATCTCACAGGATTTCACAATATGTCAACTAATTAGATATTGCCATGTGTCTGAACCAGCCTCTAATCCCTCTCCTTCCTTCTGGCTGATGGCATGTCATCTGTGCTCTAATTTGACTAACTGATAGTGTTCTGCCTGATTATATGGCATTAAGGAAAAGCATTAGGGGAAAGAGGACAGTGAGAGAATTAAAGCTGAGACATCTCTTGAAATATGCCTGGAGGAGTTGTGGGAACAGTGAAAGTCCATTGAGTGAAATTATATCTTCCAGGTGATAACCAGGAGTAATAAAGACATTTTCAAAGACAAAAATGAGAGTTAAAACCACCCATTTTGGAGAAATGGGATTTGGGGTGCTCCTTATGTATACTGGCTGAGGCTCTGTCAAAGCCATCCTAAAATATGGATGAACTTCACCTTGAGCAATCTCAAGAAGCATCTCTCTGCAATTAGTTTTTTGCATGAATGCACTGAATTGCTGTGGGTAAATTGCCTTGGATTTTGGTTAGGTATTAAAGTCACCAGGCTAGAAGGCAGTCATTCTCCACATTCTCAATTTAGTTTTCACAGGAGGGGATGAACAGGTTTAAAGCCAGCACTGCTGACTGAGAGGTCTTGCTTCTTTTTCAGTCTGCCTTGTTGTCTTCTCCAGCACGTGTGCTACTCCTGCTGAGCTTTTGGAAACAAATTTGTTTTGTTACAGCAGCACAAAGCAAACAGGATTTTTCTTTTGTTTGTTTGTTTGCTTGTTGTTTGTTTGAACTTTTTTTCTATTTTATTATGGGAAGGGAGCCGGACAGAGTAGCAAATCCACCAACCTTTTTGGTGGTGAGAAGCCATTAATGAGGGCAGCTGCCTGTGACGGGGGATGAACCCTTGAAATCCAGCGAGACACAGTTGTTGCTGAGTGTGTTTAAATAGCAGGTGCCGACTGGGAGCACTGAGAGCCACAACTCCCAACCTCCCATGAAGAGAGAAAAGAGAGTTTCTGTGATGTGGGTACACTGATGGCATTTCCTGGGCTTACATCAGAAAAGCTTGCCCCTGTGATTGCATCCTGTGCTCAAGTTCATTGTTCATTCAAGTTCATTGCTCAAGACCTTGTTTAAACTTGTCAAGTGGAATAAGACCCTGAGGTTGTACTGGTCAAAAAAAAGAAGTTGACACTTAAGGCTCTCATCCTTTTGGACCCAAGTCTGTCTGGCACCTGCAGCAACCCAGCATGACTCGAAGGCTTAGGGTTTGAAGTAGCTTTGGGGCTTGTTAAAGGGAATGCCCAGGCCCCTGCAGCCCTTCATCATGGGCTTTGCCTTTCTTGCAGCATTAAAGGCATGGGCTCGGTGGGCTCAGCTGAGTTTGCTGTCATCCCACCCACACTAGAGGAAGGGTCACATGGACACAGAGCAGACTGGTCCACCCAGGCTTTCCTGGGGAATAGCCCAATCCAACATCCATCTTGTGACACTGTGTGCTGGTTTGGGCTGGGATAGAGACAGTGTTCTTCACAGTATCTGGTATGGGCTGGTTTTCATTTGTCCTGAAAAGAGTAATGACAAGTCAGGGATGCTTTAGCTATTGCTGAGCAGAGCTTGCACAGAGTCAAGGCCTTTTCTGCCTCTCACCCCACCAGGGAGTAGGTTGTGGGTGCGCAAGGAGTTGGGATGGGACATACCCAGGGCAGCTGACCTCAACTGACCATGGGGATATCCCATACCATAGGGCATTGTGCCCAGGATATAAAACTGGGGCAAGAAGGAAATGGGGAAGTTTGGAGTGATGGTGTTTGTCTTTCCAAGTCACGTTGTACATGATGGAGCTCCTCTTCCCTGGGTATGGCTGAACACCTGCCTGCCCATGCAATGGACAATGAATGCATTTCTTGTTTTACTTTGCTTGTGTGGGTGGCTTTTCTTTTATCCATTAAACTATCCATTCAACTGTTTCTCTCTTCTACTTTTCTAATTGTCTCCCCCTTTCCCCTGTGGGAGAGTGAGCAGCAGTTGCATGGGGCTGAGCTGCTCTCTGAGGTTAAACCAAGACAGCAGACTGGAAGGAAATGTGGGCTGAGGTTCACTGTAGACAGCTTGGACTAAATCAAAGAGGAGACAGCAAAGCAGCAATCTGGTTTGCCCAGCAATCTGCTTTGCCAGCAGTGAAAGGGAGCGACTGCTTGTCATAGCTCTTTATGTTCACAAGGAAATGGTGAAGACCAGCTGTTTATTATCCTAAGCCTTCCCCTGGACATTTACAGACCTTTAGCTAAACATGCCTTGCAAGCACCAACAGCACTTGCTAAAGTTCTTCCTCTCCTGCTCTCATCATCCACATCACAGCAGTGATCCTTGTGTCCCAGCAAGGTCTGTCTCACCTTCTGGGTCAGGCATCTACAGATCAGTGTCGTCCCTGTGTTTCTGGACCTTGGTAATTGTTACTATCTAACTCAGAGCTGACCTGGAGCCAGGTCTGTGACAGATGAGAAAAGCCAAGTTTTATGTTTTTAAGAGCGAAGTATGGACCAGCTTTAAATTATTAAACTGTTACATGCTATTAGTGGGCTAATCTAGGAGACATGGCAAGGACAGATGAATAAAACTAAAGTTTTAGCTGCTGATTTCAGCAGCTACTTAGAGAGGGATGTTTTTGCTTAACCAAGCATGGCTGCATAGCCAAACTTACATCTATCCACTACGGACTCTGAACTCATTGCAGATCCCTGCTCTTCAGAAGGTGTGAACATGAGCTGCAGGGAATGTAGTGTGTGCCATCTCTGAACTGCAGTTAAGGGAATTCATATGTTTTATGGTGTGCTTCTGCTGAAGCCATGAGCAAAATAAATGACTGAATGAAAAAAGTCTCTTTATGTCAGCGAAGTATCTAGCAAATTAGCAATAAATACCTTGCTAAATTAAATCTTATTTTCTTCAAATAGCCACAAGGAGTGTGAACATTCAGCAGCAAGCTGATTGCATAAAAACAGACATCTTAGACAGATGCCAAATATTACAATCAAGGTATCATTTAACATCCTGATACTCAGGTAAGAGTATATGAATATGATTCAGACTTTATATAATCATTCTCTTTGCTCTTTAAAGGAAATCAAAGGCACATCTCAAAGCAAAATGGGGCTTCAAGTCAAAATTATTATACTAATAAAATTGGATTTTATAAGGAAAGGTGTTTGTATCTTTCTGTATAATACCTGCTTCCTCTCAATGAGATACAACCTACTGTTCACCATATTACATTGCCCATTAGCTATTTTCTCTTCTCCCGTATGGATATACACATTCATGTATGCATGCTTTCCTATCTAACATGGAGACACTCTCATCCAGTGCTTTCACACATCCTCAAGGGCTTTTTCAACTAATGGAACATGCTGCATCCTTAGGCTGAGATGAAATATTCAACACCTCACAGAGGTTATGCAATACTTTTTTTAATATGTAATTAAACTACTCTGGTTTACATGGATTAAAAAATTCATAAACACTTCACTCAGTTAAATTTACTAGTACAATGGAGTCAGTCCCTGCAAACACTCTATAACTTTCTCATGGTGGCAGCGAACCTTTTTTCCTCCCTTTTCTCCAGAATAACATGAAGGTCGTGATGTGAATGTTGTCATCCTTTTGTACCTTTTTTTTTCTTATTACAGAAGCAACAGTGTCTGAAGCAAGTTGTCTGTAAACAGTAATCCAGCTGTTTTATTATCCTAAGCCTTGTCCCCTCATCTGCTTTCCCTCCACATGTCCTAGCTCTCATTCCCCAGGCCTCAATGTTCATTTGCCAGAGGTCACAACACTGTAGCTCCCTGTCTGAAGGCTGGCTTCCAAACTATTATCAAACCAGGTGTATTGTAGCTGAATTTTCAAGACTTTTTTGTGTGGGAACATTAATATAAGCCTCTTTCCAGAACCACCAATTTTCATATGGTTTACCAGACTTTTCTTATTTATTCAGGTTTTGCTAAAAATGCCCAATGGGTTCAATGGTTTTTGGTGGTAGTGTGACACACCTGCATGCACAAGCAGGTAGGCAGAAAAACTGTAAAATCTTTTTTGCATTCAGAAAACCAACCTACGAAAGAGAAGAGATACAAAATCCTGTTCAGGCCAAGCTCCAGCTAAGAGGGCATGGGAATAGAAATCCCACTGTGGAGGACCAATCTATTGTGGACAGGTAATTCTGTACTTGTACAAATTATTTTCTTGTCCCAGTTACTGCTAGAAATAGGATACAGGCTAACTGATTCTAAAGACTGATCAAAAAGGACAGAAATATTTCCATCTCTTATACAATATAAAGTGGGCTCTGGTTTGCCTGGTGTCTCATATATTTAAGACTTCACCTAGTCTTTCATAATGAATTAAGATTGACTGGTAGCTTCAAAAATTATTAGAGAGTGAACAAACGAAGAAGTGAACACAGAGGTGGATAGGCAAGACAAAAATACTTCTCCTCTCCAATCTACACCTAATCAAAGTTTAATTAAAGTTTCTCATGAAAGTCACCTGGATGAGAATCCTGATTTATGCTCCCATGATTTAATCATATCATCATCTGGCTTTCTGACTGAGAAATTTAACTATTATTCTAAGTGTAGAGCAATCCCACTAAGTTTCTTGCTAAGCAGCAAAAGTCCTCAGGTGCTGGTTTTCCAAACTGAAAGTAATGTTTTAGAAATAAGTATGTCCTGGATTTTATTTTCTCCCCTATGATGATTTGTCCCCCATTACTAAGTTACATGAATGAATGTGTTCTGTTCATAAAGATTGACCACACAAAACAATTAACATCAGAGACAAATCCTGAATTTGGTTAACAGAAGCTGCCTTGTTTTTCTTTTTTTTCAGCTTTTCCTCTTTAGCTATATTTAAAAATCCAATTAATGTTTATTTAAGTGACTTAAATAAATGTCACCTTTAGTGACTTTGTACTGAGTAAGAGTGATTGAGAGGTTGTTCTGGGGGAGAGCGAGAGAGGGAACAAACCCATGCAGGGCTCTTCCTAGACCTCAGTAGAAAACCTCTTTTTTTGACAACAAAAGTATCAATAATATAATTGCTTTAATAAGACAGACTAGAAAGGAATATATGTAGTGAGTAGATGTTATGTTCTTTCAGATGGAGGGCACATGTGTTTATACAGCATCAAAGCTAAGACTGAATGGAATTTCCCCATCACCCTATGCAGAGCTGATCATGTCTGTGGAGGGAAGGTCTCCCTTTTCAGCCATTTGAGCAATTGTATAATGCAATAATTGTACTGTATACAAAAAAAACCCTGCTGTATTCCTACAGGATGCTCACACATTAACTGCTCTCTACCCTTTTTTTTAGATGAAGTCAAGGCCAGGCAGGTGCTGTGATCAGCAGAGTCAGGTGGGAGCTGCCCGCAGGCTCTCCCGGTTCCACGAGTTGGCGGAGCTCATCCTGCAGTCAATGGACATAGGTGGCACAACAGGGCCTGGAGGCTGGGCTGGACATTCAGCCCAGTGCACACAGCCCTGTGCCTGCTCACCTGTGGTGTGGCTCACTCCCTCCTCAGTGAGCAGTGCTCTCCTGATCATCATCAATGCACACCACCCCTCGATCCATGTAGAGTTTACCTTTCCCAAAACTATATTATAAGTTGCATATTATATTAATATCATGAGGGCTTCTCAAGCCCTAAATATGAGCCCTAACAGAACAGGTGAGACCTATGCAGGATCACTGACTCCTTGAGCACTAAGTCTTCAGCAAAGCTCCCTTTACAGATGTGTGTCTCGTAAGATTTTCCTCTGCACCTTCCATTTAAAAATAAATTGGTACATGTGAAGTGTGCATGAATCATTTAAAAATGTCACCAGGGAGTTACATTAAAGGGTAATGTAATACTCTGTAGAAATTAGAAATAAATCTCCTAGCACAGAAAACTGCTGTACTGCAGAACAGCAATTACAAGCAAACAAAGGGAAACAATAAGATTCTTGAATATTCTGGCTGTATCTCCAAACCTAATTAGTTCAGCCTCGAACAACATCAAAGAGTGCTTCATTAATGAACCTCTGAATCATCTGTACTCATCTGTGACTGATAACCATGACTCAGTTTTACCAGTGACAAGGATGAGGTGGTTTGGTAATAAAGACATTAAATTGCCCACTATCTCCAGATTCTGCCATGAACTTGCACGGGCAGGCTGTCATCTCTGCATGTCAGTTCTTCAGTGAAAGGCAGTACTCCTCATGTGTACTGCGACATTTATATTTTTCATAGAATGGATCATGCATTGCAATGAGCCTTGAGCCCAGCAGAGTCTCCTAGGTCGTCCTGGAGCACTTGGGGATGCAGAGAAAGCATTCATAGATGGGGGTCCTCAAGTACAGAAAGACCTAATGTTCCAGATATTTCACAAGGAAGAGGTTTTGGAAACATCAAAGTCGCAGCAGTTGGAAAAACAGGAACGTGGTTTTAAGGAAATTATACTTAGGAGTTCATAGAGAAGAACGAAGGGGAAGAAATAGTGAGCAGAGCTAAGTTTAAATGAAGAGAAAAAAGATTAAGGTAACACGGGGAAAGAAAATAAAGTTGCTATCAGATGTGGAGGGAGAATAATGAGAAAAGTGTACAGAGTTATTCTGATAGGGAAACCAGAGAAAGCTGTTTAATGAACAGAGGAAAAAACTATCTCCAATAGTTAATTAAAACAGTGCTGCTCCTGTAAGATACTAGGTAAAACTACTAATGACAGATGCCGTTGTATTTAGCATGATATTGATGACAAAAGTACGTTTTAGCTGCTTCTTTTCTTGCAGAGACACATCAATAATGCATACTTTAATTACATTCAACTACAGAACCTATGTATTTGAGCGGTGACGCTTTGGTGATGGATAGAGATGTCCAACAATTTGTCATTTTGCAGAGTACAGTACAGGAACAAGCCTAACTTACCTGTGTAGAGCTGTAAGTGCCATTCTCTAAAGGAAAACTGGAATGTATGTATTAAAAAGTGCATTCTATTGAATATTAGGAATTTGCTAACATAAATACTGGGATGAATTATGGCCTTCTCATTGTAACCAAGACATACTATGTATCTGAAGTACAAACAGTCCAAAGAGTGACAACAAAAAAGAGATGATGCTTCTATGAGAAAAAATGTTGAAAAATCAAAGAGATAGGCTGAAAATTAGCAAAAATAATGAAAATATAACACTTCGGGAAAAAGTTATTATAGTTTCAGGAATTTAGATACTCTAAGCAGGTTTATCTGATTTTTCTAATGCTCTTGTAAGTGCACCATGAAAAACAAAGCTGAAGATGTCTTTACATCATGTATTTTCAAGTGGCATCAAAAATTCTGCCCAGGTTTTTGTTGCATATTGGCATATACCCCTTACAGTGCTCTACTGCTAACATACTTTTCACAATACAATAATGGTAAGATTGCCTGCCTGACAAGCTGTCAAGCAAAATTCTGTTTACTCTAGCATGTCATAAAATACAGGTATAACAAACTTTTCTGTCAGTTTTAGATTTTGAATGTAGCTGGATCTGACATCAGTTCCCTATATAACAAATTCTGACTGTCAGTTTAAATATTTTAAAATTTACTTGTTGCAAAACTAAATTGAGATAGCAATGTTGGTTTTTCATTTTTTTTAAAGTATGAAGTCTAAGGCTAAAATTGCTTCAACCACAGGTACTCTACCTGGAGAGCAGTAACTGATTGCTGTTTAACACCTGAAACAGTCCTGTGTGGCAGGATCTGAAGTTATTGATTGCTTTCCATTTTTTTTGTTTGTTTGTTTGTTTGTTTTTGGGTTTTTTGGGTTTTTTTGTTTTGTTTTGTTTTGTTTTTGTTTTTGTTTTTTTCCTTGAGTGTAGAGAAAGATGTGCTTTTCAGATTTTACTTCTGGCGAGGAAGACATTTATTTAAATGTGAAATACTGGAGGTGGACTGTATGGCCTATGTCTGAGACATCTGTTAGGAGAATTTAGAATTTCCAAGATTGTCTTCAGGACATGATGACATGCAGCTTGTGTTGGCCTGGAGACTGTCTTGTGTAGAGGTAGGAGTGTTGAAGAATGGCTGCTTTTGTACCGTTGGGCATCTGGTCTCTGGCCCTCCCTCAAGTCCTCACAACAACTTGGTATCATGGAGCTTCCCACACCCACAGGTGGTCCTCATGGACTTCTGGGGTCTGATGTAGTTCAGCCCACCACACCCTCATGCACAGAATCCCTTTAAAACAGCCAAAGGGCAAGATGCAGCCTTTCCATTTCTGGGTTCTAGGGATGTTAATTCAAGGGTAAACTGCCAGGAGGGATTCCTTCCCTTCCCTGCTGCACAGAAATTTTGATGCTGGACAACACAGACCTCTACAGTGGCTAGAGCCTCACTCATGATGGACATTGTCAAATGTTTGTGAAACTTTGTTCAGAGAGGTCTACATGACATGGAATGGCCACACTGGGCACAGTCAGCACATGATACTTTCAGACCCCCTACTTCTGCCGTGCACTGACCCCCTTGGCAACCCCCCCAGATTTCTGACAGACTTCTCTACAGCCCAGCTTCCATACGTGCTCCAGTCCCTGCAATGTCCAAGTCATAGAAGGTAAGGCTTCTCTTCATATGGGGAAAACTCCATGGAGGTGCCTCATATGGGGTCAGAGAGACCCTGTGACAAAATGGCAGTATGAACAGTACCCCTAATTAATGAGCATTCAAGGTTTTCCCACTCCCTTTCTGGGGTGTCTTTAAAGCCCTCCTCACATCCTAGCTCACAGCTGAGTTAAACCTTTGTGAAGTCATGCATAGATAGCCCTGATGGAGCCTGTGGTGCTGCTTGTGCAAGGAAGCTCTCCTGTTGATGGAGTGTTCAGACTCTTCTGTGTGCATAAGTGCTCACAGCCTGTGCCAAATTCTAGTTCCTTCTAGGCACATGTAAGCTGCTAAATCTATGGAACTTCTGGGCACAAAGAGATGTTTGGAGAAGAAACTACTTCAGAATGTTAGCTTTCAGAGAGATTTTTGGTAATGTGTAACCCACAGTTACACATTTCTTGACTCCTGCAACCTGCTTCCCACCTTTGTTGTTGAATTTCTGAGAGATACTTCTAGACTGTCACCTGAAGTCAGCATGGAAACACTGCAGAAAACAGAGCCAGATTTATTGGTTATGCCCCTTCTACCATGGAGATGTCCCAGACCAGTCACTGCAGTAGAAGGGATCACAGGAGACATTGTAAATCCTAGGCTCAGTTACTTGTTTGTAAGGCCAAGGCTTTTGACATGAGTGGAGCAAACATGAAAAGTCTCTATTGAAAGCTATCCCTGAAAAGGAAACTTTCAGTGCTGAAAATATCTTAAGGAAGTTGGTTTATGTCAGTCCTGTTAGTCTCTGCCAGGGAATTGGATATCTAGTATTTAGTTTTACTTTACTTCACTCCTCAAATAAAATTTTCTTATGGTCAAGTTTCTTCTCCTTTTATTCCCAGACTGCTAGAACCACCAATCAGACACATATGTGGCTTTGTCCCCTCTATCAGGGCACTGTAACATCTTATTTTATACTTCCACTCTCATCTTTCCTTGAAAGCCTATTCACGTGGACTTTTGTTTTTGTTGAACATCCTCAATCTCTCCCTTCTACAAGTCTGAGCTCAGAGAACTTGAAGCATTTATCATCATGTGAGATCGCACTGGAGTGATGTGAGGTGTTACCACGGAATAATTTTTCATTCTCAGTAATCCATCATATGAAGTCAGACAGCGCAAGCACCACAAGTTTTGTGTGGTTGCAATAAAGTTCTGCAGTGGCAGAAAAATAAGATTAAAAGATTGTATTGTAAATCTTGTTATTCTTTATTCATCCTTAACCTTGAATACCCCCCTCTCCATATTGAGCTAGAGAAGAAAGAGAGGTGACTTTTGTGAATGAAAAGGAACATGCAGGTGACTAAAATCTTCTATTGCTTTTTCCTGTCAATAGTATTCTAGACAGAATACAAATTCAACAAGGCCAGAACTTTTGGTCAGTGAGACATGGTAGTAGGTGCATGGAAGTGCAGTGGGGGAAAATGACTGATCAGCTCAAGCTATTTCATTTGGAGTGGAAGTCCACTAGAACAGACAAATGCTAAAATGGATGCATGTCTTCTGTCCTGTATGACTCCCTTCTCGGAACTTAAAGTACAATTAGGACAAAAAGTGCTGTTCTCAGGAAGGTAGAATAGTCATTCAGTGTTCAAATGAGCAGGAAAAAAATGTGTTTTGCAAAGATTGTTTCATTCTCTGCATCTCTTGTAGTGCAGAATCACTCATTAATATTTGCTCTGTCTTTTAAGTCTAGGACAAATATTTTAATAAAAGTATTATTCTCATTGAAGTTTAAACATAGAACCAAGGGAGGCTAAAAACTATCTCATGACATGAATGTTTTGATATTAAAAATAAATATTACTTGGAGAAGTAAAAGCTATATGAAAAATACAATTTGAAGCAAAAAAAATTGAAAAATTGAAAAGCAAAATTTGAAGCAAACACGTAAACAATTTTGTATGAGTGCCAGAATTACCAATATCCTTCAGATTTAAAAGGATAAATTGCTCTCCACAGCAATACAACCTGAAAATACCATGGCTCCTATCCACTAGGCAATGACCCAGGGAGTCATTATTGGAGTGGATGGCTGGAGTTGTAGGGAGACATGTTCCTTAATGCACTCTAAGAAAATCACTAAGCAGACAGAAGAGTATGGAAGGAAACACAGCAACAATGGTTGCTGTCTTTGCTTCCTTCCAGTTAGTGGAGAGAGGAGGAGGGTCCTGCCAGGCCAGCTGAGAACAGGATCCTGCCATGTATCCTGCATTGTCCACACCTCCACTGCCTTAAGCTAAGAGCTACGTGAAAAACTTCCAAAAGGGGGAGAAAGGCAAAGAAATTAACAAAGTAATAAAATGGATGGAGAGCAACAGAGAGGGTGTACAAGCCAGAAGGGCACTTGAATGAGGAGAAGACCCACAGTTACACAGCAGCTTGATTTTGCTTCTCTCAGTAGAAGAGGGCAGAGTTAATGCTTTATCTTGCAAGAGATAAGGACCCAGTCGAGCATCGCAGATCTCATGGTAACTGTAGTTTGGAGCAGAAGTGAATTAATGTTTCAAGCTGAACAATTGTAACAAGAAAATGTTCAGTGAGAGAGACTAGAGACCGTAAACTTGGAAAAAAAACAAAAGAAGGAAAAACAACATGAAATTTTGCTGGTGGAGGTGTTAAGAAAAGGATGGATTTTGAAGGATGTTGAAAAAGTAAAGTTGACCATGAGAAGCCTAAGACAGGTCAGAGAACTGCACAGCTGGAAATTTGAATTACTGCAAATGCATCTGAAATGCCAGTGACAATTGCATAAAAGAGGGATGGGAAGAAAGAAAATTCAGTTTTAGTTGTATTAAGTTAAGGAAGCACAAGCCTAAACAATATTCCCATGTCTCCATCGAGAGGGTCACAAAGTATGACAAACCATGTACCTAATGCAAGCTTGTTCTTGCACTTAAAATTTAGGCAGATAGGGCCTTCTCCTGAAGGCTTTTAAAAGTACATTCTTCACTCCACTAGATATACAGGAGACATAAAATTTACAAAAACTGATGAGCTAGGAACAAAAAAATTGAGGCAAAAATCTGGTTTCTGAGTTATTCAGTCTAGATTTGTGCACCTCGTCCCACTCCACTTCCCTCCAATATTTAGGCAGAGGAGTAGACACAGGTCTGTGAAGCAAGATTCCACAAAAGAAGGAGAAATAAAAATATATGCCAGCAGTATGCTGACTGAGGAATAGAAAGACTGCAGAGCAGACAGGATATCACCTTGAGGAGTGGTGAAAGAGGGAGGAGCTGATGAAAAGAGTCAGTGACAAGAACAGAGGTACTTTTGTACCTCAGTTACTCAAAAGGATGACAATGCCTTCAAAAACAAGTCAAAATTGGACTACAGTAGAGGTTAGCAGAGGATCCCAAGTTTTTTGTGCCTTGGATATATCAGTTAAGCAAGGAATGGCTGTAACTTTGTAATTCAACTGTTAAAGACAGGTTTGAGTCACATAAACTCAGATCCAGTTCTAAATTTCCCTTGCCCACTTTGAAGGGTATTTCCATTTGGATTTGATTCAGCAGCACTATTACTTTTAGTGGAACTTCAGTGCCTATTGAGATCTGGAGATATTCCTAATTTTTATGGCATTTTGATTCACATTTAATGCTTATTAAAGAAGGGGATGTATAGGATTTATTTGAACTGGAACTTATTTTGTTAATGTAAGATAGATCACATTAAAATTAGATCAGCTCACGTATACATTTGTCAATACTATGAAGATAAATGAAAGCTGTTCATATAGATTAATGACTAAAATTTGGTTGCAGTTCTGTAGACAAGGCTACTCCTCTGCAAAGCATCAAAGACAACTTCTCTAAGAACTGTTCTCCAAAGAAAGCAAATTTTTTTATTCCACAAAAAAACTTGTTAGAAGGCTAATGCATCAGAGATGATTCCTGTGGAAGTGCAGTTTGGTTAAAATCTGTTGAGAAAGTCAGACAACCATGTTTTCAGAGCAGTTTTCACTATTCATGACTGTTATGGTGAGCTGCAAAGTAGCAGTGTATAATCATATCCTGCTCTGACGTAAAAATGGGACCTTTTAATTTAAAATAGGAGTTCTCACACTGTCTTCTCACCAGCAGAATATTTTAAGCATTACTGCATATCATGGTTCTTCATGCTATGATCTGTAATACTAAAATTCAAAGTGTGAGAAAAAGAGATTGATTCACATGCCTCAGCTATGAAGTACCTATCCTGTTATTGATTATTTTACTCTAAAATCTTGATCTGCAGAGGAACATTGTCATAAGAAATTAGGTGTGATAACTTTGAAATAGTATTTTATCAGTGGAAGTCTTTTTAGATTCAACTGAAGAAAATACATGAGATCACCACACTTCTGAAAAAACCTCCTAGGTCTATCCCATTTGTGTTCACTTAAAATCAGTGGGAAGTAACTAAATGACACATCAATTTTTAATCAAAAATATTTTAGCTAAATATATTTCTTTGGGAAGCTACAATAAAATGAATTATACAATTCTTTCACTGTACAACTCAAAAGAGAATGCTTAATAACGCCATGCACCACGAATTGTGCTTGCATAGCGATTTTCATAGGATGTCTTAAGGAAAACTACACATAAAGAGTAAAAACCCACAAATTTAGATCATTGAGTGGAAGCCAAGGAGAACAAATAAAATTTAGGGCTAGATTTATAATCAGAAATTGAATCAACAGAACAAACCTCAGTAGGCGATATGGTCCAGATGTGAGAAATAGTACCCCGGCATCTCTAGCTTCCAACAAATGTTATCATACCATTAAAACAGCTGAAAAAAATAGCACAGTTATTACCATAGTGACATTCTGCCACATATGTGAACAAAAGGCAGTGGGTTGTACTAGGTTAAAATAGCACAAAAGATGAAAAGTAATATAGAGCTTTTCATAATGTACTGACTGAAAAAATGGAATGATGAACAAGAAGATTCTAAGCTGTGGTAATCTGTGTTGGTTAACATGTGTGTTGAGGTCTTGTAACAGACCAAAAACTTACTAGTAACAGTAATCCTGAAAGGACTAAATTTTCTGGACTTGTTGGTGTTTATGAATCTGGTGATAATGCAAACCTGAGTTTTAATCTCAGCAAGCTTCTGAAATAGTGACTTCACAAGTGGATCCATGGTTTTCTAGCTAATTTATACACTAGTGTCATATGAATGGAATGTTTTCACTTACAAATAACTAAGGACTCTGTCATAAGTAATAAGAGTTGTCACCCAGAAAATTTTGAACTCTCTCTCTCAGTGATTCAAGTAGAAGCCTTTAATCAAAACTTTTAAGCCTTTGAGCACAATTGGGAAGGTATGCATCAGAAGCCACATGTGGTATGACAAACACCTCTAACAATACTTCAATCACATTGTGACTGTGACAAATATTGTCTCTTCCTTTGCCAGCAACCCATACCTGAGCTTTTTTAAACTGGCACTTTCTTCACTGCCTCCTGCACGAGGCTCAGATACATTACCAGATTGCTGCAATGCCAGTACATGCCAGCTGAGAAGCAAGAGACACTGGTGCACACATTCCTAGACCATGGCAATGTGCAGGAAGCCAGTTGCTGCCATCCTTCCTCACAGTGAGCTCCATGGAATGCTCTTGCATCACACTTGTCTAGAGCTGTCAGACAAGTGTGGCCTGTTCCAGTGGCTGTGGCTGAGCTCGGGCACTGACACTTCCACACTTGCTTCTAGTCTGAGCTGATGCTTGTGTCAGCTCCCCAGTTAATGTCACAAAGCACTCAGGAGGACATCAGTGATTGTATCTAGTCAGAAAAATCACTGATGTCAAAGTCGAGGAAACTTATCAGCAAACTACTTCATTGCTCTCCAAATCCCAAGAGTTGCTATTAGGGAAAAAATACCCCCGCCAAACCCATGAAACTCTAGAAATATCTATGGATGGAAAAAGAAAAGAGCAAAAAACTCCTTTTCCTTTGAGGCTGAATGAGACTGGAAAGCTGAAGGGGCAGGAGTTTTGTAGGGTTTTATCACTAATTTGGGCTTTTGCATGGCCTCCTTACAGCCTGATAGGTGATATTAAATGGTTAAGGTAGGATGGTATCATGAAAAATGGGTAATTCTATTTGCCTCTCTAGGTCTGATATATTTTCCTTTGGAAGAGTGACTTGCACAAAATCATGGAATGTCAATGTTTAAAGGAGAACAATTGAAGCTCTACTGAATCTGTGGTTTCTTTTTGCCATGGTTAAACAGAATGCCAAAATATAAGGGCAGTTGATTTACTAAAAGGGAAGAACATATAAGATAGCATAATTAAATTTACATCAAAATGTCAATAAATCAGAGAAGGAAAGCAAGACTTTGTGGTTTTATCAGAAGAAAATCAAAAGTAATCTATTAATTTTGCATGCAGGAACACAAAAGCATATATTAATTTAAACACAAAACGCTGCTATCTTGGGAGATACAGCTTGTTTCAGATAAAAAAAATCTGCTTTGTTGTCTCCAATGTGTGGTAATGCGCAGGTAATGTTTATGAAATACAGAATATGAATTCATCCATCTCCTCAGGGCTGATACTTTGGCAGATGATGAAATGTACATGATTTAATCAACAAGATTTTTGAAGTCTCTGAATGGGTGAACATTGGAAGGCTTACCATGGCTAGGCCCTTACCTTGCATAAGCATGAATGAATCAAGGAACAGTGAGTCAATAAAATCAATTACAGAGGTTTTGCTTTGTTTTGGTTGGGGTTTTTTTTGTTTGGTTGGTTGGTTTTGGGGTTTTTGGAGGATTTTTGGTTTTTTTTTTTGTGGTTTTGTTTTTTGTTTATTTGTTTGTTTGGGTTTTTGGGGCTTTTTTAAATTTCAAACATGATAATTTTTGGGGTGAAATTAGGAAGAAGAACTGCAGGTTTCCTTATTGACTTGTTATATTACTTTGACAATTTACCTACAGCTATATGCACAAACATAATCTTATGAAATGTTGCTGACTAATAACAGCCAATTTACTGCACAGTTAACCTCTCAAAGTCATTATTTTTTCCATGGGTATTTTATTAAATAATTAGAAAATTGATCACAAAACCAATAATAATACAGCATAGTACCGATAATTAGCACCTTGTGAGAAACCAAAGTGTTTAAGATGTTTGTTTCTTGTGAAGCATCTTTTCTGATTTACTTGTGGAGTTATAAAGCGCAGTAATGATGCTTCAGAAATCTATTTCATTCTTTCATTGAAGGATGAGGATTTAATTTTTAGAGGAGAGTACTGAGAGATGAAAGGCCTGGATATTTGGGGAAATTTCTTCATATCTCAAAGTCTTGATGCCACCCATTTCCTCAGTAATCTTTGGAAAGTGCCAACTACATGAAGTTAAACACTGACAAAAATACTGTTCTTAAAAAAAATCCTTATGTCTGATACTTACATAGTTGATTCACCATTAGCTGGGGATTAAAAAAAACCTGAATGACTTTCTACTGCGTGAATTTTCTTCCAGACTTCCTCTTTTTCCTCACACATTTAACAAATGTTACAGTAGCAGGATTTATAAGTTCATTAACAGAGGGTTTAATTGTGCCTTCGTTATAACCAGCAAGAGAAACTTCTGGAAAAGTTGGGCCAGCAGTAGCTTAGTATAATTTTGCAGTTTCTGTATTAAGGCACACAAGTTACATGAGCTTAAACACTCAATTAAATGTTATCAGTATTCTTAATGTTAAAACTGAAACCTGAGTCGATATCATCTCCATTTCATTCCAGATGGGACCTTTAATCCTGAGATCCCTCCCAAAGCAAGAAGAATGTCAGGTCTTAATTAACTCACAGGAATGTTACAAGTCTCCAGTATTTTGTAGAATGCTTTGAAAATATCAGAAGTTTAATGTTAAATTAATGCTAACAGTCCTTATTACAATAATTATTAACTGTTTACAGTTGTAATCAGGTTGCTAAATGCCCTGCTCATTGCAAAGAGGCCGGAAAAAGTTCAATTTGTTGCATAATCAGCTATCTGCTCTTCAGTACACAAGCTAAATATAGTAGAAGATGTCAGCTACTAAATATGTAAGACTTGACGAAACAGCTCCTCTCTAACCTCAATTCTTCCAAACAAGTGTTATCAAATCCTGCAGAATTTTAACTTTATTTAAATATCAGTATGGAAATAAACAGGCTCAAGCCTCTGTAATTTAGATGAAAACCCTTTTTACATGAAACAAAAATGACCAGAGCAATGCTGTCTTCCTTGAGGTTACAGGCACACAGCTGTCTGTGCTTCTGTTGCAGCTCCCAGCTTTCCCAAGGGTTATGGTTGGATGAGGTCCTTGACACTTATATCTGTCCTAGATGTCTGTTTTAGAATAGATGAATTGGTGCTGCCAGGATTGCTGTGGACAGTGGCAATGCCAGGATCCCTGGGGACAACTGAGCAACTGAGAAAACTTGGGTCAGAATCATCCTCCATCATCTTGGAGGAGCTTTGAAGAAGAGTCACAGTCTGGAACTATTTACAGCAGCAGGAGATACAAAATAGGATGGGAAGAGAAAGACAAGCTGTGGCTTCCGGCTGAACAATAAATAGTTCTGCATTTTCAAAACCAAAGGTGGGAGAAGCAGAAAGGGAACACTCCATCTGGCTTGAAGCAGTTGGGAGAGGTGATGGGAAAGAAGGACTTTCTGTTATTTATCAGACTCTTACTGAAAAATGCAAATGAAGGGTTTCTCCAGCAGTGATAAAAGCCAACAGCTTCTTAAGAATCCATGTGTTACATGTTACGGAGGAGAGACCTGATATTCCCTCAGACCAATAACAGCTTTTGTTTTGAATCAGTTTTATACAAAGTGAGAAAAATGAGAAAATTTTAGCCTAGTCCAAGGAGTTGGCAGATGTGAATGGACTATTAACCTTTTGTTTATTTGTTTGCACAGGTTTGGATTTGCGTACTATGAATTCAGATTCAGCATAGTATCCTCATCATTCTTGGAGAATGACATTAAAGAGTCAGATGACACCCGCAAATGAAGGTGAATATTTTTGGAATTGCTCATGTTTCTTTGTCCTTCATCTGATAGTGAGGAGGGTAATAGTGAATAACCCTAGTTGGGATGGAATTAACTTTGCCTAAATTCAGACACTCAAAATCTAGACATGTGCAGAAGGGACATGTCAGGCAGTGGTAAAAGGTCTCAAATCACACTTCCTCCTGGATTTAGTTCAAGACATAAATATTATCTGCATGTACCCAGACAAAAGAAAAAAAGAGTAGGCTGTTTCCAGACCTTAAAGCAATACTAAAAAGAACTGTAACTTGAGATAAAACTTAACTCTGAAGAAAGCAAACCTTGCCAAGAAATGCAGGTATGATTAACTGCAGTAACAGTGATCTAACGGACAATTATCAGACTCAAATAAGGAAAATTATTAGAAAAGTGCAGTGCTCATACTAACCATTTTAAGGTTTTTATATAGGGTTATCACCAATAGGAGATGTATATAAGAAATTGTAGGCATAGCTGACAGTCCCTCCTACAGTTCAATTTTCCTGACACATTCCTTTGGAAGACTCTGTTTCCAGTTACTTAAAATGTTACCAAAGATTAACCAAAGTTCTGGATTAATTTTTCCCCAGGCTGTGAATTTGTAGGGTTTTCTTACAAGATTTTATGTATGAATGACCCTAGGGACAAGCTCTTTGTCTTCTATTAAAATTATATTTGTGAAGAGATTATTAGTGTTCCTACACTGTCAAGAAAAACCTTCAAGTTTGCTGGCAGAGTGTTTCTCTCCCATAAGAATCCATACAGATTTAAACATCCAGAAAATTACCAAACATGCTTAGTTTGGGAGTAAGGCAATCAAATTTTATCACTGCAATGGCTGAAGTTGTTACCTGTACAATGCACTGGATAGATGGATCTACAGCGTTCTCTGCATCCCACAAAATGAGTGTTGTGGCTTCTCTACAGAAACAGATTGAGAGCCCAAAGCAAGCACTGTGATGCTTTTATGAAAAGTACTCTCTGGCTAGCACTCCAGACTTATTTCAATAGTCTCTCACATTAACTTTTATGAAGCTGGCCCCAATACCTGCATGTCATAGGCTGCAAAACTGCAACAAGTTTGAAATACCATAAACTATTTTGTCAGACTGAGCACCAAAATCAGTGGTGCTGATACCACTTTACCCCTGGATGTCTATGCCTGAACAATAAAGGCCAGATTTCCCTCCAGCTTCAGGTGGCAGATTCATATCCAGCTGTGTCTGGCCTTTATATTAAGATAAGATCTCTGTCTGTGTTTCCTCCATTCCCTGCCCACAGCGTTGCTTTCTGTAGAAGAAAGGGCAGGGTAGGAACCATAGGCTACTCAGTAGTTTGGTGGGAAGATTGGGAAGCAGAATTGGGAACTTCTCTGAATCATTATCTGCCTCATGTCCCTGCATGCACAAATAGACTCTGAAACCTATTTCACTTTGTCTTCTCACCTCCCTTGATTTTGGCTCTACATGCTCAGGCCAGTTGGGGTGTTGCCCAGCTCTGTGATCTGAGAGCAGTAAACTGTCCCACCCACATTGAGATGGTTGGTTGGCAGCCATACTGATCTTTAAACACAACCTAGATTTAGAAAAGGAAAAATACATTCACACAAGAGAAGGTAGCACCGAACATGCCAGAAGTCCAAATACCCAGACAAGTATCCAATGAAACTTACCATTGCTAGATGGTCTCGCAGTTCACTGCTGTTTCTCCCGGAAGTGTGGAGTCTGGGAGAGGGATTGAGACTCTTTCCACACAAGAGCTGAATAATGAAAGTGCTCTGATGAAACTGGGCACCTTGCAGGGGATCTTCAGACATCTGAAACTAAAGTTAGAGATGACTTAAACCTTATGGACACAGAGAACAGGCTTTACAAGTGAAGCAAGCCAAATGAAAAAATATAGGATCACAGAAGCAATTTTGTCAATCAGCACTTACCTTCTAAAGTTAAATATGGAAAAGCATTAATTGTAAGGACTTAAACAGCACGGTTGCCTGTCTCAAACACTGTTAAGGCCACAGAAGGAGTTTGCCATGAGATAAGCAGAGAATGGAGCAAAAGGATGGCTTAGCTCCAGGCCTGGTGGAGGCAAGATCTGGTTAGCTCATCCTGGTTAACACATCTGGACAAAAAATTCCACTGTGGCAAAGTATGTAAAGAAACAATGGCTCATACACATATCACTGGCCAAATAAACACCACCCCAAGTTATGGGGCAGATAGATGACATCTGCCACCACCAGTGACCACCAAAGTCCCCAGAACATGCTTCTGTGGGTACCTGGCACTCAGACTCTAGGTTAAGCCACAGCAAGAACTTGAGATAAGAAACAATAAGGTACTACTGTCCAGGTATTGACCCAGACTTAGGGGAAGGTCACAAAGCTTGTGGAGAAGAATCTATCACTGATAATGGACACAAAGAATTCAGAATTTATGGGCCACAAGGAAAGCCAACTCAGTAACTATGCTAAAATCAGTTCTTATGGATAAAAGGTAATTCTGGGGGAGATTGTGACCAGCGACTCACAACCCATCAACCCAAGCAATGACCCAAAAGAAGAGAAAGACTGAGTGTGTGGACTAATTAGCATTAGAATGAGAAAATTAGCATTAGAAGTGAGGGAATCATTTAACAAGTAGAATAAAAGAACTATGCACCCAATGAGCATTAGTTCCTCTGTTTGCTAAATCATATAAATAGTGAAAAATTTTGAATGACATTGTGTGGCCCAGCACCAAGAAGCCCAGGGCGAAGAACCAATGGGATGCTGCTGGACCCATGGGTGGCAATTTTTTCCCTCCTTCTCCTTCTCCTTCTCCTTCTCCTTCTCCTTCTCCTTCTCCTTCTCCTTCTCCTTCTCCTTCTCCTTCTCCTTCTCCTTCTCCTTCTCCTTCTCCTTCTCCTTCTCCTTCTCCTTCTCTCTCTCTCTCTCCCCTCTCTTTTCTATTTCCCTCTCTCTACCTCACATTTATTGTAAATGAGATCTATACTGTTGATTTCACCATATGGTCTTGTTTGCACCTTAATTTGGGCAGTGGCATCTTTCACTATTCAGATCTTAGCAATGATGTCTGCCTTGTTTGCTCATAGATATTACCAGGACACCCTGTGGGATCAGCACAAAGCAGCAGCAGAGAATTATAATCATTCTGTTAATGTGGTTACCCTCGCACAGCTTTGCAAATACAGTGTAGCATACATGAAAAAAGAATTTACAAATTTCCAAAATTCAGCTGACAATATGTGCAGCTGTACTCACTAATCAGCCATTTGCCAGGAGCTGCTGGTAGCAGGTATTGTTTGTACTAGCCCTAGATAGCCCTAGATACTAGCATGAGTCCACTGAAGTGGAAGTGTAAATAATGAAGAAAAGAAGAGAAAAAAAAAGAGGATTTGACTAACAGCTTCAATGTCAAAATAAAATGGTTAGGAAATTCATTTTTTTCTTCTCCAGAAAAATGAATTTTACAAAATCAAGTAGTTAGCAAACACCATTAAGTTTATCACAGGTTTCAGCTCTTCATTGTGAGGTGCTTCTTGGAAAGTCCAAATTCTATATGCTTTCATCAGAGGGACCATTCACATGCTGAAATCAGACTGTGCCACGCTGCAATAAATTCATCTGGCACCTGTATGTTCCTGAGCCATGAACTGCACTTGAGAGTGACTGAACTTTGGCTGCCTGATAACCTCCACACAATATCAAAAATGAGAAAAGTAGAAATTTTATGGAGCTACTTATAAGCTTATCTCCTCCAGAAAGCCTCACTTTCTAAGTCAGTCAGTGGCAGAAGTCAGTCCAAACTTGACAGTGACACTATTCTTGTAGAACAGTGTGTGCTAATGCACCAAGGAGCAAAGAGAAAGTAATGTCAAACTCCAGTATGTGCTAGCAAAAAGAAATCCAAACAAGAAAAGAAGCTGCTGGTAGTTTTCTTTTCACTTGAAGTTCTATTTATTCTGCTAAATCATTGAGTAACAACTAGAAAATCAGAGTAAGCTCTTGTTCTCTCTCCTCCAAGTCAAAGGGTAATCCTGAACATGCCTCAAAAGCTGACAATTTGAAGAAAAGCCCAGACATCTCACTGAGCACAGTGTTTAAAACCCACAGATCTATCACCGTAGCAAAGTGCTTTGTCCCTTTCTTCCCATTAACTGACACCTGACTGTTGTTTTGAACTCTGGGACTCCACACTTGAGGCCAACATGGAGCTGTGTGTTACTCTTCCATGCCTACTACATCTTCCTTTCTCTCTCACTAGGCTGGTCTAATAAGCTCTTTTCTTTCTTTCCTTCTCTGTGTTGCTAAGCCTTGGCACTTTGCAGTTCTCATCTATTCCAGTCCTTTGACTTCCCTCCCTTGCTGCACTGCTGTTTTTTTGTGCTGAGTGTCAGCCCTAGTTCAACTTCATCTCTCTTCATCTTGAGTTTGTTTCTGGACCTTATCTCTATTTCCTATTTTCTAATCACAATCATATTTTCTTCTCTAACATTTTCTCTACCCAAGCTCTTCTTTTGCAGCCAGTCTTTTCAAATTTGGGATAAAAAAAATAATACTCCTAAAATGCTTTCTCCCATTTCTTTCTTTCACCTAATTGAAATTGAGATAACTGTTCAAAATTTTGAAGACAGCAGCTTCCTACAAGTGTTGCCTGTTAGGTGGGGAAACAACCAATCCATGTGCAGAAAAGAGAGTTTGTTTCTTTAGTATCCAAGTGCCAGATTAGCTAAATTCTCATATAAGAGATCCCCAACCATTTTAGAGGAAATTTTGACTCCTGCTGTTGCATTTGAAAACCAAACAAGCCTGAGAAACTAAAAAGACTTCAATAGAAATGTAGAACAAGCAAATGTAAATGTCTGTAGCAGTCTTCTGTTGTTTCACTCTGCTGAAGTTTTAGGAAGAAGAAAGACATAAATTCAATATAGATCACAAATTGATAAAAAATAAGCAAGCATAAATACACTATAATTAGCTACACATTAGTTAGATAATTAAACATACAAAATTTAAAATATTTTAGTTTTAGCAATGCAGTCCTATCCTTTAAATCTCCCAATTCAAGAGAGGAGAATAATTTTAACTTTCATGGCTATTTTACACCAAAGTAACTTGCACCACTTTATGCTTGCACAGTGCCTCATGCAACAGAATTCTGTTGTGCCTGGACACTAAAATAAGAAATAAAATGACTATGCATCCATAATTCCACAAAGAATAAAAATGGAGAGCAGTAATTTACAGCACTGCATTTATAATCTCCTCCTGTTTCACATCACTACTGAAAGTGAAGAAGGTGAGGTTGAACCTGGAACTCTGATCCTCAAAGAACTGCGCTGCCATTCTTCATTCAAAAGCTTTATCAGAGACAGGAAGGGAGCAATTGAGTAAGACAGTTTTCATCACATGCTGCTTCACCAAACAGGCTTTTGACATAGTCATATTTTGTGTTCCCCAAAATAGCACTTCAGCATGCTTCAGTTTATGAACTTGTTTTTTTTAACTCCTTTGAATTTAATTAGGCTATTCATCAGTTTGGTAAATGCAAAGAACCTTTTAAAAGGGGAACAGTGATTGATTTTTAAAGTGCTATAATCACTTCATCTAGCTATAAAAAATACTTTACAACATATTTCAAAGTATATTAATATTCACATTTTAAAATACTACATCTTCTGTCCTCATTTTAATATATAACCAAGAAGCTACCATAATATCACTAGTTCTTTACCCAGCAAAGCTCCTGTATAAAGCTCCCATTAACATCTATTCTTCATGTGAGCCCTGCTGACACAGGAGGAAATTTTGGGAGCCAAATAAAGTTTTTCCTACACAGAGTCTGGATCTGGGTCTGAATGGACTCGCATGCAAACTAAAGGTGTTTGACTATACCAGCACATCTCCCAGTAGCATAAACTGCCATTATCTGCACCCAAATAACAGTTTGGGAGGGATCTCAAGCATTTATGTGTCTGATTGCACCGAACAATGTTGAAAAACTGCAGAAAGATGCAAGTCCAGAACTGACTAATTTGCCAGCAACCTAAGGAGTCATGTGCAATTAAAGTCTCTTGCTTTGCAGAGTCTTGCACCAAATTGCATCAGAAAAATACTTTATATACTGCAGCATTTGTCACTTAGTCAGTGAGCCCCAGGGAGGGAATTCATCCCTGGCACATGTGCATTCTAAGTGGTTTCAGCCATAGATGGTATCAGAGACATGTCCCTGCTGCAGACACAGAGGTTATTGCCTCAAAGAGAGAGAGTTACTATTCAGATGATCAGTGTGATGGTTTGCAACCTTTACATTCTTGGCAAGGCCCAAAGCCAGCAGCTCAATCATGAGAAGCACTGCCTGTGTGACAAGGCTGACTGACCTCTGGGTGTATTGCCACCACCACAAATCTGACTGCTGAGACCTCTGACCAATACCATGAGTAAAGTTGTGCTGTGTGAAATGCCTGTAACTCTGCCTGGGGCTGGCCAGCTCTGGAGAGAGAAGTAATACTTGCACTCTCTGTGAGGCTGCTCCGCTGCAAACCAGCAAATGCTGCCATGTAATGAAAGGAAAGGCAGTGGAACACCTTCAGTCTCTCATTTCCATACAGCAAATGTTTCACAACACTCCTGCATCCCTTCTCTGTACCAACCTGAGTCGTTTATTTCACTGTCTTTCCCGTCAGCTGTCTGTCCTCCTCATTTATCCCTCTGCACAGGATCAGCTCTTTTCCATCTACCAAAAGTGTCATCCTGCACTTTCCCTAAGTAGTTTTCCCCTCTTTGTCATAAATAGCATTTCTTCTCCATGTGTCCCTTCATATTACTTTGTTGCTGCTCCTTGCCTTGCCTTGCCTTGCCTTGCCTTGCCTTGCCTTGCTTTGGTTTTACCTTACCGTAACTTTGCTTTACCTTCCTTTTCTTCCATCTTGGCTTGAGAACATACAGGCAGACTTGATCCCATTCCAGCCACAGCCCATAGCCCACTGAAATCCTGCATGAGCCATGAGGAGAGTGTAGTGATGCAGCGCACACCAGCAATCTGCCATACCTTTAGCAAACAAGAATATATTCTACTCAGCCCATGGATATTAAAAATTTCAAAATGTGTGTGGGATTGTAATTGCCATTCCTCTCTTTTTACTGTTGGATTAAAGCATGTTAAATTGACCACTATAAAAGTATTTCAATAATGCCATTAACAGCAGAAAGAAAGCCAGTCATGAGTCACACCAGTAAATTTTAGGGAAGACAAACAGACTCATACTGTGTGCACACAGACCTCTTCTATTGATATAATACTCGATAATCCTGAAGTGCCTGACTCAGTGCTGCATGTAGAAAGGGCTTAGGAGCCTTCTAGTGCTCAGGGATGCTCTCACAGCAACTCTGACCATGCATCAGCCCTCAGAAAGGAGCCTGGGAGGAGCAAAGCTCAAGGCAAGTGCCTTTCTTGCATGCAGAGCAGGAGGAGATGGTGGCATCAGCCTGTGCAGGGTGTTTTGCAGAGCATCAGTGGATGATTCTAGCCTTGAGAAATGAAGCAGGCTTACAAAGCTGAGAACTGTAGCCCAAACATTTTTCTTCCAGGAGGAAACAGTGTGCAAATGGGCACGTAACTGCAGCTTTTACTGAGCTTTACACTCCTCTGTAACCCACCTGCAAAAGGACTGCGCTTTTGTTTTGGGAGGGAGCTTCAACTCCTTTCAGTGAAGAGCACTGAAAAGCAAGTGAACTCTCTTCACTGTACTACATTTTATCTGGAAGATTTAAATAATTCATATAATAGCTGCAAAAAATCCCAGAAAGCAAAAGCATTTTAAAATTTGCTTCCATTTGTGTACTTCAGGCTTCAGTGAAACAGCTTAAAAATACAGGGCTATTCAAGCTGAAAGAGGACAATTTTGGGGGTTCTTGCACAAAATACTTTTACTCTCAGAGTAGACAGTTCTGAGTATTCCTTTTCTTCCTCAATTTAGTTGCTACAAATCGCAAACTCTCCTGCCTCCAAGCTGCATCACCTTGAGAGAACGAATGCTGCTTACAGGATTCAGAACACTACACATGCCATCAAAATATTACAATGCATCTCAAGTCTGGAGACAACACCATGGAAATATGCCCCAAGAATGCCAGAGGTAATGAAAGGCTGATGAATAGAACATGAGGTGGAGGAGCCCTGCTCTGTTGATTTCTTCTTTTTTTTTTTTTTTTCTTCCAGGGAAAGCTGATGTATTTTCCTTTTTTCCCTCCCAAGAATAAGTTATTTTCATTTATTGCTGTTCAGTCCCTCTGTTATGCACACTATGTCTGTACTAGTTACAGGATGTGTAGTGCTTAAAATGGATTCTGGTTGCAAAATTAATTCCTGCTTTCATTCAGATTACAGGAAGTTTTAGCTACAATTTTTAAAATAAATGATTAACACAGATACCTTGATTAGTCTGTTAAAATCATTGGATTCTGTTCTTACATAATAAAAAATAATTCTTAGGGGTTGTAATTATTTTTTTAAACTGTAAATTATTTCCATACATTTAATAAATTAGCCATTAATGAGGCTCATATACTTCTAACATAAGAAATATTAGGGAGGATTGCATCGTGTCAGCCCAATTTAGCAATTTCCTTGTACATACATCTTAGATGTCTAACAAAGGTAATTCTTCTCAAGCAAGTGCCAAATTTTCCTGTATAGACAATTTAGGTACATCATTGACTTTTATGATTTCCAGAGGGAGAGAGATGCTGTCTCTCAGAGCTGAATGGCCTGGATCCTGAGTGAGGAAAAGCAGGAAGTGACTCCTATTGTATGAGATCTTATTATATTGAAACATTTTTCTTGCAACTCTAACTAGATAATCACCTCTGTTTAGAAGATATTAAAAAGCATTTTAGCAAGGTCTGGAGTTCTTTATGCTCTTGCACACATTTTCAGTTTTTTGCCTTTAGCTGCTGGAGAGTGATGAGAAGGCACTCTTTCATCAAGCTATATTTTGCAGAGAAGAGCTGCATGTCAAGGACTCATCCCTGACATCCTACATTGTGCTTCATGACATCCATTTATACCAGGCTTCTTGTATTCCATCCCATGACCTGGACTAATGAGCTGTATGGCTGGCGTACCAGGACTTGATGTGTTGCAGCATGGCATTATCTGCCTTGGGAAAGGTGAAATGAAAGCATTGTCTGCAAAAATATAATTAAGGAAAAGGTTTCTTAGCCCTTAATAGCAGAGCATGAACACTACCAAGGCTGCTGCTGTTTTTTGAAAAGAAATAGAACAACTAATGCCAAATGGAAATGGTTTTATTCTTCTTTGGTTTGAGGAAGCATTTTGGACAATACAGAGCCTCAAGAAATATAGAATGAACTGAAGCAACTGAAATCAAGGTTATATAGTTCTCTTGAAAACCTAACTGAGGCTTTGTGTTGGAATAATGTATTATTATATTTTCACATCATCTGCAACCCAGTAAAAGGAGTTATTCTTTGAAAATAAGTATTCAGAGAATTCATATCCTCACAAAGGAATCATGGCATAAGAATCAAAAGCAAAAGGTTTGCTGGATGATCAGAATTTGGAGATAAATTTTTCTTGTACTACCTGCTCATGAAATCAGCCTACACTGCTGCTGAAATCACAGGGGTTTTTTCATAGAAAAAACACACAGTCATGTAATTCGTGGTTATATACACAAAAATGCAGCACTAGTCATATGTTCTTATGACTAATGGGATTGTTGTTATTGTCTGTAAGGCAGCAGCACATAGGAGCAGCCCTAATATGGATTTGGCATCCATTACATTTAGCATCCTGGAATCAGGTGTTATACAAACACAAAGGATGGCACATGCTTGGGAGAGCTTACATCCTAACTTGACACAACTAATCAATGAACCTCATTGGTAACAAATAGGGGGGAACATGGAGAGAAAGAATAAAATGCCATAAGAACCACAATAAGAACATATAAGAATTATATTACAGAAGTGAGCAGAAACGCTCATTACTTTTCTTTCTCAAGGACCTCTGAGAAAGATGAAGCTAGATGTCTGTCAAGGCTCACTGCATGGGAGGATGTGAGAGATGGGCAACCCCAAAACCAAGGTCCTGGCAGGGATGCTGCACTTCCCATGAGAGATCAATGTTGACAAAACCCTAAGAAGATGGTTTAGCAAAGGAGAAATACAAGGAGAAAAATAAAGCAAAATGTCCCAAAAGAGAAAATGTTTGCAGAATCAGAACCTTGGTTTTCATTCTTTACAGAGTCCTTTATACTGAGTTCAGTGAAATTTAAAAGCCATCCTTTCCCTTTAATCATGGGATGAAGCTATATAGAGATGATGAAGCTAGTTGTGCAAGTGAGGTGAACACTATCTGCCCGCATTGGCCCATCAGGGCAAGAATCTGTAAACTCCATTTTCATGGTTTGACATAGCAAAAAGTGTGGCTGTACCTTCATCAAGCTGTAAAGCCCCTGTACTAACAGCTATGTCAGTGTGAGTGTGTGCTGTTGTAAATGAGAATTAGACTGTGAGCATCTACATTCTCCTGCAGTACTTTCCTCAAAGGAGTGAAGCAAACACACACCTTTGCCAGGATGGCTTTAGGCCCCACATTTCAAGACTAGCTCACTCATTGCTGCTTGTTATGGTCAGAAATAGCTCCACACATAAGTGGAGTTAACCTGCTCTAATTAGGGTAACATCATCAGTGAAGAGGGCATTGATAGCATCTTAACAGGTTCTTCACGTTGGTTCTGTTTATCACCTCTCCTTCACGTTTTAAGTGTTCAATTCTGGCTTTATGAAGGCATTGAAATAGAAGAACCATGCAAACCACGATGTCCCACTGCCTGATGTCCTAAATATTGATGACAGCACAACTGAAAGAAAGGCAGCAGTTCTAATTTTGTCCTGTCTTTATCCTACATCTGTTGGACATCCTGTAATTGTCAAAGCAGTCCAATGACAGATTCCAGTAAAGTGAAATTCCTTTTTCAACTGTTACAAAATAACAATCATCAGGCTTTGGAGAAAATAGGTGAAAATTGTGACATGAATATCGCACACTCAATCACATGCTCCAAAACAGTCACTGACATAAAAAAATTGATTACTAAAGGTGCCACTGACATGCACAAGTGATGCCTGTTGTCCAATACAGCAAATGTTGAATAAATTGACTTTGCTGCAAATATATAATTATTTCTGTTAATGACAGTCATTAAAGACATTCCAGGCTCTGAGTTTTTACATCTGTTGAATTTTCATTTTTTTATAATATATGGGAATTTAATGAATAATATTGAATTCTCACTAAACCTTTTCACAGATGAGGTCTTTTACATGGGGAAGAGATGCAAATTTAGAAATAAGTTTTCAAGTTTTCCATGATACACTGTTGTAATTGCTGTATACTTATTTGGTAAGCAGAAGCTGAGCAAATTCACACCTGGGGTAGTGGAATCTGTATTTAAACTTTAAGCAAAGGTTCAGTTCACACTTTGATGGTGTAGAAGTCCTCAGAGTGGACCAAGAATGAGGCTGTGCCCAGATGAAAGAATTCAATTGTACCCCTCAGCTCAGGGCTCTGTCCTTGCCCTAGTGGCATTCCATCATCTGCCCACATTCCCCAGATGAGCTCTGCCCATTGCAGGGAAGCTCCCTTTCTTCCTACTGCACAAATCATGTAGCTTCATGCTTTGAACCATCTGTCATTTAGAAAAATTTCCAAGTGAAATGGGCATTTAATTGCCTCACAGACAATGTCACTGACCAGTTGTTGGTGTTAAGTCTATTTTTAGCAGTGCCACATTGGTTCTGCTAGTTTCTGATATATATGTCTTTTCACACCAGCCTGTAGAGGTGAGCTGCAGGTCCTGCAGGTATTTCCATTACAATATACTGGATTTATCCAGAGGAAACAGTGAGAACAAAGAGCAACATTTATCTTTCACCTTGGCATGTGCACACATATTTCATGCTAGATCCTGCATAAAAATCTTCAGGGGGCTATCAGGAATGGATTGAAGGAAACTGACTGAAAAGATTCCTTCCACAGTTTTCACAGGAAGTCACAGACTATGTGTAAGATATTTTTAAAAGCCTTTTTACTACTTCCATTCTTTTTCTGGTGGTTCACTTTTCAGCTGACAAAGTGATTTATTAACTGTCCTTAAAAAGTTCTATTTCATTGAACAAATGATAAATATCAAAACCTGAAGTTTGACCCAACATCAATATCAAACATTTGCAGACTTAGTTTACTTTTCAAAGAATAAGCAAAATGAGAAGGAATGAATACTCAATAGAAGAACAAATTAGAAAAGAATTATTGTTAGCCACAGTGACTGGAAGACTCAACTCGCTGTGTTGATTCCACTAGAGGCAGATGATAATCACATTTGAAAATTGTGAATTTCCACACCTCCCCCAGATAAAGGGCATCCCTGAAGAAGGAAATGTAGTTTTCATTAGCAAAATAAAGCAAAACCACTAATCTATGTCCTAGTGCTTTGCCTTCTCCTACCCACCATCCATCTTGGGAATGCTGTGTGACAATTGGTGTTGTCACTTCTGTTCAATTCACAGAGAAGTGTGACTTGGTGTTCCTGCAAGTAGCTACAACACAGAAGATGGTGTCATTCCCAAATACACACATGCACACACACACACACACACACACACACACATTTAGTACAAAGGCAAACACTGGGAAGCAGTGAAAATTCATTCATTCATAGAAAAAGTGATTTCCTACTGTTCATGAATGCCATTAGTTTAATTTAGGCCATTTATAACTCCTTCACTGTATTTTGTTTAAGCTCCACCCTTCCTAAAATGATCTTCTTTTCATTTCAACTACTGTTTAAATACAGAAATACATGTAAATATGAAAATATTTGCAATTTTGCTTCTACTCATTTAACATCTTGCTGATCCTTGTTGAACTGGCTATCAGAGCAGTTAGGGATGGAAAGGATCAAATTACCAATACCCAGCTGCAGTGACACCGGGCAATTCACTACACCTACCTGTGTCAGTCAGTTCAAGCCAATGGCCCTGCAAGAAAAATGGAAAATCCACATGATCAAGTGAGACTTCTTGCAACAGCACCATTTTATTGACATCAATTTTCCTTCACTTCTCAGAAGGTGGTGGAGGGCTGAAGAGGCCCAAAACCCTCCAGAACAGATTCAGAAGTTCTGTGGCCTGTAGTTTCTTAAATTGCATTTCAGCACCAGCTGCAGAGGAACAAATGGTGCATGAGTTTCATCTGTGGGACTGTACATATAGTTTTCCCTAAGCAAATCCTAGACACTACCAGCAGATGATTTACCAGCATAAGCCAGAATACCTTTAGGCTCTTAGAAACACAGCTACTCTGAACATTTCCTGGTGTCCATATGGCACAGCAGCATGCAACAGAAACAAACTCAGTTTTCAGAAAGAATCTGGAAAACTGTTCAAGGAAAAAGATCTTTTAAGTAGAAGCAGAGGGTCAGGAGTGGAGATCCTATAGTGAAAGAGGCAAGAAGCTGGAGATAGTCAGGGCAGATTCCTCCACTGAAATGCACACTTCTTCAGTGGAAAGATGACCAGAGGAAAGGCAGGTTTGAAACAAAATTAAGTACTAAAGGTTTTCTGGATTTATCTCTGAGCTCAACTTCTAAACCATTGCACAAAAGTACACATTTCAGTAATTTAAAAATTAAAATTTGATTCTACTTCTTGAGCTTTTCAGAAAGATGAACTAGAGGAAAATTTTTGCAGCTCAAGGAATACTGAAGATGTTCATTTTTAGTTACTCTTGTATAGGTACCTACTATGTCAGAGCTGGCTGAGACAGAAAACCCCCTGCACAAAAGCAAGGAGAAAATAAGGAAGAGGAGAATGGCATTCTTCAGCGAGACAAAAATAGAGCATAGACAGAAAAAAAATTGTGTTTCTGACCTATCTTTTCTTTTGTAAGATACCAGATTGGTAAACAGTAAGTGTAGCTTGTCTCCCTGGCACTAGCTGAAGGCCAAAGATAGCACATCGACCTTCTCCAGGGTCTGCTGGGACTGAGGTAACCTTCAGGGTCAGGCTTGTCAGCTTTTCTGATATCACAGGAGATTGTCTCCATGGCTAAAACACAGACTGCTGTCATATATCTTTCTGCTGCTTATCCAAGTGACCATGAAGAAAAAAATCAATTTAGTTTCTCTGAAGTAGAACTGCACACAATTCATGTGAATCGAAAAATGTGTGGCTAAAGAGTGTTAGGATTTGTCATGAGAATAAATATATTTAATTATGTAGTCTAGTTCTCCACCAGTTTTTAGATTCCTACATAATAATAATAAGAAACTCAATTTACGTGAATGGCTACAGTGTCAGGTCAACAGAGCCTGTGACAGGTGCTTCTAGGGAGGGAAGAACAGAAAGAATCAAGACAACCATGCTATACAGACTGGAAAATTTCGAAGGCAAATCCTCTACTTTAGAGGAGTGTACTCAATGAGCTCAGAACACAGAAGTCACAGGGAAGAGAACCCTGTTACTGAGCAATTTCATGTGTCATCCAGGTCCAGCTTAGTCACAACCAACTCACAGCAGTGTTTCAACTCTCAGCATCCTCAGCTGGATACCTTCTCCACAATATTAATCACCTGGGTTAGTTTATTCCTTAGGCTTTGCCAGAGAAGTGCTGACTGTCCTGTTCCTGGAAGTTTTTGAGGCCAGGCTGGATGAGGCTTTGAGCACCAGAACTACGGGAAGGGGTCCCTGCCTTTGGCGGTGAGGTTGGACTCAAAGATCTTTAAAAGTTCTTTCCAACCCAAACCACTCTGTCAGATTCTGCAATTCTATAACTTCTGCTTTAACCTCCTCGAACAAAGTCAGAATACAATTATAATACTGCAGCTTCAAATTTGAATGGTAGAGGCAACTCTATCATTTTGGTTTCTTTTGCTTTTATTTGGTTTCAGAGATCAGATCTTTTCAAGATGATAAGTTTTCATTCTGAGAGTTTCTGATAGGGACTTATCCTTTAGAACTGAAAAAATCATCACAAATGCAAAATCCTGTGGAGCTGCACTCCCCACTGATAACTTGGGAGAAAGAATATGTATTCTTCTAAAAGAAAAACATCCTTTTAAGATTATATGATTGCAGGAAAGATTTTTAAATGTGCAAAAATCACACTATTAAGGATCTATTTTCTGTAGAGATATGGTGGAAATCATGTGTCTGACTAGCCTTTGTATCTTATGAAATTTTCCTCTTCAAAGAATATGCAGTTATTCAATTTGCCAGGATAAATGAATAATTTTCATGATCTACTCAGGCAAACATATTGTACTGAAACATGAAATGGTTGTAAATTATATATATGGATATTTTATTTTTTAAGTCTGGACATAGTCCTTTCATGTAGTTGCTGCTGATTATTAAAGAAGAGAAACATGTTCCTTACATATCATATAGGTGTTCATGAAGTGATGATAAATATGTTCTGAAATATCTATCATAAATGGCTGGGTTTGAGTTTCAATTTTTCTTCTTTTCTGAAGAAGCAGTGTACAATTATTTTCTGTGTTTTTCCTGATGGTAAAATACATTCATTTTATCACATAGCTCAAATAATCTTGCTTTGTTAACTACATACATTTACAAATATTTTACTCTATTCTGACATAACTGCTTATTATAAAACTATAATTTTATAAATTATCTTGAGAACCATCCCCAGCAACATAAACTTGTTTTTCTTCAAACCATTTTGAAGTGATATGTTTTTGACACACTGGAACTTTTTTGAGCCTTGCATCTAAATTTTAATTCACCTACTTCCTCAGGGAGCTAAACACATTTCCCTGTAAGTAGTGCACTTTACAGGTCTCAAATGTTCTTTCAAAACTACCTCTGCCAAAATCTTTGATATCAAACATGGCATGTATTCAGCTTTTTTATTCTTTTTGGTTCTGAGCCTCACTTTAAAAAGAAGAGTGAGGCAGTCAATATTTATTCTCTGTTTGATTTTTGCCTTGACCTGTCCTTGAATCTTAAAATGCTGTAATTTGTTTCTGGAGAAGTTGTAATAGCTTCACGATGATATGTAGCAGTTGAGTAGTTAATTCAGTTTTTTTTTTTAATATAATATAAAAACACCCTAACTTTCCACTTTCACAATGACTAGAAATGGAATTTCTTTACCCTGGCTCCAAATATTTTCAAGAAATCTGTTTCCAGAACTCAGAAACAATTTTTTTTTTTTTTGCATATTCAATGGCCATCTTCATCACCTTCCTTTCAGCTTTCAGTGTCACCCTGCCCTTAGAGATATCAGCATCACCCTTGATCAAGGTGATGCTCCTCCTCGACTGAGGAAAAAAGAGGGAGCATCAAAGTGCAGGGGAGAGATTCAATATTGCCTTTGCACGAAGGAGCAACACGCCACAGTAATGGTTTACAATAGCTGTACTTCTGTGCTGCAGTAATGTGCTATGCTACTGTAAGATGCTGGACTACCATAGCAGCTCTGCTATCCTCACTTCCAGAGGAAGAGTCATAAAATGAAATTGCTAAAAATAACTCTTCAGATGAGAAGCTGTTCCTATTCAGCTTATAAAAAGGAAGCTGAGATAAGATCTTGCGTAGCTACTCACACATGTAGGGGAAAAAAAGATCTTACAAGTGTGTAGTTCTGGCTTTTAGGAAAGAAAGTAAAACTGGAAGTCTATTCACTATTATATAACATGAGACAACCAGATTCAATGAGCAGAAGTCAGGGAAATTCACCTTGACATATGATGCAGTTTTCTAACAGGGAAGATGATAAATTAACACTGATTTTGGAGGGTGGTGCAGTCACTATAATTGGAAGGTGACGTTAGTTGCTGCCCTAAAGATAGGATTTGATCCAGCTTCTGAGGGTGTGAAGATAGCACAGGCAGGTACCAAAGTAAGCCTAAGAGGCTGTGGTCCTTCTTACCTTGGATCTTGTGGCTTTAAATACCACTCTGCCATCCACTTTCAGCCACATATTCCTAGGACAAGGAAGGTAGAATTGTCTTGCCTGTGCAGTGCCACAGAAGTGGCAGGTCTGCAATAAATGGCTGTAATCTGTTCCCTAGACTCCTCATTTCAGTAAGACCAACAACAGACCAAATTTTGTTTTCTCTATTTTTCTCCCTTATTCTAAGACATCAGACTTTGACTGGAGCAGGACAACAGATGAACTGGTATTCTGAAATGCACCTGTCAACAGATGGATGATTGACATTTACTTAAAGTCAAACTGAACATCAGATTTGGGATTATAAAGAAATGTTTCTGGGAAGAAAAATATATTCATCCTGAAAAGACTCATGGCACTTTTTGCAATTTAAGTAAAAGAGGTCCTTTCAGATGTAGTAGATTCCCTTCACTGTAGACTGATGCCTCAATCTTGTCTGTTCCCACTCTGTGGTACCAAAGGGTTTAGTTGCTTGAAGATTGAAATATTTAAGTCTAATTAAAGTCATTGTGTTCAGAACGGAATGTGTGGGTGACATTTACAAGCCTTTAATACATGAGAAGTCAGTTTAAGTAATTTAACAGTCATCTCTGGCCTCTGAAGATGACATACTCCATGAAATGGTGGAATCAGTACTTCTCTTAATTGATCTCCCTCATAAATACAGCATCAAATCCAGCCATCTGGTGTCATTTGTTGCCCTAAATGTTTTTGCTTACTGAGAGCCTTTTGGGCCCTTCTTAATCCCATCTCCTTTCAGTTTCTGCTACAACGTGTGCACTCCGCCAGCCTGGATGGGCAGCCTGTCTCTGCTCTGCTTCCTCATGGGAGAATCTGTGGGTCTCTCAGCCAGGAGCAGGGAACTGGTGCACTAAGCCATGTGTGACTTCTACATCTGGATATAGCATACAAGATTCCAGAATCATCCCAAAACTGGGGTCTCCACCAGAAGCCAAAAGGTTTAGACTCTCAGCTATGACCAGGAAAAGGGTGTCACATCTTATGGGTCTTGCTAAGTCTGTGATACTAAATTGGGAGGAGCTGCTGACTCCTTTGAAGGCAGAGAGGCTCTGCAGAGAGACCTTGAAATAGTCGAGGGCTGGGCAATCACCAACCACCTGGAATGGGACAACCCTGGAGGTACAGACTGGGAATGAGATGCTGGAAAGCAATGCTGTGGAAAGTGACCTGGGGGTCCTGGTCAATGGCAAGCTGGATGTGAGCCAGCAGTGCCCTGGCAGCAGGAGGGCCAAGCGTGTCCTGGGGGCATCAGGCACAGCAGCACCAGTGGGATTGTCCTGCTCTGCTCTGCACTGGGGCAGCCTCACCTTGAATATTGTGTGCAGTTTTGGGTGCCACAATGGAAGAAAGATAATAAACTATTAGAGAGTGTCCAGAGGAAGGCAACAAATTTGGTGAAGGCTTTGAAAGAAAACCTTATGAGGAGTGGCTGAGGTCAAGTTTGTTCAGCCTGTGGAAGCAGAGACTGAGGAGAGACCTCACTGCAGTCTGCAACTTCCTTGAGAGGAGAAGAGGAACAGACAGGGATCTCTTTGCTGTAGTCACAGGACCAAAAGGACTGACAGGAAGCTGTGGCAGGGGAGGTTTAGGTTGGATGTTAGAAGAAGATTTTTCACCCAGAGAGTGATTGGGCATTGGAACAGGCTCCTCAAGCCTGAATTCCTTACAGACTTCAAGAAGCATTTGGACAATGCTCTCAGGTACATGGTGCGGATCTTGGGACTGCCCTGTGCAGGGCCAGGAGTTGGACTCAATGATTCTTGTGGGTCCCTTTTAACTCAGCATATTCTATGATTCTACAAAAAACAGTAAGAGCCCAGTAGCTAAGAGGCTCTGAGTGCCTGTCCCCATGGTTCCAAGAAAAGGAGCTTCCAGAAGCTATAAATACATTCATAAATGTATTTAGCAAGCAAAGATAAATGAAGAAGATACAAGCAATCACAGGAACAATCCTTCTTACTCAGGGAAGAGGTATCCAGCATGTCTGTATCAGAAAACTTAACAATTGGTAATGAGAATTGCTTTACCACTTCTCCCCAGAACGAGTACAGTCATCCAACACTGCAGATTCACCTCTACCAGGACCTCTTTTATCTGGATGATCCACACCCCTACCTTGGGGCATTGCTGTCCGTCCTTTTTCCCAGAAGACCAAAATCCCACTCCTTGTTTTCAGTCATGCCTTCAAAACTTGATCCAAAAGAAACCCTCTTGGAATAGATTTTTCAGGCAGGGTAAAAAACAAAACAAAACAAAACAAAACAAAAAACATCTTGAGATTAAAATAAAGCCCCTCATATACAATCCCATTAGTCACAGCATCCCAGAACTCCACTCCCTGCCCAAGACTCCTTTGAGATAGAGTGGGTAGAACACTGAATAAAATACTGCCATGTCACAGACACTTATAATTCTTTGAGCATTAGCTTTAAAAAGCCAGGGAGTCTGGTAGATAGTGTTTTATATTTACTTTGTGCTGTACAAATAGGTCAAAGAAAGTACAGGGAGTGGACAGTCAGCTTGGTTCCTTGGTTCCTTGGAAGTCAATGAATCATTTCACTGTATCCTGAAAGCATATATACATATACATATGAACACATATACCATCTGATGTGACACAGAGTGGTTTTACCACTCTAGGAGTTTTAAAGTGCTTATTATAATAAGTTCTGTGGAAGGAGAGTCTGTGCAAGCAAAACACTAACTGAGGTAGCTAACTTACCCTACAGTGACTGCTGTTCTTCCCTTTGCGGTGTTGTACTATCTGCAGGTTTATTGGGTGGCTTTCTTCAAGCCTTTCCAACTATCAGGAATAAAAGCACATATCTACCATAATACGAGGCATTCCTAAAACAACATTTTCCACAGCAACTCAGTGGTGAACAAGATCAAGCAGAGAACCAGAGCTGTTTTTAGGAGAAAAATACGACTATCATTTTAAGATTGTAGGTTAGGAGGGTCATTACTCTCTTCCTTCTTCTGCTGTCAAAAATAAAATCCAGTTTGTCATAAAAGTCTCCTGTGTGTGGGTTTGCATGAATGGGCTCTACAGGGACACATGGACGTGGAAACAGCCACTCGAAGGCAGGCGATGGAACTGAAAGGGAGCATGTGATGGTCTCCCAAGAGCTGAGGAAATCTCAATCCTCCTCCAAGCCCATGAGAATGAATAAACTCATAACACCACAAGTCAGAGGAATTTGAGAGTGGTTGCCCATGGGCACCATCCTCAGCAGTGTGTGAGGTGTCTCAAAGGACGAGGCTGCCTCCCTGCAAAGGCTGTGATCAAGCACACACCTGCCCCATGGGGCTGGGAGCCTCAGAGAGCACCAAGCCAGGCTGACCCCAGAGCCCTCAGAGTGAGCATCAATGGATAATTGTAGTAGTCTGCCTCTATTAAGAGTAATGGCTTCAGTTATACTGAATATCAGATACTAGCAGGGGTCTGCGTCTCCCCTGATTGAGTAGCAGGGGAAAGGGAATGTTCAAAACTTCCAGCCTATTTTATACTAAAAACCACCCTTTTTCCCCCCACAAAATTACTCTTTTTTTTTTTTTTTTTTTTTCTCAGCCTTTCACTTTTAAGGCTGTCTGGACTATTATTTGCAGTTTTCAGTAATTTAAAATTATTGTTCTTTTTTTATTTACTTCCCTGGAAAAACTGTACATGCTGGGGAAAAAAGGCATCTTGTCAAAGCATTAAATGTTCTTGTTTTGTTTTTCAGGGATAAATAAAAAAATACCACTTCAATTTAAACAGAGAGCATATCTGAAAAGAACCAACACCTGTCAGTTAGTGTTGGAAATAACTGAGAGGCCTCCTTGAGCTTGCTATGATAGGAACAAATTGATACAGCTGTGCAACTGCCCACATGTTCTGGGTAGAAGAGGGCAGCAGATGGACTGTGAAAGCTGCTGCTTTCTGCAAGATTCACAGGCACTTTCTGCCTGGAAATAAGCTCAGGTTGGTCTATTAGGAAATGAATAAATAGTGAGATCACTTCAGAGGCTTTTTGTAAAATTGAGTCTTCAGCAATCCTAAATATAAATCCACATTCCTTGGTACCAATCTTGTCGTGCTCTATCTATGGTTAGAGTTTGTCTGTATATGGGAATTTAGCTACAAGATAAAATAGTCCTTTATATAAATATCTTATGAGTCAGTCCCAGCTGTAACTCTGAAGTGGTGAAGTCGTTAAGTAAATGCTGTTAAGAGAAATGTAAAATGAGCTATGATTTCTTCACAAGAAAATGCTTTTATGGCATTTAATAAAAGAGATTTCGAAAAAGCAGCATTGAACCCTATGTCAGGCTGTACAAATGACTATTTGAAAAGTAACAGGGTTAAAATAAGATAAGAATCAACTTGTCTGGCATAGCTCCCCTGATAGGTTTACATCAGTCACACTGGGGCATCCTACAATGCTTCACTAGATCAAATCTTACAATATTTTCATTATAAGAGAAATGGATCTTCTATGAATATGAGAAATGATGTACCCTGTGCATAATGTGTTTCTGTCTGTAGATAAATCTTTTTATTATTAGCTCATCAAACCTAGTCTGTTATTCTATTATTAAAACTGGTTAAATTATTAATAAAATTTTTAATCAGTTGAATTAATACTTATAATGGTGGCTTGTGGTAACTTTGATTTCTCCTTCTTCTCACTATGAATATTTAAAAAACTATAATTAAAAGACAAACCATATTTCTAAGTTTCTTTTTTCATCTGTGATATTTCCTATATGCATATAAGTTATGCATTTTTTAATTTTTGTCACAAAACAGTTAATTCCTTTGTAGCTGCATCAAAACTGGACTGCCTGGGGAGCAAGCCAATTTCATCAGCAATTAAAAAGGTCATTCTTTTAGGTTTTAAAATATACTGAGTAACATTTTTTACAGGCCATATGTTAAAATAGAACCATGTTCTGATAAGTGATCATCATGTACACTGGCTTCATGCGCCTCTAATTTTTATTGTTCTTTAATGGTTTTATTCCACATGCATTGCTTTATAACCAAAGTGTGCTTGCCAGCTACGCCATGTTTCTTAGGTAGATACAGACAACTTGGGAAACAGCCTCCATCAGCAACAACTTTTGTTTCAGTTTCATTGCCTTCTTTAGATGTTCCTGGATGCCGCTGAATTGTCTTCTAAACTGCCAGTAGCTTAAAACCAGTAAAAGAGCCTTGTTCCTTCGTGGTCCCAGCTGGCCTGCATGGCTAACACCACCAGAGAGCTTACAAGCACTCTCTGTTGACCTGATGGCTTTATGTAAGGCCCATTACATGATGAGGAGGGTGGCCTCACAAACAGGGACATGGACAAGGCAGAGGTGTGTAACACTTGTTTGCCTCTGTCTTCAACACAGATGATGGAACAAGGGTGTCTCCAGCTCTGAGCTGAAGGACCATGACTGCAGGAATGAAGTTGTGAGAGATCTGCTGCTCCAGCGAGATCCCTACAAATTGATGGGGCTTGACAGGATACATCCAAGAATCCTCAAAGAGCAGCTGATGTCAGCACAAAATCTTGATGATTTTTGAGCTGTCTTGGGAATCTGGAGATGTCCCAGCTGACTGGAAGTTGGTGAACATTGTCCTGATTTTCATCAAGGGCAAGAAGAACTCTGGAAATTACATGCCTGTCAGCCTCATTTCAGTGCCTGGTAAAGTTATGGAGAAGATTGTTCTGGGAGATCTCACTGCAGTTTACAACTTCCTCAAGAAGGGAAGAGGAGGGAAAGGTACTGATCTCTTCTCTGTGATGACCAGTGACAGGAGACTGAGAAAACAGCCTGAACTTGTGTCAGGGAAAGTTTAAGTTGGGTATTAGAAAAAGTTCTTTATCCAGATGGTGGTTTGGCACTGGAACAGGCTCCCCAGGGAAGTGGTTACAGCACCAGCCTGACGGAGTTCAGGAAGCCTTTGGACAATACCCTTGGGCATATGGTGTGACTCTTGGGGATAGTGCTGTGCAGGGCCAGAACCTGGACTTGATGATCCTTCATTCCTTTCAACTCAGCTTTTTCTGTGATTCTGTGACCTGTCTTGGTTTTGGTGGTTAAAGCACAAGAGTAACTAAATTAGCACTGAGAACAGATCTGTGGCCAATGGTGCTCCTGGTGTTGCTCTGCTGGAAGCAGATCAAGTTCACACTTGCAAGTCAGAAGGCACTGTGTGTCCATTTTCCAGGATACAAAATGAGGAACAGAAAAATTATAAAACACTGTTCTCTTCTTGAGAAATGAAAACTGAACAGAAAGTTAGGCAGAAAAGAGAAATGGCTGCAAAACCCAAGACTCCAGACCAGATGGGAAGGCAACAGAAACAACAAAGAAAAGGTGAGAGTATAAGCAAAGCCCATGAAGTCTGGCCTCTATCCCAGGAGGATAAATGGGAATCTGAGTGTTGTGTGAGGGTCAGCACTGTGAGTTACTCAGACTGACCTGCTCATTGCACCTGTGCATGCAAATGACATCATCTGTCTCAGGAGAGAGGTGAACTTGAGTGGTGTAGTCTGCTTGGGCTGGCTGGCCACCATCAGGTAGCAAGGAACAGAGAAACGCTGTGAAGGGTGGGAATTAGGAAATGTGGCTATCTGAATCGTGGTTTGTACCACTGCAGGGCTGTTTTCCAAAACCTTTACATTTTTATGGCTATGACAGAAAACCCTTTACATGGAATAGATAATAACACTAGGAAATCATGCCAAAATAGTATTCAGCTTTTTTATGAGGTTAGATCTGGAGACAAGCACTGCTGCCACAAATGGCACTGTCCAGCTTTTTGTAGAGCACTGCCTATGTTCTTTGAAACACCACTTCCAGAAAATGCAGCCTGTGCTACCAGAACTGTTCAGTTGGAGAGAGATTATCTCCCATTTTTTTCTTTGCATATGAAGTGAGTGTCAGTGGTCGGAGTCATGCCCTAGTTTAAAGAAAGACAAATGAGAATTCAATAGTCATGTTTCCTCTAGGATGAAAACCTAGAGCTTCTAAATATGGTTGCTTAAATTTAAATCATCTGAGCTTTAAATTGCCGAGCTTAGCAGGATGATAGTAGGAAAATATTATTCACTAAAATCAGTTAATCTGTAAATGTTTTCTGAGTGTTCAGAAAATGTGTAGGTCCATGTAGCAGCTGGTGAGTAGTACTATTTCTCTCATTTGAATCCCTGCAGATGCTAGGGTAAGGAATGTTTATCTAAGAAGCTGCTCCCTGTCTCAGAAGCGGATGGTCAGACTTTGTGAGGCCCTGAGAAAGAAGCAAGAACAGACAGTAACACACTGGAGACATCACTTTGTTAGGAGGGGCTTTCCTTTTCTGCCTACCTAAAACATATAAGGGAACTCACAGAATAACTGCCAAGCTGCCATGGAGAATTAAATACTTGATCTGGTGTGCTAGGTTCTGAATAATGTAGGTTTGGGAATAAAATGCTTAGTGAATTCTTGGGATTAAAAAAATTAAACACCTCTAAAAATTAACTTAGATTTTGTAGAGAACAAGGTAATTGAAGCAGATCTCTGTATGGGATCCAAACAATTGTCATGTTGAGCAAAACCATGGCTGAGGTTGAGCTATTGAGTACAGGGTTGTGAGGTGAGAGTCCAGATGGGAATGCTGTTTGCCCAAGTGCATTTTTGGTCATGTGTTTTTCCAATAGTGCCTCATTCAGTCATTCAGCTTGAAGTTAAGGAAGAGAAGAAAGAATAAACAGGTGGGTGCATAAAGGGGCTCTGAAATTTTGTCCTACTTGCAGGCATCCTGAGACGAATCTTTGCAAGCTGCTTGCATCTGTGTACGGGGAAGAAATGGTCTCACAGCAGCAGACAATGGAGAAGTAATAAAAAAATTAAATTAGATAAAATTAGTTTAAATAATGAGAAAGAATATAGAGGAAATGATCTCAGAGGCAGGTGCCCTTTGAGAAAGTAGCTTTATTAGATTTTGATTTAATTTATTAAAGCTAGGCTGGTGGTGTCCTTTTTTAATGCTCTGTGGAACGTTATCTTTTACTCCTGTTGATGGACAACGACAAAAAGCAGTGCATTTAGAATTGAGTGTGGCTGGAGGGAGGAACTAAAAGTTTTGTTCTGTTTTTCATCTTCTCTCCATATTTTAGCCCTATTTGTCAGTTGATGCCTGATAAACAGGCTTACCTCAGAAAAGAAATGAAGTCTTACAATTTTATGATACCTTACGGCAGCTAACTTGGAAATAACACAATGACACTTAGATTTGCTGCCTAAATAGTAGGAAAAAAAATATAATTTTAGTAGTTATTTTAGCTGAAGTTTTCAGGTCTATCATGTTTTCAGTTGTCTAATACATTTTAGCTTCCTGTCTCTTTCAAATGAAATCCAAAGAGATATTACAGGTTCTTTCTATGCTTAGATCAAGAATGACCTAAACATTTTTTTTAATCAAACCATATTTCTTCTTCTTGCTTCCTTACAGAGCATGTTTTAAGAAGGAAGAAATGGGGCCCTCATTCCTAAACCAAACTCCTTCCATTTTCAAATGGCAATATGCCTATCCCAGATCTGGGCACACTGCAGCAGGACTCTGCCTGGTTTTTTGTCCTTGGTCTCTCATCAGTGCTAATGCAATTTTATTTCTTTTTAATTAAGGGTTTATGAAGATGCTTGCAAATGAAGCAAACTCAAATTTTCCCATATACATAGTGTTCTCTACATTGTTCTATGACCCCATGACAATTTGTGAATGGTGTAAAGAGAGATGAGTATAAACCAGAGTAGGAAACTATTGAATCAACCAGTGCTGACTATGCACTTTTCTTTGTGTCATTTCAATACATTCCAGGGATAGTAAGATCCTAGATGTCTAGATATCTAGGCAAGTCCGTTACTTCCTATGGTCTTTTTCTCAGAAGATGCTTCCCCAGCCTCCACCCCTGCTGATTGGAAAGTCTGGAAAATGTTCTTTCCTGTCCAGATTCAGGCAGTCCTGAGATGGGATTCAGAATGCACAAGGATTACATATATATACATATATATATATATAAATGGGACTCTAGGTTATTTATTAAAAGGCACAACTGTTTTCTGCTTTGCCTGGTTTTCCACAGCAGTATTTTCATCCTTGCCATCTGTCATTTAAATTGGATTCTTTCTAGAACTCCATTGAAGCCTAATATGTGTTGAAGGTGGGATTAATAAATATAATCAGTAATCTATTCACTCTTAAATGACTTATACTAGCCTTATCTTGCCACCATTCAATGCGAAAATGAGCCTTTGTGGAAGAACTAAGAGCAGAATTTTTGCAGCTGCTGCAACATCCGAACATATATTATTATTGGTTAAGCTGATTTCTGTGTTTCTTGATTTTGCTGGTCTAGATGTGACTTCAGATGCATAAATGGGGTTAAGCAAATGGCTTTAATTCTGTTTTTTAATGCTTTGTTGCTTTATCTTTTAAATGAAAGTCAATGAACCACTGCCACTGAGCAGTATATTATTTTCCCTTAAAAGATAGTAGCAGAATGGCTCAGATGGCTCTGCAGAGGATGATAAGACCATTATTCTTAGCCATCTTCTTCTCTTAAATTGTATCCCTAATAAGGAATAACAACTCCAGTGATTTGACAGTGATTCCAGATTATTAAGGATGCATATGGGAAACAAACTTGGGCTTTGTTTTCCAACAACACTCACATTTTATCAAACCTCATTTTGAGGTACCTTTTTCTAAGGTTCTGTGACATAAGGCACAGCGTAGTCATTTAGTGTAACATAAATGCAGGATCTAAGAGGTGTAGTAGATACATTGTCAGTCTCTCTTGTAATTTATTATTTACAATATGTTCTCATTCATTTGCAGTACAAAAGTACATCACTATGTGTTTTAATTTATTAAAGAGTAGACTTACCTCTAAGGCCCATACTCCAAGTACAAAGTAAAGCTTTTAAGCCAAAAATTTTTGGCGATTTCTGTGCAAACTATGTGCAGTACAAGCAGCTACTCAAAAAAAAAAAAAAAAAGAAAAAGTAAATGTAGCTGAAAAGTTGGTGAGTTGCCTACATCAGATCTGAAACTAATAATTTGGTAATAATTTGGTTGGGGAAAAAAATCTGAAAGAATAACTCAAAGGAAATATTTTTTTTGGGGGGGGGGCAAAAAATTAAAAAGTTCTTTAGAAAGATGTTCTAGATTAACAGCTTTTTCAGCACAAACATCTTCTAAATACTGACATGAAGAGAAGGACATGAAGAAAGAAGTTATGTGTGTTTTTTTTGGCACCTTCCATTCTAAGGTAAGATTGGGTTTATTTTGCCTTCATCATTTTTATTGGAGTTGGTTTTTGTTTTTTGGTTTTCTTAAAATTTTGGAATAGCAAAATTAAATCCAATCTAGACCCTTTTCTTTTTTGATAAAATATATATTGCCAAAAAAAAAAAAAAGGACTTGAGACATAACTCTCATTTATAGATAGACCTTGCTACTTTATTTTCTGCAGAACAGAAGATTTTAGAGTGAAATCCTTCCAGATGAAAAGCTTTCAAACACTAGAGAGACAAGTGAAAATGACTGACTGTAAATCAGGATAGCAAATGCCTTTGGAAAAACCCTGCTTTCCATTACTCTGGGGTCACCAATTTACACCACTTCTGTAGCCACTTATACCTAAGCATAAATAAAAAATATATGTATCATAATGATGAATCTAAGGTCTGGTCTTACCTAATCATTTACAATTCTGTGTGTGTGTGACAGCACAAGGAGAAAAGCAAGGGGGGACTTGAATTCTGTGTGGTGCAAATCTCTACCTTCAACAGTAACAACATTGAGAAAAGATCTGGAAAAGACAAGTGTCAAAGAGGGACCATCACTGAAATCAATCAGCAGACTGTAATGCCAGAATCTGTAGGAATAAAAAAAACAACTAGGACAAAGCAAAAATGCTAACTGGAAGATGTTGACTGGAAGAACAAGGAATAATAATCATAGGACCTGCTTTCTTTTCTCACTGAGGAAGCTGTGCTAACATTTTCAAGCTGGATGCTCACATCAACATTGCCACATAGCAATCTAAATAAATGTCCCAATTTTCAGATTTGAATGTACTGCTGCAGCTTTTCTTGGCTCCAGAAAGTACGAATTCTCGGCACCTCAGAAGATCAAGCTGTTTATGTGGGAGGTGATCATAGTAGAAAATGAAACTGATGTGGCTTAACTTGCACGTGCAGCAACCAGCATGTCCCCACAGAGGGTATTTTTCATGAGTCGATGTCTGTCTGCCTATTATTTCATTCATCTGATTGCCAGTATGATAATTTTTTAAATTAGCCCAGCTTGTTTTCCTTCTCTGTTCACTGGCATATCACCTATGTGTAACAAAGGATTGGACTCAACTTGCAGATTAAGGCTTTTAAACATAATCTCTATAATGGAAAGCTAGTCAGTAGGGTCAGGGAAATCAATAGTGGTTCTCAGCTGATGCAGTGCAAAGCAGACCTGGTGTCTGTTTTGAGGGGAGCAGAAAAACATTAAACTACACTCTACTCTAAATTCTTGACACTCCATTCACTGTGCTGAGGAAATCTCATTGACTACCTTGGGAACAGAGACTGCTATCTCATATATAGATGTATATAGATTATGTGCACATACATGCAGACCTCTTACATTTAGGTATTTTAAACTGGGAGCTGAAATCCACTCACTATCACTACCATCAGGCATAAAAGTTTTATTTCAGTCTTGAATAGTCTCTTCATACAACCATTGTAGAATAATTGCATTTCTAGATGTTAAAAGAAAAATAATCTTATTACAGCTGCCCCCACCAATGATCATATGTTAACGCGCTTTCAAAATAGAACATATAGAAAAATTACACAGTAGAAAGCACAGCTTTGGAGCCAAAGAATGGATAGTTTTCCTGTTGCAGTCTTTACCAAGAAAAGAGTTTTTTTTTTTTTTATTTTATGCAGGAAGAAAATGCAAAAGTGGGTCAGCTGTGGGGACAGATTTCCAAATCTCAGTGTCTCAGTGGTACAGCAAAATTGCCTGTCAAGGTACTCATGCTAAATCTGAATTAGTTCTGTCTTGGGTAAGCCTTGGATCCTTTTATGGTCAAGGGAAAAAAAAAAGGAGAGAGAATAAGTATCTTTATTCCTCTTGATCACTTCAGCTCTGGAAATGATTAGCAATAATAAAATCTGGCATGTAGAGAGTTCTCACTGAAAAAAATCCATATGACAGCTCTTGACACTGTCTCTGCTTACTAAGCTCTTTAATTCTTTTATCTGCTTTGTGGGTTTTTTTGGTCTTATTTACCTGGGCAATTCACAAATTTTCGTGTCATGACATCAGACATATGCATAACACAGAAGAAAGAAAAAGCTCCAGTCAATGCCTGGGCCATATGTGCTATGCTACATTAGACTGTTGTTACAGATAATGACAATGACAGGTCATAGGGATTAGATTATCACTCTTTTCATCCTGAAGAGAGCCCCTTACTTCCAGCTCTACAACTTTGGCTCCTGGTTAATTTTGCAGGTTGGCTGGATTCAGTTCTCTGCATCATCAGTAGAAGATAAAAATACTCAGGTAGGATTTCCCCTCTTGTCTCTCATGGCCAAGCCTGTAATTTTTCAGTGAGAAAAATTTTCTGTGTCAGGCAACTATATAGGTGAGTTGACTTCTATCTCCAGCGATTTCTTACTTATCTATTTGAAGGGCACTCTTTATCTTATGACAGTTTAAAATCATTGGCTGAGTTTGATGCACTACACAATCAAGTATATCCTGGAAAATAATTTGTGCTAAAGAAAGACACATGTACTTGATTAAGATTATGAATGGTTTGGATTCTGTTCCTTTGGGGGACTCTGATTTCCTCTTGTGGATGATGATTATTGTTTCAGAGAATATGTGTTGATAGGGAAACATTGCAGATTAAAACACTTCAGGAAAAAAGTCCTCTGTCTCCAGCAGGTAGATGTTTGCAAACTCCCCTGGTTTGCTTGGATGACAAACAGATTTTTTCTGTTCTTTGGCGACCCATTCCCATAGCCAGAGCGCTGCATTGTCTTCACACTTCACCATGCTTTGTTCCTGGCAGCCCACTGCACCACCTTTCATACCCACCGCTTTAATTGGCACAGCTGCTGCCTTAGGGTGCCCTACTAAATGGTGCCAAGGCAAAGACAAACAATCTGCAAATGTGTTCAAGCTTGTCACTGCTGTACTTCTCTCTGTCTCTGCAGGAGCTGAGTCTCTGCTTTCTGTACCAATAACACTCTCATTCAGATTGACACATACTTTATACTTCCGTCAAGGTATCATACCATCCTTATGTTCTCATCAGTGTGTGCTGCGTACCTGTTCTAAGGATCTTTAGAGACTTTGTTGCTTCTACTGCTCAGGTCAGTGAAAAAACCACTGTAGTATCTTCTCCTTTCCCAAACAGTTTGATTTCTTCACATCTTTCAAATACAATAAACTGAGACACAAAAACTCTGCTGAAGTAGAATTATTTTGTTCCACTTAACCTCTTAAAGCATTTTGCTGTCCTTCACTAACACCAGTTTTAATTTGGCCACAGTGCTATAACACAAATGCTTTGCCCTTTAGGAGCTATAAAAGTTTCACTAGTCAGTCTTCATAGCAATTACACATATCTGAAATTAAATCAAGCAACTACAAATACCAGACCATTGTACCACCTAAACAACTTAGACTAAGCTATTTTAAGTCTTTCCTCTGTCCTAAAACCTGCAATATTTGCTTAGTTCCACAGTTTACTGCTTCTTCAATGCCATTGTCCTTAAATTTGTGAGACATTTCTTGCAGTATATTTACCTTAACTGTACCTGCTTCCTCAAGGTTTTTATATTTCTCAAATTACTATCCTCTGCCCTGTACTACATGCTGCTGCACTTTATGAAATTCCTGTTATTTAAGGAAAAGAGCCTCAATCTGCCTTTGAAAGCAATGCCTGGACCAGGTTTGTTTAAAAATTAATTCCTTCTGCTCTATTACCCATAGCTGTATTTTATTTGAATGACCACAACGATCTCAGATTTCCTACAGTTTACGATCTCTGCAATGACAGATTTGTGTTTCCACAGAGCAAAACACTGAGGAATTAGCCTCGCAATCTAAACAAGGCTGCTGCCCAGCCTCCTGGCATAACCAGAGGCCTTTACAGCTGCTTGTATATCATGGAGTAGCCAGGGCTCTGCTCTCAAAGTTTTGGTCTGTTGAGGAGGCTCTGTACTAAAGCTATTTGGAGCTGGTAGCAGGGCAGCCCCCAGCAGCACAGCCAGCACAGCCAAGACATGTCTGCAGGCTGAAAAGCTCAATCAGCAAATCCCTCACCACTTTCTAGCCCCTGCCCAGTGCCCTAAAAGCAGTCACTGCCATGTGGGTGCTGCAGGTTAGACAGAGGCAAGTACGGCTACCACAGCCTGCCTGAGCAAGTTTGCTCTGTGTCACATGGGAGGAATTTTAATGGGCTTCACGAAGACAAATCCTACATGCAAACCTACATGGCATCATGCACTACCCCATTTGCTGACTCTGCACTCTGCCAGGTGGCCTGCATTTAGCCTCTCCCTTGGGGGCAGCAGGGGTGGTACACATCCAAGTGGACTGATACGTGTTTATGGCCACTGGACCTTACATTTGCTAGGGAATGTGTTCATGCAGTTAAGGCATGCAGGAGCATTTCCGTTCCTTTGAACATTGCTCAAGTGTTTTACAGACTAATGAATAGATTACATTTTTTCTAATGTGGGACAATATCTGAGCTGCCTCAATCTGGCTGCTACTTCCAATTTAGATCTTTTATTCTCCCCTGCAAAAATAGATCTAGTCTAGGCACAGTTTTTATGTTTTACTAGACCCAGCATGCCAGAGTCCTGACCCTTGAATAAAGCTCCTTTTCCACACTGCTACATGAAAATCAACAAATTGCTCAGTAAAGCAAACTTGGCACCTCCTTGTAAATCCTCTCATGGAGCTTTTAGTCCAAAACAGGGTATCAGGCCAGGGCTTCTGATCTGGATTTCTGACCATTTCATGTATCACTAGATCCACATCAAACTCCTATCCCATCCACCACCTAGTTAATATCTCATAAAATCTTACTATTCTCTATGGAAACAGTAGGATTTCTTCCACAACTGGTCCTGCTGAACATCTAGGGACCTTAAGCCTCTACTGAGCAGGCAGCTCCAGGCTTTTTCTCTCATTCACTTAGCTCATTCTTTCCCACAAAAGCAATGCTGTCATGAGCTGTAAGGCAGAGTCAGGCAATTGAGCACAGCACTCATGCTCATGAAAATATCCACTTGCTTTAGTAAATGAAAATAATCCCAGGCTCTTTGTGTATGTTCACCTTTACCCAGGCTACTCAACCACGCATCACCTCTACAGGGCACCAGTGCATCACCAGTTTAGGGCACTGTTCCTCTGAGCTGCCACAAGAACTCCCTGCAGCTCTTTCACCACTGTGGAACAACAGCAAAGTCCTGATATTTGGTAACTTTTTTTTTGTATATATGGAACAATGGATTTGGCCAACATTTGCTTGTAAGAATATGGTCTATTCCCCATTTTTTCTCTTCCTTTCTCAGATAAGAAATGTCATCCTTCTAGTCCTGCAGAAACTGGTACTATGCTGGAACTGGTGGATCAGTGTGTCCAAATTTGTTCAAACTCATACTCATCATTCGCTCAGGGCAAGTGCACCTGTATGCTGAATCAAGGGAGACTGACAACCTCTCCTTATTCCCTTTTCCACTAGTAACATGGCAACACTTACAAAAAGGCTCAGCACCTTGCTCTTGGTACTTGGGGACTTCTTTCTGATGTTTTCTCTGTGGAACAGTCAAAAAACTCTATTATGAAATATGATGGTTTCATTCTTCCTTTCTCCTCCAGACACTACTCCTGGCATAGAAGAAGAAGAGATGAAGGTGTTCAGAGCTAGCTGTCTCCAAGAACATCAAGGGTCTACAGGTATAAACATTTAGTTTGGGGTACAGCTTGTGGGCAAGATGCCTAAACTGAACTCTGTGTGTGTCTGTGTATGAGCTGAGTAACTAAGCCCCTGTGCAATCAATAAGGATTTAGAAGCTCAAAAAAATAGCTTACCCACAGGTAGCAATCACTGTCCTTTTGAGATTCTCTAGGATGCACTGTGTGGTCTCCACTTGCAGCTCCATAAGGGTCTTGGTCTCCCTCAGATCCAGAATCAGATCTTCCATGCCTGAATTTGCAAAATGTCCTAGGACATGTCAGATGACTCTAAATTCTTTCGGTTTGTATTTTTTTGTGGGTTTTTGTTTTGGCTTTTTTTTTTTTCCCACATTAGGTTAACCCTTTTTTCAAAAGGCTAATCTTTCCATGACTTTGACTTTACATACAGAGGAATCCTGAGTAAATTCGTGCTCTTGCTCAGGTATTTCTTTCCAAGCTTGCCACACTTTGGGGACCTTTCCAAGTGCATTAAGGTATCAGACAGGCAAGGTGTGTATTTGTTGTCTCAATTAAGGTAGGAAATTTCTGCTTCTGTTATAATTCTCATAAACTTTAAATCCTGTTACCACCATCAGAACCAGCCCCCTTGGGTTCCATAGCCATGGTTCCTGACAACTGAATGACAATAAGATGCTACAGAGAAGTTTTACTTTCATTTAGAAAGTAGGCAGTTACATGCTAGCCTGAGGGACATATACACCAATTACTTGGGTGGGAAGCTGGTAAATAACTTTTTGTTTTCTACAGATCACAGGCTGCGCCCAGCTACATATTGTTGGCTCCTGTGGTCAACAGAAGATAGACACAGGCCTCAGATATTTTGGGAATACTCTAGATCAGTTTTATGTTTGTGGAGAGTTGTGACATATGAGCTGCCATGAATAGCACAAGGGCTGTTGTGAACTCCCAGCCAGCTGGCTGCAAGGTGGCCGAGCCAGCTTGTCTTCCCAGCAGCCTGTGAACATCCGCGCACCAGGCAGGACAGTGTGTTAGCTCTACAGGCAGCACAGCCAAGGTGACAGACTAGAGACCAAGCCACTTCTTTGTAGTATCACCTCTGTGACCTTTGCCTCGGTCTAAAACTTTTCTTACATTTAATCCATCGAGCTTTGCTTCTTTTTATTTCTACAAACTTGGATGCTCAGAGGTAGGAACTCTCCAAAGTTCTGCAACCTCCATGGGCTACTTCTCACAATATAGTACTTCATTCCTATGTGTAATTTTTCATCTTTCTAAAATAGGGTAATGATACTGAAATATAATGTAGATGAGGATCTAGTAACCAAGCATCTCATCTATATGTACAAATCCAGAATCTGATTGAAATTAAAACTATCAAAAAAGTTTTTATTCCTGGTGGGTTTTTTGGTGTGCTGACCAAATGTTTACTATAAGCACTTCTCAGTGTCGATAAGCAACAGATCCTGACAAGGCAGAAAAAGCACACACACAAACTTCTGCATTTTTCTTATTTTAGTCTTACACTTCCTTGAGCAATGAAAACTTCCATGGGTTCAGGAAAATACACCAACATATGACCATGTCTAAAGGAATGTGAATATTATTACAGATTCCATATATGAAAACAGTGTCCTGGAGGTTCCAGTTTGTACTCTGAAACTGGAAAAAGTAAATGGTCAAAGAGCAAACGTCTCTTCAAAGCAGGAAAGATGATAATGAAGATATAGATTACTTTGACAATGAAGGGGAGAGAGAGAGATGGAGGGGAGGAAGAGGGAGAGGGAGAAGGAAAGGGAGAGGAGGTTGTTCGCTGTCCTGTGTTCTCTCACCTGCTTTCTCCTTCCACCCTCTTCTCAGCAGCTCCTTATTTTACTACTACCTCATAGTATTTCCCCTCATTTGTTCATGCTCTCTGTCCTATCTCCCAACATCTTCCAGTATCCAAACAGTCGACAGAGTTTCTAAAGGGGAGCGAGAGAACATGGGCATCAGCTTCCAGCTCTTCCAGTGCCGTGACTGCCATGCGTGGCTACAACCGCTCTGGCCTGGCTGGCGCAGCCCTCCGGCAGAGGCCAGGGAGGGTTGGTGACAGGGCAGCGCTGCCTGGGTGGGCCTATGGAGAGCACTGACTGGCGCTGCTCAGGAGCCGGTCCGGCTGCCCACGGCCGTGTCGTCAACTCGGCTGTGCAGCAGGTGCTTTGTGTCAGCACTGCCTCTCTGGGCATTTGCGGTACTCGGGAACCCCACTCCCGGCCCAGGACTCCACCACTCATGGCATCATCACACCATGAGACATACGGTGTTTGCCTCTGCTGGGGCAACCCCCAGATCTCACCAGGACACTCTCTAGGTCTGGTGCCAGCAGGTTGCAGAAAGAAACATCCCTCTCGGGCTCATTTATTCAGTTCGCGACTGCCTCGGTCATTCCTGACCGCTGAGACCACGGCACGGCCGAGACGGGCAGGAGCCACACTCGGGGGAGGGACGGATTTCAGGGCCCGGGGCACTCCGGGCGAGGGGCGCGGGGGTGCGCGCTCGGCGGCCGGCCCCGGGCAGCCCACCGGCGCTGCTGGCGGGCGGTGCCGGGCCGGGCCGGGCCGCACGTGGCTACGTGACGGCGATCGGGGCCGGCGGGGCTCGGCGGCTCCTCCTCCCCCGGCGCCCGCCGGCGACTGGGCGCCGAGGCTGCGGCGGGCGGCGCGGGGCGGGGGTGCTGCCTCCTGCGCGGCGGAGCGGGCGCAGCGGCAGCCGGGGCCGGAGGCGAGCGGCCCGCGCGGGCGAGGGCGGGCGGCGTCGCGGGGCGGCGGCGGGGGCTGCGGGGCATCGGCGGGGGCTGCGGGCGGGGTCCGCGCCCGCGGCCGGCAGCGGTCTCTGCGCCTCAGCCGGGCTTCGCCGGGTGCCGGCGGTGCGCTCTCCCGCCGCGGGGCTGCACAATGGCAGTCGTTCAGTAGGATGGATCCTGCCGTGGCTTTTGTTCTGCAGATCCACCCATCCTCCTAGCAGTCAAGTACCAGGCTATGGTTTTCTCTCTGGGGATCTTTCTTCCGCGTTTTGCCGGTGTCTCCGATGAGGTTTTGGCCTCGGCTGGGATTTCACTACCTTACTTTTCGTTTGGCTTCACGCTGAAAAAAGGGATTCCTTATATTTGCTCTCCACGCTTTTGGTTATAATTCACTGTTGGTCTAGGGGGAACAACCGTTCAGCCTGGCTGAAAAAAAAGCATCCGTTGAAAAGTCTCAAAGAAATATACCACGTGAGGAAAAAAAACTGGGAGAAGATCGGAATATAATCGCTTTTTCTATGATAAAACTGGTGCCCCTCTTCAGGAGAACTGATCTCAATTTATTATTATGCAACCACAAGGATCTCTTCTTTCTCAGGGTGTATAAGCTGCTGGATTGCTTTTCGCCCAAATCAATGTGGTTTCTTTGGAACATTTTCAGCAAAGGATCGCATATGCTGCAGTGTCTTTGTGGCAAGAGTCTTAAGAAAAACAAGAACCCAACTGGTAAGCAATCCATTGCAATGCGTTGTTTTTCTTTAATGCTACCCTGTCTGTTGCTCGCCGAGGTAGATCTGCAATCCTGCTGAGGGGAGAAGGGGGGATATATCGAGGCCAGCACGGACATGCATGTGCATACGTGTATGAATAAGCAAGGAGCGGTTTGTATTAGCTTCAGCCCCTGTCACCACCGAAAAGGGGTAAAAAAATAAAATCAAAGGCGACCCTCGCCCAGCCGGCATCTCCTAGTTCCTATGTGCTATTTCCAAGGAGGAAACTTTTACATCAGTACCCTTCTTGTGGGGAAGGCGGTGGAGCCCCCCACTCCCGACCGCAGGAGCCCCCCCAGTCAGTTTTGGGAAGAGGAGACTGGCTCTCCTGTGCTGGTGTTAGCCGGCCCTGCCTGCGGTGGGTGAGTGTGCCGGGGCTCGCGTCCTGCACAGCACTTTCTGAATAGCTTGCAGTATGTCACCCCACACGCACACACACCCACCCACCGCCTCGCTCGGCTTTCTAAAGTCAAGCCAGACACCCCCTTCCCGCAGCCTGGGGGCTCCCCGTTATCACTCACCCTCGGCACTCAAGGCCAGGAGGGTGGTGAGGAAAGGGGATGGACACTTTCCTGGGGCTTGTGCCCAGACGGCAACTCAGCCAGCTATGCCGAGTGGCAGCAGCAGCACCGCCGGGTTGGCTGTGCCGCTCCTCCGCCTCTCGCTGCCGGGATGACCCCTCTGTGCCACACACCGGTGTCTCTGCGTCCGTCTCTATGTCTGCCTGGCAGCCGGGATCATGCGCTTCGGTTCAGCCCGGCTCCGAGGGGGAAACTTGCAGTACATTACATAAGAAATGCAAATGCAGGTGCTCTGGGCCGCCTGGTCCCTGGGGGTCACGCTGCTGCTGTTGCATCCCTCTTGCTCGGGGCGTCCGTGCGGCCAAGCCCGCGGCTTGGCGAGCAAGGTGGGCGAGAAGGGATGCTCGGCGGGCGGGGGAGCCGGGAGCTTTTCTGGGGAAACACCGGCCCTTCCCGCCGGCCTCTGGTCCCCCACGCCGCCTTGCTCGCTCACCCCGGCCGGCAGGTTGTCTGCCAGCACTTGCGTGCCTGGGGAGGCGAGAGCCGCCGGAGCCCGGGCTGCGAGGGGAGGGATGCCGTGTGTGCGCGCCGGTGTGTGTGTGTGCCGGCTGCCCTGCAGTGGCAGCTCCCGAGCAGGAGGCTCCTGACGCTGGCACTGCAGTGTAGTAGATCATAGGCTCTCGTTGCCTGACACCCCAACATCAACAAGCAGCAGCCCTGGCAGCCCGCACCCCTCTCCTTATAGGCAGCCGGGCTGCCGGCTGCTGCTTGGCTCAGCCCAGGTCCGGTGCAGAGTCGAGGCGGGCACCTCGGCGGATTTACCCTTCCCCGCCCCCGGCTTCCGTTTGCCAGCTCGTCTCTCCCCTTTCCCCCCCGCCGCTGCCGCAGCAGTGAAAAGCAGCCACTTAGCATACCAAAGAGGCTGAAATGCCCCGCCGGAGGCTGCGCTCAGCCTCCCGCAAAGTGCCCTTCGCTTCACTCGTCCCTTAGCACTGCAGCCAACCGGGGGCCACTTCCTAGCCGTGTGTCCCCCCAGGGCGGGATGGGCCAGACAGGGTCAGGACGGCCGACCACCCTCTCGCAGCCCCGGGGATGCCCCTCTCCGCCTGCCCGGGCCGCGCACGCAGGGGCCGTGACCGCGGGGACAGGGCAGAGCGGCGGCGTGGCCCTGCCTGCCCTGCCCGCTGCCGTCGCTCCCCAGCCCCCGGGGAAGGGGGGGCGGCTCCAGCGCCGCGGTGCCCTGGGCAAGAGGCGATGCTCCTGAGGAAGGGATTTGGAGGAGGGCAGCAGGGGCAGGACGAGGGCTGGTGGTTTCTAGGCCTTTCAGTTTGCGTACCGGGGGGTGAGCCGTGTGCCCCTCCACACACAAGCACTCTGGCCCCCCCCTAAAGGTTTGTGTCCTTTCCTTGCGGAGGGCAGGCTGTCAAGATACCGGCCCCTGAAGCCGAGTTGTGTCTCTCGGAGTGCCAGGCAACCGCGGCACAGCTTTCCACCTCCCCGGGGACTTTGCCGCACTTCCCCGCTCCCTCTGCATGGGACGACGAGTGGATTTGGCTGGCAGGAGCGGCACTACCCCCGCCGCCACCCTGCCTGCCAAGGGCTGCGCTGGCCCGAGGAGGGCTGAGCCCCTCTTCTGAAGGAGCGGAGGGAGCTGGTCTCAGCGAGCGAGGCGGGCGGGGGGAGCGGGCAGGGGGCGCGGAGTGGGGCCCTGAAGGGTGCTACGGCTCCGCGGGGTCGCTGCCCGCCCGCACAGTCTGCGCTGCCCTGCTCCTCTCCCGCTCGATCCCGTCAGAGCCGCCGGGACGCCGAGCCCGGCCGCGCCGCACGCCCCGCGCTGGCACTCCGCTCCGGGAGCGCCGAGTGCGGCTATCTGTCTGAGGAGGCTAATAATCCGCTTGGCCGGATTAGCTGGTAGCTCGGTCGCAGGCGCTGTTGCTCTGACGGCAGATCATCTCCGCTCAGGCTGGGGTCGAGCGCGGGGAGCGGTGCCGCGATGCCCGTCCTGCCTGGCGCCCCCGGGCCGTGGGGCTCCCCCTCTGCGTCAGCTGGCGGACCCCATCCCCGCTGCGGCACTGAAAACTGAGCGGATAGATGGGGTCCGCCACCGCCCGCCGCCCCCTCTGCCGCCAAACTTTTCGGGACCCGCTGGGCTTTTCACTCTCAAAGTCATCAAATGAGCGAGCATCTGCCGCTGATCCAACCGTGCAGAAAATCCAGCAGGTTAGGCAACTAACGCTGGCTGTAATTGCAGTTTATTTAGCTATTTTCGGCCTGCTGCACTTTTTTTTTTTTTTTTGGTCCCTTCCTAGAGCTGGTCTATTTCCAGAAACGGGACTGGGTGGCTCCTTTCCAAATGTTCTCTGCTTTGCGTTTTCTCCCCACCGCTGGCTGCAGCCCCCCCTCCATGTGCGGACCCCCTCCCGGGCTCCCCTGCCTTCCCCGGGGCTCCCGCCCCACCGGCACCGGTCACCGGCACCGCTCGGAGCTCCGGAGACAAGTGCGGCAGGGAGGGATGGGGAGTCCGAAGGGCTGTGTGTAAGTCTCTGGCAGGGTTGCATCAGGAGGCTTTGGTTTTATGCTTGGCTGAAACCGCTTGGTTTCAGATTTGATATCCTCGATAGAGAAGCTGCGTTTGATTGCTGCAATTATTTACCTCTTTACATTTCTTCGTGAGGAGAAGAACTTTGGGAATCAATAGGTGTGGCAGTGATTTCAGCTACTGAATATTTTTGGATGTCCCTCAGTGTAATGCTGCTACAATCAGTGAAGCCCTTCTGCAGTGTTCTGTCTCCTGTGAAAATGTTTCCCATGTGTCAGGTTCCCTGGGCCTCACTTGCTTTTGCAATTATTTCTGTCTAACTCTGCCCTTCCCGCTTGTCATACACACAGAGGGAACTTTAAAAAGTGCAAGACCAAAGGGACTTTTTCTCACAAATAGTTAAAAACTGCTCAAAACCATAAGTCAAACCATATATTATAACCGGGGCTTGTTATAATAAGATACTGTCCTCCTGGCTTTCCCAGCACCATCCCCAGCCTCCAAACTGCATGTCTTCAGCTAGGGAATGGCAAAGTCATGGGGAGAATTTGGGGCCTGAGGAGAAGTGGGAAAGGAGATTGTCCCTGGTTGCTTTTTGAAGCAAGTCCAGCAAGTGAATAGATTTTTTTTTAACCAAATGCCAGCTGTTTGGGTGCCCACGGGAGGTGTGTTGGCTGGAGTACTAGATGCCCCCGTGGCGGGAATTGCTATCACATTTCACTCCTGGTGGCAACCCAGCAGACAGAGGATGGATCAGGTTTCCTCCCCATTCACTCCCAAGGAGAAGCATCTCTCCACCACAGTCAGGGATGTTGACAGGGGAGTAGATGGCAATTGGCATTACTATAAATACATTACTGATGGAGGATTTAATTTAGGAAATTAGTATCAATCTGACATCAATTTCAAATACAAAACCTGTTTTAAAAGGAGTAAGTCTGAAATCCAGGCTGCAGCTGAACCGGAATCTCTGCATAGTCCCATGTTAATTTCCTACTCCATAAAATAGCTTGTCTGGTATTTCCTGGTTGTTAATAATTTTGGAAAAGTTTCTAAGCACAGCCATGTGAGGATCTGTTTGAAATGGAAGCTTGTGTCCTGCCCATAAAATATATAGTAGGTATGTGTCTTTATCTGAATTCTGAAAAAAAATTGGCCTCCCCACTGCTTTCCTTACTCATAGAAAGAAAACCTCCCACCAAAAGACAAAGACAGTAAGAGCTGTGGGATCAGGTCCTTGACGTTTCTTTCATGTAGGTGCGAAAAGCAGCTCTGACTACTTAAATACTGTAATTCCTGTAGTGGGAATTGAGGCATGGTCTGTTTCTCTTGCTCAAATGTAAAACTGCCTATTTACATGTATTTCACCTATTGAAGTTTTGTCCTCTCTGGAATACATTTCCTGAATTTGTACAAATTTAATTATTCTTGATCAAATTAAATTGCATACTCTACTTATTAAGGGGTGAAATTTATGCCTGCTCATGCATCTCCCTAATGTAATAAAATGTTTGCACCTAGTTCAATGTCTGCTAATGACAGGCCATTTATAAATGAATTCAAATATAAAAAGGATGACTTAGGCTTAAGGAAAATACAAAAAATGTATTTACAGATATCATTGGTTTAAATATTTATGTGTATGCATTTTTCATTTGAGCTTGATGTTTATTGTACTTAACCTTCTCGGATTATATTAATTTTAAGCTAAAATTCCTATTGACTCCAAATCTAAAAAAGGAGTGATTTAGACATTCTGAATTTGTCCCTTTGTAAAGATTTTCTGTCCAGTAAATGACTGTAAAAATATAATCTGGAGATGATAGATTTGCTTGAAATTGGAAACCAGATTTTCAAGAGGACTTCATAAATCTAAAAAAATGGGAATTGGGCCCTCGCACTGACTCTGAGGGTGCATTTTGTAGCTGGTGGGGTCGCTACTGAAGTTTCCATAGGAACAGTCAACATTTAGGATAAAATCCTCTGAGTCTAGGTTGCAAATGGATAAATGAAGTGGTTGTGTGCAAATTAAACAGAATATTTACAGATGTTTGCCAGATGTGCCTCTAAGCAGTGAGTCCTGCTGAAGCATGTTTCACTCAGTCAAGGAAGATCTTGTTGCTTGGGGAGCAGTGATTTGTTTCTCTACCAAGTTCTGGTTTAGATGGCTTTTGTGATTTTGGACCCACTGTTACTTACCTATGCCTTTCCTTCCTGCTTGTTAGAAGTTGCAGGCAATTTCTGAACATTGCACAAGCGTGCTGTTGGCCCTTTTGTTTGTTTTTCATGTTTCAGTGAATGATAGCTTTTCAAAGATAAATTACTAGTTTACTGAACAATTCACTGAGTAACAAAACATTGAGCAATCATAAAACTTTACAATGTCTGTTGTGAAAAAAAATTGCTGAGATGTAGCAGGTGGCTTGATGTACAATTAATGTATCCAAGAGCTACTTGCCACTGTACAGAAAGAGTTTATATGTGTATACAGTAGGAGAGCAGTTTACTTGGGAATAAACTTTGTCAGACTGCACCCAAGTTTAGTTCAGGAAGAGCCCCCTTCTTGCACAGAGTGTGCTTCTATTGTCACAGCAAATTAAGCCAGGAAGAAAATCTTTTCATTGGAGACCATATAATAAAGTGCTTAAAAGAGTATATTCATCTCTAGACTGGCTATTAAAAAAATACTGTGTTCTTGAAATGAATCCTTACAGTAGGTCCACCCAGAAGTACTGAAAATAATAATTGCAAAAGGAACTGATGGTGCTTGGCACCATGATGGACTGGACACACAGCAAGCAAAATGTAAGCCATGTATTCTTTTTAATATACTCTGCAGCAAAGACAAATAGTGTGTGAATAATTAACAAAGCTGTTATCCAAAACAGTATCACACTGACTCTGGAGAAAAACTTTTTGAGGCCAAAACCTCAAAAATCATTACGTGAAAGGCATTTAATGGATACATGGAATGCAGGTTTGGTGTATTTGTAGCATATGCTGTTAGAAGCATTCATGTTTAATATTACAAGGAAAGTAAACACTTGCTGATGAAACTGCATCAAGAAGTCAGAATAATAATATCTGTAGTAATATTCAATGCACAAGCCAGATTAATAACACCTTCTGCAGTAAAATTAAATGACTAGTTTAGGTACCATACTGGGGTGAGCATAATAAACATTTTAGTAGCTTTTGAGTTAATATTAAATGGTGGTGTGGGTCAAATAACAATAGGTAGCACATAGTTGCTGGCAGAAATTGATAGTCTAATTTTAATATCTGTATTTTGTCTTTTCACTCTGACACCTGCTTATTTGACTTTTAACTGGAAAAAGCATGTGGAATTGCACTGAACGAGTTTAGCCCTTGCATACAGTAGGCACTGTCTTGGAAATTACTTGGCTTAATCTTTTTGTGGTACTAAAATGAACCTGGTCCTATCAGACAGTAGACTCAAGCCAAGGTTAAACATTTTAATTCCATTGGAATTTTTGGCTTTTGCTCGAGGACAGTGATACAAATAAACTGTAATCCTCTATGAAAACGTTGTTCTAAGGAGATTCCCAAAAGGCCTATATTTTACTGAGCTGAGAGAGGAATATACTTCACTTTTCACTGAAATTCATTGTGTCAGCCATGTTTTTTTGTGTATGGCTTTGTCATGAAGAAAGATAAGAACACGGTGAGGATACAGAATGTGCAGGATTTGTGCCTTAGCTGTTGGTCCTGACCTGTCTCCATCTCTGGGCATTAGGTGGTGTAAGAAAAAACAGAAGACATGGGCAAATCTTTGGGTTTGATCTTTCCCCCCATCTATCTGCTCAGTTTTCAGCTGTCACTAGACTGTGAAGTTGGAGCTTGTATTCAGGTCACTGTGTGTAGTAGCTTCTGAAAGAGCTATGCAACTTCAGTTATCAAACAGCAATTCTATTTTGGGCATCAAAAAACTTTGCATGGCAGTGAGCTCTACATAACCATGTGCTGTGTGGAAAGGATGTGGAGGGGTTTGCACTTTCTGTGGGTTACTCCTCGGTTCTTCTGTTGAAAAACAGAGGCTAACATTGCTACTCCTGCCCCATGTTTGTGATTAGTGATTATGGAGAGCTTTTCAGATGAAAAGCACTTCTTTCATGGTGCCTTTTCCTTCCTTGAACTGTCCTGAAATCCTAGATATTTCTATCATCTTGGTTCTGATGCAGTATGACTTGCCTTTGCTGTGGGTATAGGATGTCTTTGGCTTAGGAGGACAAAAATAAGGTAGCAGCTGACACATCCCTTTGCATGTGCTGCTTTTGTCCAGCTAAAAGAAGTTAATTTCTATGGATTTTCTAGGCCTATGGGATAAGGAAGTATGTCCTGAAAAGGGCATGTTTTCCCTCCTTTCTCTTGAGGGAACAAGTTGAATATTACTCTCTTGAAGAAGCTTTTAAGGAATTAAGCTCTAGTGTGACTGAAAACTAGAATTCTGTACTGTTGTTGTATAGTTTGAACAGGAGAGACAGGTTGTGTATAAAAGCAGACTTCTGTTTACATATAAGTCTCTTGCTTCTCACCAATGCTAGCAAAGGAAATATGCAGGAGTTTGATTGCCCTTTAATGAAGTTTGAGAAGAAAATGCTAATTTAAAGAAGGCAAGTTTGCCAGACTTGTTACTCTTTCAGTAAATGTATTTCTAAGCATGTCCCTCTACAATCAAACAAAATGTCCAGATTAAACAGTTCCCAGTTCATGCTTCTCATTAAAGAAGTGTACTATAGAGCACTACAATTGCTCAGTAGTTTCTACACTTTTCACTCTTTGCTGTAGAAGTACATTTATTGACATTGAATGAGATGAAGAGGAGCTACCAGTGCAAAACATAGTGGAAAATACATTAAAAAAAAAAGGCATGGGAAAAGATGTGGAAAAATTATAGCTCAGGGAAATGCTTAAAAAATCAGTTAAATCATTAATACAGTAGTCTTTTATAGAGTAACCTATCAGGAATATCTTAATGAGGATTAAATTAATAATAGTCCCTATTAATTTGTAGTACTTATGACACAAAGAGTCACTTTACAGTTCTGATTTTCTTGGAACTGGAAATTGCAAGTCAAACCCAGACAGCTAATAGTTTCTGAGAAACTGAACCTAAATGTGATGTAGGCAGATTATCTCACTAGGACACCAACCAAAGATCTCAAATGTGAGCTGCCTTTATGATGCCTAAAACCCAGGTGCAATTTTGCAGCTTGGACTCTTTCACTAAAATCCATATTTTAAAGTAGCACTAACAGGTGGATTAAAATTTGTAAAGCTTTGCACCCCTGAGAGAGTTCTTCCTAGTCACTTGCTGTTTTAAATCCTTTTTCCTTTTTTTTGTGTTTGTCCCCATGTGAAGGAGACTTTCTGCTTCAAAAAATCTGGTTACACAGAGTTTCATAACCAACATTTGCTAGTCTCCCGGCTTTACTCAGACATTTATTATCTCTATGAATACGACCTTGATCCATCCCAAACTCTGCCATCTCCATTATGGCCTCTCACATCTCTTTGAGTTTTTTCACCTTCTCCTTGTGCAAGCATATCACCTTTTTACTTTGGATAAGGTCTTTCAGGAAAAGTAGCCCTTAACTGTATTTCTTTCAGATAGTTTTAAGTCCTCTCCACCACTTTGAATAATTAGCTAGTGACCATGAACAGAACTGCACAGGCTTATTTTATTAATGGTATAATAGGTATTTAGGATGGATGAAGGGTAGGCTGATGGACTACCCTTTTTTTTTGTTGTTGGGCATGAGCTGTATACATCATTGTTTTCCCACTTGCTGCTAATTTACAGTAGCAGAACAATAGCAGAAATAAAGAAATGCAGAGGCTGTAAAGTAACTGTGATTGATTAGGAAAAGACAGTAAAATCAGCAAGAGGATTTAGGAGACCTAATAACAAATGTTATCCTTTTCATTTGTTGTGATGATCATATGAGGATATTACCTGCTTGAGAATAAAATGGTTTGTGTGAGATTCTGCTGTTGAAGCAGGACTCCTCAGCATCCAGGGAAATTTTCTGGATACTGTTGCTGAGCATTTCTTATTTGTGTTGGTAGGGAGTTGTTTCCAGATCCTGGCTTTGTCTGTTCACTTCGGTGCTTTGTATCTCCTTGAAGCTTGTGGCCATAGCACAAGCAGAAGAGATCCTAGAGAACTGCAAAACCTGTGTGGATGCAAGGCATGCCCCGTGAGTCCATACCCTCAGCAGGGCACAGACAGAGTAAACCTGTGGTTTGGATCTTGCTCACTTTTGATTCACTTCGTTCACCTTTGAGCTCACTTTTGATGGCCTAGTTTAGAGACATTATTGTGTGAAAGGATTGTAACATGCTGCTGCTGCAGTGCTACATGCTCCAGGGTTTCTGCTGACCAGGGACATTAGTAGCAGAGCCAGTGGCTGTGTGTCACTAAACCCTGTGTTCGGAACTGTTGAGCTCTGGCTATATGCACAGAGTTTTGAAACATGGCATAGATGAGTCCTCTTACCTTTGAAACTTGTAGCATGGTTTCTTCCATGGAACAGGGTGTCTGAAAGCAGTATGGGATTATTTTACAGCAAACAAGTCATTATGTAGTGTATGTATGGAAGAACCATGTTTTTTGAAGGTGATTTTACTTTGTTTTCAAACTGGACTTTAAACTCAGATAATGTTTCTAGAAGAGTAAAAATATAGGAAAAAAAACCTCTTGTAGTTTCCTGTATAATACATATCTGGGTAAAAGAAATAAATTTACTCATGGTAGGAGAAATTGGAACCAAAAAGTGGGAATAGAGGAATTGTGATTTTCTGTTCTAGTGTCTTTCCTCTTTTTGATTGGTCTTTGCAATTTCTATGAAATGATGTATCTGAAGCATTACTGACATGAAGTGGAGATGAATCCACTGATCTGTGTGCCACAGTAAGATATTCTCTCCTGACTGAAAGTTTTCTGTGAAAGCGTGTCTTAGAAGACATTGGCTTTGTTAGCACTTCAACATCATGGGTGTTGATTTTGACCATTTCCATACACCATTAATGAAAATACTCTCTAAGGGGTTGCTCAAGATAGTTACATAAATATCGTGCTCTCATTAAAAAAAAAAGTCTTTAAGCAAAATGAGAAAAAAAAAATTGAACATAAGTATATAAAGGTGAGTATCGTGGTAGTAACTTAGTAACTGTAGGGTTACTAAGTTTCTCTTAGATGCTGGATGAGAATGATCTTATTCCAATTGTACCAGCTGCCATTGATTGAAAGGAGAGGTTGATGTTTTGGACCTTATAACTAAAGCCAGAAATAAGCTGTACATTGTGCAGTCTGGGTTAAAATATTTTAAAAAAGGAATCAGAAGTAATAGCAAAACAAGGGTTTGTTGTGTTTTCTGGAGCTCCTTTTCCTTGGATTTCAGTGGTTGTCTGGAGTAACTATGGTCTCGGTTTGTTGCCAAAAAGAACACCTGCTAATAGATTTAAGACAGAAGATGAGGAGAAGATAAATACTAAGCCCTTGTAGTCATATATGTAGGTTAAGAATTTGGGGGTGGAACTTGCTGAAGTTAGAACAAAAGTAAGCCAGAATGTGATGTTAGTACATTAGATGAGTTTTTATCAGGGGCTATGTGGATGATACATGAATAGTGTGGGATGCTCTCTCTCCCACTTATTCTCAGAGGGAGATGAAAAACCAGAATGACAAAAGAATTGATAAAGTAAATAATAAAGGGATTAAAGGAGTCTGTAGTCATTTAGACAGGTTAGTGATACAGAGTCCTACAGGCAAGCAGAATTTAGAAATTGTTGAAGCTATTTATCAATTGAAGAGCAAATCTGAAATTTAAGGACATTTTCATGGAAAGCATCTATTTCTAGAAGTGTTTCTTTCCAAGGACATAGAGAGAGTTTTATATTTGAGAGTCTAGCTTTTCTCAATTTATTCCATTTATAGCTATCTTGCTAAAGGTGAAATATCCTTGTAAACATTGCTTTGCTATTATAAATGAAGGTGCTCCCACGCTCCCCTCAGTCTACCAGCTGTCACTTTCCCAGCTCTGGAAAAGTGGCCTCCAGGATGACCTTAGGCCATGTGTCCAGGGCCTCCTGCCTTCCTGTTTGCCCTGAGAGCCTCCTGTCTGGCAGCCCTCCATGCTTTGGACCTGCATGGGCGTGTGGAGTCCTGCGTGTGCTGCAGCTGCCTGGGCTAACACCTGCTGGCTCCCCTGCAGGAGAGATGATGGCACAGGAGTCAGCTCCTGAGGGTGGCCCTCAAGCTAAACTGAAACAGCCTGTGTAGTTGCCACAGCAACTGCTGGGGAGAGGAAATGTATTATCCCCCTTTAAAGTGTTCTACAGGACAACTTTTAAAATGCAGAATATGTACTTCCATGGATCTTAAACTGTGTAAATCTTTGTGCAAGACACCATGTCCTGGGCGGTACGAACTATAGAAGAAGGCACTATAGGTTCAGTATTAATTTACATTTTTCTTCCAATAGTTTATTGAGTTCACAGTGAAACAGGTCAAGAATGTTGGGTGCCATTCAGTCCTTAAAGATGACCACAAATCTGCATCAAAAAGCTTACACTGGAGATCTTCAAGTAACTTCAAAGGGAAAGCCAGTCTCTTCTTCTCATCAACAGATGGCAAATCAGAATTGTGAGTAAGAATTGTCCACCTTCAGTTTGGCATTGATACCATTCTCCCACCTTAAACTCCTCCTAGTTGTTCAGGAACATAAGACTGAATTTATATTGCTTAATTAAAAAGGGCCAGGGATTGATCCAAGTCCAAATGGCTCTGGCTGGCTCATGTCCACACCGCTTACAGTTTCCACCCTCCCTGGCAGACTAGCTTGGAGAGAGCTCGCTGAGGTGGTGCCTGGGTCTTGAGGAAGAGTGTGGATGACTAGGTCTCTAGCACTTCTTTAGTTTAACAACCTGAACACAGCCAAAGAGGATCAGAAAAAGCCTTTCACTCCCAGTAAGGAAAGTTAAGGCAAGCTCTGCTTGTAGAGGTTTATTGTGCCCCCAGCTGCTGAGAGGAACTGTACCTGGACTAATAACAGTATAACACCATCCTGGACCAGCTAAGGGGTTATTGAAGCTTCTGTAAAGTGGATGAATCCCAGCTTCATCCTTTGAGGAAGGAGCAGCTAGAAAGGGGCTTCCTATGGGCCTTGGCTAACCTTGTGCAAAGCTGGTGGAAGAAGGAGAGCAGAGTATACCTGCTTCAGAGCAAGTCTGTCAGCTGAGCAGCAGAGACCTGAGTCTGCAGGGAGTGAATCATAGTGAATTTCTGAGGAGGATGAACCAGACAGGAAGGAAAGCTCAATCTTGCTGGGGAAAGGAACATATCTCCTCCTTTTTCTCTCTTTCACAAGAAGAATATGGAGTTCCAGGGTAAGGAAGAGCTGAAGAACAGGAAATTTCCTCTGTCTCTGGATAAAATCTTTTTTCTTCTGCTTCACTGTCTTGTACTTCCTTTCCTTCTCCCTGACCTTATTTAGGATCATGCTTTCATTTGTGTGAGCATGTGCAACAAAACTGGTCAGCACTTTCAGTCATCCCAGTAACCTGTTGTTTTACTGCACACCCACTTTCTATTTTTTGAGCTACATGGGCATCAACCTGCATTGTTGCTGCACATACTTCTTGATCTTCCTTTAATTTAAGGATATATATTTCTCCCTACATGGCCACCAGTTGCTCTCTTCCCTTATATAGTTGTGAGATGAGTAAAGAAATAGTTTTTTTTTTCCTGATTATTGATGCTTTAAATATGTTGGCAGACTAAATCTGGTCACAGTCTGTGAATTTAAAGGGTCTGGCTTATAGTCTGACAGCATGGTCCAGAACACTTGGGTGTTTTTCTTAAAGTAATGAAAATTAGACAGCCTAAAGCAGTTTGCATATGGTTTTGTTTTTTTTTTTTTTTTTTTTTAATAGTTTTAGGGAAAATCAGTTTGTGGCACTTGAAGTCCTTTGATTCTTCTCTGTGAGGATGCACATGGTATATTTACTCTTGCATTTAATGCCAAATGTGAGAAGATTGAATGCAAGCAGTAAATTCTTCTTTTCTCATCCATCCCTTGAAGACCCCTTAAGGTGACTGTTCCTTTACAAGTTGAATATCTGAAAAAACCCAAGTATCACTGCTTAATTTGGGGCTAAGAAGGGTGTTGCATTTAGCAGAGATTTTTATGTTTCCATTGCTTACAATGAAAGTAGTTATGAAAAGCTCTTATGATGGGACACAATTATGTTTTGCATTAAAAAAGGCACAGTGGGGGGGGGCTGTATTCAGCCTGTTAGCTTGTTAGAAAAAGCTGGAATTTCTGAAGCTGTTCTAAACACCCTGAATTTGGAAGTCAAGTCAAATCTTCTAAGCCAGTGAAGTCATCTTAGCAATAGAGAAATTAAAGACTTTCAGTATAAATACTTCTTAGTGTATTAGGTGTCTTGGAAACTGTTTCTTCTGTTAGTAGAACATTAATGTAGCATGTCTAGGAATTCTTGTATGTCTTGGCAATTAAGACAACTTGGGCCAAACTAACTGTATTGAGGTTCTTTTCAAGAGTATCTTATTTTCAGTCCTACTTCTAGGCTGGAGAAATTAAGTTTTTTGATGTCTCTGCATTTATAGTGCTTTTCCCTTTTATCATGTTAATGGAAAGCACCATCTTTAATCCTTCATCTAGGAAGTTTCTTGCTATTTGCTTTACATGGCAGTGCTCCACTGTCATATTCAAGTCATCAAAGACCTCCAAAGATGCGTTTTACAAGAGGATAAAGGAAGCATTCTCTTCATGGCCAGAACATGGGACCATTCTTGTGGTGGTAAATAATTCTTGCTCTCACAAAAAAAAAAAAAAGATTTTTGGCCTTGGCACACTGCTTTGGGTTTTTAAAAATCTAGCTAAATTTAAATACTCAAATCCTTTCTTGCTAATCCACCACTCCATGGCTTTTCTAAGGAAAGGTCCCTGTTTATGTGGAAGACAAAAATTTTCTTGTACAAATTAAATAGTTCTGCCCTTAATCTACTATTACTTGAATAATTCTTACATCATCTTTAGTCTACTTCATCTTCTTGTAATTTTATCTTACAGTGACTAATTTGCAGAACAAGCATACCTTCCCCTGTTTGCACTCAAGGGCATTAACTAATCTAGTTAACAAACTAATCCAGGTCTTGAGAAAACAAATAGAGCAAGCAGCAAATGAACAGCAAGACTGAACAACAATTCATGTTCCATGTGAACATGGTTCTCCTGGGTTTTCCTGTAGAGAGAATGGAGATTTTTCTCAGAATCCCAAAGTTCTTGGTTTTGTCATTGCTCAGTTAGTACAGGTAACAGTGAAAACCAGAACAAACTGGAAGTTACACAAATAGATTTCAGAGGTTCCACTGTGTCTTCAATGAAGGACCTCGAAGCAAATTTATTAAATGAAAGGCTGACTTGGCAGGAAGTTCTAATCCTTCTGAAAAATACTTCTAAAAAAAGGGATATCAGAGAAGGAAATTTCAAACTGCCTACATTGCAGTATACAAATTAGTAAGCGAGTCACCTGGTAGTCTCCTTGTCCCTGGTACATGACACTAATGTTTTCTCCCTCAGGGGTATGTACAGTACCCTAAGTCCCTGATAGAGTGCTACCATTTAAAAAAAGTTTTGTTTGTTTGTTTTGGTTTTGTTTATTTGCGTTTTGCTTGTTTGGGTTGTTGTTTGTTTGTTTGTTTGTTTGTTTTTAATCCAGCACAGAAAGATCTGGCTAGTATAGAAATATGTGACATTGGAAGGTCTCAGCAGTACTTTTTGAAGAATAGTTCTACAAATATTCATTCTTTTGAGGTTAGATATAGTGGTGAGTATACAGAGCTTCTGAGAGAGCACTGGTGGAAAGGCCAGTATGTAAAATGCTGCCCAGTAGACTGCAATAATCATAAATTAAGAAATAAAGCTCCATCACTGAAACAAAATATAGCAATTCTTGCTTTAAGTTCATAGATATTTACCTAGGAGGGCAGTTAAGCCAGAAAATTCTATTACCTTAACGTGGTACCATCTGCAAATCTCTGCTAAGCCTTTTGAACTGAGAATACACTCAAACAGGCAGCTGAGGTAGTGAAATGTTTTCTGGAGTGTTTATAGGAACCAATTATATGCAATTTGTTTAAATTAGTGGTGAGCAGTTCTACATTAACAATTGTCTTAGTGCTAGTAAGTAGGAGTGTCTGGAATGTGGCATTTTGCATACTCAACTCGTATCTGCACTTTCAACACATCCAGTGCTTTCATAGCAAGAGGACGGAGCTGAATCTTTTCTGCTCAGATATTTTTACAAACTCTCATTTTTTTTCTGTTTTGTTCTGGGCAAATTGTTACCACTCTTTCTACAAGACAATTAATTAGCTGTTGCTCCTATATTTCCTGTAATAACCCTATTAAAAGGCACCATTTCTGTCAGAATATCCCATGGCTAATGACTGGGCAGATTGTTTGTGCCCCTAGATGCAGTTAATTAGAGATTATCCTGTTACACAGCACTTTAAGCTGTATTTCCTTTTCTTAGCCCACAGAATCACAGAACAGTTGGAGACCTCTGGAGATCATCTAACTCCCCTGCTAAAACAGGGTCTTTTAGAGTGGATTGCCCAGGATCATGTCCTGTCAGGTTTTGAATACCTCCAGAGATGGAGACATGAGCATGGGAAAATTATTTTTGTCAGTGCCATGACCTATACTGCAGTGCATCTACTTATTCTCCTCCTTCTGCTTTCGTCTCTCTCCCCATCCTCCTTTCAAACAAATGTATTAGAGAAAGAGTGAAAAATCCTGCTTTACAGCATTGAGCGGGGAGATTTTTCCACCTGGGATGGGATTTGTAGCAAAGTTTCCTCACCACTCTCTCTGCTTCTGTGAGTACAGCACAGAGCTCCTGTCAGTTCACATCTTTTGCTGTAGTGCAGAGCCTGAGCTGCACTATGTGTTTCCCTGTATTTTAAACTGTAATGGATTTAAAGAAGCCTGAGAGCTTGGACACTTCTGCTGTGCTCCGTAAGAGAGCTCATAGTCTTGCTCCTGTTTTCCTTTAGTGCCAAGAGGAAGCAACCAGTGACAGCTTTCAACATCTTAGTGGCAGTGACCATCTTTTGAGCACGGTGTGTGGCCCCATCACCTGATGAGTTTCAGCGTGGAGATGTTTCCTAACAGGAGAAGCCTTTTCCTTAGGAGCCAAGAGGTTTTGCACTTGGAGTTTATGGTACTCTGGGGCAAATACTGCCCTTCTGAGAACAAGATCCACTCAGAACAAATTAGGGTGTATTTGAATAACAGATGGGGAAGGAAAAGGCTCCTGAAGTTTCTCTAGAGAGAGCACAAGATCTGCTCACTGTACCATCCAGCCTGTGTGCAGAGGGATTTGTGTGAGTGGAGTAGAGGGAGGAAGGAACAAAGCCAATAAATCCTCTAGTAGGCAGACGTTCAGCAAAGGGGCTTCACATTTTGTGGCTGAGAATCAAAATTTTTGGGTCTTACTACTGGAAGCTCTTTTCCTCAAAATGTGACAAAAAGATTCATTTTTGTTTTATTATAAAGAGCCCTTCTTCTCTTCTGTATACGATACTGACAGTATTCACTGTATATTCCTCTCCCTTCCTGCTCTTCCCTGCCCATGGGTACCATGAGACTGTTAATACTTACTAAGGGACACTTTTTTTGGTTCTTTTTCATGATGCATTTCAGTTGTGTCCCCTCAACTTTGCTTCACTTTTGGCAATACTGTAACAAAGGTTTAAGAAGATAATGTCTAAACAGAAGCCAAAAGTCATATTTATGATGGATGCACAAAGAGCTCTTAGAGAACAATTTTGGTTCCCTGATATTTCATAGTTTGGCATGTACAAAAAAGCACTAAGGATTTTTCAGTGGATGCTGGTTCAATTAGATTTTGGGCTTTTTGCAGGCAATTTTTAGTTCAAAGATTCTAGTGATAATCTGATAAATGAATAGGTTAATACATTTTACAAATTCTCATTCTGCTGTTAACAGATCTCAAAATATTCTTAAAGGTATGGTGTAATGCTAATGGTGGGATAAGGCTCATGACCTAGTTGTTGTATCATGGGATATCAGCCGTATTACAAAAATTTCCATTTGTTTGGGACCTTTCAGCCTCAGACCAAAGATTTTTTAAATAAGTATGAGCATTCTCCCTGACTTGGATGAGTCTTGGGGAGAAAATTTCCCTATGATTATTTAATGAATAGGATCTATTTAGTTAGCAGGAATATGAAATAGAAGATGCCACTTGCCTATTTTGTTTTTATGTTTATATTATCATTCAGTTTCTTAACCAGCCTTTCCCAACTGTATTTTTATCAATGCCTTTCAGTATTGAGAAGTTTAATGATGAGCTCAGTCATTCAAAAATCATATTAAGTCAATAATAGCAGGCTCAAGGCCTGTCTGTGTCTCAGACTTTAGCTAATGAAGATGCTAACTACAAATTCACTGTTTTTGAGATTAATTGTTCCCGCAAATAATCCAGTTATTTGATTTATCCTTAAGAAACTAAGAAATTATTGTATCTGAGTGAATCCTATTCATTCTATTCTATTCTATTCTATTCTATTCTATTCTATTCTATTCTATTCTATTTATTACTATTTTAACCTATGATTTTTTATTTACATAAACGGGAAAATACCTCAGTAGGAGATAATGAAAGTATTTCATCTTAGCAAAGTCTTTTAAAAGCTAGAAATTACTCGCTATTTACTCTAGCTAACCTTGATCCTATGTAAATTTCTATGTTATTTTTCGTCAGTCTTTGTAAATGTTCCAGGGGTAACAGGAAGGTAATGCTTCATTTATCTTATCTGTGGCTGGTTCTCTCTTATAAACTAAGTAGGTCACAGTACCTATAGGAGTGGAAGGACTAGAGTTGTGGTCATATATCTCTTCCCTTTTAGAACCAAAGCTGAAAACCTGTCTTGCTTGGAATACTTTTTCAGGGATAAAAATGATTTAGAAAAATGTTATCATACAATTAAAATACAGTTTTAGATGGTCACTGTTCTTCATCCCAGCACCCCCCAGTACTTACTGCTTTCTGTCCAAATTCAGGTTCTCCCAAATGCAGTGACAAAGGGTAAGATTTTATTATTGAGTCCTCTGCTTTGGCAGAGTGTTGCCATGGTCATGAAAAAAAGCACAAAAATTACATGCTGACTGTGCCAGATACATCCGAAGAAAATCCCTGCACAATAATGTGCACTCATTCAAGTTGTGCTATTCATATGGTAAGGCTGAGATTATACTTTATTTCTGCACTTGGCATACCAAGGACAAAGTAGTGCTTAGCTCATTCTCTACCTCATCTTCCTGCAGAGTGGCTGGCACAAACTTATTTCTTCTATTCTGGGCATAGAGAGATGTCCAGGAGGTTGATTCTTGACAAGGTGGGAAAAGCCACGTCTCTGCTGTTTCTGCAGCAGCCAGAAGGCTAGAGGCAGAGCCATGGGCTGCAGGATGCAGAATAATACTGCATTTCTTCCAGTTAGAGCAAATCCATCTCTGGTGTCACATGGAGTGCTGCAATTCTGCTGATTAAAAAAGCACCTAATTCACAGATTCCTAATGGCATGTGGGATACAACTGCAAAAAACTCCAGTGCTCTGCTTTAATATGGATAGCAATTAGAGTGGACAACTCAGCCTATTTTTTTGGTAATATTTTTCAAAGTGTTATTAGACACTTTCTGCTCCTCATTCATTTGTCCCTGTGCTGTAATGGTGAGTTCTATTAAAATGGCAATTAAAGTTTCCTGTTTCCCTCATTTCCTCTGCTCTGTTGACAGTGTACACCACTGTGAAATGTTGCAGAAGTTAAAATAACAAGTTACAGGATGCTGTTTGAAATACTTGATAAATAGTGACTTCTAATGGCCCCTACTTGTGGGTTGAAGAAGGTAAATGAGTGGTGAGGGATTTTAGTGTCTTTCAGAATTTGGGCTGTAATTCACATGGAGTTGCTAACATACAATATTTACACAAGTGAAAGCAATATTACCTGTTGTACTGTGCTCTGAGCATCTGTTCAAAGATGGATGTGGTTGATACCCAAATGACTTGAACACAGCATGTGCAATGTGGGCAGAAAGACTGGCCTGTATTTTCAGCTGTTTATGTTGAGTGAGGGCAACTTTGGAAATCAACAAAGTGGGGGAACAAAGAACCACCTCCTGCCTGTTGCAGAGTTGGGATCACTCCTTTTTCTAGTATTTCTGTTATTTTTTTTTTCCAGATCAGTTCCTTGACTGTGGTTATGACACAAAGCTAATGAATGGGCATATGATGTAAATAAACATCTTCACTGCGGACATGTGTTCCTTGTCTGGATGGCTGAGATGGCAGTGGGAGAACAAAGAAAAGAAGTCATGCCCCAGTTCCTTTGGCTGCAACCTTCCCTCTTTGAGCACGTGAAACAAAATTGCCCAGGAGTCATAAACATGTCTCTATCTGATGTGGGCACAATGTTGACAATTCTCCTATGTTTAAGCTGCTGGATCTGCAGCAAGATATCAACAGCCTCAGGAGAAAAATTAGCCACACCCTCACCATAGAGAGTGTCTCGGCTGATGAAAAGTGAAAAGGTTTCTTTCACATCAGTAATGCTGTGGAGATTTTCTTCTGTCACAACAGCACTTACTTCCTAGAAGGACTGCCACATAATATATCTGAAATAAGTGCATTGCCTATTTTTTCTGTATGAATAGAAGTAATCAAAAGAGCTCAGGAATATTTTGCAACTGTAGTGATTATAAGGAGAAAAGGGTAGAAGTTTTTGGCAGGTTTCATTGATTATTCCAAGCATTTTGATATTTTTGAGAGGGGAGAAAGTGTAAAGGTAATTAGTGCTATGGAAACTATAAGATGTGTAGTAGTTTTCCTTTCCCCCTCCCTTTAAAATTAGGTCCATTTAAATGCATTCATTAAGTGGTGCGCTGAAGGCTCTGAGAGAACAGGGCATGCACCAGGAACTTTGTATTCCTTTGGTTATTATGTAGTATATAGAAATCTCAGTTCGCAACATGCAGGTTTTTTTTTGGTTGCACTATAGAAAATAAAGCCAGTAAAAATTAATTGCTTTAATTTGTTGTATGCATTCCTGATCATAAATTATTATGCAGGTGCTATTTATTATGTCCAAAATTTCTGTGGGGTAAAGTTATCTGTTTAGATAATAATCTCTTATCTGTTTAGAAATAAGAAAAGGACTAGAAAAGCATAATGATTTAAAATTTTTGTATAATACTCTTTCTGAGAACACAAACTTATTTCTCAATGGCTTAACCTTAAAACCATTCTTAGCTCACTAGCTTTAATACTCTGGAATTCAGATATCTGAAAAAAATGTAAATAGCTCCCAGGGATATGAGGCAAGTTAAACCTGGTGCATGTAAGCGTAGTGCTTGTTTTCAGCTTGTTTTTGTTGCTGCTTGATGATATTTGTCAATACATCATTAAAACAAACAAATAAATTAAAATTCATTAAAAGGAGCTACAAAATCAAGCGCTCAAATGTTAGGTCTAATTGACTTTAGAAAGCTGTAATGCTTCCACTCCCTCAGCAGGATTAAATCCTGTAGTTTAGAAGGGTATTGTACCAGGGAGGAGTAAGAAGCCTGTGTGTAAAGCAAGCTTGGGTGTGTAGAGTGGTTAACTTTCTTCTTAACTGATCTCTATTATATGAATTTTGTTCTAGGAGAGCTTTAAATACTTGACTGCCTATTGGTTATTTTCTTTGTCTTCACTGCCTGAGCATGGAGCTTTGCCTGAGCTCTGGAGCCACACAGTAGGGACTACCCTACAGGCAGCTTGGGAAAGGGGTTAGGAGCAACCAGAGAGAAAATCCTCCTTACTCACCAATCAAAATCCTGGGCTGAAGCAAGCACAGCACAGCCAGAGATTTTAGCTGCTAAATTCTAGTAAGTCTATTAGAAAAACACAGTCTGAGGTTTTCTGTGGTGCTTTTACAGGCGTCTGGATGCACTAGACCTTTTCAGAGGATTGACTGAGAGTTTTTTTAAATATGGGCAAGATGTTTCCAGAGAGCTCAAGCTGACAATAATAAGTCTCAGGAGGACTTATTAGCTCAGGTGTGATTAGAAATCAAGCTGTCTCTGTGTACTTGTGCTGCACCGTGGCCAAGTGAATAATGTTTCCTATTACGTGGTGTACTGAAGAGTGCAGTACATAAACATCCAAGTGGCTACCACCAAAACTGTCTAGACCTTCTGGAACTGGTGCTCATCTGGAACTAAAAAATTCCTGATCCCATCTTTTCACTGGTGTGAGCTTAATTTTCCACGTGCAGATTGTAGCTAATGTAGGTGCCAGTTCCTTACCAGGAGTTCAGTGTCCAAACCCTTTTCATGCTTGAGGACTGCCACCTGCTTAACTACAGAGGCTCTGAGGACTTTCAGAAGAGAAATGGTTGCAGTTGCAGTTTGAATTTACAGCTTCTCTTTTAAAGTGACAAAAGTATGTAGGATTCATAGTTTATTTCTTCCCAGATTTTCTTTGTTTTTCTATTGTTTCCTGCTTTATCACTTACATGTCAACAGTACCCAGCACAGTATTTTCTTAGTGGCAAAACTTTATGCTCTGTTTTTATGAACTAAAGCATAAAGTTTCATCACAAAGAAAATGAACTATGGTGACCACGTTATTTAAAGCTATAAGAGGATAATAAAAAATGAAAGGTGCCATTTCACTGCAGAAGCAAATGAATTTTATTTATGACACTGACAATGGCTTATTAGTTTGTGCTTTCTAACCCCTAATAGGAAGTCTTTATGGAAGACTTTTTTTTTTTTTATCTTAGAATCATAGAGTCATAGAATCATAGAGTTATAGAGTATGCTGGGTTGGAAGGGACCCTTCAGGATCGAGTGCAGCTCCTGGCTCTGCACAGCACCATCCCCAAGGGACACACCATGTGCCTGGGAGTGTTGTCCAAACACCTTTTGAGTGCTGATGCTGTGACCGCTTCCCTGAGGAGCCTGTTCTAGTGCCCCACCACTCTCTGGGTGAAAAAGCTCTCTCTGATATCCAACCAAAACTTTCCCTGACTCAGCTTCATGCCATTTCCTGGAGTCCTGTGGCTGGCTATGAGAGTAAAGAGATTTGTACCCACCCCTCTGCTTCCCTTCCTGAGGAGGTTGTGGGCTGCACTGAGGTCTCCCCTCAGCCTCCTCCAGGCTGAACAGATGAAGAGAACTCAGCTGCTCCTTGTAAGGCATCTTCTCCAGCCCCTTCACCATCCCTGTGGCCCTGCTTTGGACACTCTCTAATAGCTTACTGTCTAATTGCTTGGTGTTTGTCAAATGCACGTAAGTGCGCCTATGTATCAAAGTACTGGGAAAAAATCAGTGTAACCGCAGCAATGTTTCCCTTTGTGAAATGAAGTGATGCCTCTCTTTTTTTCCTCTCTTGTTCTTTTCAGAAGTGTTATACAAACACACCCATGGCATTATATGGAAGTCCAGGAATTAAATCTGATTTTTTTAAAACTAATGCTTTTAAAAAAATTACTTCAGTCCTCAGATATTTCACTTTGAGCAGAATACAGCATTCAAAATTCTGCCTGAATTGTTCTAAAGAAAATGTAACCAATTTGATACAGCTTTTCTCATGGCAGCATTTGGCAGTTTGCACAATGCACATTTATGGAAGAAAGAATACATGCCTTTGGAACCACAGGAGAAGGGAAAGGAGAGCTTTTAGTTTTGCCTCATACATGGATGTACATTGTTTTGTGTTGCTTCCCTATTGTTTTTTATTCTTTGTCTTCACTGTCTGAGCACCGAGCTTTGCCTGAGCACTGGAGCTGTGCAGCATCACATGTGCTGGAGAGTCTGCTCCTTGGGCTGTGGGTGCCAGGAAGGCACTGAGGAAGGTGGAGTGAAGGTGAGACGAAGGCAGGTGGTTTGATCTTGGAAACCAGGTGGTTTTGACTTTTGCTGGAGGTTTCTGATTGTTGTGAGGGCTCAGTGATTGGGAGGATGGCTCAAGTGAGCTGACTTATGTTTGACTGGGTAGAAAGCTCTGATGCAGGTTTGAGAAGGGGGTGGTAGGTTGGAAGGGCATTGTCATGTGCAGTAGCTGGGCAGGTAAGGATGCTGACTGGGTCATTCCTCTCATGTTGAAAGTGTTTGTTCTTCCTTACTTTGACTTCACTGGGGAGAAGGGATGGGTGGGTTGGTCTCATGTGGCTGCTGGGTGAAAGGGGCCCAGCTGTGAGCTGAGATTCCATGTGAAATGGACATTTGGCAGCCCCAGTCACAGTCTGAAACACAGCGTTTGTCATTCAGGCTTTCACAGGTAAAGGTGAAACAACAGCATGTCAGACCCAAATTCTTCTGCAGGGTCAGAAAGTGTGACCTCAACTCCCCTACTCAGCCTTCCTGCAATGCCCAGTTTCCAGTGTCAGGAAATATGTCCCAGCCAGTCTGGCAAACACAAAAATCTTGTCGGAGTTCACTATAGCTCTTACACTCTAGCCTGGATGGCAATTGTGTTTTTGGCCTTGTGACACCAGCTGTGTAGGTGAGCCAGAGCAGGTCTCCCATCGGTGCCTAGATCTGTGACATCCTGGCTCCCTTCCTGTATTGTGATCTCAGTAGTTTGAACTCAGGCTAAGGGCATGTAGGGGATATATAAAACTGCCCATGAGAATGACTTCCAAAAGCTTTGGTTAACCAGTTTGGAGCCTTATCTTCTAGATATTTTCTGGGGAAGTGGGTGGAAGAAGAGGACTAACTGTGGGGAAGTGTTCTATTTCATTCTCTGGCTGCTTAAATAAAGATGAAGCTGGCAAATTATTTTTTCACTCCTATTACTGTTTTTCTCTTTTTGCTCATAACTCCCAAGCAATGTGAAATAAAATGTTACAGTTTCGAAGGAAAATTGGATTATACTCACTTGGAGGGAGGGGAGGAAGAAGAAACAGGCTTTTATATTTTGACAGAATTCAATCCAGACTTAAAAAAATAAAATGAATAATTTTGCAATATTTTATAGGACTGTGTTTTCTAAAGACACGGCTAATCAGATATGCATGCAAATTTAACACGGGTTGCCAACTCTCATGAAATTTTTTTCCTTTTTTTTTTTTTTTTTTTTTTTTGCTACAATTATGCGGCGTAAAAATTGGCCTCTTGTGAGAAGTTGCTGACAGCTCAGCAGTTCTGCTTCAGTGCTGGCTGCAGAGGGTGGGAGGGCTGCCAGTGCAGGAAAGTGGAAGATGGCTTTGGACTGGCATGCAGGATGCTTCCAGTGGAGGCAGGTGTTGCATATCCTGCACCAGTTTCTGCTGTCCCAGGAGGGAAAATCTGTGTGGCAAACCAAGAAGCCCGCTGGATCTCCTCACCCATCCTTCCCCATTACACAGGGTGAAGTGAGGGAAAGAGAAGAAAAGCAGAAAGTGTAGCAGGTGCCCAGAATCTCTGTGTTTCCCCATTTTACCCTCTATTTGCATGTAATCAGCTCCCAGAGAGAAAAAGGTGAGGTGAGGGAAGAGGTACGAACAGTTTGGAAATAATTTTAATAATAATATTAATTTTGCTTGTGGGCTATAATTTGGCAACGCTATGTGTGTACAGATATACACGCCCCTGTATAATTTGATAAAATTTGCAACTTGAAAGAAAATGGGAGGCAATAAAGCATTTTAGAGTATTTCTCCATTACTGTGATAGTTAAGTGGTGAAGAGAAAGCTATATTTTTATTAATTTGGTCCCTATTTATTTGAATTTTCTACAAAATACCCAATTACCACTTCTAAATATCAGTCTATTGATAGTAAAAATCTTATGCACAAGTTTTTTGCATTTAGAAGAGAGATATGGTGTAGTTCCTTTTTCTGTTATATTCTCACGTATGCTCTTGTTTATTTCAAGACAAGAACAAATCTTAGTATTATTACCTGTGGTAAGTTCTAATGAATGGCTGTGCAAGCCAACAAACTCTGTACAGAGATTTGGTCAATACAGTGGTTTGGTTTGTGCCAAAAAGTGGCTGGAAGACAGACCTTGGTGGCCTCACTGATCTCACTCATTACAGGGCTCCACTTGGTTTCATGGTCAGACTGGGAAATCCAAATATGAGGAATTTAATGAGATTCTATGTGCCATCACCTGTGCACATGTAGAGCTTTATGGCAGAAGGTAGTTTTATGGTGCTTTACAGCTTGATTATCCACTGGTGCCTTTGAACACAATACCTGTACATGGTTTGACATGTCAGGAGATGCAATTAAAAGGTGAGCTTTCAGGTTAGCTGTTCATAAGAATTGAAAGAGGAGGGTGAGCCTTATTGAATTTACATTTGTAAATGTGTACAACATGTTAGACAGACAGCTGAAATGAAAAATCTTGTTGATTTTTACCAGTCTGCAAATAAATGAGAGTGAGAACTAGGTGCTAACCAACCTGGAGTAATGAATGCTGGGGTGACTCCTTTGCTGCTGCGACAGTGTCAGGCCTCCTGCAGTTGTGCAGAGCTCAAATACCAAATCTGATTTGTCTGCCTATCGCACTCTTGTTTTGCACAGTTGTCAATCGCACGAGTCACGGGATGAGGGCCGGCAAGAGAACCAGTGTGTGGGCTGGACACGTGCCACAGGGACCTGAAGCAGATTTACTTTATTGCCATGTGGCAGTGTCACCTTCACCACGGTGACGAGTCCGCTCCCCGAGCCGGTGGGATGGAGGCTGGGTGTGCAGTGCGGTGTCTGTGGCACCGCGCTCTGCTCCAGGCTCGCTGCCCACGTTCCGCCCAACCTGGAGCTGCTGCGCCTCCCGAGCCTCTGCCTAATAGGGAACATCCCATTATGTGAGGCTTCTGGGGTGTTGCAGGGGAGCGTTGTCACATGTTGTAACTGAAATGGTGAGATTTGTTGCTCGAGCTATAATTCCCAAAGTGTGAATGTTTTGAAGCACTAATTTTAACTTAAAGACCAAAGATTTGAAGACTATTTTTAACTTAAAGGCTTGATTCTCTGTGCTAGGAAACTAAAGATGGGTACAGTCAAAGGATGTTATAAATACAGCATGCCTATTCTAACTCCTCGCTTTCTATTTTGATCACGTAATGAGTATTCAACCTGAGTGATTTGTATTGTAAGGGAATGTTGACTTCTTTTGCAAGTTATAATTGAAATTAAAAAGGGAGAGATGTAAAACCTCAACTTTGGAGTAGATGAGTGGCTATATTATAGCTTGAAAAGGATAATGGTCCAGAAAAGCATGTCTGGTACTGCAGCCTTTGTGCATATTTTAGAGGGGTCTTTGAGGCCAGACAGCATATCAAAGCTGATGAATACAAAATGGACCACTTATGTATTTGCTATGAAATCATTAATGTTTGACACTAAGTGTGTGTCATGTCAAGACAGAGGCTCGTATATTTCACTTACGCATACAGAAGAGAAGCAGAATTATTTTAATTTCATGTCAAACACATCATATTTTTCATTTTTTAGAACTTTATAGTCCGATTTCAATTGTATATAGCCACTTGGATTTGTGCTCAAGGACAGAACAGTGAAGCTGTTTTATCTCCTGCTGTAGGTAGCTTGAATCTTTTCAGAACATGGTTACTCATAGAAGTAGTTAAAAAAACTCTGTTGTTTTTAATGATTATTAGGGAATAATAATGAAAAGTAAATATGGAATTCAGACTCATGAATGGACATACTGCAGATCGGATGAGCTATGCTTGTAATCAGCAAAAGACACATTCAGTTTAAGCTTTGTCAAATTAACTGTAATTTTGAGTTGTGAGTATTCAATTTGTGATACATTCTTGCAATGAGAAGCTTATTAAATATCTGTAGGAGAGGATGCAAATGCATAAAACATGCTTAAAAGAATTTTGAACAATGAATGCATTTATGGAAAACATGTTCTGTTCCTAGGCAATTCTTGTTGAGTAATAAGTGCTAAATTTGACTTAATTGCTGGCTATTATTATTCCTTACTGTTTCATGTGGTGAAACCATTGAAAATGACCCAGTTTTGTGAATTGAGGATTAAATGAAAAGACAGTGAAATAGCAAGGATGATTTATTTCATTTTATTCTGAGAGAAGCTTTCTAATCCACTGTGTAAAAATGAGGTGAATTCAAAATATCTTGGTAAACCTTCTCTGAAGCACAGAAACTTTAATATATTGTAATGGCACGAGATTAGATGGAGCAGTGCAGTCAGTATGTGCAACCTGCAGTGAGAGAGCGACTTTTGCTCTGGGTTTTTACCCAGGACACCTCATTTGATCCAGCTCTAGCCGGGGAGTGATCATTAGGGCTAACTAAGATTAGTCTGCTTGGACAGGCATGGTAAAAGAATTAGGCTGTATTTAGGTAGTGAGTACATCTCCCAGTGCTTTGCTAGTTCTTTGATCCGTGGACATGGGCAGGTGTGGATGGGCATGTACAAGACACAGAAAATCTGTAGTTGCGTACAGTACCTGTGGCTCACTTACCATTTTCCTCCCATAGGAAAATAACATACATTGTTATGTTATTGTACCTAAGCAAATCACTGCATTTGTGGACTAAGGAAAGGTGACTGACCCCAATCTTATTGTTGCTCTTTTCAACATGAAATGCATGAAAGATTATGAATGTTTCATGTGACATCTTAATAAAAAATATAATTACGGCATATAACATTATATGCTATACATTATAATATTAGCCATGTAATCTTTTTTCTAAAATAGGAATTTTATATTGCCCAACCGTTATGATTTCTCAGAAAGAGTCGTATGTGTTGTTAGAGAAGATTGAAAGAAATGTGACTTGAAGGGAAGGTGAACCCCATCCCTGGTGTTGATGCAATTCATGGAGAAATGCTTTACTGTAGAAGATTCCATTCTACCAGAATGATGAAATTATTTGCCAAATCCTTGCAATATTCAAACTATGAGACATCTTGATGCTCAATCATTGAGACCTTTAAAAATAGGGATTAGGGCCTTGAATCTGATATTGCATGGAAAATGTATGTAATCCAAAACCAAATCTGATAATCAAGATGGGTATGGAGATGTGCTACATTAAGCTGTCTCACCTGCTATTCACTCTTCTGTAGAGATTAAGTTGCTGATCTGCAGCTGAGTGATGATGGAAGTGCAGGGATTCTAGGGAAGTGCAGGCCTCACCAGCTGAGACGTAAATGACTCAGTTTCATTGTAGTAAGGAAAATCAAATGAAGTCTACTGTCGCCATTTCTCCAGACAGTCCAATATCCACTTCTTTGTGCTGCTGGTCTGTGTGTGCACACAATGCTCACATGCATATACACACATATATATATATATGTGTATTTATATGGGCATTATCTTTTCACAGCCAGTCTGGAGGGTAATATGAAGAATTTAATGAGATTCCATGTGCCATCACCTGTGCACATGTAGAGCTCTGTGGCAGAAGGTAGTTTTATGGTGCTTTACAGCTTGATTATGCACTGGTGCCTTTGAACACAATACCTGTACATGGTTTGACATGTCAAGAGGTGCAATTAAAAGGTGAGCTTTCAGATTAGCTGTTCATAGGAATTGAAAGAGGAGGGTGAGCCTTATTGAATTTACATTTATAAGTGTGTACAACTGCAGATTTGATAGAAATGAATTTAGTTATAATTAAAATGGTCTTTCTATAGCGTTTTCTGTTCATGCAATTAGAAAAAGAAGGCTAACCTTTGTGTGAGTCTTTCTTGAAGAGTGGCTTCCTTAGGGAGAAACTGAAATCCCTATTTTAACTCCCAGGCTTAATTACAGTTGCACAGTAGCCTACATGGCAGACCTCTCCTTTTTGTCTGCCTTTCTTTTTGCATTAATTGTTGGAAAAGATGTCTTCTTTATATGGTTAGGTGAAAAGTCATAGAACAGAGCAGCAGCCCTCCATAGCTGAGACAATTCTAGAAAACAAATGAATAAGATTACAATAAGTAGCTATCAGAAAGGCTGAAGCTCTGATTCTGTTTTTAAAACCTGCATTTTTCTTAAATGCAGGGATCTTGATGGGCAGTGTGCCACGATTTTGACTTTGATTGAATATAATCTGGAATACGTAGTCTAAATCAGAGAAGAGTCGTGACCGTTAGAGTAACACACAGCTGACATATGCAAAGAGACCTTTCAGACTGTGGGTTGGAACCCTTAACCACAGATGAAATAATTTCTCTGTTAATGCCTTAACCTTGCATCCCTTACACGACTTGTATAAAAACTTGTAGCATGCTACTATTTTAGATGCATTATGAAAATACTATTGTGTATTTCTTTTGCTTTATTCATTAGACAGCACTGTTATGTAGCCAAGTTAAGTTCACAACAAGTCCTGTTTGTTTTTACATTAACAGAAGCTTTTATGGATTATTTTGTAAATAAGGACCTGATTCTCTTTTCCATTGTCTCTTGCTGATTTAATTCTCTAAGAGACAATGAAAATAATCAGCTCCTGAGAGAGTGAAAGAAACCAAGCGAGTCACACCTGCACACATGAAATCATCCATGGAAGCTGCTTTAAAAATTGCTCACTAGAGGACAGGCTCAAAGACGGGATAAATACTGATTTAGTTTTGGGTTTTGTTTTTTTTTTGTAATATATGAATGTGTAACTCAGTTGTGTTCGTTTCCCTCTGTCCTGAAGTTACAGATAATAAGGTACTTCTGACAGAAGGCAGTTCTGGTGCTGCAGAAGAGCTGCATTTACTACATCTGAGGGGGAGGTGAGATTCATAAGCTGTGATTCATGGTGTGACTCTTGGGGATGGTGCTGTGCAGGGCCGGGAGCTGGACTCGATGATCCTTGTGGGTGCCTTCCAACTCAGCTTATTCTGTGATCCTGTGATTACTGACTGGCACAGTGTGGAGGGGGAAGGACAAGGCAAATTAATTTTTTTTTTTTTTTGAGGGCTCCAAGTGCATGTGATGTGTATGTGGGCAATGAATATCAGGCCAGTTGCTGACTGTAGGCACCCACTGTGTGCTGAGCTCACAGGCTGCCCCTGGAGGTTATGCAGGCTCCATCCAATGAGGTATTATATATTTAGCTGGACAATGCCCTGAGAATCATGGCATGATCTTGGAGCTCACCCTGCTTTGTGGGGGAAGTTGGACCAGAAAAGAAACCTTCTGAGGTGCCTCCCATTCCAGAGTGTGCTGTGGTCCTGTTTAGTGACCAGCACAGATTGCTGCTCAGCTGTCCTGCAGCAGCAGCACAGTCCCCCCCTGTGGGAGCACCCTGTGTGAGCACCCTGTGTTCACACTGCCAGAGGGGTTCTGCTGTGACATCCTGGCACATAGCTTCAGCCATGGGACCACGGAGGGTGTGGAGCACAGCAGCAGTCCAATGTGAATTTCAACTTGAATACAGCCTCTTCCTTATAGTAAATGGTTGGTGTTGGCACTATGCTGCTGAGAGATGAGCTGGATCTTAGCATGACTTGGAAAAATCTCAGGATTTTCCAAAATGCTGCCAGAGTGTCACAGATCTGACAGGTCGTTTTTCCCAGCAGACAGTAGACAGTGCTGGAATGATGTTATTTTCTACTTTTTTTTTTTTTTTTTTTTTTTTTTTTTTAATCCCATTCTTAGTAATTGGAAACAGTAGGACACAATTTGTTTTTTATTTCATCTAGAAAACTCTCACACACTGGTTACCACTGCATTATGTTAGTGAAATCTAAGTGGTTGCACTTAGAACTTTTTTTAAATTATCAGGAATAGGTATTGTTCCCCATCGAGTTCATTTATATTGTATTTTATTTGAAATAAATATTCAGGAGTGGTTTTTCCACTTGCCTCTCAGATGAATATAAATATGGCTCTATTGCAAAGTGTTCTTTGCCTCAGGCCCCGTTTTTTTATAATATTACACTTACAATATAAATAATTCAACAGGTAGATATATCAATAGATGCTGACAGTTTTGGCCATCAGGCAAAAAAAAAATATTTAAATAAGGCACTTCAAGTGTGGGACTTTTTTTTTTATTTATGCTTAGGGGTCAGGTGGCATTCAGGTGATAAGATTTCCTTCCTTTTATGAAATCCATTGAAATTTCTTTTTTTCACTTTACAGAGAATTCCTAAGTTCACTTAAATTGTGCAAGAAGTATTTTGCCTTAATTTACCATATACAATACCATCTACATATCAGATTCTATGAAGTAGCTACATCGCCATCATAGCTTATTTTTTTAAATAACATGATGATGTAGGTAATAGAATGAAAGCACTACTTACTTGAATACCAACAATTTTGTATGAAAGCCTTTTATTTTTAGCACATAATAGTATTCTTCTGTGTTTAAATTTTTATAAATACTAATTTCCTTTTTATTTCTCAGCACAGTGGTTTATCTTGAATAAGATATCCAGCCTCATACAGACACGTTCAATGCATATCTGTAAGCAGAAATCTTCCAGGTTAGTATTTAGATAGTATGGATGCAGATAGCAACAGTCTAAGTTACACCATGTGTGCTCACTGGAAAATCAGATGTACTTGAAAATATAACATTAAACTGTTTAAAAGTATTGGGAAGTATGGATAACAGAACCTTTGCATCTATGTCCACTTCAGGATAGCTGAAGTATAAGGGGAGAAATCCTAAAGGATAAAGGGTATTGCAAACTTGGTGATGTATTCACATCTCAAGAAGGTGATCTGAAGAAGGTTCATTCTGTGCAGCACTGCGTAAAAAGTCTGCTGGAGTTTATAACAGATCCTTAAAATTTCTCTGGATTTCCCTTCAAGCTTGTGAATCAGAAGTAATACACTAGATCTGGGGATTTGCATGTTGAATTGCAGGTCTGTAATCTGCTAATAGCTTTCACTTTATGGTTGGCAAAATATTTACAGAAATTGCCAATGTCTGCAAGAACACTTTGATTCTTTGCCATGGAAATATACTTAATGCAGCATGTTAGATTGTTTTGTTTGTTTTCTTGGATTATTTGTTCACAGAAGATAGGGAATATCAACCCAGTTTTGTAAGAAACTGAACTCTTACTGACATTCATAGGAGTAAAAGTCACTCAGTACTTTATACCACTCAGTATCTTGCAATATCACAGTTTATGTTGTTGGAATAAAATATGACAGGATAAATTGAAGGGGATTTAAACAGTGTATGCCATTACCAGTTCTTGTGTTGGAAAGAGGAGTGGTGAGCAAAGCTTAATGCAATGAAGCCAAAGCTTGGTTTCAAGCACAGCTGTTAGTAGTTCTGATGATAAAGCTGTCCAAAGCATGGCAATTCTCACTGGCAAATACTTGCCTGCTTGTCAGAGACCTGCTGCTTGACTAAGTTGTCTAGCAGTGTTCATGACCAGGCTGGAAAATGTTAGACTCGGGATCATTGCTGCATATGTTTCCTTTATAGCTTCAGGGATTGGAATATAAAGGACTGATATGCTGGTGTCATAGAAGCTAATCAGGATGAGAAAGCCAGGGTTGGGAATACAATATGTAGGAGAAGTCCATGGTTTTAATTAGGTATAATTGCAATGCGATTTACTGTATACTACAACTAGTACATGACATTCTCAAGCAATAAGCAATATTTAGAGTATCCTTTTGGGATCCTTATTTACTGGCTCCTTGAAGCTTGTGGATTTTTCTCAGTATAAGTATTCTGTAATGTTGTAATAGCAGAATACTCATTTAACATGTTAACTAATAGAATTTACATTTTATTTTAAAAATTGGAATGCTCCATAATTTTGTAAGTGTCTTTATCTGAATTGTGGGAGCCAAACACAGATCAAACACTAGAATTCTTAATGTTGCAGTGGGGTATTTTGGTGTTTGCAATTTGTGAAGGTTTGTTATTGTGTTGGATTATATTTTTGAATCAAAATAGCAAAAAATAAATTCAAACCACAACCAGCCCCCCAAAAGCCACTTTCTGATTACTCTCAGACTGAACCTGCATGCACAGGCAAAAAGAAATTCAGAGATTTGGAGAACACAGCATCTTCTGTGTCTGAAGAGTGCAGTAAATCCAGCTGTTCAGAAAATCCTTGTAAAAAAGCATACAAAAAGGTGAATTACCACCAATCCACTACAGTTAATGTGGATTGTCATATGATTTGTACCAAATTTTCAAATTAAACATCAGAAATCATGGTGGAGGTAACATGAAGGATGGTAGCTGGCACAGCAGAGACAAAGTATTTTCCTGTTATGTCTGTAGATTTTCTGGATGGTTGGGATAAACAAAGCATCTCTCTTACATCCCCCACTACAATATGAGGAGGACACCTTTCTACCTCAGAATGGTATTGAAAGGATAAATATGTGCTGGATGGTGTGCTCAGAAGTGATGCAACATTTTGCTGTATTTATACCATGACTTTTGCAAAGTCTTTTGTTTTTGACTTGGGTAGGATAGTGCCATTCTAATACAGACAAATTCTTATAATTTATTAAAGTACATGGGTTTGGATACAATTTTTTGAGGACTTCAGCTTCTTGCCTTCACACCAGAGTGTGCATATTTAAAAAAAAATTGCCACAGCTGTGAAATAACTTGTGGCTGGGAACCATACTGATTGCTTGACAAGGAGGAACAATGCCTCAGGGGTTTCTGTGCATCACATGTATGTTTTGTGAAATCTGTTTCTGGAATTGCTGCTGTGCTATATTTCTGTGACTAAAGAAAGGTACAAAGAAAACATGACAGAAGTCAGCGCTGCTATTGGAAGCCCACTGGAGTGTAAAGGATCAGAGTATTGTATGGATATTCCTATAGCAATATCGTGTTATGAGTTATGGATCTCATTTTGGAGTAAAATGTGCCTACGCGGGTCATTTAGCAACCTTAATCTCATTTCATAAAAGAGTAATTTATAAATGTCACGATCTCTGAAGAAATGAAATGGCTTTGTATACACTTTGTTTATACAGGGCTCACTCACAGCCAAAGCATTGCATGTGTTGTAATTTATTAGTGTTGTGTTCATCATTCTCTCTAATTTAAAGCTCATAACTGAACATTGCCAACAGTCTTTACAGGGATAAGAAGGAAAGTCTGAAAATAGTACATATATAAATATTTTTTCCAGTGCTTTCTTCCAGTTGTTTCAGGCTCTGAATGTCTCTGAACGTTTCTTCTCAAAGCTCATGCTATCTTAAAATTTATTGACAGGTACAGCAGATTTCAGGTGTATTGTAAGTACTTTGCCTGCATTTCCTTGAGTTCATGCAAAGCTGTAAACGTTAGAATTAATTTGATTACATACCTACTGCTTATGTTTTAAATATTCTTAGCAGGAATCTGCCTATTTCAGTGGCAATAGCCAAATGCTTATGATTCTAAATGTGTAACTCCTAGCATTCTATGGCATATTCAAAACTCATGGAGGGCGTTTAATACCCACTGTTTTTTAAAGTGGCATAATGCTTAGTACACTGTTAATTTTTTTCCAGTTATTTAAAGGCTTCTGCCATTAAATGTGTTTCCTGTTATTGATGTTTAGCCTATATATTCAGTAACCAACACTTTACAATTACTAGGAGTTTTTTGTTTCTAATTGACACATATTTTTCTAAATACTTATACAATTTAAATTCTTAATTTCACTTCATTCCTTTCAATCGCTTTGTTAACATTTGGAATAATGCTAAATATTGTATCCTTACACAGGGTTGAACAATGTCAAAGCAACTCTTTAAGTTAACAATTCTATGCTGCTGAAGCACTGGCTTACACAGCAGGCCACTAAGCAAAGCATGTGTATTACTCTGCTTATTTAGTTTCAGTCACAATTTCCTTTCTGGAAAACAATGTATTTCTGATTTTCATCTTTCCTATTGGTGTAGCTGCTGCTGTTCCTTTTTTAAATATTACCATTTGTATTGTATTATCTGGTCAAAGCCAGGCTTTGTTGCTAGCAGTCTTTTGCAACTGTATACTTAAACAGTATCCCTCACTCATTCATTATTTTAGTATCCATGGAAAATTGCAGCTTCTTTATCCATTTGCCGCTGTGTCTATCATACATCCCCATTCTTTCGAAAAAGGATGAAAACTAGGTGTGTTTCCATCTTCCCCAGTCACTGCAGAGAAAGATCAAACAAGCATCTCCTGTTGGGTCAATGCTGCTTGCTTGTGAGGAAATGACCAGCAATTAGCCAGGTGCATGAGCATCGATTTCCGTAGGCCACACAGATGGAATGTGGAGCTGAAGATCTTCCCTGGGCTCTAAGCTAGCATAGCTCAGGCTGCTGTACACACCTCTACCTGTGAAAACCTGATTGTATTTCTCTAAAGTGTGACAGGAGCACCAAGGAATGTTTGGAAACACACAGGTATAGCATAATACCTGGCTTCTGAGGCTTGAAAGCCCCTTCTCTGTTCTCACAGTTTTCCTCACTCAGGCTTTTTTAATATTTCTTTCAGAGAGGAGGCGAATATATCCAGTAAACCAAAAAATGTGTTTATGTCCATGTGGGTGTATATAAAATCTTAAATCTGTCATTTGTTTCCAAAGAAGAAAAGAATTTGCCATAGAAACCCTGGTAGTAATAAGACTCAAGATTGTGGTTCCTTTACAGAAAGTTATGGAACTATGGAGGCATAAATCTGTGTTAAAGATTAAAAAGGCCATTTTGAAGTCTGCAACTGCAATAGCAGTGGTTGCTTTGGATCAAAAAAATTCTATATTAAAGAGGCCTTTTTGGTGGCTTTTAGGATACTTTGCTTTTTTGTGTAACAGCTTCATTTCAACAGCTGTAATTTCCGAAAAATGAAAAAAGAAAACTCATAGCTATTTTCCTAATTCAGACTCTGACAAGAAATGTGATGACACTTGTGATTTGTACCTTGCACAGAAGGGAGAAGAGAGACAAAGAAATCACAAAAGTAGCTTGAGCTTAATAACTGGCTTTGGCTTGGCTGTGTCCATTGGTGAGGATCAATAATGCCAAGAGGATTTTTTCTGTCTTCTTGCTTTCTGCCTATCTCAGCATTTATAGGTATCAGTTCATGCATTTCCTTCTTCACTTTTATGTAATCAGAACAAGTAATGTAGTTATGCTTTGATCTGTAGAGCCAAAGTGCTCAGAAAGAAGAGCAAAGGTGGATCTTTTTCTGCTTATGGCTTCATTTCAGTATTACTCAGTTACATCACACAACATAAAAAGTGCATGTCAGTGACTATTACAGTCTCTACTTCCCAAATAGTAACAGACCTATACAATTCTTTTGATTTCCTTGGGGATAGTAGCTTTTACAATTTTCTGTGAAGGTTCATGATTTTTTTTCTCTTCTAGGATTTAGTTCCAGCCCTGAGTGCGATGTCAAGAAAGAGTTCTAATGAACTTTTATGAATTTCACTGTAGAAAATGGCAGCCCTATTGCTGTAGTGGGATACTGGTGTTCTGGAGGATCGTGTGAAGTTGATTTCATGACACTCAGCTTTTAAAGAAGAGATTTTGCTACTCTGGAATTTAACTCATCAATTAACAGGGCAGGCAGGTGGTGATGCACTTAATCACGTGCTATTGATTTCTCTGTTGTGTCTGAATTAGTTCCTTTAAAGATTAGAAGCATCACAAAGAGACAGGTGGATTGTAAAGGTACTGAAAACTATAGCTATGTAAATAATTGGGAGCTTCACATTTGAGGCCATTAAAGCTCAGCTTTCATTTGACAAGATCAAGTCCAACCTTATTTAAACCCAGGAAAGTGGAAGGTGTTTTTATTGTAGTGGCTCCAGTTAGATATTCAGAAGCAGACATAAATTCAAGTGAATAGCCTCATTACTGAAGGTCTTCATGATCTCAGGGCAGGCATTCATTTTGGAGAGTGCTATTTTGGAAGAATTTGTCCACTTCCATCTGCTTTTCTCCTTGCTGCCATCATTTTAGTCTTCCTAAGGTTCAGGTCTTTGGGAGACTAAACTAGCAATGCAAAGTACATTGACTAGGAAAGAGTTGCTTGCAGGTTTCTGTGAACCATGCTAGGCTTTATTCATTTGTTTTGGAGGCAATGTTTCATACTCAGAAAGGCTGGTTGCTTCAGCCTGGCAAATGCGAGAGTTTCCAGTAGGAATGGGGACATTGCAATCATGGACAATTCTGCAGTGCAGCATCCTCTTTCTAGGTTTTCATGTGGATGAAAGAGAGGGAAATAATACTTCATTAGGAGGCTTATATTTATGCTATTATTCTTGACAGGAGAATGCATTTTGGTTTAGTGAGAGATCTGAAGAGAGTTTTATCTCTCCCACTCAATTAATGATAGCCCCCTGAGCTGTAATAAAGTGCTTACTGTAGATCTCTTACTCTGGCAAACTCCTGGCATGCCACTGAAGTCTCCAAGACAGACTAGTGCAGAATCTATTTGCTCCAAATTCATGTTTACTGTTCAACTCCCTTGTTGAATGTTGCTTCATTCCGTCTGTGTACTGCCAGAGAAGCATGAAAGTCTTGAATGCAGAGTGAAGAATTTAAGCAATGCTGTGGATGAGTTTCATATGTGCTCAGGGCATATGCAAAATGATCATAAGCATGACAAGGTTGGCTGAATTAAGAATTCTGAATTAATTTATCATCTGTCTGATTCCTCTTACAGCCTTGGAATGTTTGCTTTTTCACAGCAAATAATTGTAGCTGCCACAGCTTTACTGTTTTATTTTCAATCCACTGTGGCTAGTCAGAAAAAAAAAAAAATCATCATTTTTCCCTTTTCTTGTGTGTGTCTATGCCTTTGGCTCAGAGAGTATGTTGCAACAAAGAACTTCACTGAGTCACAGCAACATGATGGTTACCTCATGACAGTGTGACACAACATTTTGTAAAAGCACAGGTGGTATGGTACCTTCTTATTTTGAGTACCACCTGGCTGAGAATCCATTTCTGACATTTTACTTATTGCAACCCAGTTTTTAATACTGGAATAAAAACAAAGTGCAACCCAGTGCAGAGAGTGTCCAAGGAGTCACCATCAACAGCAGGAAAAAAAATCAAGGGCTAAGCATGGAAAGCAATGAGTTAAGCGTAAGGAGTCAGTCAAAAGCATGCACACAGTGTTTATGCTTCAAAATATGTCCCTGTTCTAGACCATGGTTTGTTTTGTAAAATACAGGTTTTGCGTCTTGTGTTTATTTCTTAAAAAAAAAAAAAAAAAAAAGAACTAGACATTTGATAGGCCTTGCCTCCGGCTGATTGTGGATCTATTGATACATGCCTCTCACAATGCTCACTTCTGCTTCCTTGTCCCTTTGCTCCCCAGACCTTTGCTGGTGATCATGTTGGAGATGTGTCAGAAACCCAGACTTCTCTCTTGGACACACAAAGCTTTGTGATTTTACTTCTATAAGAGCACCCTCTGGCCATGAGTTGCTTCTAGAACAAATGCCTATTACCCACTCATTTGACCAGGAACTGCACACAGGCATTTAAAAACCCCTCCTGCTTGCCAAGGCACATCCTCCTTTAATATGGGATTGAAGTGGCAGGCATAGTGGCTTTAATGACATTAACTCTTTTTCTGAGAACAAGTAATCTATTCTAGGATTTTTACTTGCTATTACTGTTAAGCATGTGCCAGAATTTTCACTGCAGAGACATTTCATGTTTTGATGGCAAATAATTTTCATCTGTCTGAAATTTGGTGTGCTAGCTCAGCCCTTATTTAGACATCTAAATAAGCAGACTGATTTTATCAAAATATTCATCATACTAAATTCAGCAGACTATAAATGTAGAAGCCATTGCACCAGGACTTGGTTTTCATCACATTTGGAAATATGGCACTTACATTTGATTTAGAAAGTTGACTCTGAACAATCATATTTTAAGAATTGGAAGTTTAGGGCATAATAATATGTAGTTCAGAGCTCCTGTGTCAAGAAGACACCATCTTAAGATAATCAACTCTACCAGCAAGCATGTCTTTGTCTATGGCTGATTTTATTGCAATGGCCTGGCTTTTTTTTTTCTTTTTAAACATTAAAAAACTGGTTGCTCCTGCACTTGAAATAGATTTTTTTCTACCTCTTTCCAAGCTGTGTCAAATGTTCTACATTACAACCTGCACTGTCAAAACATCATCAGTGTCTTGACACAGTTTTAAAATGGGAAGTCTCAGCAGCTGAATGCAGATTGGCAGTGCAAGTAATGCTATCTGGGGACAAAGAAGTTAAAGAGAGAGGTTGAGGGATTTCACTAACACATAATTCTGAGCTGAGTTCAAGATAAAAATTATGAAGTTAACAAATTTTCTAGGTTCTAGCTGATACATGCTAATTTGCTTGGATCAAGGGGTCTTTGAATTGTTGTCAGCAGATCTCAGGAAGTCTTTGAGGCTACAGTAAGTGCTGCAGAGCTGTCCTGTGGAAGCAATCAGAATTGTCTTGGTTGGCATCTCCACTGGCTCTAATATAGCACAGCAGACACTTCAGTTCTTAAGTGATACCCCAATGCCTCAAACTCTGTTGTGGTGTTGGCTGAAATGAAAAAAACATGGAGTAAGACATAGAGGTAAGAAGGACAAAGAGTAAGATCCAAATACGCTTGAGAGGGTCTAGCAATGACATTTGGAGACTTCTAACAGCATGCTGTGAAAGTTGCTGGTTTTTTTGCATTTCAACTAGAATGGAACAGAAAGAGTCAAATGAAATAGTCACAGGTACAAAATGGTAGAATAAGTTTATGCCTTCACAAGTCTCACAGGCTAGCAATTAGATCATCATTCAGGGAACCATAGGCTATAAAAATGAGGTTTTAGCATAGACTAAATCTACCTGGAAACACAGTGACATCCTAATTACAACAACATATCATAGTTATAGTAAAACAGCTTAATTTTCATGATTAGGTATTAAAAGATGGGCTTTGTCCTTCAGCAGTGCTCTCCTGGCAATGACTCATCCTCAGTTCCCAGATGGAGGCACAAAGGACACCCTCTTCATCCCAGAAGTGGCATCTTTAGAGAAGCTAAAGAAGATTTAACACAAAAGGGGCTGACTGCTTGCGAAAGTTTATTGACATCTTTCAGCTTATATAAACGTTATCCTTTTGATAAGTTAATAAATTTAGACATCTCACATCTTTCTCTCCTGCAGTGCTTGTATTACATGACTTTGGTTTATTTGCCCTGTTCTGCAATTAATGTTTTAGGTAATTGTCTTATGTGGATTGCTTCATTTCATTCCAGAGCTCATTTGGTGAATAGTTTTACTTTGCTTCTCATTTGAGAATCATCACTTCTCTTCTGTGTATAACTCAATGACACTCAATGTGTCCCTCCTCTGGTCGTAGGCACTCTGCTTAGTGGTTCAGGAGAAATGTCAAGGTTTGACAGCAATTCTTTTGCCCAGGCTGGTTAGGAACTGCTAGTTAGACTTAAAAATAATCTTTTTCATAGGCTTCTTAAGCTCCTTCTCTGCAAGTGCTAGCTATGTAGGTTTGTAGTGCTGAAGCAGGTCAAAGGGCTGTGCCAAGTATATGTAGGAAGGTGTGGGAACATTGCTTTAGAAATATTGAGTCAGACAGAGTAGTGAAAGCTGGCAGCGTGTGCAGGAAGTAAAGGCAAGGTAACTCAACGTGAAAAGTCCGTCTGCTTAACGTGGTTGCTGACTGTTGGACTTGGCTTGCTCTGGCTGGGGAAATGAGCCTAATAAGCACATAGTGGTTGCCTCAGTGTGCTTTAAAAGAAGAACACGATATGGTTAATTTCTGCCAGAAAGAGTCTGTAGCTTCGAAGTCTTTCATTATTTCTACTCTAAGAAACTAAAAATTAGAAAGTCTGTACAAGCATTTTGAATAGTAAAGGAAACAAGAGGAGCATGCAGTTGTAGTATTTCTTTTGCTTATCTTCATTTATTTTTTTTTTTTAAAGGGGATTGTGGCCTAAATGTAAGGAGTTTTATGTATAAGAGCTTGACCTGCCATCTAAGATGCCATGGAGATTGCTGGTTCAACTTCCCTTTAAGGCCTGCCAGCCCTTTGTTTTACATATAAATGACCAAAATGAAGTGTCAGTCAAATGGAACAGATATGTCAAATTTTATTGGTTTTCCTGTCCTTTTCATGAGGGAAAAAAAAAAGGAGAAATCCTTGGATGTTTTACTTGTTTTATCATTTTAGCAGCTGGGATTGCTTAATCACAGAGCCATACTTTACTAGAGTCTCCATATGGCATATGAATATAGGAAAAGCAAACTATACATCACACGCTTTCTCCTCTGTAATCTATAGACTAGAACATAATAGAGGGGGTCAAAAGGATCAATGGAATAGACTATTTCAGTTGGAAGGGGATCCACAGCCACCATCTATCTAGTCCTGCTGCCTGACCAATTTGGGGCTGACCAAAAACTGAAGCATGTTGTTAAGTGCATTGTTCAAATGTCTCTTAAATGCTGGCAGTCTTAGGGCATCAACCACCTCTCTGGGAATCCCATCCCAGAGTCTGAGCACCCTCTCAGGGAAGAAGTGCTTCCCAGAGTCTAGTCTAAACTTCCATATTTGCAGCTGTGAGCCATTCCCACTTGTTCTGAGTAATAGGGAGAAGAGATCAGTACCTCCCTCTCCATTTCTCCTCCATGGAAACTGTAGCAAGCAATGAAGTCTTCCTTCAGCCTCCTTTTCTCCGAAGTAGACCAGCCTATGAGGCTTTAGCCTTCCAGCCCTGTTTCTCCAGCTTTATTGTCCTCCTTTGGAAGCATTCTGTGGCCTTCACATCCTTCTTAATTTGTGGGACCGTAGGCCTGGCTTTGATTGATTTTCTTTTCCCAAAGGTTGCATTTTTCTGTTTCTTTCCTTTCATCACCTTCCCTTCACTCTTCTGTTCTCTCCTTGTTCTAGCTTTTTTTATTTTATTGTGTAGATATGGCTACACTCATTTTTACACAGTAGCTGTTGATCTAATGGTGTTACTGGAAGGTGAGAAGCTGAAACAATGAGCAGTGCGTCACTTGCAGCTTTGACCTCATTTCTTTTTAATTCTTTCCTTACAGTCTGAGTAAAAATCACTCAGAAAAATTTGAAGAGGACACACATGTGAAGGTGGCTGAAAAAGTCTGGACTTGGCTTCCAGTTCCCACCTTCCCACCTCAGCTTGTGATTGTTCAGGTACACGTAGTCTGCGGGTCCATTCTGCTCCCACCAAGGCTGGGAAATATTCTGTGTTAAAGATAATTTTTCAGCAAAAGTGCACAACTGCTGCATCCAAGAGCTGTGGCAGATGTACAGGGACCTAAAGCCAAAGTAGGCTTTGGCAGTTCTTAAAATGACATTGCCTCTGAGAAAAAGTGTTTGTGAAACTGTGTCCCAACACAGAGAAACACACACATACACACACAGAGAAAATGTCCCTCATGTGGTAATGCAGGGACTGTACAGTTCCCTACCACCCCTCCTACTATGCTCCACAGAGCAGGTATTTGGGGGGAGCTCCTTTTGGCAGGTTGGACCAGCCCTCCTGCTCTGCACACCTGAGCAGCAGTTGGCTGAGCAGCATGGTCTTTCCCCACACATCCTGCTCTGAGGCTTTCTAGTGAGATTCAAAGTGTTCCACCATGGAAACCAGTGTTTTTAGGGAGACTGTGGAGTGATAAGGAGTAGCAGGACTTAATGCCGCTACCCAGGGAAAGAAAAATCTTTGGCAGAACGTTTCTAGAATTGTTTTTCATACTACTGTGAAGCATTTGTTTAATAAGAACTTCTTCCATCTATGATAATCTTTTTTTTCTGCTTGGACTTGGGTTTTAATATCTGTCCTTGAGACCTTTCCATTCATTGTTTCCTTTAAACAAGGACTTTATATTCTGAAACTACTACTGTCAAAATAGGTCAAAATAATATTAGTCATCTTCCAAGATACTATTGCAGTGACATATACGTAGTTTTTCAGGAATAGCTCCCTGGATGAAGGAAGTAAAAGATCTGAGATAACCTTTTCTATATTGCTGTTTGTTTTTCTCTGGTGACTGTTGAATATTTGTACACTTATCAGGATTGTCTGGTTTCTAAAACAGTTTCTTCATATATAAAATTAAAAATTTTTTTTGGTATTTTTAATATTTTTTCCTTAAAGGAGAATTAATAAAACATCTTATAAATTAAGACCAAATTAAATTATTTTTGTGGTAGAGTCATTAATAGTAGGAACACAGTATCTGTATTCCACCATAAAAAGAAGGAAAAGAAATGCAAAGACATTTATCTTTCAGACAGTGTCTTCTGCTGTGCATTTTCAGATCAGATGCAGGCTCATAGCAGATTTTTGTGCAGGTTTATGGCAGGAGATCACTAGGCAAAAGCAATATATCACCTTCATATTTTGCCTTGGTCACCTGAAGCATGTGTTGATAGAGAGAACCCCTCTGTGGTTTTTCCTTCCTTCCTTCCATTTACTTTTTATCAATTTCTCTGATAGAAAATAAGGTCTATTTGAAATCCTCACAAGTTTCTTAAAAATCTGCCTTGAAAACTGCCTACTGACTGTGTTAATATAAAAGAAATAAAAGTGGTTTTTAAAAGTGTTTCTCACTGTGATATCTAAATGCTGAAACTTGATTAGGAAAATTACCAAGATTCATTGGCGTCTGGAAAGTGACAATAATGGTTTTAAATACTGTGAGATAGCATGATTTCATGAGATTTACAGAGTCACAAATGTAAGTCACTTGAGAAACAATTCAGAAAGGAATTGTTTCTGAGCATTGATATCAAACTACTCATGTTTATAGACTTTTTCTGATTAGCTGAACTTAAATCCCCAAGATATGAAATACTGAAGATGTGATATTTTTAGTTTATAACAGTGAACAAGGAAAATATGGAAAAAACCTAAACTGACAGTAGTATTACTTTGAAATTTTGACTATTAGCTCTCCACTCTGTGTTCCAAGTCTGTGTGATCAAAGATTGGCTGTGGGTTTCAGAACAGCAGGACCTTCCTGGCGCTTCAGAGGAGGTCCCTCGGTTACCCTGCAGAGCCAGGGACTGACATTCAGCCAGGGACTGACATTCTTCCCAAGGTGGAGCTCGTCATTTGGGGGATCATGATCACACACTGCAGAGTCCCTACTCTGCTGCAGTCACCATCAGAAGGATCCCCATGCATGTCAGTGGCTGTTGGGGTCAAAAACTCACCAAAATACCTGACAATGTGGCTGAGTGCCAGTGCTGGCCACAGTGTTTATTGTTGTTAATGTAGGTTAACTATAAATAAGGCTTGCCTTTTCAGAAAGAGTAAAATCTGTTCAGTTTGAAGCATTAACAGCAAAATCCCTTGCTGCTCAACAACGAGAGAGTAAAAAAGCCACGTGCAATATTTAATATATTTTTCTGATTAGCCTTGAAAATTCAATTAATTTCTTTGTAATGATTAATTAAGTTTAATTATTCTTTAGGTTTTAAGAGAATATTCTTTCTGTTTCTTGTATCTGTCAATGTTCAGGCCTGGTAAGTATTTTTAAGATCAAATTATGGTGTCAGAGAGACATAGAGCAGTACTTCAGCTATGGGGTTTCATTAGTACTCTTTCCAGAGGTTAAGATTTCTGTTTGTTATTCTCAAATTTAAAGCCACATTTGAATATAGATTCTAGTGACAGAAGTGACTATATATAGTGCACACACATGCACATCAATTTAAACTCCCATAAATGTAGTTTAAGAGATGAAGAGACCTCCTGTTATTCTTTGTTATCTACAGTTCTATCCTTGCATCACTGGTACATAGTCTTTTATATTGTCAGACATGAGCAAGTGTATTAGAAATGGTTAATACCAGAACAGACTCTCAAAAGAAGTGTTTTAGGAGATTTATTGCACTGTGTATTATGTGCTTTTTTAGTTTCAAAAAGCATCCTGTTTAGGATGCATCCTGTTAAAATGCAGTAATTGTGTCTTTGAAAATGGGATAACTTAGGAGATGGGAGCTAAATGGTTGATAGAAAAGGCAGCTGTTTATAGAAGAAGATTTTGAAGAAAAAAATCATGTTTGTTGGCCCCGAATTAGTGCATTGTCTGTTAGTAAAAAATTTCATGAAGAATTTAAAATTATTTAGCGTACTAGAGAGTTTGGGTTTGGGATTTCCCCCCCCCCCCCCCCCCCCCCAAAAAAAGCAGTCAGTCTCGCCATGTAAACAACTCCACAGTCAAGAAATGAATGGACTCAATGCATTGTGATGTCTTTCTTTGTTTCATCCAAACAGGTTTTATAACTTCTGCATTTTTAAAATAAATTTCCAATTTTTTTTCAGTCCATCAGTATATAGTTGGATTTTTCCCCCTCTCAGATTCTCTCCTGTTCAGTCAGGGAAACTCAGGTTTATATCAAGATCCAGTATAAATTAATCTTAATTTATTTGACAATGAAATTTCTGAATTATTTATCTATGGTTTTGCTTCTTTTCGTTTAAATGTGAATACAAATGGGACTCAGCTATTCAAGTCTTTAATCATTGGGAGAGGATAGATACAGTGATTATCATCTTGCTTCACCATTATGTTTTGTTTTTCAGAGGTTTAAGCAATGAAATAAAATTCTAGATATGGACATTTTCTAATATTTGTAATAATGTATGCAAATTTATATATTGTTACACATAATGAAATTTTAGTCCTAGAAGAAACTTCATCAGGTTTACTGGAAACAATTAAAAAGTTAATCCCGTAAGCAATAAACAATTTGCCCTCAAACGGGTTTGCAATGAAGTCTAAATTAAATAATTATTAAATAAAATAACTTGTGACATTCTTGATGACTTTCCAAAGCACTTACCTAAAAAGGAAGGGGAGAGAGACTTCTTTTTTTTCAGATAAAATATGTGAGGAAATGTTGTGCAATTACAGAATTTCATCTAGAAATTCCATGTAAAAATTTCAGTTCCTTAAAAGATAAATAAATTAAACCAGACATTAGAGTCTGGCATGGATATTTTGGGCATTTTTTTTTTTTTTAGGCTGTCTGATGCCTATAGTTCTTTCTCTCCAGGAATTAACTCCCACTGTTCCTGCTCCATGTGGAATGAAACCTTTCCTTCATTAGGAGAAGATTGTTGGTTGTCAGCACTGTCATTACCTGCACATACTGAGGGCTGTTAAAAGCAAACAATGCCAAATCATGGTTGCACTAATACTGCTTTACCAGGAGCTTCTATAAGTAGTAAAGCAAGGGAGGCTTTCTCCAAAAACAAACATGCAATGTATTTATAAATTAGCTTGGACTTCAGCAGGAAGTTCTGCTAATGTTCAAAACTGAAATCAGTTTGAGAATCAATCTCGTGTTGCATAGTTGAATAGCTGATTTTTCTAGTGCCCACCTGTGAACAAAAGAAGCAGCCAGCAATTGTTCTTTTGGCAAAGATGTTGGAGATGTTGAAATCAAAACAGGAAAAGGATTTTTTATGCCATTTTGTAAGTTTTGCTTTTGAACAGGGGTGTGATGGGAAAACAGCTGTTGACTGGTGAAAGGCAAGGGCCACTAGAATATTATTTGGGAAGCGAGAACAGGAGTTTGGGGCATTGATGTGATTGAAGAGGGTATATTTGCAAGCTCAGTTTTTCACCTCCCATCATCTTACCAGCAGCTTTTAACTGACTGTCTGGCTGATGGCTGATGTCTAGGCCAGTAGAGAGATCTGGAGAAAATCTGCCTTTTCTCTGTCTTGGCTGTACAGAGCTGTTTGATGCTGGTGATGGAAAGCAGAATAATTTGCATAGCTGTCTGTCCAGTGTCTGCCAAAAATTTTACTGGCTCTCAGTGGCCATCTGCAGGGCTGTGAGTTACTAATGAGGTTTATCCAGATCTTCTTCCCTCCTATTTTTTGCATTGCTTCAGGAGATACACAAGAAACATGTAGGAGAGAGATGGTTTTTCCCTGTAGTAGGGAGGATCTCCTGATACAGGGTGTAAAACAATGATGGAACCATGTAGGGAAACTGGTCTTTCCACAAAAGGACTGAGGCTGAGCCAGCAGCACAGCACTACAGATTGGTCTTGTGGCCTTTCAGCTTGTTCTACTTTCAGTGCAGGTTTTTATAATCTGTCGCCACTCTGAAGGTTTTTTTCACTTTTTTTTTTTTTTTTTTTTTTTATGAAGGCAAGAGAAGGGAGGAATAAGTTGGGCTGTATCTCTTCTGATTTCATTTCTGGCAGTTAAAAGATTCCACAGAATGTCTTAAGAATAATAAGCATATACGCCTTATAAGTGTAAATGCAATTTATATTAACAAAGCAAAGGCATATTTTGAATGGAATAGAGTAGAAAAGAATAGAATACAATATTTCAGTTGGAAGGGACCTACAACAATCATCTAGTCCAACTGTCTGACCAATTCAGAGGTAATCAAAAGTTAAAGTGCATTGCTAAGTGCATTGTCCAAATGCCTCTTACACACTGACAGACATTGGGAATCAATCACCTCTACAGGAAGCTGTTCCAGTTTTCAACCACCCTTTTGGCAAAGAAATGCTTATTAATTTTCAGTCTAATTTTGCCATTTGAACTGTTTAGCCACCCTGTTGGCAAAATAAATGCGTTTAAATTTTCCGTCTGATTTTTCCATTTGAACTGTAGTGTTGGGCTTCCATGGGAGATGGGCTGGTGCATCAGTGGCACAGGTTGTTCTGAGGCAGGCCCTCAGTTCAGAGCTGGGGTGTCTTGCTCTGCTCCTATGCAAATGTATCGGAGCTCAGGCCTTGATTCAAGAGGTTCTGGGCTCCATGAGCTGACTCATCTGAGGACACACACTACTTGAATTCTAAGTGAGGTGACACAAATGAAGTGTTTTTTGTTTAAAAACATATTTTGTAGAAGCTGACTTGAAAGTGACTGAAATGAGACCTTTTTGTGTATTGTCAGATGACAAGAAGAGGATAAATCAGTGCAGCATGCATTTTCTTAGGAGAAATATGCATCAGGGTGTGGGCATAAGAAAGTGGGATTCAATCTTGGTATTTGGTTTTGGAAATTTCAAAGGCTTTGGTGCCAAAAATTTTATTCAGTGTCAGGACATCCTACAAAGATCTGCAAGGGGTAAGCAGATGGATGTTCAGTGTGTTCCTTTTCCCACTCCCTTGTTGAGTTTGGACCAGTTCTATGACAATTAGCATGCACCCAGAATAACAAGCTTTAAAAAGCTGAAGGGAAGGAAGAAGTTTAAGCGTGTGTTAGAATATTCTGGGTAGACATATAGAAACAAGAAGGAGGTTTTGCCTCTTTTCGTGGTCTAGACATGATAGAATTAAACCTCTAAATTTGATCTGGTAGTCCTAATTTAGTTTCATAGCTGATGGAGGGAAATGGGCAATTTCAGAAAGTGTTTCATTTGACCATTTTTAGACACATTATTTGGGCTGAGCTGGATTCCTCTTTGCAAATGCTAGTTTATTTCCATTGGATAAGGAGTGATCAGGCTGGTTTGCTGAGATCTCAGTGTGTAACATCATATTCCTGTGTTAGGCTGTGTGAATTTCACCTGGATTGTAGGGAGCAGGAAAGGCGATCAATGACTTGATCAAGAAATGTGTTTAATCATGATAATTTTGTTCTATTCCATCTGCAGTGACTGTGTGACTCAATGCAAGGATCAGTCAATATTTTCCTGCTTCATTCTCAAAGGTAGACTGTTTGTTTCCATGCAAAAAAAACCCAAACCAAACCGAAAGAAAAAAAACCCCAACAAACAAACAAACAAACCAAAAAACCAAACAAAAAAGAAAGAAAAAAAAACAGCTTTAAAAGACACAGAGAAAGGAGATCACTACAAAGGAAATATTGTTTCCATTCAGTCCATCAGGAAATGTGAGATCTCATTGTCTAAAGTGATTATTTCTCAACAGATTCTCATTAATGAGTTGAGGCAGAATAGTACCAATTTAGTGAGCAATTTTGACTCATGTGCAGCACTGTGAAGGACTGCCCCACAGGGCTACTGGAGGCTGGGCAGAGTTTTACAGTGGCACATTCTCCCACTTACCTGTTTCCTAAACACAGCTTTATGAGCACACTTTGTGGCACTGAACAGTAATTAAATTTATACCTGGAGTCTTAGCCCCTGGGAAACAAGTCTTCATGAGAAACTAAAGATATCTAAGGCAGGAGGACCTCTAAGGAATATTGCACAATGGTCAATGTTATACCTGCACCAAAACTTAAATCCTAACACTGTGGATGCAGCAGAAGACTTTTGCCATACACACACACACACACACACACACACACACACACACACACACATATATATATATATATATAAAAGTTAGCTACCAAATTCCAGTGTTTACTTGAAATGTTAGGTTTTTTCTGCTGAGATTTAAACATGTCCAATGAATTGTTAATGGAATGTATTGTAGAGAGGAAACACTGCCCCACAACACAAGCTTATGTGTCCTGATTGTATATTGAAAATATTTGGGTACAATATGACCTTGATGATCTTGTTTGCGGTTTTGTCTCTTGGGGCTTTCTCCTTCTTTTTCACCTGAATTTGTAGCTCCCTCTGGGAAATGTGGGGAAAGAGGAGAGGTAGGCCTTGCAAACTACACACACCTGACACAAAGTTATTTTTCTATGCACTTACTTGGTCTGTATTCCTGGACTCTTCATCTCTCTGTGGAATCCTTTATCTTCCCTCTCAAGGGCCGTGCACTGTCTTTTACTGCTAAGACCCAGTTGGCCCAGGATGCTCAACTATATCTTCCATTTTTTATTTATCAAACAAGCATTTTTGACTTTTCCCCTTAATGTAGGAAGTGCTAATACCTAAACTTTTTCAAAACTCTTTATGAACTTTTATGTGTACAATTAAAGTGTTATCTATAACTGTGCTTTCTCTTTGTGAACTGTAAATTCTAGCCTCTACAGCAGAAGTGCAAACTATGGATTTATGCAACATTTAATTGAAAATTTTCTTTTAATTTTGTGGCTATTCAGTCTTTTTTATCACCCTTTATCAGGATGAATAGGAAAGTGGATATAAGATTTACCTTCTCATGCATTCTCTCCCTTTAAAAAATTTGTTTAGGGTTTTTTTGTTTGTTTTTTTGCCTACCTTCTTGAAGTATCTGCCATTTTTACCTTAATATCTTTATTCACCATCTCTTCTGGTCTTTTATGGCTCTACAGGCTTGGGATGGAGGGAATTACCTGCACTCTCTGTTGCTCTTCTTCCCTTTCACAGAACAAAACATGGTGTTCCAATTAAGGCTGTACTGGTTCACCCACAAGCTTTATAATCAAATCCAAAATTACTTTTTTTTCAGATTGTATCCCTTGTTTTATTGATTTGCAGGGTGAGCAGGTGTCTTCACTGAGGTTTTCTTCAGGATGTCCGTGTTCTTCTCTCATGAACATTTTATCTGCGATAATTTCTTCCTATTGACTACTTATTTCTATTGCTTAAAATTAAGTACCTATTCTCTGAAGCATAGAAATACTCACTCCTTTCCCATTTCTTTTTCTTTCTCCTTTGGTACTATTTAAGGATATAAATATTGGTATTTTACCACCTAAACTATTCAGAAATCCTGAGTTTTCTTCATACTGTGGTTAAAGTGTTTAGTGTATTCACTCTCCTTCTGTGTCTTTTTGATTAATTTCTTCACTTTTGTTTTTAAAAAATACTCCTTTCAGAAGACTGGTGCAGCAATATCCTTTTATGCTATTGTTATTCCATGGAGGAAATTGAACTTCATTGTTTTTTTTCACTGTTCCTTAGTGGCTTGTAGTTATTTCTTAAACCAATTTCAGCTTCTTTAAGAGGAGAAATCTGAGAATAGCTCCAAGTCCTGCATACTGCGAAAAAAGCTTTGCAGAGGAGAATTATATAATCTCTAATAATTTTAGAGATTAAGCATATGTCACATATTTTGGATGGGTAGCTGAAATATCTTATAACCACTTGAAATTTGGAGATTTTTCTTTTATATCCCTTAACTTTATGAAATTGACTTCCTTCTCTTGGTCACTGGCTCTTGAAATGCGAGTGCTACAGGTGAACCAGGACTGCTGGTAAATTGATGGAAAACAGCTTGGTGAGCCCTTCCACCAGCTCCCTTAGTGCCCTGCAATCAATCTCATCTGGCCCCATAGGGCTGTGTGTGTCTAAGTGGTGAGACATTTATTTTCCATTTAATAGATTAAGAACTAAAGAAATGTTGTCAAAAGTGTCAATCCAACATGACACATGAAAAATATAAAATTGTTAGCATAATTCAGGAAGAATAGATTGTTCAAAGGATATTGGGACCTGAGTAGTTGCTTGTCTTGTTTTCATAGACTTCCAAGATTGAATTTAAAAGTTACTGTTGATTTAGTACAAACAAAAAGAAACAGATCTCATAGGGAGAGCTGCACCTTTGGGGAAGTGTGATCACAGGGCATAACTTGGATTGTTTGGAAGGTCTGTCTGCTAGAGCAAATATACACTGCGACATAGGATGGAGACCATATTTACAGAAAGGAGGGCTCTGCAGGAAGGTAGGTCTTCAAAAGCAGCATGGGCAGCAGGGCAAGGAAGGACATTCTGCCCCTCTGCTCTGCTCTGGTGAGACCCCACCTGCAGTGCTGCATCCAGCTCTGGGGTTCCCAGCATGGGAAGGACATGGAGCTGCTGGAGAAAATCCAGAGGAGGCCACCAAGATGATTAGAGGGACAGAACCCCTCTCTAATAAGGAAAAGCTGAGGGGATTGGGATTGTTCATCCTGGGGAAGATTTTGGAGTGACATAATTGCAACCTTCCAGTACCTGAAGGGAAAGATGCAAGAAAGATGGAGAGGAACTTTTTACCAGGGTGTGTGGTGATAGGACAACAGGAATGGCTTTAAACTGAAAGGCAGTAGGTTTAGATCAGATATTAGGAAAAAAATCTTTCCTGTGAGAGTGGTAAGGCACTGAAACAGGTTGTGCAGAGTCATTTTGGATGCCCTATCCCTTGAAGTGTTTAAGTCTGGGTTGAGCAAACTGGTCTAGCAGAAGGTGTCCTGGTCCACACAGGGAGGTTAGAACTATAGATGACCTTTGTGGTCCTTTCCAACCCAAACCCTTCTATGATTCTCTTCTGTGATTCAAAGACACAGGATCTGATAGCTGAGACTGGACAAACTCCAAAATTGGTATTATTTTGTTAGTGATCAAAATGCCTGATAGATGGAACAAATTATAAAGAACTGTATTTTCTGCTTCCTTATGTTTTCAGATCTAGACACAGTACCTTTCTGGAAAATATGCATAGGTTAAAACCAAATTATTTAATTTGGTAGCTTTTCTAAATTGGAATTCTCCTTGGGTCACCTGACATCAGTCAAAGCACAGAAAAAGGATTGTTTTATTTTTGTCCACACTAGGCAAAAGGTCTGTATTCTGTCTTTTTAGCTACTGCTATGAATAAGCTCTCCTAGTTTGTTGGTTTTTTTTTTGTTTTGTTTTGGTTTTGTTTTTTTTGTTTTTTGTTTGTTTGGTTTGTTTGGTTTGTTTTGGTTTTATATATATATATATTTTTTTTTTCTAGCATAGTTTTAGTCATTGAAAGGAAGGAATTGATACTAGTAACAGAGAAATTTTCCTCTTGTGTAGCCTGCCTCTGCTTCTGTAATTTCCCTTTTCCATTTGGACATGGCTAACCTCAGAATTTACCCTACATTCTGATTTGGAAATGCAGATTTCCCAGGAGACACAAAATTAGCTTTATTTAAATACAAGTCTTTGCTTCAATTAGAGTTTTGAATTAGAAGCTATGAGAGAATTTTTAAGAAAATTCTAAGTGATTTGATTTTTCTTTATGTTTTTGGTTTTTTTTTTCCCAGTGCTGATATATGGCTGATATGTCTGCCCACACACATAACAGAAAACCCACCCTAGAAGCTGAAGTAGGCTTTTTGGCCTCAAAGATTAGGCACATTAAAATTAAACACATTTGTTGCCTTTCATCTTCTTTAATGTATCTTACATGCTACAGGGTTTTAAAGTGACATTTCCCTGTAAGCTCTTCGACAGATGCTCACATTTCTTCTGACCTCACTTCTAGAACATATCCTTATTTAATAAGGGGTCTTTGTGATTTCCTATATTCAAAAGTTGATAAAGGACTTGTCAGAAAACCATTCCTTTACAGACATTTCTAGGGAAAATAAGCCCATCTAGGTTCCTTTCATGTTTATCGGCTGTGTAGATGAACCCATCACTTCAGTGCTGTCATCACTTTAGACTACAACACTCACATCCAGGAAGCTTTTTGTCTCGATCATTAAAATAGGTTTTGACTGTGTTATCGCCTCTAATTAAAAACACTACATTAAATTTGTGTTAACAAAGATGTGTGCACATACTAATTTCACTTTTAGGGGTTTTAATGTGTTAGAGTATCAAAGGGAGGCTGTACCTCTACTTTATACTTTTCTTGGTGGATTTTCTGTTATATAAGTATTTTTCCTACTTTTACCCAAAACTACTAGAAGGAAACAAATGCCTTAGTAGGCAAATTCTATTTTCTTCTCCCCTAAATGCCTTCATTTTGTCAGGGAGGAACCATCTGCACAGTACTGTAATTTCTTCCCACTAATGTAGGCTCTGATGAGAAACATAGAGGAGAAAATCAGTCCTTGTTATAGACAGATTTAGGGGGTGGTATTTGCTTGACTAGAAGCCTCCTTACTTCACTTCTTTAAAGCTTCATAGTAATAGTGTTTGTTATAGGTGTCTCCTGTGTCTAGGTGGCCTTGCCAGTTGCATGAAAAGTGATCAATGACAACTCCTACTATTTGCATTTTGCATTTTACATTTTGCGTCCAGGCTCATGTTGCAGCAGCTTTTGAAAATACTTTCTGGGTGTAACCAATGAATGCTTAGATAGGCCTGGTCACATTAAAATCTAGAATACTTCATATGATGTCTTCATTTCTTTAAATTTGAGTCTTGGCATTGTATTTTAGATTTCTCTTTGAATATGAAGTTCATAATTCTGAATTAGCCTTATTTAGTCTTAGGTTTTAAAAATTCAGTTCTCCTTTCTCCTTTACAAATGAATACCAGATCTATTCTTCTTTCAAGTAATCATTTAGCCATCAGGGATTCTCATCTTTTCTGTCTCCATACTTAAAACATGTCCCAGTTTAGCGAAAACTTCTGTGAGTTGAAGCTCTGCTGAGTTGATATAACATGAAAGATGGTCAGGTATTTAAATACTTCCAATGGGAAATAAAAAAAAAAAACCTCATATACACAATAAGAAGTTATTATTTTGAAATTTAAGAAAAATTGTGATTGTCCAAACTTGAAAACAAGGAGTGTTTTTTCAAGAGCTCTTTGTCATTATAAATTTACAGATCTCCTGTTTTCTTGTGAGCAAGTGGTAGGTTCAGGGAACAAAAACCCCTCGCAATTGAGTATTTCCTAATCACAGTGGCCTTGGAGTGTTTATAGACTCTGTGTCTTTGATTTGAGGCCATGGCTTCTATAAGCACAGTATGTACACTGATACTTGCTTCCTTTTAGGGAGAAAGTCCGAGGCAGACTTGCCTTTAAAATACATCCAAAATGAAGCATCTAAGATGCTTAATGATGGGGTAATTTAGGTTGAATGGGCATCTGGAATTAATCTGGTTCAATTCCTGCTGAAAGTGGGCTTGACCAGGTAAGGTTGCTCAGGGTCAATGTTGAATATTCCCAAGGATGCCAATAATCTCTTGGGCCACCTGGTTCAACATTTGAACTCCTTTTCTATATTAGCAGACAAATGAAGATGTTTAATGGAAAAGTTCTTCTTTTGCACAGATTGGCATTGCAGAGTATCTTTTTCTGAGGTACTACATCTTCAACCTCAGTGAATCAAAGGAATTTCCCACCTTTCTTTTGCACTATCAGGACAATGTTGTTTTTCTTGGATAAACCATACATTAGAGTAGCAGAGGTCCAGAGATTCCTCACTTTACCTCCTTCCTGTCAGTTGTCTTATCTATACACAGGCAGACCAGACCCATGAAAGTTTTGTCTGTCATTTTGTAAGGCCCAATTTTATATATTGTCTGTGATCATCTGGAAGGATTTTTAGCTGTCTTATTTTTAGTTTGGATAATGTCTGATCAAAGGAAACAGGGTTAAGGTTGGTGCAGGAGAAACACTCCTTTAAGTAATTCTGTGATTACTCAGGAGAGCATCACTTCAGAAAAATGTGAGAGTATAAGGAAAAATGAGGTGTGCTTGGCAAATTAAAGAGTTTTAAAATAATTGGTGCAACAGCAGCACAGCCACACAGATTTTTAAACATGACCTGAAATAAACTAATGGAGAATTATACAGATACAAAATGGAATTATATAGGTACAAGATGGAATTATACAGACAAGTACAAGACAAACAGGATAGAAGTCACTTGAAAAAATGGAGGGAGAGAGAGAGGGAGGAAGGAAGGAGGGAAGGAAGGAAGGAAGGAAGGAAGGAAGGAAGGAAGGAAGGAAGGAAGGAAGGAAGGAAGGAAGGAAGGAAGGAAGGAAGGACAGTGTATGGCACAGAAAGATCTTTTCTTTCAGTGTGCTATGCTGTGGAAATGGCATGCTGTTTGTTTATTAATAACAACAGAAAGGTCAAATATTGTTCCTTTTGCTATCAGTGGTATGTTTTGTCTGTTGCTGTCCCTAGAAAATTCCTTGGGCATTAAGGGAATGAAGGTCATGTTGTAAGTTCACATCAAAAAGATGATGCTTCAAGATGTTACTTAGGAAATTATAGGTGGAATGAGTACATTTTGTAATTTGATTATAGATGATGTGTGTCATGGATCACAAGGTCAAAGGCATTGGAGTGAATTCCTTCCAACTTTAACACATTTGACTGGTATTTTTATTTTAACATTTATAAGTGAAATGCCAAGATTGTGGTTTGGGTAGAGTGCATGCAACAAGGTTGAAACTTTTCAGTCAGCTGGTGCCCCACGAAGGTCTACAAAGGTCCCATACTTTGTGCATTTCCATTTGAGGCCAGCTCCCTCATGTGGAGCCTGAGGGAGGAGGCGCCTCCTCTTCTTGGGACCTTGTTGCATGTGGGGCACATCAGTAAAGCCTTTTTTTTTTTTTTTTCCTCCCTGGGAACAACGTGGAGGACTCTGTGTCAATTAATATTATCTGTGTAAATAAATAGTATTCTACTGACAGTGAGGGGGTTTTCTCCACTCTTAGGAATATGACTGAAGATCAATGATGAGAAGTTTTTTTTCAAAATACCGGAATAGCAGAAAGAGAGAAGTCATGAAGGGAGAAAAAATATTTAAAATATTGTGATCACTCAGTTCAGAAGGCAGAAAAAATATTTAAAATATTGTGATCACTCAGTTCAGAAAGGATATGGAGACTAAAGAGTGCAAATGGATGAAAAAGGTAAATTGAAAGCTCTGATTACTCAAAGATGCAGGGGCAAGGAAAATAAAGGACCACTAAAAGAAAAGCAAATTAAATATTTGTACTGCAAGAAACTCCTGTAGATCAACAATTCAAATGGATATAAGTAATGAAAGGATTTAGGGTTAAAAGGTTCATACAATGTATAAAGCAGTCAGACACACAGCAGAGATTAGAAAGAAGCACCAGTAACTGGGCTGGTACCTCAGCTGTGGGCTTCAGTGCTCTGACAGTAGCCTACATGCTGGGAATCCACCTCTGTGACTTTGGAAAATTCCATATCTCAACACTTTGAGACATAAACCAAACTTTAATTATTACTGACGGATTAGAAAGATTTTATTTTTTCCCCCAAAGAGTAATTTAATAATTGCCTATTTCATGATTTCTTTTGTCCTTAACTGAAGAGCTCTGAGGGTGCTGCTGTAGGAGACATTCCTGGAATAGTCACACCACCAGACAGGCCTGTCTTACTCTTTCTGGGCTGTGCTGGAGCACAAGCTCCGTGTGTTTAAAATGGAGCTCAAGCCTATTTAGTAGTGCAGTGTGATAATTACAGTGTCATCACGATGCTCCTGAAATAGGATTTAAAATTCTGCAAACTCTCACAGCAGCTTTCATAGGACCAGATGCTTCAGCTCAATCTGTGTTGACTCAGCTCAAGTGAAAACTGAAGTTTTTGCAGTTGACAAGGAAGAAGTTGCTGTCTCCAGAAAAGAAAAAAAAAAAAAGTTTATTTTTAACCTTCTTTTACAGATTTAAGAAACCACAATTTTATTTTATGAAAAATCTTTTTGAAAAGACTTACACTATTCTGTGTGAACATAACATTGAACTGGCTTTATAATCACTATAATGGACGAAAAAAGTGTTTTGTTTTATAGATTTAGACATTCTTTTCAGTTTTGTAAATATTTATCAAACACATGTGACCAGATTTCAGTTGCAGAATCATAAAAAACAGGTTAAATACCTCTCCTAGTTTCCAGATCTATCACTAAGCTGAGTATAACTCTCCCTCATCCATGTAGCTCCTTTCAGCTGGAGTGTAGCTTGTTGGAGACAAAGCAAAAATGACAAGCAAAAGTAATCACATGTGACTTTAATCATTCAGGCTTTCTATCATTTCATGGGTGACATTATCTGAGTGCAAAATGTAAGAAGATATTTGTTACTGTAAGTTCATTTGTTAAAGTTATTGATACTTTCAGAATTTCATGCTGTGCTTTTTGGGGGGAGATTTGTTTGAAAGAAGGGATCATGACTTTCCTGTCAAGTGTCGTTAAGATGTAAATCATTGATTCCTTAGAAAGAACAAACATGATTTAGTCAGTGATGATTCACTCTGAACTATGTATGACCAATATTCTTGAAAGGCTTCTCTTTTTTCCCTTTTTGCTTCTGTTTTGAGTTGGTAAAAATTGGAATAATTTTTATACAATAAGTCATCCGAGCTTCCTGACAGTTCAGATAATTTTTGTAGCGTTCTGTCATCCAAACGACTTGATGCATTTGGTATGAATAGAGATGGGAACATTTTGTAAGTTATAACTGCAAGATAATTTATTCATACAGAGAAGGCATTGTGTTTGATAACTGATAAATTTCATTCTGTTTTCATGATAAAAGCAAAAAATGGGTGTGTGGATTGCAGCTGCTCGCTTAATAGTGTTAGTGATGACTAAGGAGTGAATGGATCTTTCTGTGGGTTATATAATCAATTTAAAGCTCACCACACTCTGTCTGTAACACTTTAAAAAAAAATATTTAAAAAAAAATTAAACAAGAGGGCATGGAAGAGAGATCTTTTTCTTTTTAAAACACCTACCTCTTTTAGATGGATATAACAGCTAGGTAAAGATCAGGCATGAAGTATTTGAACAGTATCTCTCGGAATAATTTAAAAAGTAAGCACTGAATCTCGTCTGTATTTAAATGAAACTAAGTATTATGTTTATTTATACTAAGAGATTCTCATTTAGGAAACTATGAAGGGAAGGGTTGAATATTTAGCTCACACTAATTGGGAGCTTGCTTGGAATTATGATAATTATTAACAACTGAGGGAAGTAGCAAGACAGAACTTTTTTCTCCATACACTAGGGGTTAGTGCTTCCTAAAATTGAGCTTTGACTGAAACAGTGATAGCCTACATAAACACACAGTCCTCGGGGCATTTGAGTTGTTTCTTAGCCTGGGAATGACTACTGGCTCAGCAAAATTCTAAGTGTATGCTTATCCTCTGTCTCACTGACGGTGTCTTGTATACATCACATTTACACCTTCTCTTTAAGTAGAATGGCAGAAAAAGCCCAGAAAGAAGGAGAAGAGGGATGAGTCCGTAAAGATAATCTCCACCAACTGCCCTAAAACTCAAGAAAATGTGGGCTTGGATATTTTGGGGTTGGGGTTTTTGTTTTGTTGGGTTTTTTTTGTGTTTTGTTGTTTTTTTTTTGTTGTTGTTGTTGGTTTTTTTTGTTGGTTTTTTTTGTTTGGTTTTGTTTTATTATTTTGTTTTGTTTTATTTTTTTGTTTTGTGTTGGGTTTTCTTGGGTTTTTTGTTGTTTTTTTTTCTGGTTTTTTTTTTGTTGTTTTTTTTTTTTAAGCAATCACGACCTCAGAGTAGAAGAAAAACCTTTTATCACACAAGTCCAGAGGTTTCTTATCATCTCCAGGGAGGATGAGATGTTTGCATCACTAGTTTTCTTCCCTAGACCCAAGGGAGGGTAAATGCAAGGAACAGACATTGGCATTAAGGTGACAATGGGAAATTTCTGCTTTTATTCCCTTGCATGGGAATAGAGTCTGTCACAGGTTTACCCAAATCCAGAAAATAAACCAACAAAGAAAACAAAATAACTGGTTGATTATGATGGGGAACAATTTTAAAAGAGGTAGGTGGAAGAATCCCACTGCAACAAAAACGTTCTTACACCTTCCTCAAACCCTGAGCTTCATCCTGTGACCTGGCACATAACACCACAGACAGCCTGCATATCTCTATTACTCACATTTTTCTTCACTCTGTTTTATCATAATAATTTAATACCTTGGCTACCTCAGGTGTAGGATGGAAGAATTATTCCCAACATCTTGTAAAGCAGATTATCTGGTCAAGTAAAAAGTGTCAGAACTGTGTTGTTGAATACTTCAGTTGGGTTATTTTCTACAAGGCATTTTATTTATGTTTTCTTAGCATTTTACCTTTCTTTCTTCACAGGATGTTTTAGCCTCTTGAGGTCCTTTTGTATTTTCCATAATACCTGAATGGCTTCACAGTTTTACAAAAATAATATTTCTTTGGGGTTAAAAGTGTATGTTGAAGAAACCAAATGTTAAATGCAATGGGATCTACTAGCTTTTGAAAGATCAGGCTTGGACAATAATTGGTACAGACTGGCTGAGCTGTACAGCTTTATGTATGTGAGATGGTGACGTGTAAATGGCAGGGGAAAAGGAGAGAGGCAAAGGATATATAATAATAATTTTGCGACACTTTGACAGAAGGCATTTAAAAGAGTAGAAAAAACAATTGGTAATGTGAAAGTGGTTCTGTCCATTTCCAAATCCTTTTGTGCCCATTTGTTTCCCTTATATAGTGTGATACTGGAAGCATCCACTTATCTCTGGAAAATTGGACATGTATGTGCTTCCCGGTCTGGAAGCAGTCCAAGGAAGTTTGGAAATAAATTGATTCTGGGAAAACTACCTGTACATTCAGGTGGTGTTTCTCATCTTTTTCTTCCATGTGATTTCCGTCTTCTCAGAAGATGTTTTGAAAGATTCAAAATCTGGCAATGCAACAAGGCTGGTAGCAGTGCTGACAGCAATCAACACAGTAATTCTGTGACAGTGGAGGGCCTCAAATACTCCTGGAGAGATAACTCCAGAAAATGTTACTAGAAACCACAGTGCAACCTGAAAGTTCAGCACAGTTTAGCAAGCAAATTGTTGAAGCAAAGGCTTCCAGCAGCCCTATTTCAATGCACTTGAAAGCTTCGTTTCTTCTTGGTTCTGCCCCCAATCACAGGGAAAGTCCTGCTGTGTTGGTGACTTCCGTGCTTGGCACATCTGCTCTGCCTGACCACGCGCGATGAGTCCAACAGCCAAGTTCTCTCCTCTGTTTTGTAAGGGAGCAGCTCAGATATTGCTCAGTTCGTGCTCTCCAAAGCACCCTGACAGAACCAGAGCAATCCTTTTCAGCTGCTGATTTCTATATAAAAGTATAGGGGTTTAAAAATGTTTGCTGTAGCTGCCTAACATAAAGTCATTTTGTAATTATGGAAAAGCTACACTGAACTACATGATCTTGATTCCAAAACACTTTGGACTTACAGGGAAAGAAGGAACAGATAGCATTTTACTGGCCTTTACTGCCTCTGTGGTCTGCAGATAACAGTAAGATTACAGTCATAAACAGAGCAGCCTTTCAGAAATACTAAAAATTTTCACATTAATCTCTATTGAAACTGTTAGAAGTTTGGTGGTTTTGTCAAGTAAATCATTGAATGGGTACCATCTCATTTGTCATCTTCTGAGATAGCTGAGGCATGTATATGAAGTTTGAAGGATCTATTAGCTCATATATTGCAATGTTGTGTTGAGTGACAAGAGATTAAAAGACAAATAACAGTCCAAATCACTCAGCTGACCTCATTCCATGTCATACAGTTATGGGAGACTGTATCTAGGCAACCTGTGCACTGATAATTGCATTGTTTGATAAAAAGATTACAAAGAGGCATGTTTAGCTCCTGATATGAGTGTCAAGGTAGGGCATTGCCTACCATGGTCAGAACTTCCTGTGCTTCCATGTGCTGTGTGGATGTGAATCCAGAGCAAAGCCATTCCTTACAAAAGCCGTGTCTTTAGGTGTCCCCAAGTGGGGCTGGCATAGGAGGAAGCAGTAAACACTGTCATTTCAGGCACCAGAATTGCTGGAAGAAGTGTAAAGGTGAGAAAAGGATGACTTGCACCAATCTCTGGTGTTTCTGTCTTTGTCAAACAGCATTGGTAGGAGGAGATGGTCCCATCACACAGAATAGCATTCTGCTGTGGCTGCCAGGATGGTAGCTTCTATTACACTTGTCTCCTGGAGACACAAGATCATTTCCTGTAATTCCATAGAGAATTACTTTATTAATGAAATAATAGTGACTTTTATTTTCAAACCCCTAGAAAAAGAGATTTTTTACTTTTTATCCTGCCAGACTGCTTATGACTGGGTGCAGGGTGCTTTTACTGGAAAGATACGTACATGTGCTTCTTCCTGATTTAATCCTAACATTTAATTTAAATTCTTTTCATTGTGTCTTAAATCACCTCTTTTCCCAAAAATAGCTTTAGTAATCTTTAAACACTTGCAGGACACTGACTTACTCCCCAAGAGAAGCAGCTATTTTATAGTGAATACATCTAGTCCTTTTTCACTCTAAACCACTTTGTGCTCCCTCTCATCCTCTTAATCTGATTTAGCTTTGCTCTTTAGGTATGTTGCCACTAATTGAATCTGATGATTCAAAGGTAGTTACACTCAAGTGCTAAAGCAAGACACTCACCAATAGCTAAAGGAGATGTTTTAAAAGGATAAAAGTGATTCAGTGATCAAGAAAACCCTGAAAGAAATAATCTTTTACTTTACTAACTTTAAGTTCAGTGTCAGTAAACAACTTTATTTTTTTAACCCTTCAAAATTCAGGAGCGGCTGAGTTGAAAGGTGCATACACCTTCAATTTCTGCAGTAAGCATGCAAGATTGTTTTCTATTGTTTTTAATATCCTTACTGTAAGTTCAAATGTTATGGGTTTTTTTTTCCTACAGGTAATTTTCAAGTTTATTTTTATGGAGTGTCACTCTCTGATGAGGTGCAACAACACTAAAGATGGCAAATTCCATATTCTATTCCATTGTTTATAATTTTTAATTTTTAAAAAATAAACAATATTTTGGAATAAATATTTTCTTGCTTTTTTCTATTAATTCACAAGCTCCCAAATACTGCATGTGTCTTATGTAAATCCACAATATTTAAATTTTTTTTTCCCTATCTGATATTTAGTTTGGAAGAATGTAGTTAAAATTAGAAAATATGTATTTTGGAGCTGAATCAGGAGTGATTTTTGCTAGTGAAGATCAGCTCCACAGCAGATTTTATCACCAGAACAAGATTGCAAAGGGTACTGTATGGGAATCCTTGATAAAAAAACTCCTTGGTCCTGTCTTCCCCTTCCTGGGTAGAAAGGATAAGATCCTCAGCAGTTATAAACAGCAGAAGTTATGCTGTAACTTTGAACAGCATAAAATTATGTCAAGGTCCATTTTTGCCCTGCAGAGAACTGAAAATATAGAGGTGCCATAAATTCAAGAGCATATTCTAGTCCTTTGCAGAATGAGCCTGTTCAGTCTGGGATAACAGTAACTATGTATGTGCCATTTAGTTGATCTGGACATGCGTAGAATGTCTGATACTCAAAAAAATGCATCAGTTTTGCCACATCCCAAAGCAAAAAGCCTGTTCAGTGCTTAGGCAGGCATCCTAGGAAGGAAAGACTATGCTTGTGCACTGTGGGTCTGATCTATATTTATGTAGTGGACATTTGCCTATGGTTTTCTGAACACATGGCAATGTGGACAGGGCTCCTGCTTCTGTACTGACCAACCTGGGAAACACTCAGACTCCTCTCCTTTGGCTGTTGTATTTCTGTAATGTCTAGGTGGAAAGAGAGGTGTGGGCAGAGCAGATCTACTCTGATATTTGTCTTGAGTCTTGCAGGACAGTGCTTGATATACATGTTGAATATTTTAACAAGATATATATGTTGAATGTTGTAACAAGAAGTGAGCCAGACAGAAAATTGCCAGTTTTGCTTAGTGTCTGGACAGGGAGCAACAGCACTGAAAGTGTCATTCATGTGGTGGGTCAGAAAATGAACAGCTACCTGCAAATAAATAGGAGATTTTTAGACTTGGCTACAACTCTGTTTTGATGATATCAAAACTTTAGAATTAGCTAATTCACTCTGAAAATCTGATGTTTTCAAGAACTCAGTTGCAGCAGAGTTATTTTGTTTCCCTTAGTTAGTCAATCCTGAATTTTTTAACTTGGATGCTGATTGGTGCACTTTGGTTATAGATGTATAAAACTCTGCTTCTGCTCTCGCATGCTGAGGCCAAGGATAACACTGATGTGGTGAGTGAGTGAATCTCTGTTCTCAGAAATACTTTATCTGAGGCATTGCTGAGATAGAGTATCGGTGCTTCTGGGGAGGTTTTTGCATTTCTGTCTATAATGTATCACATGTACTGATGTCTCTGTTCTTGCTGTAGTGGACAGTATCGCTTCTTCAGACAAGAACTTGATTTTTTTCTAAGACTTTTTTTTTTTTCTAAAATAAAGATAATCATTATTCTGGTCTAGCTCTAAGAAAGAAGAGTCTCATCTCTAGTTAGTTATTCAAAGCCTGTTGACATCTGTGTTCAATAGCAAATAGATATGATGGGGCCAGTTCCTAAATTTTTCATGCCCTTCGTTCCCAGATGAGCTGGGTGTTGTAGATTCATGCACAAGAGAACACTGAATTTAAGTAAATATACATATAACTTTTTTGTTCCTGTGGGGTATATAAAATATTTAATTATTTGCTTTATGTAAACTGAAAACTTAGCAAGAATATAAAAATGTTTTCAAGAAATGACTTCCACCAAGCCTATGAGGGTTGTAAAAATGAAACATATCAGGTGTTGCATAAAAGCTGAACTCCAGGGGAGTTTGCTTTTGTGTGCTTTTCTGTAGGGAGATAGAACATAATTAAATGAAGGTGGTATAGAATGTAATCTTACCTCCTAAAGAGTTGCAGCTGAGCCAATTATTAAGGATTAGGAGCAGGCCTGATGTTAACAGGCCACACCTGTAGCCAATCAGAAGAGTGTTATAAAAGAGTGGATTGGTTGCTTGAGGGAGCTGGGGTCAGTGGGCTGCTGTGAGGATGAGGAAGAGTCAGTACCTAGAGGAGCTGCCTACAAGAAACATCAAGGAGGTACAAAACTCTGGCAATATGGAACCCTTGCAATGTAATGACATTAGAATTTTTGTGCTATAGGACAACGCTTTTCCTTGTATTTTACCAAAATGCTGAGAAAATTTGAGTGTGTATTGGTTTCCTGAAGAAGACTATCCATAGAAGGATATAATTCAAAATTAGTAAAGAATCCTGAAAATATTTATTTTCCACTGGACTAACAATAGTAAGGGAGACACTTGAGACATTTATTTTGCTCTTGTGTCTTTTAGTACCCTAAATTCTATGTAGATAAACTGAAATCTTGGTGACGCAAAGAGGAAATATTTTGCTACCTGGGTTTGTTCTGCAGCTTCAAGAAAAATGTGAGTTCTGTGAGTGGAATCCATTTTGCTTGATTTTTGAAATCTGTAAGGCTGAATGTGAGCTATTTCCCCTAAATGATTTTAACAGTCACTAAAGAGGAAAAGACAGCTCTAGAAGGTGGTACTTGCCATACCAAAATAGACACCTGTGTTTTACCAAATGTAAAATGCAAATAAAATGAGTGCCTTCATTTTTAAACGCCTCAGCTAAGTTAGATGTTGTCCAGCTTAAGTCTAGAAACTATTCTTCTAGTTGAGTAGCACCCCTGTGAGGAGTTCAAGTAATATTTTACCTTCAGTGGGTAAACTTCAAAAGTGACCCTTTAAGTGGTAAAGTTTGTTTACCATTGTGCAGTTTGTTGCTGAGGCAGTGCCTCAAGCAGGGGTTTGCAAGGTCAGAATGCACTATAGTTTTTTGAAGAGTGTAATTTTACTGTGGAAAGTTGTATTTGGTAGTTGTCACCTAAAAATTAAAAAAACCCCAGTGTTAAGAAAATACAAATTCAATTTAAGAATGTTGTAACATATAATGACTGAGAAATGTTTCTTATGGAATCCCTGCCTGCCAAAGTTAGTGTTTGACAAAGGCAAATCCTTTCTTAGAGTCTGATATACAGTTTGATTTTCATAAGGTATTTGTGCCTAGCATGTGGATAAAGGGAATTCTTTTGTAGTATCCATTTAAAATTACTTCCCCAAAAGTGTTTGTGCTTTGATTATCTCCTATTTTCCTATAAAACTAATCTTAAGAAAATGTTAAAGTGTCTTTAACTCATGCCATGGAGTCTTTGCAATCTTATTAATATGAAAGAAATAGCCTTAGGTGCTGATAGAGAAAATCTGGCTTTCCAGATTGCAAGGTCCTTAAAAAGTTCAGGTGTGTACAGCAGCTCTTTGCTGCGCAGGTCTGACTTGCTTTACGGAGCCAGAGAGAAAGAAATGAATGCCTACAAAGGAAATGGTGACATAATGAAGAGAAATGAGAACTTGTATAAATTAGCCCTTTATTACTGCTGGAGTATAGATCAGCATTTAATCTGAGGATCTTTTTTCATCACCAGTGTGTCTGTGTTCCCAGAGCTCCTGTTCTGCCACTGGCTCATCTCTGTTGTGCAGGAGGGCACTGTAAAGGACTGTGATGATTGACCTGAGCTTGGTTCAAACTATTCAGAATTTAAAATGGTGCCACAGCAGGAGTGGGGAGGGGAAAAGAAAACACATATACACCCTTCATACAGCAAGAGGAGGAGAAGGCAGCAGCAGTACTGTCCCCATACAGCTCTGAAGGGAACATTGTGTTTGGTTGCACACCCAACAACATTGCTGCCTATTCTCTGCTTCTTTGGGCCAGTACAGGATTGAGTCTAGTGCAGGAGCTGAAGTGATTTACCTGCCAGAGCCCAGGGACATGGCTTAGGGCACCTTTTGAATCAGATAAGGCAACAAACAGAAGCAGCTGGGATGTGGCTCTGTAGTTTAAGAGCTTCAATATGTAGTCAGAGTACAAATGAATGATCTAGCCATATCACAGTACAAATGAGATTACTGGATTGTTACATTGTGCTGCTTGATTTTTCTTTATTAGTATATTTACTTGGAGGCTGCAATAGAGCACTGCTTTTAAGGGAGTACTTGACCAGACATTTTACATAAAGACAGTGTGCCTTGTCTGTTGCTTTCAAGATATATTTTTATAAAAAGGACTTTATTAAAAAGTAAGTAGTACAGTGAGAAATTTTCTAGTCTGTGTTTCAGGCTTTCTGAAGAGAGTAATTTCTTTTCATACTAATAGCAGTGATCATAGTTGGCACCTGAACATCAAATGAAAGAAGGTGCTCCAAAGGAAACCAGGAGGGATCAGACACTGTCTATGATAGGTCAACTTATTCCTGCCTTACAGTCAGAATAAATCAGCTTTCCTCTTGTAGGAACCCAGGAAATTCCTCTGGCTGCCCTGGAGGACTCAAGCCCCTGTCTGGGGGGCTCAGAGACCTTGGCACAGAGCCCAAGACCCCTGTGCCTTTGATTGAGCCCTTGGAAAAAACAGTTACCAACCTTATATGAAGGCTTACAAGCCACAAAAGTTTAAGTAGAATGATAGTGAATTTATCACAGGGTGAAAAAAATTTTTTGGGTTTTTTAGAATGGGGGTTCAGGGGGCAAGATGGAGGAATCTGGGTGTGTCCAGCCTTTCTCCCTCTTCTTCTTCTTGGCCTCCATCTTCTGCTGTGATGTTGGCACCTTTAGATTGGTTTAGAGTAGAAGCTTGCGATCACTAACATAGGTGATAGGTATTGGAAGGTAATTGTAAATATTGTGCACATAGTTTTTAGTATAAAAAGATAGCCCTGCCTTGCTGGCAGGCAGAGTGCCTCTGACTGTCTTGCTGAGCAGACCTCAGCAGGACAAGAGAAAGAATTTTATAGATAAGATACAATAAAAAAACTTGAGACTGACAACTGAAGAGCTCTGACTCCCTCTTTGAGCGCTGGGCTGGGAAAAGAGACTTTCTGATGCATCTCGGGGTCACTCTGACCAGCTAAAGTCCCGAGATCCTCTCATTGATTCTGCTGCTCTGTAGTTTTAAGTTGTCCCAAGGCTTAGTTTATTCAAACGTCCATTGTGTGACACTGGACATCTGATGTGACTCTTTAGCACTCTGGGCTCTCACCCTGGAGGCAGGATTCAGAGAGGATTGCAAGTACAGTCTTATGCAATGTTATCTTCAAGGGAAAAATATTTCAAATTTTCTGCTTTCTAATGAAAAAAATGTTTTGAGGAACATTTGCTGAAAATGTTTTCGCGCTAGTGAAAATGTTTATCCAAGTTGCCTGCCAGGTTTGTCTGCAGAAATGCTAATGCTATTTTATGAGATGATTTTGAGCTTTGCAGTGGGTTGGCGTGGACTGCGATCATGTGTTGTGTTTCTTCAGCCTTCACAGGAGCCTGATACAATCCCATACCATTGCAGAGGTCTCTACAAGTTACTGTAATGTTAATTCTTAAAAGTTAAGGTTTCCTTTTCTTTTCTTGCATTCAGGTTGATGAATCATATTCGTTTTTTCAGTTTGAGATGCTTACTGCTATAATTGAATGACTTTGTATGGCTTTCTTTCCCTTCTTAACATTTCAGAAATCTTAAACAAATTTTCCTTTGGCATGCAAATGAATTTTACACTAAGAGGGACTAAGAAGAAGAAGAGGTTTCATCACTCTATACTGTTCTGATACACAGATATAGACTAGATACATTTAAGGAAATATGGTGCTAACTGAGGAAATCATACATTTATTCATCCTCACCTTTTAAATTAATTGTGCAATTAGCTGATTTCACTGTTCCTAAGGCCTGTGCAAGGTGCTAAATATTGCTGACAAAGAAGGTAGCCTTGAGGTGGTTATTTATCTTTGAGCTAACATTAGATGCTCATGACTCCTCAGAATACAACAAAGTGGCATTTCTGACATTCATCCCTTTCTTCCATCTTTCTGTCCTCCTCGCTTCTTACTGTCTTTTCCCCATCATAGAGGGAAGAAGTTCCTATTATTAAAGAAGTTCCTTTTTCCCTGTTGTAGAGGAAAAAGTTCCAAAACTGAAACACAAACAGCAGCCATGAGCACTATTTATGTGGAAGTTAGGTGAGTGTTTTGTGAGTATCCAGCAGCTGTGGAGCTGATAAGGCAGGATTCAGGGGAAGCAGATGAATTGTACTTAAACACTGTTGAATGTTTATTAATATGTTCCTGTCAGGGACATCAGTTTTCTCAACCTCCCAGCTGCTTCAGGTGGCTGACCTTGAATAAATACCTACTGCTACAAATAATTTGCTTGCTCCTGGCAGTTTTCAGTACTCTGTCCTCTTCAGTACAAAATATGCAGCCACCCACTGCATTTTCAAATTATGTACAAATTTCATGAGTGAGCGTACAATGTTTGGTCCCACAGCAGTAAAGGTTTTGTTTATAGTTCTGAAAGGTCTTAGACACATGCATAGCAAATATTACCTAATTAGAAGCCTGCTATTAGAAAGATGGCACACTTAAAAGCTGTGACATTTTTATAAGTGAGTTTTCTATGTGTGAATATATAGGGCTACCTCTCAATGTTATGCTTTTGAACTTATTTTATTTTGATTGAAAGATCTTCTTTAAAAAAATGACCTAAACACAGTTTATAATTTTAGAAATGCTTACATAAAATATTAAATGCATTTAATTTTCAGAGATTAATGAAAGAAAGCTCAGTAACAATAGCTGTCTCCAAGCAAACATACTCAGTGTAGTAGAATGATATCAACACATCTTTTAAAGCTAAGGCAAGATAAAAATTTCTAAAGGATCTAAAACAATTGAGTCCCTATTGTTTAATATTTATTGTCTCTATTTGATACTCAAATGCTTTTCTAGTTAACCAGAAAATTTGAAAGAACTAAATGATTCAGGGCAATGCAGGAACCCCTTTGTGTGTGTGTTTGTGCATAGAAAGATAAAAAAGCAGTAAATTGTTACATGGAAAAGTGATGCAATTGTGATTTACTTGTCATATTTTCAATTTACAGGCTGCTTGAGATGGTTTGTTAGCTGCCTCTTAAGCAGGAGATAACACAATAACACTTGCCTAGACTTTCACTTCTTGAAAACTTGAAAAGTTCTTTGATAGAATTTCTATCAAAAGGGCAAGGAGGAACTAATTTTTATTTAATATTCTTGGGTTTACTCTTTCCAGTAGCATGAGAATGTATTATTCAAGAATTTCACAACTTCCCGTGTTGCGTTCCCACCAGATGACAACACATCCTGGAAAAATAACCCCACGTATGCAATAGAAGGGAATAGTAAAAGAGGATGACATGCATAGCACTGCTGTTGTAATAGCAGTGACAGCTTAATGATGCAAGGGAAGCTCAGTTTGCAGTAATGTCAGCCCATAGATTCAGAACAGAGCAGTGAACCCCTGTGCGCCCTTCAGCCTCGTGTGTGAGACTAAAGCTCACTTGTGACCTCCACTGACTCTCAGGTGAGAGATGAAATTTGTCGCCTCTTCCAGACACTGAGTGGTTCTCACCTGGTGTGGGAGTGGAGCTGCTGCTGCCTTTGGGCTGGGAGCAGGGCTAGATGCTTCCTCATGTTTCCTTCTGAGGCAGTCCTCAAGCGCTGAGCTCCTCTGAACATGAGCTTTCATCTCACTCATGCCCACTAGAACCATGGCAGCTTCTGAACCACTGGGGCGTTTTTGAAAAAGGCTCGGTCCCCTGATCTTGTCAGTGAGCACTGTTCCTGTTCTGCCATGAGAGTGAGCTGTGCAGGAAGCACTTTGCATTACCTTGTCTATTTGTGATCCATTATAGCCTGTGTACCTGTAAGAGGATCACTGAGACTTAGCAGGATCCGTTAAGGCACTTATACAGCCATCCCAGTTTACTTGCTCTTTTTTGCTAAAATTCTCTGCTTTGGAGCCAGATGAAGATTATAAATATCATTGTTGGAATGAGTAAAACATTTACAGGATCAGAATTTGATCCCTATGCAAGCATGAGGCTCAGAGATCTAAACAGCATTCAGTGAATCTGCCTGCTTTGACTGAATAGCATGAGAAAAGAACAGATAAGGTACTTTAAGAAACAGATCTTCTCTAATCTAATCTACTCTGTGTATAATTTGATTTTATTCAGACTCAGAGGAAAGGTAATTTTTTTTTTTTTACTTCTTTACAGAAGCCAGATCAGCAGCCTTTCCATCCTGAGCGCTGTGTATTTTAATTAATTTAATAGCCTAAAGGCTGCAAATTTAAGTCCCTTGATGTGAAAGATGAGGAGTCAGGCAAAGGAGATGTCACGAAGAATGTCCATACATAGCCTGCAGGGTAGTAGTCACCAGCTTCTGAGGATCCTGTTGGGAATACTCCACCCTTACAAGGGTTTTACAGACACCCTTATTGAAGCTCATCAAAACTGCTGTAGCATATTTAGGCCTCCAAGCAGCTGACTCAGCAGGACCCCTAGCTAACTTCTAACCAGGCCTGCCCAGCTTGGTTATAAAGTCCATCAAATAAGCAAAATGAGAACTAAGCAAAGAGAAACCTTTTCCAAGAAATAACATCTTCTAGCTTGTAAGTTTCTCAATCCTCCTACACAATTTGGCAGCAGAATTAAAGGATTTGCAATTAATTTTTGGGGGTTCAGAGCTGATCTTAATCTTATTGGGAAGGTGCCCCCTTTGTTATAGGTTAAAACCCTCTCCTTTATTTCCTTCTGCATCAAGGGTCTACATCCTCAAAGTGCTGGCAAGACTTTTTATATGTTTATTTTAGACACTAAGGCTACATCTGCTGCTAAATAAAAGAACACCAAGGATCTTGAAAACCACTTTTTTTGGAATTAGCTTCTCCAGAGCTAGCTGGCTGGCTGGCAACAGCATTGTACCTGTTATTGGTTCTTCTCTGGGCTCTGCGTGGGGAATGTGTGGCTGCCTTTCAGAGCAGCATTTTGATGTGTGATACTCAGGCTGCTGCAATCCCTGGCTGTGGAGTGTGTGCTTAACCCTGCAGACCTTGGGACATAGCTGGAGCACATCACATGGTCTTTGTTTCCACTGCCATTTAGCACAGGTTGTACTTTATAAAGTGTCCACAGAAGTAACTAGGGGTTTTTAGAGAGGATAGTAAATCCAGGATTCAGTTATGTGATGAAATATCAAATAAGCTATGGGAAAACTTCTATGATTTAGCTGTGTAGGTGTACCATAAGAACCTGGCAAGTTGCAATACAATGTTCAAAAGCTCCCTTTGAGCTGTGTGGTTGAGGTGGCAATGTAGGCTCTTGAGATTACTTAATTTTGTTGCAAGAAAAGTATCTGGGAGAAGTTCACAATAATGTGACTGCGCTGCTTCTTAAACCCGAATGGTGCCACATAGATGTGCCTGTTTGCTCACTCTTGCTGGGGTAGTCTTTGCCAAGGCCCCTTCTTGCTGCCCCAAGCACCAGCACATCTTCCTACATGTCATAACCTGTAGCACTTATGGCTGGATCTTCCCTTGGCTGTTTTCCCACTCTGGGGCCTTCATCTAGTCCTTTGAATGGTCTCTTTGTCCATGCCTCCTGTATGTGTTGCCTCTCCACTTGGGGTGATGTGTAGTATATGCTTTCTACTGCTTACCCTCAGTCCCAGGCTTTTCTCGTTAGCACAACCTTTCCAGTCTTGCTATGATGAAAAAGTGAAATCAGGAAGTCCAAGCAGCTTGAGAAAGTTCTATTTTGTCTTTCAGTTATATCTGTAGATTTTGAGTCCTTTGCAAACTTCATCCTGATAAGGATAAGTAGGTGATATATAACTCACAACCAAGGGCTTTCCAGTCATGTATAGTGATTTCTGATGTCTAATATTCTTACAGTGAGTCTTGAACCTTGTTACACTACAGTCTCTGACTCCCACTGACCTTTAAGAGAGACTTGTAAAACAGTCATTACAATTTTTCTGCTGCGACAGATTTTTCTTTTGCTTTCTGCTGTAATATATGGAAGGTGAAATGGAAAAATAAAGTTGTTTTTGTTGCTATCCCTTAGCAAGTATTTGGCATTTTATCTTATGACTGAGAGAAAAGTCAAGGTTGTGTTATTCTGTTCCTCAAATGAGATATTTCTCATTTCCCTGCTGGGGTTTAGTGTGGGCTATCACTGGTGATTTTGTGTGGCAAAATCTGAAAGCAGATCTGTATTCTTTTACAGTGTCCGGAGGGAATACAGAGAGCAGTCTCTTCGTGTATATTTAATACCGTTGATAACCATTACAGTCCTGTTTAGAAATGGTCAATATCAATCTCTGATTTAAGTACTTGTTGCAATCAGGTCAACTGATTTATGTGTGGAAAATTCTGGGTTTATACATTTAGAGATATCGTGCTGTTAACATACATCCTCTCTTCTTTTCCTCTAAGGGTAGAAGGTGATTTCTCAAGGTTCTTAATGTCTTTTTCTAATTTCCCATTCACAGCTACTAGAAGTCATAATGGGTGAAATGTAGACCTTCATTTTGTATGTAGATTAAAATATACTAATGCTGTAACCCTTTCAAAGGAATCGGAGTACACAATCAACACTGAAAAGTTCTCTTGGTCCCTGTCATCAAGGCATCTGAAAGAAGAGGTTCCAGCTGGCTTATGACCACTGCCCAGTATTTATTTGCTTTGATGAGTCAAATGCTGTAGTATGAACAATAGTTTTGACAATTAAGAGTTTAGCAACTTATTTTGTCTGAAAGAAATGGTTCAGTAAAGGAATAAAGATTAACTATTTGGCGGACAAACTTTTTAGTATAAAATATAAAGCTTCAAGAAATTTTAGCTTTCCTGCTCATTTGTCATCTTAAGACAAACAAAAAAAAAAAAAGGCTGTTGCAGCAAGATCAGTGTAAGGGGTGTCTACTAATTGCTCTCATCCTGAACTGTAGTTCATTCTTCTGTATACTTAGTCAGGATTTTGCAGTCTTCATCTTTAGACAAACTGGAGTAGTAATAAAGCTTGAAGATGCTTGTCCAGCTTGATTAAGAATGGGAATAGAGAGAATATTTTCAAATTAATGTAATAGTGTATCATGCTCCAGGAGCTTTGTAATCAGTCCAGGACTTTTGGGAAATGAGGGGTTTATGTGTGTATTTGCTTGTTTGTTTGCTTTTAACGTTCTTATAAGCCCACAAACCAGCCTTTTCCAGACCCCCCACCCTGAGAATTCCTTATCCTCTGATAACCTCAAATCTGCCAGACTGTTAGTGGCTAAACAACTTTCATTATAGTCTGATCAAGGAAGACAGGATTTTCGAAGCCACTTTCTCTCAAAGGCAGTTTTTCTCATGCAATTTTGCCAGTCTCAGTCTTTCATTCTTGATCTTCTGAAAAGCAGCAAGGGGATTTCACTAGCTAACTTGATGTCTTGATCTGGATGTTGAGAAGTGGTCCCAAGGGAATCTCATGAGGTCTGACAAAACCAAGGACAAGGTTCTGCACCTGGGCTGAGGCAACCCCTGGTATCAGCACAGGCTGGGGGATGAACAGAGTGAGAGCAGCCCTGCAAGGGCTTGGGGGTGCTGGTGGGTGAGAGCCTGGCCATGACCTGGCTGGGTGCAGTCACAGCCCAGAAACCCAATCATATCCTGGATGGCACCAAAAGCAGTGAGACCAGCAGGTCAAGGCTGGTGCTTTTGCCCCTCTACTCCAGTCTGATGAGGCCCCACCTGCATCCAGCTCTGGGGTCCCCAGCACAGGAAGGATATTGTTGGAACAAGTCCAGAGGAGGGACTTGGTGGATGGCACCAAGATGAATACAGGCATGAAACACCTCTCCTATGAGGAATGGCTGAGAGAGTTGGAATTATTCAGCCTGGAGAAAAGAAGAGTTTTGGGTGACCTAGTGGGTGCCTTCCAGTACCTGAAGGGAGCCTACAAGAAGGATGGAGAGGAGCTTTTTACAAGGGCATGTAGTAACAGGACAAGGGGAATATGGCTTCAAAGTGAAAGAGGGTAGGTTTAGATTAGATATTAGAAGTTCTTTATTGTGTGGGTGGTGAGGCACTGAAACAGGTTGCTCAGAGCAACCTCGATGCCCCCTCCCTGGAAATGTGTTTTAAGGCCAGGTTCAATGGGGCTTTGAGCAACCTGGTGTAGTGCTTTATATTCTATAATGCCAGGAAATCTCTTCAGCCAGTGCTGCTGCAGTTAAATAGCTGTTCCCACCCCCACTTCTTCCAAAAGCTCAGTAGTCACTATTGAGCCGTTACAGATGCCTTTCCTCCTTACCATGGCTCTCTCACCTCTTCCAAGTTGCATATATGACCCCTAGTCGGATAGCTTTGGTCAGAGGTTTGGATTTTAGGGATCAAGTATTTTCCATGATTGTCTTCCTTTCAGAGTGAATGGTCCAGCTGGTATCAAAGGTGCCCCACATGGTCTCCTGCAAAGCATCTCTGCAATCACTGAGTTAAACCACCACTTTAAATACACACTTCAATTCTTCAGCCAGATCCTGATAGATAATGAGGAAACTATGGTCCCAAGCAGTGAATTCACTTGGTAACATATCCAGGGGTTTTTGTGCCTCTAATGGAAGTTACAGAATAGGCCATCTAATTTGACCATCTACTATGGCCTTTTTACTTTGACATGAATTATTCCATCCACATTGTCAAACTCGATATCCAAGGCAGGGTCAGGCAGCAGAAAAGATATCCACAGTATAGATGTCAATTCTCAATTTATATAGATTTTGTATTTCATTTACCAGACATCATGAATAGCATTGTCCTTGCCAGCTGTCTGTCCAAATGAGAATGGTGCATTCAATCAACAGCAGGACTAGGGGTGCACCTTTACAAACAGTAGGACAGTACAAAAAGGTAAATAGATGAGATACTGGAGCTGGCTGACTTATCTTGAGGATCTGTACATTTCTGTATTCTTTTCTCCTGGTATTGTGCTGACACTGTATCATGTCTGCCCTAAATGCATAGGAAAATTGGGAGAAAAAATACATAAGTGGAATATTAGAATTTACTATTGCCTTTGAGGAAATAGTGAGTTTGACTTGTTCCTTAAAAATATAATTTATTGAGATGAGATTATTCATTGCTTAGGCTATGCTTTTTGCTGGAATTTTTTGTCCCTTTCACAGTGGATCTCCATTTTTTTTTTTAAGGGCTTGATTCAATGAAAAGACAAATTGGTTCTCTCCTGCATATTTCAAACCTCAAGTGATACAGGATGCATTAAGACATATGGAAGATATATATTTTGATACGCTGGGAATATCAGAGTTTATGATTTACAATATAGCTGGAATTTCTAGAGCTAAGAGAGGGGATGAGGATGACAGATATGCTGAATAATAATAAAATGTATTTCATGTCAAAAGAATAGAGAAGTGACAACTGCTCATGCATCTTATTTCCTTGTGTGTGGTTTGCTGCAGTCTCTCAATAAAGAGCTAGATAAGAATAAATACATTAGCAGGACATGTTCTGCATGGGGGACACGGTATTCCACACCAACAGCCATCAAAAAAAAGAGGGTAAATATCAAATTGCACCCCTTCACAATGCATCCCTAGTTAATTTAGCAATCATAAATGGTGTTGCAGAGGGATGTTTTCCTGCCATGTGGTGCTCTGCAAATGAAACCACACTTCCCTTAAGCTTCCTCTAATTTGGGAGCACTCCAGTTCTGGCATTCTTTCTTATTTTGCCTTTGACCAAAAAAAGGGTTTGTCATCTCTTAATGACTTCAGCGTGACCCTGTAGTTTTGTCTGTGTAATGAGGAGGGTGAGCTGGGGTCCTGTGAGTGCACTGCTGGCCCAAAGTGGTACCATGCAGGGGCTTAGGTTTTCCTATGGCTTCCTGAGATGCTAGAGATACCCAGCACCCCCTTTTCAGGAAATCCAAACTTTCATTTAGTACAAGAAGCTATAGACCCAGGATCTGGTTCACTGCTGTGTATGCTGAAATCTCCTCCTTCACCTAGAGATAGAGGACAGTCTATCTTAAAAAAAATTCAACTTTCTTTTCTAGTTTATTTCAGTAGGAGATCTTGATAGCTGGATTGATGTTCCTTGTCTCATAAAGATTTACTTTTTATTTTTAAACTCCCTAGCTCCACTTTCCTGACCTAACCATCTTCTTGGATGGTGTTTTCATTAAACAGAATATTTTTCAATATTCAAGAATATCCATTACTTAGTGATGACAGCACTGCCTTAGATTTCATATATAAATGAAAGTAAAAATAATAATAGATATGTCAGGTTATTATAAAAATGAAAATATAAGCTGTCATTTAACAAAGGTGTACACAGGGCATTCAAAAAATCAGACTGGTTTCCATACCTTCATAATACAGTGCTCATATGACTCCACAGTAATTATATTTTATGAACTCCATCACATCAAACTGTGAACATGTCTTGAATTTCTGGATATTCTATTACCACCTGCAGCTTTTCAAACAGAGAAATGTAATAAATTATCAGCAGAGGGATTCAGGCAGTTACAGGAAGAAAGCAACTGTGGTATTCATATAGTCTAGTAAAAATGATTTTACCAATAACCTGTGGTAAAGCAGGGAATTTCCTGGGGTTCTGCCATTGTACAGCAGCTGTTTACTGCAGAGGATGACCAGTCCATTGACAGGTCTGAACAAGCTCAAATTAATACGATTTCAGTCCCTGGATACAGCTGAAATTCATATAGAGGCTCCCTGTGCCTCAGGCACTTTTGTGCACAGTCTGGCCTTGTCTTTTTAAATGCTGGATGAGGATGATATGTAGGCTCCAAAATTACCTACTGTCACTGAAAATATTGCCTTTTACTTCCAGTGACCTTTTTCAGCTGTAAGAAGCCATGGAGTTTGGGCTTTTATTTTTTTTTTATTTGCCAGTCTGAGTCCTCATGTTGCCGGCACCAGGGTAACCATTCAGAGGGACAGGCAAAACAACTCCATGCTTTGGCAGGACTGACTTTGCTTCCAGCTGAAATCAATTCCACAGTTTGGAGAATGTGTTTTCTTGTTGACACCAGAAGATAAGTTGTTGAAGCCAAAAAACCCAGCAGATCATATTTACCTGTACTGAGAAAAAAATCCAGGAAGAGTGGCAGAATGATGCCTGAATCACTTAAGTCTCTTTTGAGACAATCCATGCAAATAGACTCTTGTATATTTTAAAATATAAACTAGCAAAACCAAGTCCATTTAGATGATATGTTAATTATTCCACTGTTTGCCATCAAAGACAAGTATGAAAAAAAAATTGAGAAATACAAAAGAAATTACAAATTCATTTTGTCTGCTGCAGACTTCTTATCTTTCTTACTGATGCTATAGACATAATTTAAATATTTTTTCTTTTTGTCACAAATGACTTTATAGGCTTCTGAAAAAAAATTCTCAGACAGGACTGGAATGCTATGCAATTATCAATGTACAGGAATAAATATTTTTCCTCACAATGTTACCAGTGCACTCTGAGCATCTGATTCAGGATCACAGGATGTTGAGATTATGGAGGTTGTTTAATGAGTCACAAATAACATGAAGAAGAATGAAACTTTATGCTTATGTGCTGTTAGTTATAAATAACTTGGTTTAAATTTGCCCTGTATTTTATTTGTTTGCCAAATAACATTTACAAATGCAAGTTTAGAAGGCAGTAGTTGGCCACGAGATGGTATTCAGTTTGCCTATGTAAAAGGGGTAAACCTGGTAAACCTCTCTTGGGGATTTTTAAAGATGTTTACTCCATTGATTGTATCAGCCTCTTTGACACTTCGGTTGTGAAGCTTTAGCAGTGCTTTAAAACATACATGCAAGTTAGAGAGGCCAGATTCCTGCCTCATGCTTGCTTTTCATAACATGCATATAGCTTTGATTATTTTATGTTGAAGAAGAAAGATGTGATCAGAGCAGGTTTAGATATTCCTGAACTAGTGTTCACCTAAATCTGACAAAGAGGTGGAGAAGCACAGATACACAGCTACAAGAGTAGCTGTTACCAACAGCAGTCTCATTACTGTACTTGAGCGTTATCAGCACCTGAGCTCTGCTTCTGCCTGTGTCGCACAAATTTGGCCAGGGAAAGTGCAATATACAGACACTTAAACTGTCCCTGGAAACAGCCATTATTGGCTGACCAAATTACCACAATTTGTGCAGTTGGTTCTCATTAGCCATAATGCAAACGTGCAGATCTCTCTATTCAGGCTCAGTACTCTCCCTCCTGCGTGGGAAGTTTTGTGCCATTCTCAGCACAAGTAGTGCATTGATTTCCAGGTGTCTTCAGAAGAAACTTCAACATGTACATGAGAGGCATGAGAAGAAGATGATGGGACTGTAACAGTAATGAGGTATTTTAAAGTAAATTTTCTTTCCTTCCCTCCATCCTTTCATATCTCCTCTGTAAACCCCCTGCTTTAAGGAGATCAGAAGTCACAAAACAATTATCACCCCATACCCCCTCTTCTACTCTCAGGAATGGAAAAGTGTATCATCATTCCACCTCACCTTTAGGCAAAGCAGCTGTCTTTTGCAATGACTTATACAGAAAGGAAAATAGTTTTCTTGGCTTTGTGTTATGCAGTTAAAGCATAGTGATTACGCAAATATTGTACAATCGTTACTGGTTGTGTCATTTTTTTATAGGCTGAACAATTCTGTTTCGCCTACTGGGAGGCAACTTGCATTAAAGGTAGGGGCTAAGGCTGTCATCTCTTGTGACTTTTTGGCACAGAGGAATGAAGATTATTCCTCTGGAGGAAGCTTTTCTCAGTATTAGTCTGTCCTTTTTTATCAGTCTGCATAGCATGCAGATGCAGCAGTGTGAGATCTAATGCAGATGCTTTGTTCTGTGTCTTACAAGGCTGAGTAAATTCAGATGGCTACTGTGTAGACAATATGATCTGATTATAATCTCCATCATTTGGTCTGTTGTGGTGCCCTGAGATCTCAAGAACTTTAACTTCATAATAGAAATATTTGAACTGAATATGGTAAGACAGGGATATGGGCTCTTGATGTTGACTTTGATGCTGTTGTGGTAACAAAAATAGTAATACTCAGCAGACCATCAATATTAAATATTTTCCCATGACAGCATGTAGCATTATCTGTACTGCAAAACCATCTTGCCCTTTGGTTTGTCATTTTAGAAGGACCTACTTTATATTTGGCTGGTTTATGGTTTACATTTCTCCTGGCCTTATTCTTGGTGTCAGTCTTCAGCAGATGCTGGAGATATGAGGAACAATACAGAACTATGGGAAATCCTCACAGCTGTCTGCAGCTTCAGAGTGGATCCACTCTCCAGTCCCTTTGAACAGAATTTGCTGAGGTAGAACATAGAGGCTGCCATTCTAAAAAGCTATAAAAAGAATTTGACTACATATATGCATAGAGGGGGTAATAATAACTACTTGCATTGCATTTTTGGTTTCATATTTAGGAGAGTTTGCCATTCAGAAAATTTTTAGTTTTCTGATTTCTTCCCTTTCCTTTAAAATATATAAAACACGCACAAAACTTTAGTGTTGTAAGAAGCTTATTATTTCAGCTGCACTCCCAAAACATTGATATTTTAGTCAAAATATCAATGCATTTGATATTTAAGCGTTTGAGATAAATCAGGCTCAGGGTCTGAACCATGTATGCACTGATGCCTTGTAATATCTACGTGGCATTGGCTTTTACTCCTCTATGTCTGCCTTGGAAGTGGACGATTGCAGTGAAATCTGCAGGCTGTGTTCCTCTCTGTTATTCCAAGCAAGAAAAATTCTGAAAACAAAAGGAAGTTTAACTCTTGTTTGGTTTGCCTTGGCACCTTAAAAGATTATGCCATTAACCTCGATGAAACATTGATGATACCAGTTCACAGTTAAAAATATCTGGAGTATTTTTGACTCCTTGTCAGAGCATTTTGGGACAGGACACATTTGGGCAGACTGTGAGCTTCACAATCAAGTGTAAGCATCCCATTAATGCTCATTGTTCTCTGAGCAGGTTGATAGTGCTTGCTGACCTGACCACCCATTTTACAAGAAGGAGAATGTTTAAACAACTGGTCTCCATGAGAAGACCTGACAAGTGCCGCAGACATCTTTTTATGAAAAATCATTTCCTTAAGATTTTTTCCTCCTGAGAAGCTGAGAGGCCTCAGGAACAAAATGTAAACTATTATCTGCTGCTGTGGAATGCAACAGGTAGATCTGTGATTGGTCTCATGTAAATGTTTGTAATTAATGGCCAATCACAGCCCAGCTGGCTCAGACTCTCAGCCCGAGCCACAAACCTTTGATTTCATTCCATTCTATTCTTAGCTTAGCTAAACTTCTGAGATGAAACCTTTTCTTCCCTTCTTTTAGTATAGTTTTAATGTAATATATATTATAAAATAATAAATCAAGCCTTCTGAAACATGGAGTCAAATCCTTGTCTCTTCCCTCAACATAAGACCCCTGTGAACACTGTCACAAGTTCTTTGTAGCCTGTCAGGTTGCCTTGCTTTGGAAAAGGATTGAGCATGAATTATTTTCTCTCTGAGTCTAATTCTTGTGGGAAGGTTGGCAGTGGATACTGCAACATTATTGTAACATTTCAAAATCTTTTGAAAGAAGAATATCTGTAGGAATTTTTGTTAGCCTTTATTTCCAAACAGAAACCCCTACATTCCAAGATCCTTTTGAATCCTGTATGCTTTTTTATCTCACCCTGTTGCACTTTATCATAATAGGTAGCAACTCCTGTTGCTGCTTTTGTCTCTGTGAAGTGACTTCTGTTGCCTGTCTCCCATGTTATTGCAAAGGAGAAAGCCAGGCTTGTGCTGGCATCTGTGCAAGAGTGAGGAATGTATAACAGTATTATATCTGGCAAGTCATATGGATGCCTTGTTTGATCACATCAATCATTGGCTTTGCAGCTGAGACTTCTTAATGATAGTACCAAGCACATTCCAGGAATCTGACTGAAAGAGAAAAGCTGGACCCAAAAGGATTTTCTGAGAATCTAAATGTATCTCACGCAGAATTCCGCAGCCAGTGCACAAAATTGTGATGTGGAAACTGCTGTTCATCTCCTCCCTACCCTAGGAAGGGCATTGCGAGTTCTGCTCTCTTGGACACCTGCAGTGTGACTTCTGTGAATGCAAAGGCTCTATGATTCTTGATATGATCAAATGGCTTGCACTTAAACCTCATTTGGATCCAAAGCTACTTCTCCTTTACCCTCTGGAGCACTGCTAATCTGATCTGAACACACTGAGCCACTCAGGCAGCAAGGAGCAAACGTTGGTTCACTTTCCTAGTGAGCCAAAACTTCCAGCTTCCAGGAAATTGTCGGTACCACTTGGTAGGAATAGCTCTGTAAGGAGAAGGGAAGCTTCCTTCTGACTTCTGTCTCCATGGAAAGAAAGCTCACTACTATTTGAGGAGGAACTACTGTGGTCCCAAACTGAGCTGAGAAATGTTCATTTAATGTCATTAAAACCAATCTTTGGAGCAGGAACTGGCATGTGCACTTGCTCAGGTGTGTATTGCATCTATAAAATACCATGTTTCTAGTTTTTAGGTATCATTGCCTGGTATGAGGTGGAATAACTGTCATAGATGAAAAAAATGGATTGAACAGTGAAAGCCATGATGGGGCAGATAAGTGGATGTACTTGTGTGCACAAGTGAGCGTCTCAAGTTGAGCCGCTGAACTCTTGAGCAGAAACCTGCTCCTTGCTGGCTGCAGCCACTGTAAGTTGCTTGTAAACTTTGGTAACATCTGGACTAAGCAAAATTGTCTTGTCCTCAGTTCTTCAGCTAAGAGAAACATGAGCAGAAACAACAATTAGGTGTCTAATCACCTAATCACACACTTCTGCATGTAGACTGTTTAGATGAGGAAAACTCAGGGCTTGGAGTGCTGGAAAGAAGAGGTGATGTCAGTAAGTGTTTCTGAAAAGAAACGCATCTCTGAAAGAAGAAAGGAGCCTGGAAAGGTGAAGAACTTGGTTGGAAGAAAGATCATGGAAGTGATCCCAAAGACCAAAGATCCAACTGGAAATGGATGCCAGGGGACACCCAGGTACCTTGTCTTGTGGCAACCAACATGGATCATGGTGAGCAGTGACATGGTAGGAACTAACTTGACTTTTCTGCCTGACTGTCCTGAATCAGCAGCAATATTCCTGCTGGAAATAGATAGCAAGGTCTAGTAGCCGTGGCAGTGGGGGCCATGGGGGCAGTGGGGGTGTAAGTGCCTCATGATCAAATAGAGTAAAACTCTTGTCTCACTGGTTGTTAAGTGAACCTCAGCACCCAAATCCTCTGGGGAATGTTGTTCACTCTGTCATTGCACTCTGAGTCATGGATTCTGTGGCTTTTGGGGTCCTGGTGACTTGGAGAAATCTTACAATTGCAACTCTACCTTCCCTTAGGGAGCAGGGATTTCTGAAGTTGAAAGGATTTTTGACCATATCCATTTTGCCTCTGTCATGCATGAGCAAAGCCTACAGCTATTTCAGGCCAGGAACTCATATGAAGTTAGCATTTTCTACTAAAACTGGGTCTTTGGAAGGGCTTATAATTATCTAACTCAATGATGCGACCTGAACTTTTGTAAGACAGATGGTTTTAAATATAAAAATACACTTCCTGTAGATACATAATATATTTTTGACTTATTTCTCCTCTCCTCTCCTATGTGAGTGACAAGTATTTAAGACTTGCAGATACCTCAGTACAACTACAGCATGGAATTCTCATTTTCTTCACCTTTCTTTCCTTCACCCTTACTTTTATTTCTTACATTTCTCTGGTTTGTAATCCACCCTATACTTTTTCACTCTTCTACCATATCTTCAGGTATCCTCTTTCCCTAAGTGCTAGAAGGCTTTTATGAGTGCAAGTTCATTGTCATGGAATAGTCTGTGAAATACTTCCAATGTCCATGTATACTCTTTGTCAAGGATTAATAAGCAGAAAAGTTCAGGGTACTGTCAAAGGAGAAAAGGCATTTGTTTTATTTTGTTCTGGAAGATCACTAGCAACAAATTTGGCTTATATATAATAATGCTCTGCAGGTTATTCCATTTTATTTGATTAGATTTCCTGAGATTTTCCAGAGATATGTCTGGTAGAAGTCACAGAACTGGTAAAACCACTGGATTGATGGTGGTGTGTAAGTAATGAGCAGTGTTTTGGTATCAAATGAGAACAGAAATAGGCCATATGGGACACTGCTAGTAACACCACTGGAGGTCCTCTGGCATGGGAAGTGTACATGTGCTGGAATTAGGTCATGCTCCTTGTCCAGCTTCTAGCACAAAATTGTCTGACCCTGGCACTTACCCCAGTGCACCTGAGGGACAGCGATCTGGCCTGGCATCTGTCATCAGTTTTAAATCTTAAAATGGAGATTGGTGATAGTCTGTGGAAAAATGAGTGCCTTGAGCAGATCTGCTGTGGTCTGCATTACCTTCCCTGAGGGTGTCTGTGATTCCTGACAGAGTCTTGGTTGTTAGTAAGGAAAGCAGGAAATTGGAGGGCATTTATTTGAATGAAAAAAAGAGTCTTACAGGGTTCCTGTGAGTAGAACATTATGATAAGCTTGTCCCTATAAAGACTCAGAGTGCACAAACTGGGTATCCCAGCTTTCAGAGGCACAGACCTTGGGATTTTTTTCACTCCTTTTCTGCAGCACAGACCACAGGTCAGCAGCTGAAATCATCTTGGTTCTGCTAACTGACTGGCTACTTGCCATCACAGAAGTATTAAAATCTCCTGTTCTCTACATATAGCAAGTGACTTCTCAGCCTCTCTGTAGGCTGAACTTCTTATGTCTTTACTGGTAAATAAAGTGAGCCAGGAGATGGCCTCTGGCCGTGAAGCCAGCTTGCCTTGCATCTTTTGGGTGATGCCCTTCCTTTTTAAAACAAGGCTACACACACCTAGCTAAAAACCTGTAAGAAACAGCTTTAATATTTTAATACTCTGAAAGAAAGTTTGCCAGTGCTCAGATTTGTACCCAACAGGCATATGTTTATCTAACCAAAGTCTCTGGACCTTTTCTAGAGGTGTTCATTATCCAGCTAACATGTAAAATGTACCTGACAAGATCTGTTTGTCCCATGTTAAGAATATGGAGAATGCCAGGACAGTCTAAACATAAGGATAAATGAGCAGATAAAAGCTGTAATAACCCACAGGTGCAGTGTAGGGTGTGTATATAGCACGGGAATAGACCTTCTTGATACCTTATATCCTTTGCCAGTATGTTGGATTGGGATTTGAATATTAGATGCTGGGATTACCATGGTTGATAAAATTTAAACTGGTGGGGAAGGCAGATGTTATGTGTTTTTCTTCTGTGCAGAAGCTTCTCCTTGAGTTCTGTTACTAAAGCTCTCACAGAATTAATCAGATTTCTATGTTTTAACTGCACAAAGGTTGATATATGTATTATAAATATTTCAACGCTTCTTTTTCTTTTGTTCCTGCAGTGTAACATGACATTTATACTATTTATTGCCCAGCTGATCCTACGCCTTGTAAAACTGTGTGATCCTCTATAACAGAAAGTCCTTGTGGGCCTAATATCAATGACACAGGTGAAGAAATTGTCTTTTTGCTCACGAAAGGAAGCTTCTGTGCAGTGGAAAACCACAATTGTTTTGGATTTTTCTTCTGCAGATCGCGTAATGTTGAATATATAACAATGAATGGATAACACAGCAAAATATTACACCCTTTTAAGATGATTAAATGAATGCCTTCTCTGACTGATGAACAGCTTAATGCTAGAAATAACTTAGGAGGCTTTTTTATGTCAGCCTGCTTGTAGAGAGAGTGTGGCAGTGTTTTAAGTAGTGCAGTATGTTCTGTGAGTTTGGTGCAGTGCAGCAAGCTTGTATAATATTAGCATCATCTTGATGTTACATTTGGATCTTAACTTAGAGAAATGGAAAGCATCCAGTGTTTTGCCTTTCTTTTCTGTGTCTCTACCCCATGTCTTCTTTTCTAAAAAATAAAATTGTAGTTAACAAATGAGTTCCAGTACAACATTGCTACCAGCAAGCCCACCATTTCCTGGGGTTTGATTTTTGTTGAGATGGTTAAAGAGTTTTCAAACTTTGGGATAACCCTGGGAAATCATGGGTCTAAGTCCTGTTTTAGTCCCATGTAAGTATACATGTACTTTTCTCAGTTTGATATTCTTAAAATCAGTTTTATAGCCAGATCCATTCATTGTCAAGTATTATCAAAACCTCCAGAGCTGGTAGTTCTTGCAGTACTAATATTTTATACTTTGCTTTCTCTAAAATCTTTGGAAACATCCATGTGACACATTTTCCTTTTGCTACCAGGTTTAATATTTTCTCACTTGTATTTGTTTTAGTGCAATAGGACTCCACAACCAAATTCTTGAATTCTGGAATGTGAAGCTCTTAAAAGAGTAGAAGTCTGTAGCTTCTGACTTAGAGAGTTTTTCTGCAGTAAAGGTGTGTTTTCCAGGCCTTTTTCTGTAGATCTGCTTAGTCTCACAGTAATCTTTTCTGCTTACTCATAAAGGGGCAATCTAATTTAGATGGCTGCTTCTCCTGAAAGATAATTTTTTTTTATCTGCCAATTCTACCCTTTTTTTGGAATGAAGTCATCTTTTTCAAAACTGAGGACTAAAAATGATGAATGATTTAATTTATAATTTATTTATACAGGCAGAATAAAGCTTTTTTTTTTAATCGTGTTTATTTCAGAATTAATGCACCTAAAACATGGTCAGCAGTCACCTTTCTTATTTTCTTCAGTTCCTGACATGATCATTAAACTGTACCTTTTAAATGTAAATATACTGCAACAAAGTAAAAGTGTTTTATGACCATAAATCTCATGGGTCTTGTTGCTAGGTTGTTTATGCACACTGTGATAATTCTGCAGCTCTTAACAGGGGTAACAGTGATGCAGTAATTTATAATCTCAAAAATTATCATTTACCAATCATAAGATTCAAATGCCTTTCAATAATAAAATCTTTGGTCTGTCAGTATTTTCTGATGTCAAATGAATGGCAGGAGAAAGAGAAATGGGTCAGGTAGGATCTTTCTGGTATATTGAATATATCGCTATATGGTATTTTATATACGCTGTTACATATTTTCCATCACTTTGTCAGCCTCCTCTCTTATTTTTTTCAATTTCCCTGTCTCCCTTTTTAAAAAAAATATCTATTTATTATTTCAAATCCTAAACTCCTTCTTTCAGTTTCCTAACTACTACCTGCAGAAGCAGCAATTTCTGATTCAGTTCATTGTTATGTAGTTTCTACTAAAAGAAGTTCATTCTTAAATGATTCCTGCAAATTAGTTTACCAGCAGAAAATGAGTCTTGATGTTGGATGCTGCACCAAAATCTGATGATGCAAAGACATCTGGGCTAAGGCAGAAAGGAGATTTAAAGCTGACTTTTTTCTTCCGAACTCATTCTGCTCTCCCACACACATACATGCACAATTTCTCTCCTCTGCCTCCTAGTACATTTTCCACCTCCTTTCTTTCTTACTTTTTTTTTCCCCTCCCTCAATAAATGCCTAAAAACTGAAATTAGAGACTGGTTACAGTCATATTGCATTCATTGTAAAATGAAGCTTTGACTGCCCTGCACAGAGAGCAAAAATCAGCATTTCTCAAAGGACATGGCATGCAGTAGTAATGAAGGAAAAAAACCTTGAAATTCCTCTCAAATCTCTAATCTCTATTTTTGATAGCTTCTTATTCTCAAATTTTTCACTTAAACTCTTTTTTTTATGGACATGCCTTATATTTCTAGTAATTTAACACTGAGTGTAAAGGATAATGAATTTAAGGACCATCACTGCTCTGTTAAAAAAGACACTTTTTTCTCGACTGTACTTGGATATGTTCACCACAGGATGAAAGCTGCATGCTTTCTTGAGCTAAGATACTGCAGAGCCCTAGTGAACATAAGGGGGTTTTATACCTCCCAGATAGAATACAGATCAAAAGATGGATTAGGGTGGAGCCTGGAAGTCATAAATATTTTTAAAACTACCAGATTCTAGTCTTCACCAGTACTTCATCTCAGAGGTAGTTACCAAAAAAATACAGATGGGTTTGTGGTGAAAAAAAAGCTGTGTGAAAGAAATAGAATCTGTCTGATATTCAGATAACTTCTAAATGTTAGCAGCCTTGAATGCAAAGGCCTGGGAAGAGCTGCTGACTATCCTAATGGCTCCTTGTTTGGAATGCTACCTTTGAAGGTATTATGCTTGTTTGTTCCAGAAGGAGGACCCAGATAATGCAGTTACAACCCCCAAAAGTGTGAGCTAAGCTCACTTACATCACACTGCCATTCAGAAAGGTGATGCTAGATGTTTAGAAAGAAAGCTTTAAAAATTCCACTAAGATCTCTTCCCAATTACTTGTAGTTTCTAAAGGTTGAATTCACTTGTTTCTCAACCTCTGCATTTCTCAGTGGCAGTATTATATTTTTTTTTTCTTCTCAAGTTCACTTAAGGAATTTTGTGATCCTCTGAAGAAATAGCAATTTTTTTTCTGTGTCACTTAAAGGAATTAATTTTAGGGAGACTTTTGCATTACTAAATATCTTCTTTGTTCCCTTGGAGGTTTTCAAGGTTTAAATGTTTGGCATCTGCTGGCCCTTTTTTGCGGTTATCTCTTTTTGTGGTACACAGCAAAGACTTAATGTTAATTAGATCATGGCAGACAGACTGATATGATGGTTAAGAAGAAAAAAACCCTTTGCTATTTTCTAAGACATTGAGATGTATGGTATAAAAACTAGATGACTCCTCCACTGTGTGATCTTGGCCAAATTTCCTAGTAGTATTTTGGTGCAAGTAAGGTTTCAGGTCTCTGAGAGACAGTTTGTCTTTGCTTTTGTCTAGTGTTAGCTAAATATGGCTAAAGATCTGGGGACTTTCAGGGTATATACTGCCAGTCTTTTATGATATCCATACTTCAGCTTGTTTCTGAGAGAAAAATGCTCCTCTAATTAGAGTGGACAGAGATTTTCTTATTCATTTGTCCTATCACCATTTGGAAGGCTCAATCTGTCAAACCTTTGTAGAACAACATGAAGCAGTTCAGGTATTTAATAAATCTCCTCTTCAAGGTAAAATGCAGCCTGAGAAAAATGTTTTGGATAAAAATCAGCTACAAATCTTTAATGAAGAGAGGCTCTCCTCTCCCATTTTGTTCTGAAATGTGACAGTACTGTGAAACAAAGGGACTGAACTATCTAGTATAGATTTTACTATCTAGTAAAATCTGGGTTTTTCTTACTTCATTAGCACTCTCAAGAAATTTTCATCCAGTCTCAGCAGGCCATGTGCAGGAGTAAGGGAAGATATTTGTACTCTTTATATATGGCTTTATTTGTACTCTTTATATATGGCTTTATTCTTAGTCACTAAGAAGATGCTGGAATGAAGGTGCCAAGTCAGTAAGCTAAATGGGCACCCCGGTGGGTATGGGCTGAATGGAAGTTTTGTAGGAGAGCTGAGGGGAAGAACTGCTACTAAACATCTCCCTTACTTCTGCAAGTGGGACTACAGTTTGGACTCTGAATGACCTAACAAAAAAGAGATAGTAAATTCTGAAGAAACCACAGATGTTTGTGCCCCAAATTTGAATTCTGATTTATATTTTTATTTTCACTGGCCATTCTTTCTTTTCCCCAAAATGCCCTGCTATTGAGCAGTGTGTATTTAATTTGAAATAAATATGGTATTAGGTATTGTATAATTAGATCTATACAGGAATTTAAAAATACCCTAAAACAGCTTAAATTTCTTCTTCAGATTTATGAACAGATTACTTAAATATGAAAAGATAAATAAAAATGAAACACATCCAGTATTAAAGGCAGGTAGATTACCGAGGTGAATGCAGTATTTTCAGGGTGCAGAATCTCAAGTCTGTTGAATGTGAGGGATGAAAGAACATCTAAAATTATTAAAGTCTACTTTTTGATATTACAAAAATATTCTTAGTCAATCTGTTCATATTTATATTCAGTGCTGCCATGGTGGTAACATCACACTGGTGAGTCAAAGTACAAAAAGAGAAGCTTTACTTTTTCAGAAGTGAGTAGGAGAGCAGTTTTCATGCATCTGCAGAGATAGCAGTAAGACTTACTGGAGTTGGTGCAGAATAAATTTCTCAATCGCTCACGAATGACTGTCAGATGTAGGGCAGCATGCAAAACAAGCAGATCACAAACCCAACCCCAGCATAGCTTAAGAACAGAATTCTTGAAACTTTTGCAGTAATAGCATTATAAAACAAGAAAATACAGTACATAATAAAGAAGATTCTGGAGTAAATACGTTGGTTTACTACATATTATGCATAATTATTCGTACTGATGAATTAACTATGATAAAAAACAAAGTACTGCTGTTTGCCATGCAGTAGGATAAAAACTGTATAAATAGTCAGTCATGTAACACTTCTTAAAATTAATTAACTTGTTTGAAAGGATATATTTTTCTCTGTGACCACTGATGCCTCAGACCAAGGAAACACCAAAATGTTTCCAAAATATTTGTTATTACATAATCTCAGTGAAAAGAATCTGTTGGTTCTTTGGTTATATTTTAAAATAATTAGGAATATCTTAAAATATAAGAATGCATACTGTATAAACTGCTTTCAGTTTTGACAGGGTATCTTCATCTGCAGCTAGGAATACTTCTATTTGTAGACACTATCTTGTCTAGAGATAAATGAAATTTAGGATGAGCATTTATTTCCATGTATTTACCAGATTTTTTGCTGCAGCATTCAGCAAAGCCAAACATCATCAATTGAAAGCTGTGTAGTAAAAATTTTTATTTCCTTGTTGTCAACCCCAAAGAGTCAGACCTGTTCAATGAAATTTCAATGAAATTTCAATGAAATTTCCTCTGGCCTCTTTCACACTCTTCAGCCCGCAGTCAAAAGTATATAAAAATATTTTACAAGTGGTTTAAGTTGCTTTCTGCTTTGTGTGAAGACAGCAATTTTAAAGTCCTTAATGAAAGACAGAGATGAAGAGATGGTGCCAATGACATAATACTAATTTCTATTTCTGTCACAGTATATTTCAAGTTTTTATGAAAGAATTTGAAAGCTAGATAAAAACCCCTATTTTATACATGACAAAGTTTCTGACATAATATAGACCCCTGAAGAATTAAGGATAGTAAGTCCTTCCTGAAGAAAAAATTCTGGTTATTATTTTTTCAGTAAATACTATTGTGAAGCAGCAAGACACAGAGACTTTAATTCTGCCGTGTATTAGCACATAAATGTCTGCCTCCAAACTGTAATTTCAACAAGAAGATTTACCTTAACTTGATTTAGCCCTTTGCTCGTCTTGATTTTAGTCATTCCAAAATCGTGATTTTCAGTCTTGCCTCAAACACAGCAGCGGAAACTTATCTAAAGAGATCTGGACAGATTGCACAACCTGCTGAATATTGATTCTGTTAAGCCTGAGCTCCCAATTAAAGTTCAGTTTTTCATACTGAGAGTTCTGTGAATGAAGAAAGATGTATTAAAATAAATTAAAACTGATAAGTGCCACTTGAAGTAATAAAGTTATTTATTTTTAATTATTGGACTCTTTGTTTGGAAGATTTAGAAGTATACATTTCAGAAAAAGTACCTGTTATATGGCATTTCTTAGACAGATCGTGTTTTATTTCATCATCTTTTTCTATCCAAGGAATATTTTGCCTACAGTTTGACCTTATCAAAATAAGAATTAGTGGTAAATTATTATACTGGGTAAAATCCAATAATCAATAGGAAAATCTTAGGCTTGACTAGCTGCAGTAAACATCTTCTGGCAATGATAGAAACTGATGTGTAAAAGCAAAATAAGTTAAGGTTTTGGAGTTTTTTCTCCAGTAAAAATAAAATTAGACCATGACCTGAAGGAACTCATCCAATATACCACATGCAAACTGCAGATATACAGCATACAGATAGTAAAAGGAAATAAGTAATTTCTTTTTAATGATAAATTCTCATTCGTTTCGTAGCAGTTTAAAAACAAAATGTAAATGTTCGCTGTAGAAAAAAAAAGCCTTCTTTGAAAGGGTGTATCTTTGGGATGACATCATGCTGAAATGCATCACTTTTTTGTAAGCTGATTAATTTAACTTCTATGATTTTATTAACGGATTATTTATGCCTTTATGCAATTTTCTTCTAAAGAGGTTTGGCGCTAATTTGCTTCTTGTAGCATTGCTGTTTTATTAGGCAGTCAACTTTGCGTCTACCTGCTGGTGGAAAAAAAAGAAATGACAGGCTTACACAATGTGTTAATTTAAAACTGCAAAATATCAACATGAACTAAAGACCACAAATGGCCTTAAAATACAGCTGAGGATTGTTAATGGTGAGATTTTTATGTTAGCACAGCTTCATTGCTGGGGTATAACCCGTGTTTTCTTGTGTAGAATATAACAGAAATTTTTCAAATAAAGCATTATTTAACTAGTAATCCTTCTGAGACTTGTAAAATCCCTGAAAATCTCATGTTTAAGTTTAACCAGATTTTTCTTCCTTTACTCAAGTCAAGTAATGTCTCTTATCCTTTAAAATTCTTACTGTAATCCCTGAGATCACTTGCAGGATCAAGTGATGCCTATTCTCCCAAGAAAGTGAGAATTCTCAACATAATGTCCTTTGGAAGGTGTAGCACATAAAATCAGCAAATTTCTTCAAAAGAGAAGAGCTTAAACATGTCTGTAGCATACGAGCCATTTAGGGATTTCTGGGACAACATATTGAGTCAATTCCCAAGTTGTGGACCTGTTTTAAAAGAAAAAAGTCCTGGTAACATTTCTTTTTTCTGCATTGAGAAACCTGAAAAAACATCAGTGAGAGCAATTATCTTCAAAACCTCAAAATGTAGTCCAGAATAGCTCTTCCACATTTTTCTTCCAAATGTTTTCTTCCACATTTTGGTTACACAATGTGGAAGAAAACAAGGCTACCAAACATTTCTGAGCCCTGGCTCTCAAATTATTTTATGCCTCTCTCCACCTGCAAAGTGGAATCATACCTATAAAGAGTTTAAATGCTTGAAAATTTATAAGCAATGAAAAGGCACCCAAGCCATCTTTTATATACTTCCTTAAAAAATATAAAATACCTCTCAAGTATATGTATTATCTTGCAGTGAAAATAATTTTTTTGATAACTTCTTTTTACCCCTTTTTCATGTGGTATTTTCAAGCTTTTCATCATGAACATGAAGACTACACAATTATTAGAAATTTTTAATAAAAATCTCTTATTGTAACGTACTACTCTAATTTCAAAAATTAAAGGAAAAAAGCTCCAAAGTACTGCAAGAATTTTTTATAAAGTAAGGAGAAACTGTGCTACTTTATTAGTGGTTTGCAATGGCATTTCTGGCTTCAGGAGCTGCCACTGTTTGTGGTAGTAGACGAGTAAAGAGGTTTCTCTCTTCTGGCATTTAACTTATTTTTTCAATTAAGGATTAAAAAAAAAATTCAGTTGTTTAAAAAGAAACCATTAATACAATTAATCATCTGACTGAAATGGGATATTTCATTCCTCTTCTGTTTGATACTTCAGTAATCTTTGTCAGCTTTGCAAAGCTTAAATTTTCTCACAATATGTTTCAGTTATTGGCCTAATTAACATACAGCTTTACATGATTGAGTGATCAGTGCAAATTAGATGCCAACAGGGGCCATTGACCTAATGTGCAGGCAATCCCCAAACTAGATCCTCAAAATTTTTAATGACTTCAGAGTGTGGAGTTAGCACCACATAGCGCCGCATGGCTGAGCCCTGGGGTTAACAATAGTTCTCCCGCAGTTAAGAACAGTAGAGAGGACTTGAGTGTGCCCAGAGCACTTCATGGTGTCTCACTCCTACCAATGAATGGATCAGCAGAAGGAAAAGTGATCTCAGTCATTATTGTTACACCATTGCAAAAGTCAAAATGACATTTTGAAGTGAATTGTCCCTTTCTTTGGGAAAGCTCAGCCTCTTTATGATACTCATTTTACTGGAAAGGGGAGAGGGCAGGTAACATTAAATTTGTGTATTTGTAACAAATGAAAGTGTTTATACTTCTGATGGAAAAAAATCTCTGAGCATCTATAATTAATTGGTGGACTATTACCTTGAAACTGTTCACAGGTGTTGATGACTAGCACTCATCAAGGGGCAAAGCCAATGTATTTGCAAAGCCAAAGCCAAGGGGATCTCTTGGCTCTGCTTAACTCTTTTCTAGGACTTATTTTGGGAAATACAAGGCCTGATAACATTGGATTAAGGTCAGAAGCATATGTGTTGCTAAAATTTGGGGAGGAGGGATAGGAAAACACTTTCTAAAATGCATGCAAGAATGCCAGTTTGGTTTTTGTCTGTGACATCTGCCTGTGATGGTGTATTTTAAGAATAGCTAGGCTGTGTGCTATGTAAAATTGTGGCTTGCCTTGTTAGAAACTTCACGTTTTAAGCAGTTGTTTGAGTTTCTTACCTTACAGCCCAATAATAGCTGTGCAGAACCTTCTTCCCTGGCTTCCCAGTTGACTCCATTATAAGCTAGACCTGTCACCCACAGGTGACAGGTGGCACAGTCCATCAAGCCCACCCTTACCCTGGAAATGCCTGGGCCACCAAGTTAGGTGGACTTTTTGCTGGTGTCTGAAAGCGTAAATGACATCAGGGTTGTTTTGTTCCCTGATATTAGATGATAGATTGAATCAAGTCCCATTTGTTAAAAGGTTTTCTTGGCATCTGAAGCCAAAATATTCTCTGTAACACTTCAGAGCGAATGAGTGTGCACTTCAAAACACAAACCTAGGGTTGTCTTTCATTTTTTGCCCCTGCGTACAGCTTCACAAAGTGAAACAAAGGGAGATTTATTGGAAGAAGCTTCTCATGATTTCCATTTATTTATTTATTCACTTGTTCATCTGTTCATTCACATATTTTGAAAAGACTCCATTCATTTCCTTTGTGCATAGCAGATAAAATTAATTACTGCACTGCAGATAATAGCACATAAAGGTCATCCTCAGAATTGTGTTTCACTTTGGTGTCTTTATTGTGCTTTGAAGATAATGGTTTGATGTTGTTTGTACACTGTGGAGTGTGCTTCTATCCCTGGGGAAGCATACTGAGAAAACAAATAATAGTAACAGAACAGTACAGCATAGCTGTTCTGCAGCGTTTGTCCCTGCTTTAAAAGTCTCAGCTGCTTAAAGCAGTGCCTGATGAGAGCGCAGAGTTCCTCCATCCGTAAACATGAAGGTATCGATCTGAAGACACTGAAATTGATGAATCTGTGTGTGAGAAAAGGGATGTGGTATTCTGGCGGCTGTTAAATTATTCACAATGATTTGTTGCTGTGGTGCATTTCTGCAATATTCTTCCTGTGCATCCTCTTCTCATCCAGTGCTGGATTAGTCAATTTTCAATGGGTCTGGGATCATAGAAGGGTGTTTTGTTTATGAAATGCTTTCCCCCATACACAGTGCTAGCATATAACTGAGGTTTCTTGGGAGAAAAGTGTTAGATTTCACGTGTATTCCTGCAGAATTTTTTCTTATGGAAAAGTGCTATGGGTTTACTAATGGTCACAGAGCATATGGTTCCGCTTCCCCACATTGAACTGGGAGACAAATGAGGCACATCGTCAATGAAGATGCAGACAGCAAGCAGCATGTGTTCAGAGCCTGCTTTAGGAGGGATTTCAATTATTTCTTTTCGTATCTGTGAGCAGGGCCAAGTTTAATTGTCACATGATGGAGTTATCTGGGTCTCATCAAGATTTTTGGTCACACTGGGCCCGTGTGGGTCATGTGCTGGAGGTGGTCTGACACGACAAGGCTCCAGGGCCAGGGGAGGTGTGTACATGTGCCCATGCCCATGTAACCCCAACCCTGGCTGGGCAGGAGCTCTGCTGCTTCTCCCTGTGGGCTGCAAAGCAGCTGGGAAGTGCTGAGTTGCCAGGACTGTGGCAGGGAAGGGAAATAATGAGGGACAAGGAGTGATATGAGGAACTTGGGGGTTGGAGCTTGATAAGAGCTTAAATTCCCTTTCTTCTTCTTCTTCTTCGTCTTGAAAACTGGCTCCTGATGTTTGTTAGAGGTATGTTGCTGCTAAGAGGTGATTTTATGGATTAGAAAAGCATTTTTTTGGATGCATGTAAAGAAGATGAGAGAGAGAGGGAAGTGGCCCCATTTAAGCTTATCTTCTCATAAGCAGTCTGTAGAGTTCAAGTAATTTATGACCTGTGAAACAGCAACAAATCCTAATTTTAAAGATGCTCTTTTTCAAATGAAATCAAGAGTATATGTTTTAAGACATCTGGGAGGCTTGGTAGTTTGTTAGGAATATTAATGATGTTTGAAAACTTCTCCTTGTACATTCTGCCCAATTCAGAACATTTAATGCTGTCCAAAAATCTAATCTAAATCTAATTTATCCAGTATCTTATTGAAACTGTGTTGATTTGCATGCAGCTTTCCCTAGAAAGATGCCTACTTACTTTTTCATTAATTAACAATTAATGTTCAAAGTATGGTTTAGATAAAGAACTGGAGTCCTAACTGTAGTCATGACTGCAGCACGTTGGTGGACTACTGCAAAAGGCATCTGTTTATGGCTGTGCAGCTGTGGGAAATATGACAATCTTTTTCTTAAGGTCGCAGAGAAAGTTCTTTCTTGTTCATCAGAGAAACTGAGGTAGTTCTCTGTACATCAGCCCAGTATTCAAATAATGTGGCTTGCAAAGAAACTCTCTGTATAGAAATTTAAAGAGAAGAAAACACCATCTCGTGCTTAACTTCAGCTGCTGTGGGTGATGGGATAGGTTCTTTCTAGGAATATATAAGCTATTACTATGGTTTAAGCCCAGCTGGCAGCTAAGCACCATCATCTACTCATCCAGCCTCCCTCTCTCTACCCCTTGCCCTGGTGGACAGGGCAGGAGAATCAAAGGTAAAACTTGAGGGTTTAGGTAAGAATAGTTTAATAATTGAAAGCAAAGTAAAATAAAATAGTAAATAATTGTAATAAAGGTAATAAGAAGGGAAAGGGAAAAATCAAAACGTGATGCACAATACAATTGCTCATGAACTGCTGGCTGATGCAGGCCCTGTTTCTGAACCCATTTAATTGGCCCCCCTTCCATGTAACTCTGCCAGTTTATGTACTGGGCATGGTGTTCCATAGTGTGGAATATCCCTTTGGCCAGCTCAGGTCACCTGTCCTAGCTATGCTCCCTCTTATTGAGTTTTTGGGTGTTTTTTGTGGCTGTCCTCAATGCCAGAGGGGGAGGGCCAAGAAAATATTCCCTGGTTTACTATGAACTCAACTTGTAAAAACCCAAGACATCAGAGTGTTATCAATGTCATTCTCATTTTGTATCCAAAACCCAGCACTGAGAAGAAATTAACTCTGTCCCAGCTGAAACCAGGACAGCCCTAAAAAAGGTATCTTACTTTGCATTACAAGCAAGTGCTGTATAGGTCAGAGGTGTTAAATTTGAAGTGGTTACGGCACATCTGGGTCATCTGCAACCAGGAAAGGCTGCAGTATATCCCAAGTACTTGTAATAGGCTACAAAATAGTTTGAATTGCCTCTGATGTCTTTGATAATTACAATGTGATCCTTGGCTATTGATAGAAGTGTTTCAAAGGAGACATAGCACTGAGTCTCGAGGATGTTGTTAGTGCTGATGAGATTGCTTATAATCAGTAAGTGGATCATCGTGCTCTTAAAAGCCAGTTGGGAAAGCCAGTAATACAGGAAAAAGCCTCAAAGGAATCGTGTCACTGTGTGTCACATTACTCATATCATTAGATGGATTCTCGTAATAGCTTTTTGTCTGGAAATAATTCTTCATGACAAGCCATATTTGTGTCATTAAATGTTTGTGCCACGTAACTCAGGCTTGAAAAGTGTAAGAGAAAAATTGGTGAGATATTTTGAAGCTCAGATTCACGCTCCAACTTTTTTCAGCATAAGGACCATAAGATAAACATGCAATTAGAAAAAATGAGAAAAAAATTCCAAGAGTAAACTACTTTTTTTCCCCCATCATTAATTTCCTACATTTATTTAGAACAGGTTCAGTGTGTTTTGACAGTGGTTGCCCTGCCAATAGATTACTGCTGTCTAAAAGGGAAAAGCATTTCTGCTGTAAGTGCCCCTTCAATTTTGGGAAGTAGCTCTTGACACACGGGTTACTAAACCTAAAGGTAATAAAAGCCACTGTGTAATTCTGACATCCTTTCAAAGATTTTTAAGAGGTTCAACTGTTCTGAAGCAATGAAACTTAGCTGTTCAAGTTGATATGTTCAAGTTTATTCAAGTTGTTAGGTTTTTTTTTCCTGTAAATAATTGTGCAGAGTGGTTCTTCCAGGGCTTGTTTATGCTCAGTAGCTACTCAGTGACTGGAGAATCTGTAGGGTGCTTTCTTTTTCACCAAAGGAAATTTCATAAAAGGAAATTGCCAAATCAAAAGCAGTGCAAAAAAGAAATTATTTTTAAATTCAGAATAACTAAATAAATAATCAGTGATCAGTGGTTGTTCTCTTTGTTTCTGAGTCACAGGCTGCACCCCAAAAAGGCTGTTTGTGAGTGAAGGCCCAGCTGGGCACTCACCTGTCTGTGATCTGAGCCTTGTTGTGGAGGGGGAGAAAGGATAAACCATTAAAGTGGTGTCTTTCAGATACTGTGCATCTCTTGAAGGTGTGCCAGAGACTGTTAACTCATTTAGTGAGATTGTTTGATCTGTTTTCTTTTCTTACGACAATAGATAAAGGTGCACTTCCTCCTGCAAATCTGCACAGCAGAGCTCATTTGGGCAAAATTTCATTGTTCCATACCCAATAATTCTCAAGTCTAAAGAGAGACAGTAGGAACACAGTAGGTTCAGACCTATTCAACAACACAGGAAGCTGAACTGCTTCCAGAGAGCCTGCTTTGTCTCCTGGCAGACTCCCTGAGACAGGATAATATGGGAAGACGCCTCTGTCCCTCCTCCACCGCCCATCTCCAGCCCTTTATGTAAGAGCTGCTGTACTCTTGTTTTTGCAGCAAAGAGGTGGCTCTGTGGGGCCCAAATTCACAGCAGGGTGTGCAGGAGATGTGAGTATTAAATATAAGGTGACTCACACAATTGCCCCAAGGTAAGGGGCCTGGGACTTCAATGGACGGCCTGCGGCTCTTATCTGTCCAAGAACAAAGCTCCCCTGCAAAACAACACCACACAGGTGGTTCCATGAGGGGCAGTGGGCAGCACATGCTCATCCCTCCAACCCTTCCAGGGGACTGGAATTAGGTCCTAAACCCCAAATGAAATACTGGGCTGGACTTTCTCCAGGGCAAGCACAGGCACCATAAGCTTTTGATGTGCTTCCTACCAAACCAGGCAATAGGCCTGCTCATCACCTTGTTTTTGATCCACTCCTTGCAGAAGAAGACTAAGGGTAACCAGCTGGGTCAAGGCTGGGAGGATTCTCTTTGCATCAGCACAAGATAGGCAGCTGTGGTAGTAAGAGAAATTGTGTGGAGCACGCCTAATCTCTCCTAGTCACACGTATCTGCTGATGCCTTAGAAAGGCATCTGGCTTTTAGATACCAAATCACATTATCCAGCATCCTGGGCAATATATCTCGTGCTGCTCTGAGCTCTGCTCTACCACCAGAGCGCAAGAAATGCTGAAATCCAGGTGCTGAAGCAGTCAGCCCATTCTTGAGGTGATCACAAATAGAAACAAGCGTCTTTATGTTATTTCCAGCCACTCATAATTTGAGTCAGAATTCTGTTCAGTCTGGCCTGAAATAGCAGTATCACTTTGTATCCTCAGTACTATCTTTTCCTTGTTGCTGGATGTGACAGTTGTTCCCATTCATATGGAGGAAAGGAGTACATCTGCACCCCAACGTGCCTTGGTAAGAGCAGAGGACTCATAAATTCCTAATTACCTATAGGGCTCATAAGGCTGATGATAAGCCTTTCTCCGAACCCATGAGACGATATCACCTAATCTGGCACAACAGTTTTTGTCACTGCCATGGCATCAACTAACTCCAGGCTTCAGTTTTAACTTTGGAAGATTTTAATCTCAGTGAAGTCTTGGATGTGCCAATTTTCTTCCTAAAAGCTTATGTCTTCACTAGATGAGGCAATGCTGAATATTTTAGACCCTGTGAGCCTTTTGTGGCTTTGCAGTTAGATTGGTCCAAAAAACTGATGAATTTGTGCTGATAGTTGGGTTTAAGAATTTATTCTGCTTATTGTGGTGAAATCATTATAGCTGTGCCACTGCAGACCAGTTGTTACAAGTGAGGCCTTGCCTACAAGAATGCTCTAAAATGGCTACTATTTCTGTACCAGAAAAATTTCATAGCTAGATTTGGACTGTTTCTGATACTTGAGAACTGCAGACAACTGCTCTCTTTTGGAGCAGTTAGATTCACTGCCCAGATTTGGTCAGTTAGAAGGTCAGTTAGGAATCTCTTTTTAACTATCCCCCTTTTTCTCAAAACTTTGGAGGTATGGGAAGCTCTTTGGTAAGCATTCTGGAATATTGAAGAAAAAAATGAGAGTTTCTTAAGAGTACCTGGAATTTGATTGGAAACACCCTCTATCACTACCTGTACTCCTGTTTTCTTGCTAAAGTCTCCTGTCTTTGCAAATAGCAAGGCTAGAAATTACTTCCTGGCTATCATGGATTTTTAGACTCATGACTGAATAGATGTTACAGTGAGTTTTCAGATGTTTCCATTAGCAGAACTCTTCTGTGATACTGCAGGTGTTCACCCAGAAGGGATGCCAGTTGCCCTCCTGTTTGATGCTGCAATCTGCAATTGCAGTGAGTTTTTGCCTTTTTACACTGTGGATCAGATAATCACCACATTTCCCTCCAAATACTGTCATGCTCAAACCCTCTCTCTTTAACCTTGAAAAGTCAGGCTCACAAGACCAGTACATTCTACTGCATAGCTCATAAAGAAATCTAAGAAATGTATTAGCATTTTCTTCCCTTTCTTTCACTGGAGTACTTCACAAAAAAACTTTGCTTATAAACCTTCCACTGAACTTGGTGGCAAAGTAATATCAAACGGGACAAATATTTGGGACCCCTTTGAAGGCAACTCTATTTAAATTTGGTGATGGAAGGTTTCTAAACTTAATAAGCATCTGTAATGGCCTTTACATTTTGTGCAATCGGAGTGCTTAGTGATTATTAGATAGCTGTTAGGCAGAGAATTAAGGCTTAATGTAGATTTCAATGTGTTTGACTTGACAGAGGCCATGCAATTTTTGTGTAACACAGTAACATTTATAAGCTGATTCAAGCACTTCATGCAGGCGTGCTGTCCAAGTTTTCTTATTACAATTATGCATAATAACAATACAGTTATATGAAAATGATAGTGCTTGGGTAATCACAGTACTGGGAGCATTTGCCCTTTATTCTGAAGAGCAGGGAAGTGGAAAAGTGCTGGATGTGGAGAAAGGAAATTAATGTTTGCCCTTGCAGAACACTGTCCTTCCACTGGTTTTACATACAACTCGTCATACCTTTTCTGCATCTTGGTTGTGCTTTTGTCCAGTTCAGCAGGAGAACTGTTTCTGTTTGATGTTGGGGAACAGGTCTGAACTTGAAAAAATTGGTTTTGGTTATTCTTGTGGGAGGGTGTACATAAGCATACAATGGTTTTCCCTGATTGACTCACTCTCTTCATATTCAAGTAGTACTTAGCAAATGGTCTGACTGGTAGGAAGATCCACAGGGCACAGGGAGACAAACATGGTACTTTCCAGATAAGCAGTATTTTCTGTAGTGGCTTTATTCTCATGCTGAAGGTCTCTTCTGTGGCCCTGGGCATTAGGAAGTTTGCCCATGCCACAGCTCCTTCCAGGCCTCTGCAAAAGACCCTGAGCAAAGTTGCCCATGGAGTACATGGTTGCTCAGCACCATAAAGCACACAGAGCAACAAAAATGCTCACTTAATTTTCAAGACTGACTTTTCACTTATGTGACTTGGACAGGCTCCTCTTCTAACCTTTAACTCTGCCCTAAGTAAGGGGATCTTATTGGTGATCAAAAATTTTGCCCACCCATTCTAATTCTTCCTGCAAAGACTGGTGAAACCAAAAGCATGACTTGTTGACTCCTCGTGTAGTTTCATCCTATCTGGACTTCCTTTTCTTCCTTTTAGTGAAGTCCTCCCTCAGTGAAATTGTACTAAAAATAGATGTTGGCTTATGCTCTTCGTGTAACTGCTGAGTGCTGGATACTGAAGTGAGGATGTCTGAACTTCTCCTTCCAAAAGAAGCTGCTTAGACCTCCAAAAATAGTATTTAAATGATATTGAACATGTAAACCCATGTCATTTTTCACCTTAATACTGAGCTCCTATACTTGCCTGTTACTGCATTTAAAAAAAAAAATACAACACACTTCTGAATTTTATGTAGCATGATTAAATTTTGGCTAGCTTATACTGTTTTTTGAGACTTTATGTACCTTAGCAGATGGTGTTAAAGTTACTGTGAATAGTTTAATTTCATTTCTTCCCACCTTCTTAGCTTTACCCTTTGCTTTTAATTATTTGCTTGCAAACTAGCTGACACAAACTAGTTGAACACACTGATGACAATGGATTGTAGTAAAAATATAAATTTTAGGATGTCAAGATTTAAGCACTTGGCTGTTTTTAAGGAAAAACTCAAGAATGTGTCAACCTCTTTATTACAGGTTATTATAAGAATAATAAAAAAAATTTAAAAATCCATTATAGTGTTATATGATAGATATTCCTAAAATTTGGCTGCATGTTATCTTGGACATAGTCACACTGAAAGGGAGAAACACAAAGATAAACTTTATCATATTCTAGTTCTGCAAAAGCATATTTTTGTGTGGGATCCAGAGAGTTGGGGCCTTTGTCAACAAAAATGCTGGGAACGGATTTTTACTCAGTTATGTCATAATGTCATTTTCAGACATTTGAATATATAGCATTCCAAGGTGTACAGTATGTGCTATTAATACTGTTCAGAAATATCTTTAGGCATTGAATTCTGAAAGTTAATAATTTCAGGCAGAAACAATATTGGTGTGAAATGCCATTAAATGTACTGCTGGCTGACATGAAAGAAGACTTTTAGGAGACTCTCTGGAGTGCTGGTTAAAGTTAGACAGGACACTTCACGGTGGTCAAAGTTGTGCTGTGTGTCTCAGACAGTGAATCCAGAATCTGACACAGTAGGAGCTTCTAAAGATTGACCACTTTTGAAGTCATGTATATATCTAAGCATATACATTGCATCCAAGCATATTAATTTAATTTTAGACAGTAAAAAAATCATTTTTCTACATACTAAAGTACTGGCAAAAGCAAACCAAAATATTAAAAATTGTCAATACTAAAAATAGTACTCTTGCTGCCCTGTTATTAATGGCAATCTCCACACTTTACAATCTTTGTATTTCCTGCATCATTTGCTGCAGTAGAGAATGTCATGCTTTTAACAAACTGCATCTGTCAATGTATAGAATACTTTTACAAGGTCTTGTCGACGACAGTGGTGTGGGAGTTAAAAAAGAATAGTTTAAGAACCTTAAGTTTCAGGTGGTTTTTTTTGGTTAACTTACTTGAAGCCCAAACCTGAATCCAATTGAATTTTAATAAAGTAAATAAATAAATAAAAAATTTCATTCCAGCTGATGACAAAAACTTATTCCTTCTCTCATGATTGTAAAATAACCTCATTTTACTCTCTTTTTAGAACTTTCTATGCCTTTCAGCTGCTACCTTTTACCCTCTTACAACCTTTCAATTTGCTTTTCGACAACTATTTCACTGTTCTACTCCTTCTCAGCTCAATTATAAAGCATTGTTATGCTTTAGTTCAGCAGTGAAGCATTAACTTCTTTTACCTGGCACCAACCAGCATCATTTGACATCAAATACAAAAAATTGGTCCAACTACTTTGATAGAGTTGCACAGGTTTCTGGTTTTATAAAAAAGGAAGAGCTAAATTTAGCTTGAGTTACATTTACTGAACTGCAGCCTGAAGCTGAAACCAGTTTTCATTTTGAAGCTCTGTTCTTCCCCAGCAATAGTACTGGCTTGCAATACTGGCTCGACATGAAAGAGATGGAATTCATGCTGGAAGCAGACATTAGTGTCTTCTGCAAAATTTCAAAATGAAAAGAAACTCTTCTTTGCGTCATCCTTCTCTAAAGTTCTGACTTCGATCTGTGCATCTCCACTGCTCAAAATAGCCCCTTAGTGGTATGCCAGATCTATTCTCCTTGCACACCTCTGTGGTAACTCCACTCCATCAGTTGTATCCGAGCAAGGCTTGAAGTGGTTCTGCAGTCTCCAGTGTGTGGTTCAGTTTTTACCTCACCAGTGGGAGTTTTTTCCCCTGCTGCAGAAGCACGAGAACATTATTCTAAGTGTGCCCATGGAAATATACAGGGAAAGCTATAAATATGAACATATTAATTAAATGCTTATATGCTCTGACATTTAAAGACACTCAGTAGTAGTCAAAGCTTATATGGCTGTGAACAACAAGGTCTGTTGTAAGTTTTTCCTTTTATTTACAAGGAATGATGCCCATCTCTTCTGAGCATTCATTTTTCTTTCCAGTTGCTATCAAAGGTAAATTAAAAACATTTTTTGGCTCATTTCTGTATAAATGTACAGAGATAAGATGGAGCTTGTGTTGGTATTTTGACTTGCCCATGGTGTTTGTTTTTTTAAATTTTGCCTGGAGAAGAAACAGGGGTTTGTCTTAAGTCATTGCAAACATATAGTTTTTGTAGAGTCTTCTCATTTAAAGAGCTTAAGATATCTTTTTCATGAACAGGGTGTAGAAAAAAAATCACAATTTATCTAAGTAAAAAAAAAAAAACAAAACAAACTTAAACAAAAAAAAAAAAAAGCCAAATACAAAAGCTTAAGTACATAATAACATCCTTTGTATTACCTAGGAAATACATGTAGTGGAAGCATTCAGTTGCAAAATCTCTTGTGCTTTAGCATTTTTAAAATGTTAATAAGATGTTATTGGGACATTACTGGTATTTTTATACCCACATGTACCTTTTAGTTGTACTGCTGTACCTGTTTTGCCCTTCATACTTGGTCTAATAAAAGACCATGAGTAGTTACAATGAATAATGCATTTGAAAAATGTTGTCCTTCTTTTCCCTGTCTAAGCCAGTCTCATGTTCTTACAGTTTTCCAGCACTTACTTGCCTGTGGCTTTTCCATGACAGCTGCACAGTATGATAGGCTTCATCCAAAGTAACACTCCTTTTTTCATCTCCATCTTCTCAGTAGTTTTTATTACAGTGTTGTTTTTCTATTTATGCAGACAGTTTTCATTTATATTCCTAAAGGTGCATTTGGAAAAGGATCTCAGAATCACAATTGTTATTTAGCTCATTAATTTAATCTCTTAATTTACTAACGTCCTAATTTTTTTGTAGTTCTTCGGTTTAACATTTACAAAAGCTCCTATTCCTCTTAACCTCTGTGGAATAAGAAAAGAATACCATAAAAACATACACTATAACTCATGTATTTTTCTTGTCTTTCTCTTTTCTTCTGCTGATTTTCAGTCAGGTTTACTGGTCCATTAGTGCAAGACTCTAGTCACCAGGATTCTCATGAATACCAGAATACCTCTGTCTAAATTTTCTGCTCAACTGTGCATCCATAACTGAATGCATTAACATGACAGAAGTCAATAAATATTTAATTAATAGCAGTATATGAGGTTGAGGGGGTCAGAATTTGTTGCAAGTAGATGTTGTCATCAGACAGAGATTAATAGAAAGGGCTTTTACCTAACATGGGCTTCAATTTTAGGCTACTGATTCCCTTAAATTAATTTAATCTGCTAAACTATTTTCATAGAAATACAAGTGGAAAGAGTTGGATGCCTCAGAAGTATCCAAAGGCAGAGCCATTTTGCTGAAATCTGGGTATTTTTGTTAGACAGATGTTTTATTCTTCTGCAGGCATTTCCTGTTCTCCATTTGCAATATGAGAAACTTTGTTATTTCCTTAGATAATGGCTTCAACACCTAAAGTTTGACTGTAATTTATCTACTGGAGTCTGGCAGATTGTGCCAACAAGATTCAAGACAGGTGCAAAATCTTGCTTAAGAGCAGCTTAATTTTCTTTGCAAAATGGATGTGAAGTTGTTCTGTAGATTGCCCAAGATTTGTGCTCAGCTCCCGCTCAGCCTACACCGTCTCTTGCACGGTTTTAGAATTGTACATGGCCCAAGCACTGTGTTAAGAAAGCAGAGCAGACTGCCCTATGAAGTCAGTGGGTGAGGAATTAAATTTCCTTGACAGATAGCAACTGGGATTTTCTTTGTTTTCACTTGAATTTCAGAGCCATTTATTATTTTTTTTAACAGCTTGGCTTAGCTCAATGCATATTTAAGGAATGGTACAAAAGATAATATTTAAGTGTGAAAAACTGTGAAAACAATTTAAACAAGTCTTTCAGTTAAGCTTGAAAATTGCTTTCTGGCATGTATCCAAACAAGAAAAGCCTGCCATTTTATATCCAGTCCATTATTTTTGGAATAACAGCTGGAAGAATAAAACTCATAACTGGAGGTGCATGCACATGTGCTTTCACATGTGTTCACAGTAGCAGGTACAATCTTTTACCCCTTTGCAACTGTTTATCTCCAATGTTTGTCAGCTGTGTATTGACATGTTGGTCAGAAGAACTTTTGCTAAAATGAGAAATGTCAATTATTGTTGCAAGTAGTTACCACCAGAAAATAACACTCTTGATTCTGAGCTGCTGTTTCATGATCAACAAATATTTGCTCTGTAGAGATTAATTTCAATGTAAATTAAGCTTAATGCATTTTTTGTTTAATTATCTGGTTTTGTAAATGGCAGGTACAAAACCTCTCGGGTTATGGTACACAGCAAAAGAACTTCTCTAGACAGACTTGAAAGGACTATGTTGTTCACAGGCATTGAATCTAGCATTGATTAGGAAATTTTCTTAAGGTTCTAGTTCTTAAAGCAATATCAAATCAGAAATTCACTTAAATTATTTAATATATACTTAGCTCTAGGGCCTGCAATAGAAAAGTAAGGAAATTATTCAAAAGTGCTGTTTAAATGTTCAAAAAACAGCACCTAAATTCTCCCACCTAAACTCTTCCTAAAAGTTTGGGGGGACCTGGTTGAAGAATTATGGAACCAGTAATAATGTGAAGGGTGTGGGAGATGCTTGGGCTTTCACACACATGCTTACTCCCCCAATGTACTGATAAATTTCCTCTTCAGAAATAAAGAAAACTACCACAGGAGTGGGGGAGCTGCTGATGCTCAGGGTAGGTAACTGAGACTGTAATGCTGTAGAAGTAATGCAAAGGTTGTACTGCTTGGTCAATGCAATAAATTAAAAGGAGAAACAGAAATAATGAGTACTGAAGAAAATATCACTGCTCCTAGGGCTTTCTGCATAGTGGTGTCATAGTGGCATTGGAGAGAAATGCATTGGCTAGAAATCTTGAACACCTGCCCCAATTCCCAAAGCCATTCATAATCAATAGGGAAAATGAAAAATAATTTTTAATTGATGAATTTCTTTTACTCTGCTCTTACTGATTGAGATTCTATGGACTGGAGTTTCCATAGCCTTAGTATCACTTTAGAATGGGGAGATGAAGCACAGAAATAGTTATTTAAGTTATTTGATTGTGGTGATGCTTGCACATGTGGACAAAAAGACTTGTGGAACTCTTGGAGAGATCTGAGAGAGATGATCATTCACAGTGATATATGTCATAACCAATGTACATTTTTATTCCTGACACTTAAGAACAAAGAATATTAAGCAATATGTGGCTAAAAGGCTGAAGGAAGATAACTTTATTTCTTTGACAAGGTGCTGGTAATACCAAGGTAGTACTTGAGAAGACAGTGAAAGCAGACTTGGAAAATAATTGCTGTTATTCCTTCTGGGAAAATTTTGTCCAAGTAAACCCCACACAGCCACTCACTCACTGTCCCTGCATCAGGATGTGGGAGAGAATTGGAAGAGTAAAATTGAGAAAACTCATAGGATGAGATAAAGGCAGTTCAGTAGGGAAAACAAAATCCATGCACACAAGCAAAGCAAAGAATTCATCCACTGCTTCCCATGGATTGGCAGGTGTTTCTATTTCCAGGAAATCTGGGTTCCATCATGCCTAATGGTGTCGTAGGAAGACAAACACCATCATTCCAAACTTTCTCCTTTCCCCAGCTTTATATGCTGACCATGGCACCATAGGGTATGGGACATCCCTCTGGTCAGTTGGGATCAGCTGTCCTGGCTGTGTCCCCTGCTCCCAGCTCCTTGTTCACCCCCAGCCTGCTCCCTGGTGGGCTGAGAGGCAGAAAAGGCTTTGGCTCTGTGCAAGCGCTGCTCAGCAACAGCTGAAGCATCCCTGAGTTATCAACGCTGTTTGCAGCACAAATCCAAAACACGGCCCCACTCCAGCTCCTGTGATGAAAATTAACTCTCCCACAGTCAAAACCAGCGCAGCAGATAACTTTAGCAGATAGCTAGAGACAGGATTCTTAGGACAGGTTAACAGTATTGGCACATGGCCATTGGAGAGCACTTAACAGTATCAGTTTGCTCCAAGTCCTGTCAGTTGTGTGCTGATACAGAGATACAGTTTGTTTCATTTCCCAAGGATGCATTTGGCCAACCTAAATCAGCTTCAATCTCATCTTTTTTTTTTTTTTTTCTGTTGGCTGCATGAACCATCAATAAATTTTATTGTTATAGATGTCAATCTGCTCAACAAATCTCATCTAAGCAATCTCTTGCAAAATAATATCCTTCCAGTTCATTCTTTTTTCAATTTCCCACTTAACAATGCATGAGGCTGTCCTGGAAACTCAGAAATCTAGTAGAAATGAATTATCTCCTCAGAAATTTTTGGCTATTTCAACCTTTTGTTTCCTCATGGCTTATTGAACTGACCTACAGGCCAGTCTTATTCCACCAGATTGCAAAAGAAGATGCTGACTGTGACAAAGATTTATGGTATTTTAGCATGAGTGATGGTAGGTACTTCTGATGGATAAATTTGATTTATGTAAGATATCTGTTGGAAGTGAAGTCCTTTTATTTTTTGTTTTTCAGTAGGAGACCCTGAGTAATGCCAGATTAAAAATGTCTTTACAGTCAGGTTTTGAGAAGTGGTGTGAAGTTGAGTTTCAACTTATTTTTTCTAGAGGCAGCTGCTCTATGAAAGGTAAAAACAGTACCTAGTACCTGTCCTTTAAGTGCAGGAAGTCAAATGTCTTTCTCTCTGTTTTTCTTACCTAAACAAGGGGCAGAGATTTGAAGCAGCCCCAGTATGCCAATTACAGGCTTTTAATAAAGTCTTTTAATGTTTGTTTTGGGCACATTTCTTTTTATTGATAATTCGAATGACTGGCAGCACTCATGTTCCTTAGTGCTGAATAATAAAACTATATAGAGACAGTTAAGTTAAAATATTTCACCACGGAGCCACACTGAACCATTCTTACTGTATTGAAATTATTGTTCCATTCATGTGTTCCATTCACTTTCTTCTCCTTCATCAAGAGGAAAAAAGACTGTTAAACACAATGATGATAATTTTTGCTACCTTATATTCATACTTTTATATCTTCTTTGAACCATACAAAAAAGATAAAAGAAAAAATGATACGAAAATTCATTGGAGTTGCAGGTTTTGAAATATACTTAGTCGTGAAATAGGCTGTAATCCTGCAAGCATGCATGTAACTGAATGTAAATGAATTGTTCAATTTAATTCATTAATGCTTTGAATATACATAAAATTAAAATAACATCTTTATTTTCATAGACATATAAACACAGAATGGTTTTGGTTGGAAGGGACCTTAATGTTCACCTAGTTCCAACCCCTTTGCCATTGGCAGGGACCCTTCCACTACAGCAGGATGTTCAGAACCCCACCCAGGTCATTGAACACTTCCAGAGGGTTTCCATATTGTATGGTTAAAATCTAACTTACTATATGCTGTTGTTTTTCCTCAGGCCTGGATGAGTTGGTGACTTGGGATTGGAAAAATAAGGCTTAGAAATGGGAAAAACAATCATATATTTTAGAGACAAAAGATACTCTGTTTATTGTATGCTTTTCACTCTTCTATATGATAGCTACTGTTTAGGTAGTAGGAAAACTTCACACAGATTAGGATTTCATACAGCATTTTTAATATTTATAGTTTTATTTTTACCTTCAATTCTTGTTCTTTCAGCCACACATAGTGAGACTTAAAATATCAATTTTCAGATCAAAAGGAAAGTGATTAGGTACTCTTTCTTTCCCCAAGTTGCCTTGTTCTTACAGATTGTAGGAGTGTGTTCATTCCTTAATGAATTAAGAATTCATGAGACACTGTCTTTGTCTCTTTTTATTTTTTTTGTGGAGTTGTCTGTGCTGCTGGTACTGTTTTGTATTGGTGCATGGTACTGTAACCTCTAACTTGTGTGAAACATTATTGACTTTTTTTTTTTGCCTGAAGTGTATAGACTGTGGTTGCCCTGGGAAGGAAAAAGGATGCAGTTTCTTCATTCATGTGACTTCCTTCTGTAAACTTGCATGCTTTATTTTAATCATGGTTGAACTATAGATTCCATTACTAAGCTGCTGTAATATTTTCAGTATTACAGCAGGGTTAATTTAATAATTAGTTACAGCAGGGTTAAATTAATAATTTCTGAGGGGAAAAAAGCTCCACAAATTTGTTCTTATTTCAAAAGGAGCCAGAAGTGTTAAATCTTTACATTATGTTTTATCACTTCTCCAGACCATTTCCTCCAAGTGCAACAAGCTAACATGCTTTTCAGTGTGCACAGTACAGAGAAATGCTAATAAAATATCTGAGGTCACGGTGTGGGGTAGAGTTTACAAGCTCTTTCAAGCAGAGAAATGGTTAACCTAGGCACTGGCAAGACAGCAGATGGGATGATGAAATGCAGCTGCAAGGGATAAATGCACTCAGGAGAAGGCTGCAGAGGAGGGGAAGTGCCTAAGGAAGTAGGGAGAGCACTTAGAGGAGTTCTGGTAGAAGGGCATGCTGTGAGGCTCAAGGTGACATGAGCCTCTGAAATTAGGGAATAGGAAAACAGCAATGTGGAGGGGAAAAAATATAAAGATGCACTTTTGGGAATGGGTTGGAGGATGAGTAAATAGGAGCCTTTTTTTCCTAGAAAGGCTTCCCCTGGCAAGGATGAGTCCTGGCAGTCAACCTCAGTTGTAAGAGCATGAGTAGGTTTCAGCTCCCCAAAAAGTCTTTTTTGTGGCACAAGTTTGCATTTGAGCTTGTTGGTGTTGGCCCAACGTTCTCGGGTGACTTTATGATGCTTGTATCCCCAATTGTCTGTTCTGTTTATGCTGGGTATTAAGTTCTACACCTTTGAGACTGATTCTGAGAGTGAAGGGGGGAAAAAGAAGTGCGGAGTTTGTTTTCAGAAACTGCACTCACTCCCCTGCATTACTTCTTACAGACTGTGTTGTCTGCAGCACAGACAGCGCAAGAAAGCTCTCCTTTGCTTTTAGTTAGTTTTTAGCTAGCTGAGGCAGAAAAGTTCCCCAGACTGTAGTTTTTCTTCTTCTCAGAACTGTTCAAACCTGCTCTAAACTAAGAACTCAAAGCTCGTGCCATTGGCCCACCAAGGCCTGGGATGCATTTTCCAGCACAGGAAGGACTGATAAGAAACTGAGCAAGCTGAGTTTCATCCCACAACAAGGGTTTTCTGAATTTGCCATCTCTTCAGAACAGCAAGAAATGTTATTGTTTAATATTAATTTTCTATGCTTGTGAATACTTTGCTTGTTAAATAAACAGTTTTTTCCACTTTTCTAAAAAAAAAAAAAAAAAATCTTTTCCCAAACCAGTTAGGAGAAAAACCACTTAAATCTGCTTTTCTGGAAAAACCCTGTTTAGAATTTCCACCCAAATTTGCCCTAAACCAAGACACCCCTTCACTGTCAATGGAAAGAAACAGATGCTTTTAGGGCATGATTCATCTGACCTATTTTGAACACCTGCCTTAGGAGGAGTTGAATCATATCCTAGAACTGTTTCTGTCTATTGACTGTAAAGAGAGCCTAGGGGGACAAACTCAGATTTAAATACCTATATAATAGATATCTTGGCTTGGGCAGATATAAATGGTCCCAAGGAATACCATGTAAGTGCAGAAGTTGATGTTTAATTGTCATCATTGTGACAGCACATGAGTACTCAGAGCATGAGCACTACAGAAGTTTCTTGGGATTTACCTTAAACTCCACTGCTTTGTTTCTATACAGGATTTGGGCAGTGGGAGGTGGTGGCCCAGCCACCTTTTGCCACTGGATGTGTGCTGAGGTCAGATGGCTGCTGCAGAAACCTATGGCTCTGCCAATTAGCCCCAAAGCTCTGCTGATTCATAGGAATTGCTTCCCTTAGATCTTCAGGGGAGGAATTCACAAAGAGAGAGAAAGGGGAAAAAACCAAACCCAGGTCCTTCCTAACTATGAAATTTGGCAAGCCTACCAAGTTTTTCTATGTGCTAGACTATCTCACAGCACCACTTTAAAGAAGGCCTTCACTAATTAGGAGGAAGACTGTGAAATTTTGCTGTGGAAGGGACAAAGTTATCTTGTCCCTTCCACAGTAAGAAGTGAGATATCTTTACATGGGAAAAGTAAGGTTATCTTCACATCAGCTGTTTTTTCCCATTAAAATATGCTCAGTTCTGTCTAAATATTAAGCTTCCTCAGTTTGCCTCAGTTTGAGTTGGTATTTGTGGACCTGTCTCACATGATGTCACTGTGTCACAGATTCCTAGCTGGGAAATCAGGAATGCTGCTATAGCCCTCACTTGCAAAGATGAATTGTCCTGAAGCTTTTGTTTACTGTAAATGATGGCAGCATTCAAAAAAACCCATGAGGAAATTAGTGACAGTTCTTTCAAACTGGGGTTTGAATCAATTTTAGTAAATAAGACATTGGGCTAAGCATCCAACATTATTTAAACATTGCATCAAATGTGCACCATGAAGCTGATGTATTTACAAAGACATTGTGGAAAAAACAATTTTGAAGAAATGGGGTCTCCTAACTCTAGCATATACTAAAGAATGGGTCCACCTAATTCTTCAGCATTTTCTAAAGGCTGAATATGAGTAAGTGACTTTGCAACCATAGTCATATTCTTTGATGAAACAGCTCTTTGGATGAATGAGAGGAGAGCAGTGGATATTGTCTACCTTGAGTTCAGCAAGGATTTCAACACTGTCTCTCACAAGATCCTCATAGGCAAACTCAGGAAGTGTGGGCAGTGAGGTGGCTGAGAACTGGCTGAGCAGCAGATCCCAGAGGGTTGCAGTCAGTGGCACAGGCTCTTGTTGGAGACCTGTCACTATCAGTTCCCCTCCAAAGTTCACTACTGGGCCCAGGGTTGTTTAACTTGTTCATCAATGACTTGGGTGAAAGGACAGATTTCTTCTCAGTGAGTTCACTGACAACACAAACCTGGGAGGTGTGGCCAATACCCCAGAGGGCTGTGCAGCCCTTCAGAAGGGCCTCGACAGGTTGGAGACATGGACAAAGAAGAAAAATATGAAATTCAACAAAGGCAAAGGCAGCATCCTGAACTTGATGAAGAATAACCCCAGCACCAGGACAGGCTGGGGCCAGCTTGCTGGAAAGCAGCTCTGCAGAGCACGACCTGGGGGTCCTGGTGGGCAACCAGGTGTCTGTGAGCCAACAGGGCTCTTCAGGAAGAGCATTGCCACGAGGTTGAGGGAGGTGATCCTGCCCCTCTACTCAGCCCTGGTGAGGCCAGTTCTGCAGTACTGTGTCCGGTTCTGGGCTCCTCAGCACAAGACAGGAGCTTCTGGAGTGGGTCCAGTGGAGGGTGACAAAGAGGATGAAGCATCTCTCTTATGGGTAAAGGCTGAGGAAGATGTACCTGTTCAGCCTTGAGAAGAGATGACTGAGAGGGGGCCTCATCAATGTCTGTAAGTATTGAAGGGTAGAGCCAGGCTCTGCTTGGTGCTGCCAAGAAAAAGGACCAAAGACAACGGGCAGAGACTGATGCACAGGATCAGTCTCTGCCTCACTGAATGTGAGGATGAACTTCTCTACTTTGTGGGTGACTGTGCAATGGAAGAGATTGCCCAGAGAGGTTGTGAAGCTTCCCTCACTGGAAATTCAAGAACCTCCTGGACATAATCCTGTACCATGAGGATGGTACTAGGATGACACTGCTTGAGCAGCAAGGTTGGACCAGATGACCCACTGTGGTCCCTTCCAACCCTACCCATTGGGTGATTCTGTGATTCTTTAAATTAAAAATGTATGTGCAATATCAAAATATCTTAAAAATAAGTTTTTTAAAGTTCATTGTAATTATAGTGTGTGTATATATAATCTCTAGAAACAGAAGTTTAAGGCTGTGTTTCTGTGCTAAGTGAAATATCTTCTGTTATTATCAAGCATAAGCTTAAAATCATTGCAATTTCTCTATAAGCCCATCTCATACCAAGTTTGGCATATCTCCTTTTTCCACAGTAGAAGCTTGGATATTTATCAACACAACAGACTTGGCTGGAGAAGGTAAATTTAGGTTAAAATACAAATCTGTAGTCTATATTTATTCTTTACATTTACAGTAAGATGATATTATCATTGACTTTAAAAATTGCAATATTTGAATTTAAAAATTAATGGAATAAATTCTTAATTATTTTATAGTTTAGAAAAAGTTCTGCCTACTTTTCATATTAATTACCCAATTATTTCATATCCAAAGTACAGAAAAGATAATTTTTCAATATCATCATTTTTCATTAAACCCCACTTTAACAAACTTAAGCACAAAGAAGCAAGTCCTTCACCTTTACCATATGTTTTGGTTTTCTGTCTGTTTTTTGCACATTTTCAGATACTGTACTTTTCTTTCACAGGCAATTCAAATGACTGAAGGAGAATTAAGTCTTTGCTTAATAAGTAGTACATAAGCATGTTTTCAGAATTGGCCCTAAGAAATGAATTCAAATCAGGAAAGATTTTTGTCAACACACTATACATTCTGGAATTTAAATTTAAATTGTCCTTAATGGCAGATTTGGATTATCATCTTACCTACATCTTTTTATGTATATTTTATGCTGTCTCAGTGCTTCAAGTTTGACTAAATGTTCTTTAATGAATCTTCTAGTCCTATGTTTGATGGTACTCCCACATAAGGGGAGAAGAGAAATGAAGTGGCACAAATGAGGTCTGCTCTCTTACTATAATTCTATGGATGCTGAAGTTTTCTTATAGCTAAAAGGCAACACATCCATTCTAGTAACAGGAGTGGAGGAAAACCTGATTAGGAGAAAATTCTAGGATGATCCAAAAGCCTATTCATTGCTTGTTGTATTTGCCATATATATTAAGTTCTCTTTACATTCCAATGTTGAGTGAAAGGACCTGAGGCTTAGATTTAAAAAGAAAGGAATATTTAACTGATAGGATGTAATTATTAGAAATAAAATATGGAAATTCCCAAATTACAAGGCACATCTCTCTACAGAAGCAAGGTAAAACAGAAGAGGTTATTTGATAAAAAGGTTGATGGAAAGGAGGACTCTCTCATCCAGATAACCAAGTAGTTTAGCAAGGCTGCCTGAAGCTCCAGTTAAAACAGTCTCAGATTGTTTAATTTATCTCTCTTTTGCATGAATAAAAGGCAAAGCCAGGAGTGCTGCTAAGAAAGCTAACACTGCCTTTTTAAGGCATCTACTTTTATATATATGCTCTGAGTTGTTAACCACATTTGATATATTGGTTTAAAATCTATTATTTGAAGGGTTGGTTGAAAACAAGAATATCAAAGATATGTGGATGAGCCTTTTTTGAAGGAAAAATATCAGCTTCTTTGTGTCTAGAGGTTTCTGACTCTCCAGCTGCACACATTGTACTTGTGTATTTTTACTGTTACTGAATACTATTCATCAATAATACTGTTTCTGACTAAATTAAGGAAATATCTGAGGCAGACTAATATTTTGCTTTTATCAGCTTAAGATATGATTTGAATATATAAAATAGATAGGGGAAATGACAATTTCCCATTAATTTGTTGGAAAAAATATTTGTAATTCAATCCTAGTGAACTCTCTTTGCATTAAGAAACGTGGATGTAAATAAACCTCATATCTGGGACCTTGAATATTTGTTCATATTTATATACATACTTACATAGTTTTGGTTTTTTTTTTCCATATGTGACTTTTGGTTACTGTTAATACTTTCATTTTCAATATCAAATTTGTATTTTCCCTTGCTGGGATTTTGTAAAGCTGTATCAGAAAAGGGTCTTCATCTTTGGTATCTAGTGGACTTAGGCCACACAGATGACTTCTTGCAATTGCCAATTAACTTTTTCCCAGAAGGAAGCAGTAGCATAAGTCTGCCGTGGCTTTGATAAACAGGTCTGACATACATGCTAAACACTAACTTGAGAAATATATTCTGAGTGTTTCATGATAACAACAGAAGGTGCATAAGACTTAATAAGCTGAGGGACTAGAAAAACTTCAAGGAGAGAGAAAAAATAAAGTAATACCTAAAACTCTTGAAGATTTAGCGATAAGTCATAATAATTTGTATTCTGGTCTGCCAAAGCCTTTATAAACTCTCCTGTGACTTTTATTGTGGCAATTTTTGTATCACTAAGGATGGGCAAAATGGGTTAAGTCAGTCACTGTCCACCTGGGTGCTCACCTGAAGTCCAATCACAACTGATTTTTTTGTGATTTCATTGCCAATTAAATATAGAATATGAGGGCATTTTTGTATGGTAAACAGCCGCTCCCCCTTCTGCAATTCCAGCCAGATACATTAGTTCTTTTTGATCCTTAAAAAGTACTTGGGGTGCCTGTGGTGTCAGGAACCTGCTTACATATTCAGTGTGGTGAGTTTAGTGAGTAGGAAGGCAGTTCAAGGTTTGACACTCTCTGGAAGCCAGCAGCTGTGCCCATCATTTGTCCCTGTGACCCGGGAGCACAGGAGGAGTAACTGTGACAATAAGTACTGGTGATCATGCAGATTTCAGTCACCACTCTGACTTGGCACTAACAGGTAGCCAGGCCTCTTTTTTTCCATTGTGATGTAAATGGACAAACTGAGAGCTGATTTAAAAAAATATCCATAACTTTAGCAAAAAAAAAAAAAAAAAAAAAAGGCTTAAGTCTTAAATACCTTTTTTGTGATGTGTTGGGATAGATCCATTCTTTTTTTGTTTCTTTTTTTTCTCAGTTACTCATGTTTCCCTTTCTGGTTGTGAGAGAAAGCACTATCACTGTAGTGCAATAAGTGCATAATAATAGTTTTATAGGTATAAAAGTTAAAATGCTATTAGTGCTGAGAGGTATTGTTTTAGCAGCTGGATCTTGTGTGTAAGAACCTAATTTTTAGTAATATAATTTGCTTAATGTTATGTATTCACAAAGTTAATAGTCAATTAAATTTTGCATGCGCTGTCTTTTTTGAACAGAAATACTTTTGCCTGTCAGGTGCTACGTTATTAAAGAACATTAGTTAAATTAAAATTGCACCTAGGCTGAGAGTGTTCACAACATTTAATGGACTTTTCTCAGTTTGCTTCCAAGTACTTGTCTACTAACAAGATTACAGGCATATTTAGATGAGTGTATTTGGGGGCAGGAAATGGTGTGCTTAAAAAATAAAGCCACTTTCAGCTGTGGGTCTTTGGAGCCATAAATTTATCACCGAGATGGTGAAGCAAGGTAAGCATCTCTCTTGCCATTGCTGCTGTAGTCCAGCAAGGCACTGAGCTGTAGCAAAGGGGAAGTAAGATGGGTGACTCTCCCACGTACTCTGAAATAAAAGACTTAAGTAGCAGTGAGGTCTGAGCCTGTCCTGCAAGAAGGATGGTGTGTCCTCGGTGGCAGGCTGGTGACAAGCAGTAGCTGTAAACATCTGGAAGTAGAAATGTGGAGAATCACTCTCAGGAGAAATCAGCTCCCCTCCCTTCCCACCTCAGCTTTATGCCACATTATTTTCTTACAGTTCTTCTGCAATAACCTACATTTAGTGAGAGCTTTGTTACACATTTATGGTCTTGTGCAATTTGATAACTCCTCCAGACAGCAGAGTAACTTTCCACAAGACAAGCATATTATTTCTGAAAATTGTCAGGGTCTCAGGAGACTTCATCAGTATTTATAAAATGTCTCTAGATGTTTCTATGAGAGGTGTTTTATACTGTGATAAGTGTTTTATCTGTGATAGGTGTTGTGGAACAGACCCTCCTCCCTCTATCCTGTACCCAAAACAAACATCTCTACTGTGCTAATGAGAAATTTCTATAGCACCTAGACGATTTTTTTTCATCAAAGGGTTGTGCCATGTGCTTTATGGTATTCTCTATTCAAATCTTGACATGGTAGCATGGGAGAACTAATCACATTCATACAACACTCTGAACCAGGCCCAAATGAAAAATACCCGATTGATTCCAAGTCATACAGTCCTTTTTTCCCACTCTGGTCTCATCCTAAATTGAACTTCTTTCTGTTGCTTCCAGTACACAGTACCAGCAAAGAGAAGACACAAAAGAGTTGAGCAAAGCAGTTTGAATTGCTGCCTTGCTCATGAGACTGTCTCAGTATTCCTTACCTTCACGTTGTTCAGCTGAACATCTGGCTGGTTTTGGGTGGTTTCTCTTTTAATCGCTGCGCCAGCATTTGCCATACCATGCCTTCCTTGCTTCATAGGAGCACCAACCAGATTAATTATCTTCTGTTTGTTCCAGTTGTCTTGTTCTGGATGGGTTACTAAATTGTTTTCTAGACTACATCTCCTGTTACCTGCATTGACTGGAAACAATGTGTAGGGCTAGGAAGTATGGAGAGCTGGCACCTAATGCTTTTTCGATTTGCATCTTCCAAAGAGAAAGAATTGACTTTGCACTTTTCAGCTTCCACGTGGAAATAAATAAACCCTTTCTAAAAGTGTCATATTAGATTAAAATCAATGGGAACAACACAGAGGGAAAAACACTTTCAGAAATCAAAAGATGGAAAGAAATATTTTTTGTTCTGCATATTTGATCATGAACTAGTGTAACAATAATATTGCACAATACAGGTAACACTCTTCCACTAATTGTCAAAACATCCTTCTATGGTGGGATTTCTCCAAATTGTGCTTATTGCTACAGAATGTCTCTTTTTATAGCATCCTTCCTTCTTTCAAATATACAGATTTTAATATGCTGCTAGCCATGTTAGTACTTCCTAAAGATGTTAGAATTTTTGAATAATAACATCAGAAAGAAGTCTTGCTTTTATTAAGGAACATAGGGGCGTAGAAATTATGTTTCCATGTTTTATAGCTGGAAAACTAAACCTTATCGTGATAAAGTCTGCAGAGATTAACCCCATGTACAGAAGCTAATTCGTAGATTTAAAAAATGACCAAACTTGATTTGATTTTTTTTAAAGGAGTGTGTGCATTATGTCTCTAACCTGAACCTGTATGACACTGTTTGCATAATTTTCAGCATTCAGTGAACTGCAGCCATCTACAAATCAATAGCAAAAGAAAAAGATATTTCCTATCTGTAAGAAATCTGAAAATCCTTCTGTTTGGGGCAGATTAACCTTTACATTGGTTGAAACAGGAGAACCAGTGGGAGAGATTAATTGCTAGAAATGCATGATTCAAATCTGCATGTGCAGCATCATCACCAAAGGAACCTTAGGCAGCCAGGTCACCTCTGGTTGCAGGAAATAGGAGCAGTACTGTTATTAAGAGGTACTGTAAATCAGTGTCACAATGAAAAATCTTGAACAATTAGAAAGTAATAATATTGTACTGTTGAGAAAAAATACTAAGACTCAGCAATAAATTTACTTGAGTGGAAGATCCATATGTCCTCCAATAAAATTAAAAGACTCATAGGCCTTCATTTCAGTTAAAGATTTATAACTCATTACCATGAGAGTAAGACTGAACCATAAATTCTGGAGGAAATTCAGAGACTAGCCAGAAGGAATTTCTGGTTTTGTGTTTGTATACATATTGAATTATAAAGCTGTCCTGACAGCATTATTTTAAAACTTGGTGGTCATGTTTGTATTTTCTAATTTCAGCTTGTTTTGAGGATTTACTAAGTTTTTGCCCTAAATTGCACTTTCAAATATTTCTTCTGATTTAAAGAAAAGTGACTTCTTGTCTTTAGTAATGAATCATACCTATGGCTTGCAACATTTATTAGGAGGGAAGTTCAGATCCATGTTTTCACTTTGGAGTTTTGGAATTTCTTGGGAGTGGAGGGCATACTTGGAGAGATTTGGTGACAAGACAAATCTATACAATGTGTCATCTTCCACAGTATGATGTCTCTAATGGTCAGCTGTAGCAGTTGCTGGAGACAGGAAAAGCACACTGTGAACTTTCTTTTCACTAATTATCCCAAATTTCAATAGTCAAAATTTAGGAGGCTTTCCTTTCATAGTTTCAAGGTGACAAAACAATTGCTAAGGCTCAGAACAGAATACCCCCTGAAAACTTGAAAGAAAATAGATTTTCCCCTAGGCAACATCAACTATTTCTTAGCATTCCTAACTTTTCAACATCTGGGAATAAACAGATCTGGAGACTAGTGTTGTACTAGAATTAATTATTGTTGCAATATCTAACACCTTAAAAAATAGTTTATTGTTCCTTTAATTATTTTCCAAAAGAGATGAATAGTCAGTGTTTGTTATGTCTCAGAAAAATTAGAATGAGATATGTTTTTCAGTTTCACTGCTGTATTCTCAGGGCTGTAAGTTTGTCTGCATATGCTGTTTTCAGTTGATAAATTATATTTTTTCTGTCTTATTATGTACAGACTATAGTCACTATAGTGACTTTTCAGTGATTTTTTTATAGTGACTGTAGTGACTTTTCCCTCTCGTATGTAAATAATTACTTCCATACAAATGTAAATTTCAATGTATTTTTTAAAATCAGGCAGAGTGACCATGCATTAACCAGGAAGTTTGATACACAAAGGCAGCAGTCTTTTTCTTTCTTTTTCTTTCTTTTTCTTTCTTTTTCTTTCTTTTTCTTTCTTTTTCTTTCTTTTTCTTTCTTTTTCTTTCTTTTTCTTTCTTTCTTTTTCTTTCTTTCTTTTTCTTTCTTTGTCTTTCTTTTTCTTTCTTTCTTTTTCTTTCTTTGTCTTTCTTTTTCTTTTTCTTTCTTTGTCTTTCTTTTTCTTTTTCTTTCTTTTTCTTTCTTTTTCTTTCTTTTTCTTTCTTTCTTTTTCTTTCTTTTTTCTTTTTCTTTTTCTTTTTCTTTTTCTTTTTCTTTTTCTTTTTCTTTTTCTTTTTCTTTTTCTTTTTCTTTTTCTTTTTCTTTTTCTTTTTCTTTTTCTTTTTCTTTTTCTTTTTCTTTTTCTTTTTCTTTTTCTTTTTCTTTGATTTCCAGATAGCTTTGTATGTATTCAAAACTCAAGGCAAGGAGTTAAAAACAGCCACTGAGGTCAACAGGTAACTATTGGTAGTAGGCAAGGTAAACTTGTCTATTTTGAAGGGAATGTTTTCATATAAAGACATCAAGATGGCCTCCAGCTTGCTTTCGGAGCGGGTTTTTACTAGACAGCCGATAAGTACTTTTGGATCTGCATTTCACAGAAGCTGTTTCACCTTTCTTCAACAGTGCTGCCGTGATATTTCAGGTGGACTTGAAAGAAGGCTGCGTGGTTGTTCACCTCTGCTTGCCCTCTTCATACCCTGGCCTCTGGGTGCTTGGGAGGGAGAGCTGTGCTAAATTATCCCTCTTTCGTGAAGCAATTGTTGTGCTTTTCCTATTCCTAGCTTGATTTTTGGGCCACATTCAGGTATGATCCCAGGAAAGATAGGGCTCATTCCCAGGAGGGAGCATCCTCCTGCTCCTCTTATGTTAAAGCCATCTTGCTCCTTATTTTTGAGAACGCCACCAAAGTTTTTTACCTATCCCTGCTGACGTCTGCAATAACTTTTGCCTGTCTCAGCAATAGTGTGGCCAGCAGGATTGGGTCAGTGATCAGCACTAGTGAGGTTGCACCTTCAATCCTGAGTTCAGTTTTGGGTCCCTCATGACAAGAAGGACATTGACACAGTGGAGCGTGTCCAGAGAAGGGCTGATGAAGCTGGTGAAGGCTCTGGAGCACAAGTGCTGTGAGGAGCAGCTGAGGGAGCTCGGGGTGTTTAGCCTGGACAAGAGGACACTCAGGAGACCTTATCACTTCCTACAACTATGGGGCAGGAAGGGGGGACATGGTCTCTTATCCCAACTAACAAGTAATAGGACAAAGGGAAATAGCCTCAGGTTGCACCAGGTGAGGTTTAGATTGAATGTCAGGAAGAGTTCTTCACGTAAAGGTTGTCAAGCGCTGGAACAGGCTGCCCAGGGGAATGGTGGGGTCACCACTTCTGGAGGCATCAAAGGATGTGTAGATGCAGCACTTGGGAACGTGGTTTAGTTGTTAACTTGGCAGTGCTATGTTAACATTTGGATGTGATGACTGTAAAGATCTTTTACAACCTAAAACCCCCCGTGGTTCTATCATTCTGTGATACTGTGTAATTTTGATTTGTATTTTCATTATGTCCCACTGACCTATATATTCATATAGTTACTATTTAGATTTTGTTAATGGACTTACAAGATAGAGGAAAATTACAAAGGTTTTTCATTCTGACAGAAGTTCTTGAAGTGCAAGTTCATAGCCTTTACCTGAAAAACACCCTTCTCCTTCAGATTTATTGTGTCGAGAAGTCTAATCTGAAGTCCGAGTTTTCAATGCATATGCAAAGGATTTTGTATATGAGTACTTTTCATATTAGTATTTGGATAAGGATACAAATCCTGATTTATAACATAAATAATTTCCTTTATAAATTTAAATTTAATTTTAAAATGCCATTTAGTTTCTGAAAATCAGATATAGTCATGGTCACTGTAGAAAGATCAAGACAAATGTGTAATAAGTAGCATTGTGTAAGAGAATGAAAAGGATATTTACATAATATGAATGGAAAAACCCCAGATTTACCATATACAAATTAAAAAAAAAAATTCTATGAGTGGAGTATTTGGCAGCTTGTTCTTTTCAATGGCATGCTTACCTAAATCTCTCCTTGTAAATATTTAGAGAATAATTGGTATGAAAGCTGTCATAATTTTCCTACAAATACATGCTGCTTATTATTCCAATATATTTTAATTTATTGCAGTGCTAAAATCAGTGTAGCTGGAATGTGTATTCTTGTTACACTGCTGAATTAAAAGCTGAAGTAAATATGAGAAAAATAAAATATCATAGTTATTAGATATCTATCACTTTTATAACCAAATTACACTTTTAATAGTTTTCAGTGTGCTGGAGTAGGAAAAATGGTAATGAAAATGCTTGAGTTAATTTTAAATTGAGAGGACCCTACTAGAAGAAAACTTAGAGGGCGACAGTCAGACTTCGCATCTGGGAAGAAAGTTTGGTGGGAATGACAGGATCAGCTGGCATTTCACTAATTAGTGAGAATCCAGATGGAACAGCTATCTGCTGTTGTGTTTAGAAATGCTGTGGTGGAGAGGGGGGGGGGAGGGGGAAAAGAAACCCTAACCCAAAATTAGTAAATTAATTTTTCTACAAGAAGTTGAAGCAGTTTCTGGATATCTACTATTGCGTTCACAAGATGCAACTCATCAGCTTAACCTGAGTGTTAGAGTTTTTGCAGAGTACAAAACAATTAAGTTTTTAGGAAATGGTTAATTTTCAATAATGAAACTTCTCTGCTCTGAATGGATTTATGGCTGAAGTTGGCCTCTTATCTCTAGTAGGGTGTTCTGTTTTAGTGGATGAATGAAAGAATTGTGTGGGTAATCATACACAGCCAGACAATATTGAGGTTGTAAAGAAACACCAGGATCAAGTGCATATCTGTAGCATTTTACATCTTTTCCACCTACCCCACCCTTCAAAGCAGTAAGCCCTATAGCAGCAGTAATGAATAGAGGTTTTGGGTTCCTCCTACTGCTGGGAAAGTTTCCCAGGTTTTAGTCCACACTTATATGCCCAGAACACCAGAGCCCAGTGTAGGCAATACCTCTTGTACAGGCCACATGCTAATGTTACCTGAGTTATAAAATTGGTGTGTGGCAGAACTAAGTGGTTTGTGTCCATGCTGCAATGAAGCATGGGAAGATCTGTCATTTGGCTACCTATTGCAAATACACTGGAGCTGCAATATTAGTGATAGAATTAGGTAGAACCATAGAATAATCACAGAACAGTTTGGGTTGGAAGGGAATGTACCAATCATCTAGTGGCAACCTCCGTGCCATGGGCAGGAAACCTTCATTGCCATGAAAACCAGGTGGCTCAAAACCTTGTCCAACCTGGCCTTGAACACTTCCAGGGATGGGGCATCCACAGCTTCTCTGGGAATCTGTTCCAGTGCCTTGCTACATACAGGATTTCTTCCTCATATCTAATCTTAACTTGCCCTTCTTCAGTTCAGAGCCATTCCTCCTTGTCCTATCACTACAAGCCCTTGTAAAAGTGTCCCTGCAGCTCCTTGTAGGCCCCCTTTAGGTACTGGAATGCTGCTGAAAGGTCTCCCAGAGCCTTCTCAAGGCTGAACAACCTCAGTCATCTCAGACTGTCTTCATAGCAGAGGTATTCCAGCCTTCTGATCATCTTCATGGCCCTCTTTTGACTTGCTCTGACAGGTTCATGCCTTTTTTATGTTGTGTTCCCCAGAGCTGAATGCAGGACTCCACTTGGGTTCTCACAAAGCAGAATCACCTCCCTGGACTGTTTGCTGCTCTTCAGATACACTTGGCTTCCTGGCTGCAAGTGCACATTGCCAGCTCATGTTGAGCTTCTTGTCAGCCAACACCCTCAGGTCTTTCTTATCAAGGCTGCATGAAGTAGCGTGAGCTGGAGTTGTGAGGGGCCCTGCTTTCCATCAACATGGTTTTTCGAGCTGATTTTAGGTTTTGGGCTGAAGGAATTCTGTGACAGCTCCACCACAGCGTAGTTTGTCATCAAATCACACCTGGAGTTAATTCATTTAGCCTTCCAGGGAAGTCTCTCCATTTTTATCTGGACCTGACTTTGCTACTCCTCTTGCAAAAGTATCTGCATAGATACAAACTTATTCTCAGGTTTGGGCAAGTTGCACCAGGCCTATAACACAAAGACATTACCATGAAGTATGCTAAAATAGCATAATGTGTAATTCCTCGTGCAGCTTAAGTGGATCTAAATCACACTGGTGCCAAAGGTGGTGTGTTGACATGGCCACCCCACCTGCCAGCATCTCCTGACATGGGCCCAACATTTGTGTCTTCAGGATATGGGCATTTGAGTTGCCCTGAAACAGCTGCAAATTCAGTCTTATCAAGTCTCTTTTGTAGACAAGCCTTCCAGCTTGATACAACACCTATTTTTATTTTATTTTATTTTTTTGTGAGTGGGGAGAACAATGTATGCTTTAGTTTTGTAAGTTTACATCTCAATAGGCTTTTGGATCCTGGATGAAAATTAAATTTTAAATCCATAAAAATCTTACTGATTATAAAACTGAGGATTCGAGGAAGGTGGGAATTGATGTGAGAATTTACTGTTATTCCAATAAGAGTTATTGCAACCTACAGATTTTTATTGGGTAGGAAGTCAAATCCTTGTTAATATTGAAGTTATTTGTAAAGCGTAATGCCCTAATTCCCTTGAGTTTTCAACTTCATTAGGTGCACATGATCTTTAAACTGGCAGGCAGGTGGGGTAAATGCAAGCTCTAGTGATTATCACTTGCTCGGTGGACTCACCTTATTGCTCTTTCTTTCAAATGTCAGGCTCTGTTTCTTTCATGATGTTTAATATTTTAAAAAGTGTCAGTTGCAACAATATGTAAAGGGAGCCAACAGGAATAAACAGGAAATGCTATCCTTTTTGTGACCCCATGGGTGCTTGCTGGTATGGAGATTCAAGCTCTTTCTTAAGATGAGGCATCAAACTTTGTAGAATAACATCACCTGGGAGTATCTGCTTTGTTTAGGATTGCTGCAGGCTGATGTTTTCACCTACAGTGTTTTCACGTAATAATTGCATTAAACAAAATTGTATTCCTTTCCTTCCCCTATAACTATTTTCTTTTTTCCCAAGCCTGCATTTTTAATGTTTTGCCTGTTAATTTGATATTTGCATAAAAAATCTCAGGATTTCTGGTCATACATGAACAAAATACAAAGAAATCCTGATTGCTTTCATCTGCCATATTATATGTACTTAAATTTTGTTCACATTGATAGGATGACAAGTTAGTAAGGTTTTGGTGCAATCATTCTTTTTTTGACAAGGCGAAAATCTGAAAAGGGAAATTTTCCTGATTTTTAAGTACAGCACTGATGAACACATGTAAAGCCATAATAAATTTGAGAAGTATCACATGGAAAAAAAAGAACAAATGAAGAAAGATGCAATTCTTCATGAAAATCATTCCCTAAGATTTTTTTTTCCCATTCCAGTATTTTTCATAGTGTCAAACGGGGTAAACTTCTTGATTTAGTATTCTGTGAAGTTGCCAAAATAGGAAATCAATTAAAAATAAGATGTTGAACAAACCTTTATGGGGGGCAGAGATTTAAAACATTTTTAAAGGAGAAAATGACTAATTTTTAATTCTACTTTATTTTCATTTTAGATTGAGATTTCAAGGGGTTCAAATCATGCTCCTCCTCCAGACTATCTCTGTAATTAATGGGGATTCCATAGTGCAGATATTACACTTCCATAGAAAGGTCCAATTGCAAGGAAACCTTGAGCTGTAAGGTGTCACTTCTCAGTTCATTTAGTAGGAAAATGAATGTCCTAAGAAAGGAACAAATTTTAGTTGCCAAATAATATTTTCATATTTGACCAAGCTGAGAAAGATTTTGGGGTTTGTATTCATTTATTCAATAATAATGCTTAAAGTCTTTATTTTGATTGAAACCTGAAGTAAAAAGTTGTTAAAATAGCAGTTCTCTAGAGAAAAAAAAATAATTTTTATCCTGATATAAACATTTTGAAAGATTGGGAGGATATTAATGTTTTAGTGAATTGAGGTCTAGTATGATGCTATACTTATCAAATCTGTCCCAAACAACTCAGAAGATATAGCCTTATAAAATATGTGCCTCTTACTTTTTCTAGAACTGATTCTATTAGTGTGTCAATTTAATTATTTCTGCAATGAACTCAAAGTGTATGAAGAAGTATACCTTGCTTTTTCACCCATTCTTCAATACATGGAATTTGGATAAGAGAATCCTCACAATTTACTACATTCCAATAATACTGAACATTTATTTTAAATGTTCTGTAATGGAAAAAGCAAGCTTATTTTTGTTTTACTAAAACACATTAGTTCAGTAAGAGTGAGTGAATAGCTGTTATTTCTCTTGAAACCATAAACTTTATCAAACTTTAATTCACTAGCTGTCTCTTGTCTTCTTGGTGTCAATTTATGAGAAAAATGCCCCACATCAGTTAAATAATAAATTCTGGTGAATGAATGATTGCCTTGGCTTAAGACGGAAAAGAAACTATTGCAGTAACTAACAACTTCTCAAGGGCAGAATTTTGGCTAGCGGGGCACATAAGTGATTCTGTTTTGAATTACTGGGCACTTGAATAGGTATGAAAAACTGTATTTTTAACTTGTGGCCTAAGGAGATTCTTCAGTCACAGCACTGTATGAGAAGCTAAATTCACTGGTGTATTTTCATATTTTTCAGGAAGAGGATTTTGAGGCTTAATGTCTCATTACTGAACTTCTGTGCTTCTAGCTAACATTGGTGAAGTTGTACATGTGAATAACTAAATGAAGCAAATGAGTATTTTGAAGTGGCTCACTTCTCTGCAGAAATTATCTTGTTCAGACATATATGGCATGCTGCTGTGATGCTTGAGGTCCTTTCACTTGTGTGTTCAGCCAGGAAAAGAAGAGCAAACCTGTAATAGGAACATCGTATCCAAGAATGGAAGTTTGTGAGGTGCAAACAAGATGAATTGTTGAAATATAGGTAGTTAGAGAAAGGATCCTGAGGAGGAAATTAAGCAAACATCACTGTGAGACTAAAAGTAAGCAAATAATCATCAGGAGCAGAAGGGTCTCTTGGATTTGCAGCACTGTGAAAAGCTGTGCCCAAGCAAGAGGAAGGTTAAGACCTTTCTAAGACTCTGTGTTGATATGAACTTTGGTACTCAGAAGGGGCTTTTTTTTCCTTAGGTTTTACAAAATTCCCTGATCATCCAAACCACACAGGTACAATGAACTTCTGTGATGGACAATGAAGCAGGCTACTTAGGGTGCTGGCATTTCTCGCACCTACGTTGAATCCCTGTCTCAGTGCTCAGGGATTCCTGAGAAGTAGCAATGCATGTTATTCCACCAAAACAACACCACATTTCCTTGAGCCCCAGGCCAAAGTGGATTGAAATCTGTGCTGGAACAGCTGTTTTGCACTTTGTGTGAAACAGTTCTACCAATAATAATTATATGGAAAGCACTGTCCTTCAGGAACAGTGGTCAGACCTGGTCTGTGACCCTTCTGTGCCTACCAAGTGTGACCAAAGAGGTTGTTGAAAGTTCAATCTGAGTGACATCTTTTAAAAGTGTATTTTGTATCCTCTTACTTTAGGGACTAGGTTTTGGGTTAGGTGCTTCCTTCTTGCTGTTAGTCAATAAAACATTAAATTTTTTAGCTCAAGATTTCAACTTATCTAAACCTGCAATTATTCTTATAGTTCTTTATTTAAGACCTGAATTTTTGACACAAATTAGTAATAATAATAATAATAATAATAATAATAATAATAATAATAATAAAAAAACCTAACAGCCAAGAATTGCTTTGTGTAGTGGTGTCCAGGAATGCACAAATCCAGTAATTCTGATCTTGTGTCTGTGTGTCCTCATGTAGCCTTTAGATTTCTTTTCATACCCATCCAAATAAGAGAAGCCAGCAGATCTTCAGGACATTACCTGGTAGCAGGATGTGGAACAGGGCTATTTTGCTCATGGAGGTCTCTCTGAGTGCCTCACCCACTGCCCTTCTAAGGTCTGCCTACCTCAGCAAGGCTGACCCAAGGCTTTCCTGTGCATTAATGTGGTTGTACGTTGTCCAAGTGTTTTTATAGTGACCACTGTGTACTCAGAGACTAGGCCCACATTTGCAAGGTGGAGTTCTTTGGCTACTTCTTGCCAAACAAAATGCTGTCCTGAGCAGAGTAAGTTTCACATCATAAAAATTCAGCCACAGCCATGTACACGAGTCACCTCTAAGAAGGTTTTTCATTGTCTAGAAGAGGGAAAATAACTGTCTGAAGAAGAAGGAACTCAGATGGGATTGATTCATCTGACCTGACATGCAGGCAGGTGTGCACAAAGCACATGGTTGATCAGAGTATTACTCAGCTGTGAAAAAATACTCCATATTTGTCCCATTTCTTTGTAAATTATCAGCTAAAAATTGATTTATGTTTGAATTAATGTGTACCATGCTTTGTTTGTTTGAAACACTTTTTTTGTTTTACAGATCACACTCTTCTACAAACTGTTTTGCTCAAATCAATATTTGCTACATTTATTCTCCAGAGTGTGAAATGATCCTGTGACATCCTCGTATCTTGAAAGTGCTGCTGACATTCATGTCTGTTTACAATACTGAGTATTTTGCAGCATTGAATTCTGATTACCCTTTTACTGTCTTTGATCTCTGCATCTGTCTGCTTGAGGAATCTCTAATTTCTTAACATTATTCTTTTCAGCTTGTGTACTGTTGTTCAGTGAAAGTTTAAAATGTGCATGTAAAGGATTAGTCTGTTGATTGCATTGAGTCCCTTTCACAGCATTCAGTAGAGTTGCCTACACTGTTCCTTTGCATTAACTCTCTTTTTCCAAAGGACAACTGAGGAATAAATTGTCCCCTATTCTCTTTTTGCTATACAGGTGTTTATTGATTGCTGTGAAGAGAGACACATGCAAAGTAACATGCAACATTTGCTCTAACATAGCGTTCAGATAAAATTTATGCTGGTTGAAATAATCTTTGAATTCAGACACAGTCTGAGCATATACGGAGAGAAAGGATTTAATTGAAATATAATTATTTGTCTTGAGTTACAGACTTCCCAAGTCCTGTGCTTAGTGTTTAAGGCTACATATATATATATATATATATATATATATATATATATATATATATATAAGTATAATAGAGAATTAATTAAGAAACTGATATGTGGAATCTCTTTTTTATCTTAAAATAAAACCTCAAGGCCCTTAGATTTTGAACAAAGCTCCCCACCTGCCTTTCCCAAAGTGAGCATTGTTGTGTATGAAGTCTTGTAGTACATAATTTTCAGGTAGAAAAAACACTAAGAGATTTGTTAAAGGGCTAGAGAAGGAAAATGTGACACACTGGTGAATAGGGTGGGTGATTTAGTAACAGGAGCCATGGGTAGGGGTGATAGACTCAATGCCTTCTTTGTCTTAGTCTTCACCAGAAAAGTCTTGCAGGCCTTGAGCTCAGTGAAAGCTTTGGAGGAGGAGGAGGAGAATGCCCAGCACAGGATGAAGACACGACCAGACTGGCTGCTTTCAAGTCTGCCTAGAGACCTGACTGATGTACTTGCAAGGCCATTTTCTATCATCTCTCAAAGTCCATGAGACCAGGGTAGGTTCCCAATGAGTGGAAGAAGCAAATGTTGCATTAGTCTCTGTAAAGGCAAAAAGGACAATCTGGGGGACTACAGAGTTTCAGCCTTACTGTGACCCCTGTGGGAGTTCTAGGAAAGGTCTTCTAAGAGCACATTTCTGGGCACATATAGATGGTAACTGGGGGCCACCAGCATTATTTTGCCAAGAACAAAACATGTCTGACAAACCTGACTGGCTTTTTTGGATAAATTTATTGGATTGCTGGACTAGGGAAGAACAGTGAAGGGCATTTGTGACTTAAGCAAAGCTTTTAGCACCATCTGCACCTGTATTCTTCAGTCCTAGTTAGGACATTCCAGACTAGATAATGGACTATCAGATGGGTGAAAAGAATGGATGGTCAGGCTAAATAAAGTTCGGTGGTTGTGCTCCTCCTGGAGTTCAGTTGCAAGTGCACTACTGCAGGGATCTGTCCTGGGTCTGTCCTGTTCAGTAATTTTGTCAATGTCCAACCAACTTGGTGGAAGAGACAAAAGGCAGCATCAAGAAACTGAGGTCCTCAATATGTTTGAGGTAGGGCTGCCATCCAGAAGGGTGTAGGCAAAGAAGAGGATTAGTGAAATCCAACAAGGCCTTATGTGAAGGCCTCCAGTGGGGGATTGGTCAAAATTGGTCAGTGCTGGGCAGGCTGAGGAAGAGAGGAAGAGAGGCTCTGGGGCAGAGATGGCTTCAGAGGACCTAACCACAGGAGCATGGTGCCTACAGGGAGGGAACTGAGGAGTCTGAGCCTTCTCTGAGGCAGTGGGAAAAGTGACATCCTTTTATAGGATTGTATCCTATGTCCTTCTCAGGAGGACACTGGGCAGTGGGACAGGACGTGCCCATAGAGATTGTGCAGCATCGTTCTTGCAGGGTTTCAAGATGTGATATGGTAAAGCCCTGAGCGACCTGGTTGTCCCTCAGAGTAGACTCTCATGTGAGAAGAAGGTTGGACTATAAACCTTCTGATGTCTCTTCAAACCTGAGTGATTCCATGAATGAACAAAATAAAATTATATTTAGCTTTCACAGAATGTAAGGTAATATATTGATTTTTGTGTATTCAGACAAGATTTTTTAAATTGGGAAGTGAGGGATTGAGAGGTCTTAATCTGTAAAGTGTGCTCTTTCCAGAGTTTGAGCATCAGTATTAATAAGTACTAGGTATGCAGAGGCAGAATAGATGAAAAGAGAGAGATTTATCTTCTGAATTGGTGGTGTTTTCATTTTAATCATAAGAAAGTATTTTACTTAAGAGCAGGAGCCCATACACTTCAATTTCTTCGAGATAAACTGTTTCGAGTGTGATTATTTACTGGATGTATTCCATCGAGTATAGTGTTTAATGTTTCTCTGACTGATTGTTCTGACAGAAATTCCTTATGTACTCATATAAAAATAAAAAAGGGAGGCAGGGAGCTTGAGTTAGCAGCCTTCCAAACAACAAAATAATAAATCCTACTACTGGGTTGCTTGTCTTCCCTTAAGCCTGACATCACTTCATTCTGAGTGAATTTATATCTTTTGAAGGGCAAATAAAAAAATTTGCAACTGTGTTTTGCAAATACAAGAATCTGTGAACTAGAATAAATTGCCAGCTATTGGCTTGATTCTGAAACTTGAATTCAAGCACATGGTTGGTTAGTCATACAAGTATTCCTCAAGTAGGTCAGCACCCTATTCTCAGGTGTTAGGTTTGGCTGTGATGTCATGAACAATTTAAGATATTTCAGGTTGATTTGAATATTCCAGTTGCAATTATACCTAGGCTAGCTCTTTGAGTGTTTTGAAAGCACTGTCTGATTTTTTGTGTAGGAAAGGTACATACTACTAAAATATGTGGCAATTATAAAGAGCATATAAGGTATCATGATGAATATTCCCCTTCTCCCTACTCTCCACTAAAATAGACAAAATTTTTAAAGACCAAGGGCCTAATCTGGTGCATTTGTTACTGCCTTAGATCTGCCCACAGCTGTCCCTTGAGGCATGCAGAAAGATTTGATAAGCAAATGTTGCCAGATGGCGAATGCTTGAAGGGAACTTTTTCCTACAAACATGGCAAAGTACAGAAATGCTGAGGCGTAGCAGCATTCCACAGGCGTAGCATTGCTCTGTGCGTCGAAGGATGTGCTCATGGATCTCATCTCCTGGAGTGGGGTCAGAGGCTCAATCAGCTTTTCAAGTACCTTTGGCACAGCTGACATTAGCGTGCTTGTTTGTGGTCTTGACTGAATTAAAAAATGGATGCGCTGTAGAGAATTAAGGGGCCTTTAATGTGCAGGTTCCTCAACATGCTGCAGGTAAGCAGGGGTATGGACAGGGAGAAAGAAGGCATGAAAAGGAAAGGAAATTCTGGAAAAGCTTGAGTTGACACTGTGCTGGACACTCCATGAGTGAGGAGAAGAGCTTGTAAGTGCCAGCTGGTGGGTGTTGAGAGAGCAGCATGTTCTACCTCCTCTGTCCCCATCCCTGCCCTCGTATACAGCTGATGCAGCCAAGCAAGAGTCTGTTGAGTACAAGAAATGGTCTTTTGTGCCTTAGTTGTTGTGAAGGTATCATAAAAATAAGCTTTTTACGGTACTGAGGCAGCCTCTAGAGAGGAATATCACATCTTGTGACATAGCTGTTCTCAGAAAAGCACTTAAATAAATCTCCTCCTATACAGATGAGTGGGGAGAAAATAAATTCAGGTCATTATTTTGTACTTTTCATTTCTTCTTTTAGAAATTGTGTTTGGGAATGAATAAACTAAAAAATAATGGGATTAGGTATACATAATAACTATATATTACTAGTTTCCCTGTCCTATAATATAATTTCTATTAGATTTTGGACATTTGTGAAGAAATGAGCCTGATTTTAAAACATAAGGATCAAGTCTTTAGTTGTAACTTCAGAGTATGAGCCATCCAGTCTAGAAGTGAAAGCAACTAGTGCATCCATCTATGCTTTACATCCCCAAGGTCTTGCATCATGTTCAGCGTGGATTTTGACAAAGTGGAGGAAATGTAAGGACTCCTACAAATATTCAGGTCTGTGGCTTTTGGGGGAACTCTACCCAACATGTAGTATAAGACTGTGGTCTGACGTGATGTTAGCATCCCTTCCAAATTTGCAAACTTCTACCTTAATTTGCTGTTTTCACTTCAAAGTAGCTTAAAAATCAATTCTCAACTACAGAATTACTATAGACAACATCATACAAATCTTAGACAGCTGAATGCACTCAGTGATCTTGGTGATCTCTTCCGACCTTAATGATCCTATGATTCTATGATTCTGAGTTTTACATCCTTTTCTGAGCATGAGAGGTAACAGTGAAAACTGAGCTGTTGTATACAACTTGTTGGCAACCACTTCTTTGTGTAATGGATTTTCTAACCTTGAGATGTTGGAAATGAAGTAGAACACCAAAGCAAGGCAATAATTTTGGGTGGTTGTGTTACTGGTAAGCATCCCATAATTGCTTCCTAAAACACTTAATCATGAAATTCTTTGCTTCCCAGACTTGATGTAAGCAACAGATCATAGGTCTGCTGCAAAAAAAGAAACCTCAGTAAATTGCAGAGGAGTTTTATTGTTGTAACCTATGGAGCATCTCTTCCCTTACTGTTCATCAGTATGGCCTTCTTAAAAAGTCTAAAATTTGTTTTCTTCAAGGTATGAAAATGATTAACTTAGACACTTACAGGACTCAAGTGTTTTCATCACCTTCGAACAGCAGCACATTTGTACCTGTAAATAGATGTTGTCTGAAGATATTGTGTTGCAAGGAAATTTTTCTTGTTGGTTGTGAATCACACCTGAAATGAATGAGTAATCATTGATAATTTGACAGGCAAACATCCTTAAGTTACAGAAAAATGTGTCTAAATTTACTGCAATATTAAAATGCTTGTAAAACCAAATTCAAAGCATATTCCCTTAAATGCTAAAACAAATTTTTTGCTACACTTGCAAAAGCAATGAATCTCTTTATTCACATGAAAACCCTTTTTCTTATAATATGAAGTAAAATCCAAAATTAGTAGTCTGTTCGGAGAGCACGAGCCATTTCAAATTTTAGCAGTTATTCCTGTAGTCTTTCCTTAAAGGAATAAAAATAGGGATAAAAATATCAGCCTAGAACATTATTTTTCACTGTTTGACTTTTGAAGGCAAAGGAAAATATACTATAAGAGTACCTACAGAGCTAGCAATTAGTGCCTGGTAAAGCACTGCATAGTGGAAATTACTTGCAGGATGAGGGAGCCAAATACTGGTGCAGATCATATTGATAAATAATGTACCTCAGCAACTTCCTGTGGTGTTTAATCTTAGCTGTTTCAAAATGTTTTCCATAACTGTATGAATAAACCACTTATTACACGCAGTAAAGAGTATTTCATTATTTTCTTCCCTGCATTTTTTTTATGGTGGATCATGTAGCACACCTCGCCTCTAGAAGAGAAGAAATGGAAAGCCAGCAATGCATGCCAGTCACTCTTCCCTAAGAGGTGGAAGGATATGATTAAGTGGTACAAGTTTAAACAACATTGTAAGCCTCTTACAGAAACAGGAGTGGACGCAGAAATGGACCAGTGAGATTTCTGTACCTCCATACAGAAGATGCTTCTATATTTCATAGAGAGCCTCAGCTGAGGCCACAGAGCCCCACAGACCTCTGGTAAGATCTTAAGGAGTATTTACAGGCATCAGAAGTGTTTCAGGTACAATATTTCTACACAAGGCAGTCAGACGCTTGCAAAAGATCGTTTAAATGAAAATGACAGTCATAGAAACATGAAATGGCCTGGGTTGGAAGGGATCTTAAAGATCACCTAGTTCAACCCTCCCTGCCAAAACAGGGACACCTTTCACTAGACCAGGTTAGTCAGAGTCCCATCCAGCCTGGCCTTGAACACTGCCAGGGATGGGGCATCCACAACTTCTCTTGGAAACCTGTTCCGGTGCCTCACGACCCTTACAGTAAAGAATTTCCTCCTAATATCTGAATCTAAACCTACTCTCTTTCAGTTTGAATTCATTCCCCTCTTGTAGTCTCACTACATATTATTGAAAATAGCCTCTCCCCGACTTGTAGGTGGTGCATTGCAAGCCACACTGCAATTTATTATTTTATGATTTTTATGGTTCTTGGAGATACCAAGTATTTATCTTCTTTTCTTTGTTTTTGCATTGGAAGGTGCTATTTTTAGTTGTTTACAAGTTTAGCAAGTTTAAACATAGAAATGAAACTGCCAATGCTGAATGCTTGCCTCAGGATATCTGGTTTGCTTAGTGATTTTTTTTTTTTCAAACTTGAAGGATGTATGTTGAAGGGAAGCAGATGACATGCAATTCTGATAAATTTCAAATTATTTGTACTTTTGTAGGTCTTTGATGATCCATTGCTGAATGTGAGTCATCTTAGAGCTGAAATGGTGTCATGTTTTAACCTGTCAGGTGGCTAAACATCACACAGCTGCTCTTTCACTCACCACCCCAGTGGGATGAGTGAGAAATTTGTGGGAAACAAAAAGTAAAACTCTTGAGCTCAGATAGTGACAATTTAATAGGACAGAAATACTTGTGCACCCCCAGCCTGTTCACTGGTGGCGTGGGTTGAGAGGCAGAAAAGGCCTTGACTTTATGTAAACACTTCTTAGCAACAGCTAAAGCATCAGTGTGTTATGAACATTATTCTCATCCTAAATCCAAAAACACAGCACTGTACTAGCTACTAGGAAAAAAAATAACTCCCTTCCAGCTGAAACCATGGCAATACCTATCCCATATTCTATACCATTTCCATCATGGTGAGGTCCCAATATTTCCAACACATTCTTTCCAGTCTATTGATATACACATGCACATATAATTCCCTTAGTCTATGGGCCATTCCTCTAGAGTATCCACTGAGATAATTTAGTCCGTGACTTTGAGCTATATCCATCATAGCAGTCCTTCAGGGCAGGAACTTGTTTGTGGTGTTGGATTGCTCCATGCTGAAGCCAGGTCTGGTTCCATCATTTCTGTGGTTTTCTGGGTCTATCATGGTTGCATTCTGCCCAGATTCATCCAAATTCATTCTTCACTAATCTGGGCAGTTATCCCTGTCATGTCATTGACATGAACATAAAGGAACTGTTGCAGTGAGGACATACAGTATTATATAGCAGTTAACGTAATGTGATTCAAATCACCGGCTATTACCTGAAATCAAATCTCACTGAGGCACAGATCAGACTTCCCCATCCTTCCTCATTACCTACCAAGTGCAGCCAGGTCATTGAGAAAAGCTGTCTCACAAATGTGTTTGCTATTGCCTGAAGCAGACGTAATCTAAACTGTCTTCTGCAGCATATTTTTTATGTGCACTACAGTGATTTTATCCTCTTCCACAGTATGTTAATGTTTTGACTTGGCAAAGCCATTCAATTGGCAGATTTCATAGAGTTAACTAACCAAGTGGCTTTTTCTTAATGTATACCACAGTACTTGAAGGTCCCACCACCCATTTCTCTCAGTGTAGTCTTTAAAGTCCATTGTATGATTCAATTTTCCCGAGACTGGTGAATGATGGGGGGTGTGATTTACCCACTCTATGCCATGCTCTTTGATCCAGGTGTCTATGAGGTTGTTTTGGAATTGTTCCAATTTGGAGTACCCTTGTCTGGGCTAATTGTTTTTGGGATGCCATGTCACCATAAAACTTGCTTTTTAAGGCCCAAGGTCATGCTCTTGGTGATGGTGTGCAGCAAGGGGTATGTTTCCAACCCAGGTGGTTTCTTCCATCATTGTAAGCACATGCTGCTTGTCTGGGAGGGTTTGAAGAAGTGTGATATAGTCAGTCTGCCAGACCTCCCCATATTTATATTTCAGCCATCCTCATCTGTACCAGAGAGGTTTTAAGTGCTTGGCCTGCTTGATTGCAGCACATTTCACATTGATGAACAGCCTGTGCAATAGTGTTAATGGTTCAGTCCAACCCATCTATGGGCCCATCAATATGTTGCAACTCTTCCTTGATGGCCTGAGGTGTCATGGGCCCATTGGGCTCTAAATAATCCATTGCCAGCTCAGATTCAAATGAGCCACTTCAATCACAGCAGCCTGACCCACCTGCTGATTTGTTTTTGTGTTTTTCAGTGGCCCAGCTCTTGGGTACAGAAGCATCTACATGATGTACTTCTACTACCAGAAGCAGCCATAATTCAGCAACACAGATGGGTTTAACTCTGTGCTGTCAGTTGCTCTGCTTCCATTGCAGTAGCCACCCTCACAGGACATTTGCCACTGTCCATGACTCATTATAAAGTATTGGCCATTTTTTATCATTCAGCAATGTCTAAAGCCAGCTTGATGGCTTTCAGCTCTACAAACTGACTCAATTCACCTTGTCCTTCAGCACTTTCTGTGACTTGTCATGTGTACTCCACACAACAGCTTTCTACCTTTGATGTTCTCCTACGCTCATCAGTGAATTTATTCATATTGCTTTTTATTTTATGGTAGTTCATGATACAGTGGGGCCCCTTCAGCATAGTGTCCAAAACCCCACAATGCCTAAGAAAGCTTGTGTTGCCTTTTTGCTTGTTGGTGAAGACTTTGCTGTTACCTTGTTAACTTCATCCACTGGGATCTGGCAATCCACTCCATCTTGCCATTTTATTCCTAAAAAGTGAATGTCTTGTGCAAGTCCATTGACCTTACTTTGTTTTATGGTCAAACTAGCTTTGAGAAAGATTTGGACTATTGTCTTCCCCTTCTCAAAAACTTGTTTTGATGTGTTGCCCCACACAATAACAGCATCTATGTATTGCATGAATTTCAGAGCTTCCCCCTATTCCATTAAAATCTGGATCAGCCCATGGCAGATGATAGGGCTGTATTTCCGCCTCTGGAACAGTCAATTGCAGGTGCACTGGACACCCATTGAAATGAAAGCAAATTGTGTCCTGTGCTCTGCTACTGAGGGCATTGAGAAAAATGTGTTAGCCTTCCTTAACCTCTAAATCCAGATTACTGGTACCGTTATCCCAGCATCACAGCACCCAGGTGACAATGTGCTCACCTGGACAGCACTGCAATTCTTTCACATAACTCAAAGCTCCCACAGGAACAGGGGTTGGGTAGTTACTGGCCTATGAGTTCTACATCTTCCTTTATCTGCCTGCCTATCTTCCTCCTCCTGTTCTTGTGATGCCCCTACATGGGAGAAGCACAGGGAGAGGTTTTCTTTCTGCTTTTTTAGAAAATAATTTTGCTAATAGTAAGTACCTGCTCTCATGTGTGGAAGTTAAATTGCAATTAATGACCGATATATTTTGCCTGCCAAGAAAACACTGAATTGTGATTTTATAGATGTTTCCCTTTTGAATACTCTCAAATATTTGTTAGTTGAAATTTAGCATAGCTATAGATTTTTTTAACATTTGGGCTAATCTTTTTATTATACTGTAGATTGGTTACACATGTATAGAGCAGATTGAGAGAGCATAAAACCAGATCTCCCTCTAGAGACAGTTTTGGTTTATATTTTCCTGAACTTTAAGCAAAACAACAAGAAAGCTTGGAGAAAACCTAACTTATTTTGGTAAGAAAAATTCCACAACAGTGATGGTAAGCATGGAGATGGATGATTTCCGAGTGGGTTTCACTTCTGTGTAAGGATTGGTCATGAAAATTTTGTTCACCAAACTGCCCCTTTCTTCCTTCTGCTGTATATTTTTTGATTTTTTTTCAATTTTGCCATTTTCTCCTGAATGTTAAAGTTGACTTAGAAGTCTGAATCTTCAATACCACTTAAATATGGAGGCCCAAAACAAGCAGGGTACGGCATGTTTGCAAAGGAATTCAGGTTGCAATAGCTGGCTTTGCCAGTTCCAAAATGCCTATCAACAAACACCTTAATTTACATTCCTCTCTAATTGTTTGCTGTATACATTAAAGAACATGATTTTTTTTTGAATGCACCTATGGAGAAATGTGGAAAAGTATGTATCCAGCAAACACGGAGGTGAAACACTGATCCAGGAACAAAGTGTAGGCAAAGATATCTCAAAGAAGAAGCTGCAGTCAGATTCCACCCCCCACTCCAACAAAACAGCTGATGTGTGAGCTTTTGCTAAGTTGAAGTAGTTGAGCATCAGAGTGTCTTCTCTGAATATACTGTAATAATGAGAAAGCTTATATAGTATTATAAATATTGCTTCATTACCTTGGCAATTTCACTGCTATAATGGGTAGCTCTGAAATCCATAAAATGTTTGTTTTACATTTTATGTGCAATAAATAATTGTGTAACACTTTCTTACATAGGGGAAGAAACAGAGTTACATTGTGTTTCTATAAATAAACCTAGAGAATTAAAGGCATTTAAGTGTCTCTCTCATTGTTGGTAATGAATTCAGAGATCATTTCCCGTTTTGAATTACTGGGAGTGTACCTAGATCAGCTTTTTAGTGGTGTCAGGTCCCTAAAGCCACCTTCTCTGTTTTACAGATCTGTTCTTGTTACAGGGGGATGCATGCTACTGTAGATATCAATGGGTACAGTGGGCTTCTTTAATATTAGCACATCTTTATCTGTGCAGGATAGATGAGAAAGAAGGGAAGAGGTAAGGACAAGCCATGGAAATGTTAAACAGGAACTGACTTCCATTTTTGTGATATTGTGTTCCTTTTAAACTTCCTTTTATTTTTTCTATTTTATTTTTTTATTTTTTCTAGAAAATGTGTAGTTTTATTTTGTTTTGTTCTGGTTTGAGTTTTTGTTTTACTTTTTTTGTTGTTGTTGTTTTTAATGGGTAAAAGTCCTGCTTGAGTGCCTTTTACTATATGTAGAACTAATGACCATTTGACCATTCCCTTAGGTACTGGAGAAGGGATGGAGGTGAAAAAGTTAGTTGAGATGGACTTCTGGTTTAAAGTTTTTATTTTTTTTCTCAAGACAAAATGTACTAGAAGAAAGCAGCAAAAATAGAAAAAGCCATTCTTGTCTCAGGTGCTGGAAAGATGTAGGCAGAACACATGGTCTCATCAGCTGCTCTGTGATGTGGTGAACCTGCAGCAGGATTGGGCTGCTGAGACTATTATTGAGTTACCTCATTTGTCACAAGTTCACAGAAATATTGTCTTGTAAAAGAGATGGCCTTGCATGTCAAAATGAGACTCCCAGATGCGAGAGAAATAGGTGGCAGTACAAACCAGGTATCTCCCAGGACTTGCTCAAGATTTGGCCAAAGGTCATGGGTGTGGTAGTAAATCTACATCCCACGTCTCTGCCAAGGCTTACTGGGACAGCACTCAAAAAATTACTGTCCTAATGGGTCTGTGGCTCTGGAAAAGGATGAAAGGAGTAGTAGTGAAGAGTGTTCATCCTTTAGTTTACTTGCTTCCCTAGTTTTCCTTCCCATGTAGTCTTCTTACACCTCTCCTCTGAAACCCAAACCAGCGATAAATTAGTCAAAAATAGGGTAAAATTTATTTTATTCTTTTGGATCCTTTATTGTTGTTCCTTTTCTCACCTGTCACAATTTTTATTCTTTCTGTCAAAGGAATTAATTTTTTTTTTCAGATTAGATCTGCTGTCCTGCTCCACTTCTGTGCCTTAATCCAGTAACATCAGGATGTTGGGATGTATTATGAGTCTTCACACAGTTTTCAAGAGTACAATCTGAATAATACATACTCTTATATAATATGGTGATGCTTATATTAATTAGGTGTCTTGTAATGTTTTAGTGGTCAGTCCTTTGAAATAGTATTTTTAACTTTAAGGATGTGACTATCTCAGCTGGGATAGCCAGGTCACATAGTTATAGATATTTAACATGGGGTTGCACTATGGCTTTTTGGGCAAGAATGATGAACCCTGAATGTGGAGGATTTCTGAATTATCCTTGAATTCATAAAAAGCCCAACAAAATGATATGCCAAAATGACATATTCATAGTGAGGTACTTAGAATCTCAAAGATAGTCAGTATAATAATTTCTTTCCAAGCTCTGTCAACTGCTCTCTCTTGCCTCTCTCCTCAGGGAAAGTTCAGCCATCAGTATTGACGTGATTTGAACGACACTGTGTTCCTGAGCTCTGAGGAGCTCATTTTTTTCCCTATTTGCTCTTTCCCACTCCTCTTCTGCTCTCCTGTCCCACTGTGTTCTTTCTGTTACTTTATTTGATATGATATAATGAAGAATGGTCTCTGGAAAGAAAGCTCTGGGCAATAAAGCCTCTTTTTAAAAAACCATGTGCATAAAGTAAAAATAACAGAAACTATCAAAAGAAGCTGTTAGTGGGAATGTATTTACTTTATCTTTGGTGGAAAAGCTTAACACAGCTCCAGGACTTTAGGAGTACAATAGACAGTAATTTCTATATGAGTAGAACATCTATTTCTCTTTTGAAATATGGGACAATCTCAACCCCAGGTTGTCAGCTGCTTTTACAAGTTTCAGGGAAAAAAAAAAAGAAGAAAAAGATAGACTAGCTATTTTTGAAGCATGTATCAGTCAATAATCTAAATCCCTTTCAGTAATGGGGTTAAAGCATTACCTGCAGTATAAGTGCAAACTACAACAGCTTCTGGGTGGTGCCAGTAAAGTGTGGGTTAGAAACTTTGACTTAGAACCGTGTTAAGGGGAGTAGTGGGGTCATTTCACAAGTCAAGAGAGACAGCATGGGAAGGAAAGAGACTTTTCAGCAAGTACCGTGGTAGCTCTTATCATTTTATGACTTCCCACAGCTTGGGCCTGGGCTCCCCCGGCATCCCTGGGGCTGTGCAGCGCCAGTGCCCAGCTGTGCCCACCCGGCCAGCGCTGAGCTGTGCACACCCAGAGCTATGCACACGCCACAGGTGGTCGCCCACATCCGCTGGGGTGGGAGAATCGCTCACATGACTGAGATCAGGAGCTGATCTGTGGGCTGGCTCTTCTGTTTGGAGACTGGCTGGGAGGAGAGGAGATGCTACGGAGATGTGATTCATTCCTGATAACGAGTGGGTGAAACTCAGGCAGGCAGAAAAGCTGTGATTCAATGAACCTCCTGTACAAAGAGAGGACAGGAAGAGAGCAACCAGCAAGGATGCTTTGAGAATGAGCTAGCACATACCATTTAAAAAACTATACCATTGTGTCCCCTTGAAGTAAGTTTTTTGGAGGCAATCACAGCTCTTTATAATACCCAAACGTTACAGTAAAATGTGTTCCTTGGTGCATTAAGACACTTCTCCCTATAATTTCCTTGATTTGCTAGATAATGGATTTATTGAAACACTGTAAGAAAAATTACAGATTAAAAATAAATAAATCACCTCATTCAAAAGTATATAGAAACAGTTTTCAAAATTTGATCAGAATGATATTTTCTCTGCTGCAGTAAATTCACTATTGTAAACCTGCAGGGGGAAGAAATAACAGAGAGGAATTGTACAGCATGCTGTCAAACTCATAGATCCTGGGTGGGATGAATCAGATGGAGAAACAAAACCCAGAGCTGAAGGCCTATTCAGCATATTAGGAAAAAAAATGCTGATGAAGAAGGAAAAGAAAAAATAGGCATAATAAATAAATAGTAAAAAATTTAAACACCTGAACTTGTTTACTTGCATTTCTCACACCCTGACACTTTTTGTCTGTAGCTTTTCTTTAGAGTACCAACTCTTTCTCAGCTTCATGAGCAGAAGCAATAGACTGTGCAGAGTTTTATGGATATTTCAGGGGGTTGGCACTGACCAAAGAGATGTGCTTGTGAATTTCAATGCAGCATCAAACTGCCCGAGGATGTACTCTCTAGGGCAGAGATTATTAGCCCTTCATTTGTGCTTTGCTGAGCCTATTTTAGATATTATCCCTGGGCAGACAAGGGCTCTGTTCTGTGGTTGCAAGGCCCTGGTTGACAGGGCGCTGACACTGCGGCACCGCTGTGTGATTTCCCTCTTGTGCTGCCAGATTCCAAGGAGCGCTGATAAGACTCAAGCATGGGCTACATTTCCTGGACTTGGGAGGGAAATGTGGGTCAAAAGAACTTTGTCTTGGCATTTTCAATCCCTGTGTTTCTAGCCCTCACTTTATAACACTATATATATATTATTTTTCAGTGATGTGAATTAGTTAGTTGCTAACTGTGTTGTCATTTCAAGATAACAAATACATTTTAGGACAGTAATTTAAGAGGTAGCTGTATAGAACTCATATCTGGAATTCAAGATTAATATTAACATGTCCATGCATAATATTAGTTTATAACTGGACAAAATCAGTTGGCATTTCTTAAAGAACTAAATACCTATAAAGTAATTATTCATTTGCTCACTTCTAGACATAAGTGTTCTGACCTTTCCTCCAAGTTCTCGGAAAGCAGTAGTGGTAGAAAGTACATATCATGAAGGAAAATTGAGAGGTCAGATGAAACTGTAAAATACTACCTTGTAGGCAGTATCCCACCATTCCAAGGCACAGCTATTAACTTGAGGAAGAAATTTCCCATATATACTTCAATAAAGGCAAGCAGATGCAGCAGGTTATTATATTATCATGGGGAAAGTTATATGATATTTTGGCAGCTTGGAAGACTTCTGCTTTCTCATATTTATGACTGTATCCTTCTCTCAAGGCATAACAGAAATATGGGGGGATGTTTGTCTCATCTAGCAATATTGATCAGTGAAGCTACTGTTTTCAAGAATTTATTTAAAAGCTTCTTCCATTTCTGGAAGCTTCCTTTTTTTGGAAAAAAAAAAAGTATACATACATATATATATGTAAAACTTATATAATACCTCATGTCTTAATTTAAAAGCCTGGAGTGTTTATGCAAAACTATAGAAATTATGCACTATAGAAATTTACAGTGGACAGAGTGAAAGTTTATAGGTGCTCTAAGTAAGTTGAGAAAATCCAGAGAAAATCCTTGACAGAAGAGTCCAAGGTTTGTATTCATGAAATTAATATTTTTATTTAGGAGATAGTAGGTATTAAAATGCTGCATTTTCATTTAAAAAGAAAATTTAAACTCTAATTATAACTACACCTTTAAATTTCACTAGATTTGTGCTGCTTAGTATTACTTCATATGTTTGGGAAGTCTTTCAATGAGGTTTCTGAGCATATTAGCTCATGCTGAGAATTCACCTTCCTCTGGGCATTTTAGGAAAAAAACCCTTTCTTTAAAAAGCATTGAGAAGCACACTGATATTGCACTTAGAGCATTGGTTTTAGTGTCAGTACCGTAAATGTAAATGATTGTACTGTAAGTCACAACCCATTTGCAGAATCCTTCTGACCTTAGCAATCTGTATTTCATGGTCTTTTTTGTCTACATTCAGTAATGCTTTCTATTTTAATCAGAACAGTTATGGTGGCAGACTCCACACTTGGGCTTGGGATGTGGAGCTGTTTTGTCAGGGCATCCTGTTCTCACATTCAAAGCAGAAACTCAGTGCAAGCACTGCTAAAAACACATGAGGAAGCTGATTTGGGTGTTCGCTATTCAGGGCATGAAAGTGTCAGGAAGAAGTTTCTGCAGAGCACGGAGAAATAAAGTCTGTGACAAAGGTTCAAGGGGAAATTGTGAGGAGCAGCCAGGAGTGAAGGCTGCATGGTGGCTGTTTTCATGGCAAAGTCCTGAGTACTTTGGCAGGGGTGCAGTGAGTCACTGCTGCCCCAGCAATAGCCTGGATAGGAGGCATGCTGTTCATGTGGGAAGAAGCCCGTGGAAGGCTGACAAAATCTGATGAGACAGGGAGTCTGGCTGTGGGCAGCCATTGTTCCTGGCACACAGGATGTCCCCAGACTGCTGTGCCAGTAAAGGCTCAGGTGTCTTCACACTAGAGTTAGCAGCTGTAGGCAGGGTTCAACATTAACATAGCTTGTCATTGGTGCAGGTACAGTTATTCCACAGCAGTATCTTGTTCCTGTACACTCTGGTTGTTCTTTCCATTCACTTTAGTGGTTTGCACACAGGTCTCCTAAACCTGGACTCTGTTTCATTCGCTGCAGCAAGGGTTGGTATTATTTGAAGAGCAAGAATCCAAATTCAGGTTTCCTGGTTCTTGTAATCCCTTTTGGGCCCCACTGTTTTACCTCTGACTGTGGAAGGATAAGTGTATCCTGTGGAAGGAGGTGCCTACTCCCTCTGGATTGTCTTAGGGAGCCCAGTATCTGCAGCTTGCCCAGGTGCAAGTGTGGTGGCTTGAGCAAATCTCCAGCTTCAGGAATTAGTTTAGCTGCCCACAGTTATCGCAAAACCAGCAAAACTAGTTCTGCTTTTAATTTCTTGGCTTTATTACCTTATTTTAGAATTTTCTAGAAATATGCTATTCTTATGCTCTTTATAGAAATAAGTCTACTTATGCTTTTGTATTTTCTCCGTGGAATTTGATTCTTGTTTTCAGAGAGAGTAGGGGTCTCACAGGATAATCCATTCCTGAAGCAAAAACTAGCTACTGTTGCCAACAAGAATCCAATGCCACAGAAGGCAAGTAGAGCAGTGCTTGAGGGAAGTGCAGTGAAGGCATTTTTGTCATTTGGAAAGCCCAGAAACTAATTACTCACTTCTTTCAAGTAGAAGTTTCCCCCAAAGAAAACTACTAGGACAACTAGCTGGTGTTTGTAGTTTTGTACACCTCATTTAAACTTGATTTTTAAAAGGTTAGATGGAAGAAGAGAAAATGGTGCTGATTGAAAGCAAAGTTTTGGGTTGGACATTCTTGTTTGTTTCTTTCTTTCTCTCTTTCGCCGTGCCCATAGTGATTCCATTCAAATTTCACAGGCAGTCCTTGTCCCTCTGGGCAGAGGTATTGCAAAGCACATATCTTCAAATGTACCAGCAGTGTAAGTGGAGAGATCCAGTAAAAGACAATCCTGAGAACAAGGGTGAATTTTTGATCTTGCTGAGGGAGGGAATCATAACTGCTTGATAATGAAGAATTTGAAGAAGAGGCAAGTTTGAGAAACTCCTTTCTCAAGAAAAAAAAAAAAGTAATTTTGAACATCATCCTGTAGTAGTCAGTCCCTAGAAAATTAATTATTAAAAGATAAGCCACTTTACTAGTTATCTTGTCATAATATTTTGAAAAAAAAGTTTTTAAATAAAATTATGTAGAAACCAGACAATTTAGAGAAGAACGGAAATTATATTATATAGATATAATTATATATAATAAAATATATTTTATCATTATATATTATATATAATATATAAGATGTATTATATATAATAAATTATTATTTTCATAATAATTTAATGAAAAATTATTGGAATTTTTCATATTAATGAAAAATTCCAATAAGAAGTGGGTGAGGGATAGAGAGACAGGACAGGATGGATAGGAATGTTACTAATAGTTGCTGGACTGCATGCATAAATATTCAGGTGAATAAGAGCTTAAATTAAAAGACAGAAATATGTTCATTGCTATAGCTCTTTCTTAAATATAAAATATTTAAGTCATAGACACTGAGATTTGTTACCTCAGTTTTTGGCTAACTTCATGCTCCTCAGAAAAATCTTGTTCCTTATCATATTAGTTATATTTGTCATTTCCTTGGGTTTTTTTTCACTCCAGTATTGTGGAATAAAAGGCCTAATTTTCTTTTTCTTATTTCCACCACAAAGTAATCTTTACTTTCCACTCGATTTATTTGTGACTGAGCATTGCATGGAATGTAACACTATTTGTGTAATTTATTCCTTTCTAAAACAAAATCAGAAATAAAGAAGCAAATGGATTCACAATTCTCTCCTTAAATGGAATAAGGAATATTGTTAAAAAGTCATTATAATAACCATTTCAGCCTTCTAGAGCTATTAAAAACTTTCATTTCACATTCAATATTAGAATACACATGCTGCAGAGTCCATGTGTGCACTAACAATTGAATGGGTACTATCTGCATGAATGTAATTTTCTCTATTTAATTAGATGCCTTTGAACATAAACCTAAAATTCCTTTTTTTACCTCAGCGGGGTTCTCTGCAGCTTGGAGGAACTTGTATCCTGCTTTTTTATTCTCCAGTTCAGGGGTCAGGAGGGACAGTAAAACTCTTAAAAAATATTTAATGTCATCTCTATTCAGATGAACACTGTGCCTGACAGTAATTTGCTCAAGTTTCTGTCACATGTCTTTTATATAGCTGATACTTACTTCAAAGTAATTTTTAAAATATTTTTTCCTGTCTTGGCAGGGTTGAAATTTTCTTATTTTTCAAGCTGAAATAAATTGGTCAAGCCATGACTTTTCCTTTGAAAAGAAAAATTTCAAAAATCTTAGGAGGTATTTGCCAAGATTTTCAATAGCCATTTAGTCCAAAAGTTGAAAAGAAAGAATGAAATAACAGTAATAAAGGAGTTGGAATCAAATGTCTTTGTAAAGGGTATAAGAGAGCAAACCAATTAACTCAGTGGGTTCAGTTGAACATAGTTCTGCTTGCTTTTACTTTGTCCTTTTTCCTTCTGAGCCAAGTATCTCAGTCTTATCTGATACAATTAATTCTTCCATCTATGACATTACTCAGTGTTTAGGGATTACAGACAACCCAAAATCTAGCTGAATCAATGAATTGAAGAACAGTCTCTTCAATGTCTCTCACTAAAAATATCTGTGGGGATTTTTAAACTATAGATTTAGTTAAAGTAGGCATCGCATCAGTGTGGAGTAACTCTCTGTTGTGAATATTTCTGAACTTGGCAGGGCTCTGAAACACACATCTTTTCTAAGTACATCTTGTCTAAGACTGAATTATAGCCAGCTCCAGGCAAGGAACAGGTAATACTTACAGTGCCTCTGGAGCAGCCCAAAAGTGAAATGAACTCTCATGTCCAAAGACTCATGCCAAGTTTTTGGCTCTTATATTGTAATGGTGGAGGTGTGCCTTCTCCAGTCATCCATCTATTCCAGCCCTTGAACAGTTCTTCACAAGTTATTGAAAGACACTTCCCAAAGATAATCCCATAGCCTCCATCATTCACAATGAAAGGCTTCCTGCCTAGGCTGTATACCTTCATGGTTTTGGATGGCTCTTCTCCCTGCCAAAACTTCCTGAACATGCCATTTTTGTGTTTTTTTTATTTTGTTTTACACTTCTGACTGCATCATTCACCTGTGTTATTTAAGGAAAGAGATAAGCACTTAAATCTTTCCATTAGGTAGTTTTCAAATCAGATGGATAAATCATGTGTTATTGCAGAATGTTAACTTTTGACTTCTTAATAGTTTACAGTTTCCACAGCTCCTCTAAGAAATTAGAATTCAGAAGCACGAAGGGATAGTTTGTGACTGATTAATTTCTTGATTCTCTTAGAGTGTGATGCATGGATCAGTCATCAATTTTATGGGGTAATGTATCATGCCACTTATAAATAGCTCATTATCTTCTCTACGCAAACACGTGTATCAGAAATACAGCAGTTGAATGCATGCAGGATTTATGTTTCCCTAGGGAAAATTAAAACTTCAGACTCATTATAGCATCCCTAGACCCAGCTGCTTGGCATACCAAGCATTGCCTGGTTTGCTGAGTGCTTCTCATGGGTTCAGGGTGGCAGTAAATGTATCCTAATCTGGGTGCTGGGCAAGTATTTGGCTTGGTCACAGGCAAATAAATGTTTTTCTTATTTTTTATGAGAATTTCTTGCCTTTCTCCCTTTTACTGTGTGATAAAAGTTGAATTAATACACAAGGAAAAAGTAATGCTTGTAGGGCTTGTTTACATAAGCAAGAGCCATGCAAATGGCTTCAACATTGTTGTTATTTTCAGCTTTTTACTACTACTAATTTTCATCCCAAATATTCAGTAAATACATGATTAATCAAAACCAGCGGTATAGTAAGATGGAAAATGGGAGATTTTAGCAAAGAAGGCTGGAAAAATCTCTCTGTTTTGGAAAACCAGTAATTTCACAGAGGCATTATTGATTATGACAGTTATTTTTATGGACCTACTATCTCAGTAACAATCAGAAAGAATCAAGTGCTAGGAATTGATAGGAAAATAACAGAAAACTATAAAAGAATGTGCATGTGTAGAAAACTATAAAAGTGTTTGTTTGCAGGTCTGTGGTACATCCATATCTTGAACACTGTATTGTGCATATTCTCTCTTCTCAAAAAGGTCATGTTGCCAAAAAGGAAAAAAAATATGCAGGAAAAACCAATCAACAGTCAAAGGCAGGGAACAGCTTCCATGCAAGCTGTGACTTGGCGGGCTGTCCCTGTGTATTGGGGTCCCACTGCAAAGTTTTGGTAGCTGGGTGAACAGCCGAGGTGGCTTCTCTGAGAAGATGCCAGAAGGTTCCCCTTTGTCTGATAGAGCCAGTGTCACCTGGCTCCAAGACAGACCTGCCATTGGGGACCAACACCCCTTACGATGGTGGTGATTCTGGGATAATGTATTTCAGAAAGGGCAAAACCTGCTGGGAAACAGTATCTGGGAGAGCACTGTGAGAATATATGAGAGAGGCACCGGTGAATACCTGAAGAATGTGAGGGAGGGGATGCTCCAGGCACCAGAGCAAAGACTCCCCTGCAGCCCATGGTGGGCCCCTGTGCTCCATGGAGGTCCATGGTGGAGCAGATATCTGGAGGACCCTGTGCCAGAGCAGGTGGGCTACCCAAAGGAGGCTATGACTCCATGGGAAGATCATGCTGGAGCAGAGCCCTGGCAGGAGCCCACAGAGAGAAGAGCCCATGGTTAAGCAGTTTTTCTGGGAGGACTTGTGACCCTAAGGGGGGGCCTTCTCTGGGGCATCCTGTTCCGGAAGGGCTGCACCCAGTGGAAGGGGTTTGCTAAGAACTGCAGCCTATGGGGAGCAATTAATGAAGGACTGTATCCCATGAGAATGACCCCATACTTGAAGAGTGTGAGGAGCAAGGAGCAGCAGAGACAATGCCCAAGGAGTTGACTGAAATCCCCATTCCCCATCTTCCTATTCTGCTCACAGGGAAAAAGGTAGAGATGTCTGTAGGGAAGCTAAGCCTGAGAAGAAAAGGGAGAGGGGGAGAAGAAGTTTTTAGATTTTATCTTATTTCTTGCTATCTTACTGTGTTTGTCAATAAATTAAATTAATTTCCCTAAGTCAAGTTTCTCCCACAACAAAAACTGAAGTGTGATCTCTCCCTGTCCTTATTTCTACCCATACGCTTTTTTTTTCCAATTTTGTCCCCTGCTCTTTTTACAGAGAGGGAAATGACAGAGCAGCTTGGCAAGCACCCAACAGCCAGCCAAGGTTAGCCCACAACAGATGACACAAATAGATGACATAGAGATGGTGGACGTGGATGAGACAGGCATATAATAATTCTAAAATCATTAATGCCATGGCAAAAGGAGATGCTGCTGCTGCCTCTTCAAATACAAGAACTAGGAACATGAAATTAACCTGAGAAGCCCATTACAAAACAGAAAAAAACAATTTTTTTCATGGGATTGGAATGAGAACCGAGGAGGTTGCTGATAAGCAATGTTGTGAGTAATTGAAGGTTACATGGTCTCTAGGAGGAACTGGACAAGTGCTTGGAAGAAGCTTCTGTTGGGGTTAGTAACCCAGAAATCACATCAGGCTCTGTAAATTATCACAGTGGAAAACATCTGGAAGCTAGGAAAGTACTCAGGGGAATCCTGTTCAGGTAAGGTTATGGGTGGGGCTCTGAGCAACCTAATCTAGTGATCTAGTGATCTAGTGAAAGCTGTGCCTGCCCATGGCAGAGTTTTATTAGATGGTCTTTCAAGGTTCCTTCCAACCCACACCATTCTTTTTGTTCTATGTGGTTGTCCCTGTTTTCAGTCTCATCCAGTGGGTGGCTATAGCCATTGATAGAAACAGAATACAAAATCAGATTAATCCTTGGACTTACACAATGATGATACTATTAAGAGAAATTATAAGAATGAAACGTGTAGATAGCTATAGTTAGGCAAGATAGATCTCACTCAAAATTCTGAGAGGAAAAGTCCAATGTGCATAGTTCAGGGGAAAGGGGATGAAGATTGGTCCTGGAAAATGCATTGGCTTTGACATCCCCTTTGTCCATACAAGCAGACATCTGGGTACAAATGGGGAGCAATATCAGGTTGAAAGCACTGCTCTGAAAAGGCTGCATAAAAATTGAGAAATACAATCTTTCAATGTATTGAGAATAGGACCAAAGTGCAACACACAAAAAAAAATTATCTCTTTGCTAGGTCATTTCTAGTAATTTTTTTTCCAAGTTCAGGTCATTTAGGTAAGCCTGCCCCAATGAAAGGAAGAAAGAGTTTAGAGGCAGACACTACAACACATGAAAGGAAAGAAATTAAAATTATCTCAAAAACTTTGAGCAACCTATTTTCAGGCAGGCATTTTGGCACTATTTATTACAGTACTTTTATTCTACTTTGAGTGATATTTTTTTTTCTTGAAACCTGTTGCATTCAATCTTCCACTGAATTAATAATCCAAAATTAGTGTCTCAAGGAGTATGCTGTGAGGGACATGGGGGCTGAAATTCTTACACCACATAAACTATTATTCAAGTATTGAGAATTGATTAGTCATATTCTTATTGATGAAGATAACATCACATCTGTATTCTTACAATATAAGGTCTCTTTCATCAACCCTTATGAATTTTCCTTATATAGACTCAGAGAACAATTTAGGGTGGAAAAGACCTGTAAGATCGAGTCCAGCCATAAAGTTAACTCTGCCAACTCCACCACTAAACCATGTCCCTAAGTGCCACATCTGCATGTCTTTTAAATACCTCCAGGGATGGTAACTCCACCACTTCCTTGGGCAACATGTCCTGGTGCTTGATAATTGTTGAAGAAATTTTTCCTAACTAATCTAAACCTCTTCTAGCCCCACTTGAGGCCATTTCCTTTTGTCTGTCACTTGTTACCTGTGAGAAGGGAATGATCCCCCCACCTTGCTACAATCTCCTGTCAGGCAGTTGTATAGAATGTTAAGGTGCCCTACCTTGTCTCTTTTTCTCCATGCTAAACAGCACTGGTTCCCTCAGCTGCTCCTCATATGACTTGTGCTCTAGACCCTTTACCACCTCTGTTGTTTTTCTTTGGGTATGCAAATCTAATTATCACCTAACCAGCTTTGAAAATCTCAACTTGCACTTACTCTTTCCAAGTATTTTGACATCTTTGTATGGAAAGGTTGCTCACTCCTGCTGGTAAATGCTGATTTCATCCCTGGTTTCTCTTTGAACTGCTTAGTAGATGCTAGAGGGATTTTGCAATTTACTACTCATTACTTTAAAGTAACTGTAAAATATGACAGAATTCAGAGGTATCCTTTACAGAGGCCACCCAAAATAAAAATTTCAGCATGGAATTCTGCCCAGTACAAAGAATGTACTATATTCTTTGCAATTCTGTCCTTTGTCATGTTGCTCTTGAGTACTTTGATCAACTGTTTGCCTTACAGACTTTGCCAAACTTCTTGCTACTGCTGTGCTTGAAGAAAGATTTTATATTTAGTTTAATTCCTTTTGACAGTTGCTCTTCAAACCCAATTTTGGGCCCTCTTGGTTATGATTTTATAGTTAATCTGCCAGGGATCATGATAACTTCATTTTTTCTTAGGTTTGACACAGCTTTGTCAAATTAGAAACTTGTTTCTAATTACCTCCCTAACCTGCTGTTCAGTCATCATGAGTTTTCTACCCTTTCTAAAAATACCTTAAAAAAATCTGTGGTATGCATTCATCAGTGTTGCTCCTTCAACAATCTCCACACTGACTGTCAGGTTTTAATTCTCTTAGCTGCTCATTTTAAACAAGTTTCTTTGTCTTTGTGTGGCTCTATCTCCTGAAATAGAGCAAAATTATGGTGTTTCCCTTTGTCTTTTGTTGCTCCTGCAAGGGCAGAGTTTATCTTGATTCACATGTGCAGTTTTAAGCCAAGTCACTCATGTGATAGTGAGGACAAGGTTAAGAGAAGTGTCCTGGTTTGTGGGCTGCCTTCACGCTGCTTCAGGGTGTACTCATCAATGGCCTTGTAAAAATGTGATCTCTGTGTGACACACCAATGTGAATCTTCACAAGGATAATTACTGTTCTCCCCTCTTCTGGCCTTTCTGCCTCCAAGCTCCCATGGGGATAGCAGTTAGTGCTGCCATCCTGTCTGGGTGGTCACTAAAGTCTTATGTTCCTCCTATTTAGGACTTGAATTTTGGTCTCTAAGGACATCGAAGCGCTTGATCGGGTAGATAGTTTGTCAGTTTTGATTTTTATCAAATTGTGCTTCTCCAATCCAGTGACTGTGGGGAGGATGAATGTAGACATGAGAACATGAGACAGGAAGGCAGCAGCAACAGAGTTCAGGGAAAGGGGTTCTTGCTCCAGGAACACGCCCAAATTTTCTCTACAGTCAGAGAAGCAAGAAGAGCTCTTCTAAAGAACATTTAGTCCAACGTTCTTTAAAATAAGACTAGCCAATTTATTCTTAAATTTAGATTGGCTGCTTCTTACTTATTTTTCCAAAAGCAAAATATACATTTGAGGTCTTGCTAATGATAGACTTAAGTGCCTAAAGTATGTCTTCAGGGAATAGAGGTCTGTGATGTAGACTGAGTGGTTTGCTCTCCTTTCTCCTGCTGAAAGTAATCCAATTAAATCTTGTAATTGTTGAGGACAGAGGTCCTTAGCTGGTAGGGCTCACAAGGGAAGGGCAACAAATGGGATACATTGGTTCTTGTGCTTGGTCTAAGGACCTGTTTTTATATGAAGTAGTTAATGAGTAATTGAAATCCTTGGAATACAGATTGTCTGTCAATAAATTAACTTTACTTCTTAGCTGTCTCAGTCTTGCACCAGTACTGCTTGAGCTTGGAAGCACAGTTCCAGGCGCTTGAAGGATTTCTGAAATCTAGATTTTGAGGGCTAAAAGTTTTACTGTTTTCAGGGATAATGGAATACTTCTTTAAGTAAAGAGACAGAGATACATGAGGATGAGAAAAATAAAATGAAAGTTGTATTTTTATGCCTTATGCTTATGAAAGGACTTAATTCCCCTTAAGTAGCTCAGAAGAGTTAGTAATTTAAGAAGTACATACCAGTTATATGGACTCGGCAATAGAAATAACTTAGTTTATGTAACATATAAAGCTCAAAAAGTGATTAATTCAAGACTCTTTCTGTGAGACAGTGAGGTTTATGTGCCACTCCATTTGGAAAGGTGCAGGCACTAAACCATCTCTGGTTTGAAGGTAAGGAAAACCATGGCAGCCGTGATAGCTGATGAACAGCCTATAAGTACATAAAAGATGCTGTGGCTCAGCAAATTTAAAATCAAATTTCTTATGCACTAAAAGTTGAAAGTAAAAATTTCTTTTTAATGTTCCAAATAATACATGTCTTTGCAAGTTTTGGTCAATTTCAAATTTAGTAGACATTCCTCAGAGTACTAGCATTACTGCCTGCATTGTTTTATGCTAGGCTAGAAGTAGCTCCTTGTGGGCTTCCTAAGAACAGAGTGTGCTGTTTTGTTCTGGATCTTTTTTATGACTGTACTCAGAGGAAGTACTTAATGGGTGGCAATTCACAAATTTGAAGTCAGTTTTCAGTGTACATGACTCTGTGGACATTTCAAAAGCAACATCATAGGGATTTAAATTATTACCTTTAAAGATAGGAAAAGTAGAAAGTTTTATACTACTTTTACTTAGCAAAAATATTAAGCTTCGACTGGTAGGTGTGTTTCTATTTAACAATCCAGTGAAGCTGCTTAAACGGACAATTTCCACTACAGCCAGAATTATTCTCATCTGCAGTCTCATGTATCAAAGCATTTATATTCTTTTGTTCCATTTCATATCATGTAAATTTTCATTCTGAAGTGTCTGGGCATCTTTCTGGAGTTCAGAAAGTATTGTGACTAGCATCCATCATGTCTATTCTTGCATCCACTCCTTATGGGAAAAATGAAAATAGGGGAGATGCTTTGAGTTTATAAATTAAGTCAAAGCTGAAAATAGCTTTTGCACATAGAGATGCCCTTTTGTTATTCAGGAAATGCATTTCAAACAGTTAGCCCTGGAGAAAATGATGCCTCTAGTGCAGATGAGCTTTATCCCCACTGTAGAAAATTTCAGCATGTCAGAGTAGCACTGCTGTTGGCAACGTTGCTAATGTTGGCCTTTCACTTATCCTTGCTTGAAACAATGGTGTACTTGAAGACAATAACTGAGTCCTTGGGAAAGAATAAACACTGTACAGAGAGCTGGTTCAGGAAGCAGAGGGCAGTTTTGCTTCCCAAACAGTAGAAAATGATGTTTGAAGGAGGTGCTATAGCATTTTGAGCTTCCTAGTGTTTTCTAAGTGCTGAAGGCTATGAAACCAAATCTGCAGTGTTACCTCACTCAGCTCTGAATTCCCCATGAGATAATATGGTCACTGCCCACTGGCGTGAAATGGAGGACTTCATGTCACTGAAGGAGAGCAATGCAGCTGACAGACTGATGTCACTACTGGCTGCCTCCAGCAAAAAGGATTATTTCAGGCTGACTTCTAGGTCTATCCTGCTAGAACACCAGCTTTAAAGCCATAATTTGGCTAAATAGAAATACTAACTAGCTGAGAAACAAGATCTAGCTGTTTCCTGGCTGGAGGAATTGCTTTTCTGGTATGAGTAACTCACAGCAGCCTGGCCATTAAAGGTAGCTTAAGGATTAGTTTGTCACCTTCTGATATCCTGCACTTGATCTAAATAAACAAATAATTAGCATCCTCCAAATATCCAAGAATTAGTCTCCAGTACAAATTTTTCTCCTGAGCTCTGTACGTGTTAGTCTTAACCCTGTGGGAGTTGCTTTTCCGTAACCATGTCTGGAATTTGGCCCTTAATAGTGCCTGAGTCTTCATTCTGTAATGTAGGTCAAGAGAAGAAATTAAATGATGACATTGTGCTTGCTTGCTGTGGCATCCCCCAGGAGTTGGTATGGTCCCTACTGATTGCCTTGAATCATTAATCAAAGGGAAACTGCATTGCACAGCCTACAATATATTCTCAGCAGGCACATGCATTGATGATGCTGCACCATGAAAAAGACTTAATTGCATTGACAGTACATTTTTTTCACAGTTTAGAGTGTTTATCAAAATTGTGCTTGTAGCATCTAAAAATAGTGTAATTAATGCAGCTTTTGGCCTCTTCATACACTGTTTTCTTTTTAGTTTCTTCTGTTAAAGAAGACAGCTGTTTGCTAGGAAAACAAATTCATCTCTTTTCCTTCCCTCTCTCGCCTCCTGTTTTGTATCTGAGTGCATCAGTAGGAGGCTCACAGTTTGTTGTAAATGTTCATTCACAGTTTCTGCAGATTCCTACATTCATATTCACAAAGGCAGAATATTTCAAGATGTCCTTCATATCAAGTTACTGCTACTTCACATCAGACATGAGGAATACAAAATATGGGCATTGCTTCCAGAGGCAAAACAATGCAAACAAAAAAACCCCCAACAAAACAAAAACCAAAACCCAAAAAACCCCATACCCTCCCTCCCCAAAACAAACAAAACAAACAAACAAACAAACAATAAGGTACAAAACCCACTGTCCTGGAGGAGAATATGACAATTTGGATCAGACATTTCTTCATTGTTAAATTGTTTCCTTTCATTGCTGATCTAAGGGTGGCTTGTGGGTATTAACCTGTAGAGTATATTACAGAACAAGGAAAGCAGACCTTTGATAAGATAAAGCATCTGCAAGAGAAGGGGAGGGAGATGCTGGTGAGGTGGCTTGTGACACCACTAGGCAGCTGTTCCTTGGCTCCTGGGTGGACCAGGACAGTGTTTTCCTTTCTCCTCTTAAATGTTCAGGCAGTGAGAGCAGGAAAAGAGACAAAAACATGACACATGGTTTGGGTCAACACCATAAGCTGTTCCTCCTGTGCTGGGCAACCTGTGTGCATGTGGGGCCCTGCAACCCCACGAGAAACCCAACCGGCTTGATGGCAAGCAGACTGGGAGTAAGGGAGCAGCATCTGCCCTCCTGTGCAGAGAGCAGCAGGAGCAAAGGGAATTTGTACTGGAAAGAGATCTGGGTTAAAGAAGACATTGGGAAAAATATCTGTTTGAGCATTAAGAAAAAAGAGACTTAACATCTGTTTTGCCCACATCTCTACAGAAAACTCATATTATCATGACTCATTTTTGTCATCCATCTGCTACCATTAACTATTGTAAAGTGCTCTGTTGCCTCAAACATCCTCATCAGGTTTTAAAATGTTTCAGTTTTGTATATTGCCTTGTAAATCTTGTATTACATTGAAGAAGACTCTGTTTGTGGCAGAGCTTTGCAAGGCTGCAATTTCACTGAAATGACTATTATTACCTTATAGACTGCAATGGTAAAGCTCAAGTGGTGCAGTACATGAAATCCTAAGGTTAAATAATGGATTTTGCCATAACATTACACAGGACTTTATACTTCTGCTGCTGATGTAGGACTTGAACTTCTATTAAAACAGGAGCCTATTGAGCATCTTTATCATTGTCTGGCATAAAAGCCTGCACTGTGTAGACATACAATGTGGAGGTACCAGATCAGAGACTAAGTGGAAGTATCTTGAGTTTATCAAATGCTTTCTACTCTGTGAATGAAGATATCTGGAATCAAGCTGCCCTTACACTGCTCGTTGGTGATGCATGTGAGAATGGGATTCACAGCTGATAGCAGGACCAGAAATGGTCCTGTGGTGAAGCCTGCACTTAAGCCTATAAGCACCACAAAGTGAATTAATCAGGAGAACATATGAAGTAATATAAAAAAAATTAAATTGAATTAAAGAAAAAACATTCATAATACTTAGCAGAGAAAATGAATGAAAATGAAATGTATTTTAACTAATTAAGTTTTTAATAAAAGTTCATTTAAACCACCTTTTCTCCTTCAGTACATTAAAGCAGTATTTTATATGGGATGGAAGATCTTGAAAATTTCTGGATGGTAGGCTTCAAGGACATTTATTGAGCAGACAGATTGTTTAGGCTCCTGTTTGCTATAAACTTCCATAGTGGTTTGAGTTTAATGTATTTGGAAAAGATCAAGCTGCTTTCTTTTCCAGTACAAACTTTGCTCTTGGAAGTGCTGTTTTACAGATTAGATTAAACTTAATGCATTTAAAAATGGAGTTTTAAAACCACTGAAGAAACAAGGTGTCCCTAGAATAGAAGATACACATTTTGCTGGCAATTCTTTTCATTTTATTCATCACCAAGACAGCATTAAAGTGCAGTAGCTATGTCATTGCTATTCAAATTACATGGGGGGTAAAGAAACACAGACCCAACATTCTGTACCTGAGCACGGATCAACTAAAATTACCATTGTAAGTGGCCATCTTACCATTGTAAGATCATTTTTTTCTTGTATAATGTGGAGAATAATTGGTCTATCTTATTAATTTTCCTCTTGTCTATGATTTGGAAAACCACAGAAAAAAGGTATTTTGTAACTGAAAAGTATTTCCAGCTTTCACAAAGCATGGCACTGTAAAGTGTTGGATAGAATAGGAAAGAATCCTCCCTTTGCATCAAGCTGCTGTCAAAGAGCCTTTCAAAGAGGCTGCTGTCATTAATGATGAGAATGACATTTGAAGGCCCTCTCACCTGCTGATGCAGGGAAGTGCAGAGTGACTTCTCTCTTCTCCAGTCATGCCCAGCTGCCTTCACTTCTTAGCATAGACACCCTCGTCTTTCAGCTTAGCAGAGAAAGAAAAGTGGCACAAAGGGAAAAACATTGGTCACTAAAGTTTACCCTAAATATATATGTGGATTTTTGAATAAGTAGCAGCTTTTTAGCTAGTTGTCTGCCATCCTACTGTCTCACTGTGTCCCCCAGACAGGGCAGTAAAGCAAGCCCAGGGCTTCAGGAAGCTGCCCACAGCCCATGAGGATCTCTTGTGCTGAGGGCAAAGGCTCTGCTTGCAGCCCAGTGTTTGGCCACCTGCAAATGCCCTGAGCCCCAGTACAAACACTTGTGTTGTGTCTCTCCTCTTTTCCCCAGTGCACACAGGGTTAATGTCTTCCATGTTCCAGCCACAGGGATGTTCTGGTGCCATCTCGCTGCAGCTGCGTATTCCTGGCTCTATTATCACTCTCTTAAAGAAGTGAGTGTCAAAGTCATCAGTAAAAGAGCAGTAAAAAAGGCTGGGGTCAGCCCTGAAGAGAAGCTGCAGTTGGCAGCTGGTTGGTTACTGTTTGTTCAGCACAGGGTCATCTTCACACAGGCAGGCTCAACTTTTCACTGCTGTCCTTGTCCCGTCTGTGGTCCAGTAATTTACAGAGCCTTTGAGAAAGATTATCAATTTAAATGAAAATACAGGGGTAAACCAGCAATTTAAGTTCAGCTGCCACTCTAATATTACTACTAGCTTGCTTCATTTAAGCTGGCTTTTGTTCCGTGCTATTTAAAAACCCTTAGTAACTTCAAATACTAAATTACAGGTGCTATTACTGATTTTTAAGCTGTTCAGTTACACTAACATTGCAATTCTTAAAATATTCCAGTCTAATTTTACCATTGAGATGAAGTTTGGGTTGTAACTCCACAAGAATCAGTTCTCGAAAAGCAGAAACCAGGGTAGGTTACAGGCAGTTCTTATCACACAGCCATTCAGATAACTACAGTGTCAATTGATTTACAAAAAGCCAAATTGTAATTTTCAATAACTAGCTCCTGTACACTATGTTTGCTGGTTGCAAAATCGAGTAATAGAAAGTCATCCAAGGCTGATGATTTTTATACTGAAAAATGATATGGAAAAACTGATTTCTTTTTCATGGTGTATGTACTTTGAGGAAATTAGTTTTAAGGAATTTATTGTATAAAATTTTCTTCCTTCTCTTAAACACAGAAGAGTAATTTTGAGAGATATTTCAGATATTGAAATAGGTAGATTTCTAATGATGTTAATGGTTTTTATTCCTTGTATAAATCATATACTAAACTCCTTTAGCAGTCACAGGAATTATGGGCAGTGCAGAATGCTCTGTCTCTTTTTCCTTACTACCCAAACACATAATTTTGTGTGTATGAATGATATATGAACATTGTTAGTTATAAGAAATGTAAAATTTTTCAACAAAACCAATGGACATTTGCTACATCATCTATGATATTTTGCTTTTTCTTCATTCATGTATTAATTTTTCACTCATTCAGGTAGTGTGAATGACTTGGCATTCTGGAATATTATCGTGAAACTCAAGGAATTTACGTGAAGTCATATTGCTTCCATTGAAATATAGAAACAAACTTATACCAGCCCTACTTTCTATGGGAAAAAAAAAATAAACCCACCCCCAATAACAGACCGATTTAAAAAATTATAGATTTATACATCCATGACTGAAAGCTTCCTTTGTCCTTGTAATTCTGTGGCCATGGGTTTTGGCAGCCTAAAAGCACAAGGTGCTGTTTGTGGAGTGGCAGTGTTTATTGGCCTGAAAACCAGACTCCAGATCCTTTCATCACTCTTTGATACACTGGTAAATTACATAAGCTGGGTCATTGAACTAGTACTCCATAACCACTGGGCTAATAATAGTGGGTCACAACTCTTTCTCAGCCTCACTTGGACATTCATGTGATTTCTGTGGTTTTGGATCTGAACATAAATGTATTAATCCTTCTACAGCAGCTTATCTTGAGCATATGTGTGCTGACTTTTCTTGCCACTCATGCCTAGGGTGTTTCAGCTGGTGCTTTCACTGCCACTCACCACTGTGTAACCAAGATTGCTGCAGGGCTTTCTGTTGCTGCATTACCCCTGCACAAACAATTATTACTGAGATCCAGACTGAGATAATTTTCTCAGCCAGAGATCATTACTTAAACTGTCATTTTTTCTCCTGTCTTGCTGCATACAATACCATCACCCCTACCCAAAGACTTGTCACGGTGTGTTGTGTCAGGCACCCAGTGTATTTCAAGACACCAGTAACAGCACCAAACTCTCTTGACAAGCTAAAACCACTCCTTAAATCTACAGTAGGATGGTGCTGGAAGTATCTCCTGGCTAATTATACTTGAATCTGCTCTCTCCCAAAAGGTTGAGCAAGTGATTCTGCCCAGTCTTAAAGTCTAAATATTCCTCAGGTAGTGAAGCTGCAAGTGTTGCCTTCATATTGCTGGAGATCACCTGCTCCTGGTTTCAACACTTGACTCTTGAGATCTTCTCTTTGATTTCTAGCATACAGTTTTGCAACTTATGCATGAAGATGGGTTTTGGTTTCTTATTCCATTTGGCTGTATCTTCTCCCAGGCATTCAATTTTTAATTTGAAACATAATTATTCTACTTCCAATGCCATCCTCATGACTCATGCAGAATTCTTGGGAAAATAAAAAATGCTAAAAACCCTCTGTGCTATCCTGCAGTCAAGCCCCATATACAGAACTGCAGGGGTCCATCTTGTCTTTACTTTCCACTTGCTTGTGTATCTTCAGGGCCTGTATTAACAAGCATTAAAACTGCTTGTATCTTTTACTTTTGTACATATTTGCCTTCTCCTTTTTATTAGGTTCCTTGGGGTCTGTTCCCTCCTGGAGAGTATTGCCAGCCATGCCAACCTGCCCTTCTGAATCCAGACTGTTTGTGTTAGCAGGGTTCAAAGGACCCATCATCACGTGCAAGGGATGAGAGAATCCTCCAGCATGAGGTTTTGAATGTTAGCTCACCCTAACTGGACTGCATTGCCCTCTGGCACCCATCTAATAACCACAGACAATAGTTGCATTTAACATGTGACTGTGCACCCATATGGCTTTTGTTCTTTCAGAAAAAAAGCCCTGCAGACACCATTTCCAGCTGCTTTAACGCATCTCATCTCTGACTGTATGCCAGTTAATGTGGCTGGTGTTTTGTGTGGGTTGCACGTGAACCATTTTGTGGCTGCATATGCTGTTTCAGGAAGGTGACTTTGATCTGCATTGGTCAGCTGGGGGTGATTTGTTTTCACAAGAAGCAGTACCAGGTGAACAGGGATCATTCCAAACCCCTCTGTGCCATGCATCAAGACCCTGCTAGCTGTCCTCTGACTTGTACTGCTCTACCCATTTTACCTGTCATTTCTGTGTAAGCTTCTCAGTTATCTTCCTGTGAAAGTTGGGATCCTCACCTTCTCCTCTCCTATCCGCTCTGTTTTATCCAGCACCACTTGTAACAGTTACCTTAGCCAACTCAGTTTTCTCTTTTCCTCTCACATTATGTGATATCTGAAACTTCTTTCTTTGGTCTTTCCTCCCGCCCTCACCATTGTCTCCTGGCAGAAGCAGGTTTTAGTCCTTCTGCAGTGAAGATACACTCCTCAGCCTTGTATTCCCCAGTGTGATCCCCACAGCATTTTTATCCTGCCCTAATGCCCTGCTCTTATCTTCACATTGCTCTCACTAGCCGCCCAGCATTCCTCCAGCCCAGGCCACCTCCCTGTTAACTCCTCCCTTCCCATAAACAATCCACTCCTCCCAAGACTCTCAGAAACTTACACAGCTTTACTTAAAAGACTCTTAAAAGCTTCTCATGTCTAAGCATGAGGATACAAATGTACTGCCTGTTCATCTACCACAGGAGCCATGGTAGTCTCTCTCCTTCAAAGGCCATGACTGTACCCGCTGCTGGATTTGAAAAGTCCTTCACAGTCCTGCTTTGGCATACATGGCATGGGTTATGACCTTTTAACCAACTTGCTATTTGAGTGTTCTTGTTCGCTGTGTGTGACAATGATACAATTTCTATTTCTGCTCCGCTCAAGCTCCCACATTCTTGCTCTTATAGCCTTGGTTGTTGAGTTCTCCGCATTCTCTACCAACCTGTTACATGAGGAAAGAGGCCTGTTGGTGTTTGCAGGGCTCATCTGGTGCAGAGAGGGTGAAAAACAACAGGACTGATATTTTACTTCTTTTACTAAACAAAATTGAAAGAAACAGATAGTTGGTAGCATTTGTGTTGTGCTAGGCATTTTTGGGGGTTTACGTTCATGTGTTTCAATATGCACAAAGCCTCAGGGAGGAGACGATTAAAGAAGAAACAATTTGCAGCTGGAATCACACATGGTAGGTAGACTCTTCTGTACAGTGCTCATTGTGGTGTCTGTGTACTATTTTACCTTCAGATTGCTCTTTATATAATCCTGTTTTACAGGAAAACACTCCTTATGTGGTCTAATCAAGTTGGTCTTTTGGCACAATTCACTTTTCCTGTAGTTACGTGTACACAACTATATTATATATTGGGGAAATGTTGTCCTATAGTTATGTGTACACAACTATATTATGGATTGGGGAGAAGTAAGGTGGCCTTACTTTTGCAGCAACTTTCCAACCTATTTGTATCTCAGAGCATTTAGTTCCACTAATCCTTTAAGAGCCCAAGAATCCATAGGAGCTGCATTCTGCAGCGGAAAGAGTTGTGGTCAGCAGCAGTAACCAGGATTTCCTGTGCTGGACATTGTCCACTTGCAGTAAAAATGAAGTGGAACTGAAGTGGTTTGTAAGCTTTTTCAGCTGCATCATGAGAACTGTAATTGCATTCCTCATTTAAAGCTTTTGAATACTAACAAACCTGTCAAGAAATTAAAACTATTATGGAGTTTCATTAATTCTTTCTTTACCAGGGAGGAGCTTGGGATGGAAACTACAAGTAAAATGGCTCTGAAGTAAGAAGAAAAAAGTTGGGTTTACTTTAAGTTCTATTGTGAGGCTTTACTTTAATGAATCTGGAGGGGGGCTTTCTATTGATTGTTAGTCCTATAACCAGCTCTACAGGGGTCCTACTTATGAGCATTGCTACACAAATGTAAATTTCATCATGTTTTTTATCTTGTCTGTGTGCAGTTTCCCATTATGTTTTATCAAGATTGAGCAAATCTATGGAATTAGTGAATTGAAAATAATTTCCCATGTATGGAAGCAGTTTCAGTTTTTTATTGCTTGCCATCACAATAATCTTTGGCTTACTCTTAGCAAATATCCTCTGTAATGTGCTGGTTTTCAGCTGTTCCTAATAGAACTAAAAGTGTTAAGACAGTGTTTTGTGTTCTCTTGCTGCCAGTTTTGACAAGGCATATACACTGAATTTGCTTTGTATTTTACGCATGCTTTGGTCAGACAAAGTGATTTTATCTCTCTCCTTTTTCCTATTTTTTTTTAATTGATGAATGTGCAATTCTGGAAGCCTGAGGCTATTCCGCACCCTTTTCCCACTTGCAACTGAAATATTGGGCGTAACTCACCAGAGATTATTCTTGGCTGGTTTGCTTTGTAGGACCCCCCCAGGAATCTTACTGGTTTATGGGTGGAAGAAACTGCAATGCATATCTCAGTTTACCAGGGCTTTCTGATTTATGGTGGTTAAGGCTCACCAGTTAACACAATTTGATTTGGGAATTCCAGAGTAATAGGGAAATTGCTACACATCAGATAACTTGGTCATCTTAACCAGCCACAGATTTTCAAAAAATATTAGAAAAGGGAAGATATTGTTGATGAAAATTATAATTAAAAAATCACACATATTAGTATGGAAATTAGTATGATTGACTCCTTAACTGTTTAATACTGGCTAATCTGTGAGGGTGGACATTTAAAGTTTTTAGGATCAGGATGTCTACTGCCAATGGAGAAGCTGTTAACCTAGAATCTCCTCCTTTCTTTTGAGAGAAAAGAGAAAGACTAGAGACAGAGAAGGTTAATATAGCCCATTCCTTAAGAATTCCCTGTGCTCCTTGCCTTTATATCCCTGCTGCTGAAGACAGAATGCCTTTTCCTTCTGAGGTTTCCTTATGGAAGTTAATATTATAAATTTAAAAGGAGCCTTGTGAATGGGCACAAAGATGTCACAAGAACTAGGAGAGCTTTTATTAATTTTTTCATTTATTTTCTATCTTTTTTTGTGGGAAGAGTTTCACATGTGTGTTGCATGGTTTGCATTAATGTCTTTTACTTGAAAGTGGCCTTGAATTTTAGGCGGATTTATCATATGCATAATCTCACATGTGTCTAGCAACATACCTGAAATCTGTTTCATTCTCTCTCCAACCCATGCATTTTAAACATGATACACAAATGAGTATTGACACTGAGAAGTCAAGCCTGGATTGGTTTGCACCTTGTAGTCCGGTTTAATTTTGTATAACATTCTGAAAACAAAAGGTATCCTTTCATTATGCATCTGCCTAAAAAACTAATGATTCAAAGAGTGCCAGTGGGGACTTTGTCCTGAAGACTGAAGCTTGCTATTAAAATTTGCCAGATTATTCCTTATTAAAAAAAAACACCAACCAAAAAACATGCAAAAAAGGGAGAATACCTGCAGTCATTATCAGGAGTATGTGAATTTCAGGTAGCATTTGATAATCTTTCCTTATGGCAAAAAAGGGTATATGTTTCCTGGTTGTGGTAGCCAGTGATTCTCAAAAATTTTGTTTTGTTTTGTTTTACTGTTGGAATATTATCTTGCAGAAAGAATATATGCTAGCACTTTATAAAATATTCTGCTGTACATGCATTAAATGTACTTCTCTTCATTGAGTATGCTGCCATCATTGGCTTAATAGAAACACTAAAATTTGAACTCTTCAAACAGCTCATTTGACTTTATTTCTTTTTAATAATCTTAAACTTCACACTTTCTTCTTTGGATTTTGCTTGGTTTCATTTTTTAATTAGTTTGCTTCTTCTGTTGCATTGGGAAACAGTCTCAATGTTTCCTCACATTGACTGCAAAGGTTATTGGTCCATCAAGGCTTTTACATGATACCCACAAATTCCTGGGGGTTCACCTTAAAAAACAAAAGAGAACTTCAAAAAACTACTTGAGTGTACTTAATTGGAGATGCAAGAACAAATTCTGGTTACAGATAGAAACTCTGACAGTGTTCGTTTTCCATCCAAGCCCTTGGTATATTCTCATACCATGCACACTCCTCCCATAGCTATTGCCCTCATTCTACAGGTTCTCTAGATAATGATGTATAATATCTGGGCAAACAGAAGCCCAGGACAAGAAACTGAAAAGAAACCTGGCCACTTAGTATTTTCAGGAAGGAATGTTTGATTCCACACTGGTGAAGGCTTAACTCAGAAAACCCCAAAACACCTAAAACCTCACAGGCTGTGTTCAGAATGTGTACTGCTGTTAACCAAGAGTTTAGCTGTGATTTTTTTTAGGCTGGGCAGGTGGATGGTGCCCCAGCCAAATCCCTGGAAATGTGACCTGCTTCAAGTAGCACACCTAATTAATCCGAATTCTGGAATTCATTTCTCTGAACCCCCACCCACAGTATTTCCCTTTTATTAATGTTTGCCTTATTTAATAAACCTGGTTCTCTCCTCCCATTTTTCTTCTCCATTCTAGGATTTCTCCTTTCATATTCACATTTATGCCATTTTGTTAACCCTAATAAATTTTATTAGGGTCATGGTATGTGGTATGGGTGAGAATATTAAACCCCCTTTTTTAGTCTCACTCCTGTTCTCCATTGTCAGAAGTCCTCTTCCTTTGAATGTGACATCATCATAGCTCTGCATCTTTCTGCATATTTTCCTTTGGCTTTGATTTCAAATCAGAAATTCCCATACAAACCTTCCTATAGATGATATTTTTTCTTTGTGCCTTGATATTTGCCTTTACTTGTTTTCACCAGAATGCTTTAGAAGTAAGAATTTTTACCATTAGTGGCTAGAAATAAACTGTTATATATTCCTTTCTCATATCTAGATACATACTATTTGTAGTAAACTAAATTAGGAAAAAAAAGAAAAAAAACCCACCACCACTCCAACAACAATAAAAAAACCCACAAAAAAAAAAAAAAAAAACAAAACCCAACAGCAACAACAAAAAAACCAAAACAGAACAAAAAAAAAAACCCAAAACACCAAAAACAAAACAAAACAAAAAACCCACAAAAAACACCCATGGGAGCAAGAATACAACTCTTAGTCTTTCCCAGGTGCCTTCTGAAATGCTGTTGATAATGGGGACAGCAGCCTCCTGGGTGGGCAACAACCTGATCCTCTGTTTGTGCTTTAGCCTTCCCAGCAAGCCTGAGCCTGTGGCAGTTTAGAACCTGCATGGCATACTGGATTGGGTTGTGGGTCCTTTTATAATTTTTAATATATAGTGCAGCTCTGCCTCATGGAGGCTGCAACAGAGTCCTCCTCTGCATCTGAGCAGTCAGGTTCTCAGAATATATGCATGTAGTTACTTTGCAAGGAAATCCTTTATCTCCTCAAATCTCTACTACATGTCACAGCTTTGGTAATGAAAGTAACTTTTTTCCACTTTTTTTTTTTTTTTGCCTCAGTAAGCATTTTGCTCCTCTTTCTTGATGTATGATCACTGTGAAGGTATCTCTTTGCAGTTATTTTTGAAGATATCTCATATCTCCTCCTGGTTTCTGACAGGGAGAAATCTATAATGAGAGTTTGTAGAAAATTTGATGCATTGCTGTATTACTCTGCCTAAAACTGCTCTAACTCTGTCCAGCAAAATGGAATTGGACTGATTCCTGGGAAAATTGCTGGTATAAGAGTCATGTGAAACTAGGGTAGTGCAGAAATACATCAGACCTATTCTCTTTGAAGTTGTTTTCCTGCATTGCTGCTCCTAGTGGTGCACTTAGTAACCCCTGCCATTCTGTATGCTATATTTGTAGATTTCGTGGGTGCTCACAATGGACTTTTCGTGGGTGCCACCACAGTAAAATGCACTGTGGTTTGTTATTTACATGGCATTTAACTATGCCTTCATAAGCTTCAGTAATATAATGGAGAACAACACTTTCTGGTGAGCAGCACACTGAAACCAAGTTGTATAGCAAGCAGTATCCAACTGCTAAAGAAAAGGAGTCAATATCTAACTGTAGGGGACTTCCACTACAAAATAAGACAATTAATTCTTACTTATGCCTTGTGTGATTTCTTGCTTTCTGGGTTGGTTTGTTTTTTTTTTTTTAATTTTATTTTTTATTTTCAAGAAGCACAGTTAATCTCAGCATTTGCTATGGGCAGTACCATCAACTTTGAACTTTTAACCTTAATTCTCTTGCCATTTCTAGTTTAGATAGGTTGTCTTTGTGGACATTCTATTCTATTCTGAGGGCTTTATTACTTCAAATTACAGGAATAGAAGTGCTGGGAATGGAGTCATATTGACAAGTTCCCCAACATAACATACAAAGGATTAAGGCAAAGCTGTTAATTTTCTCTGCTTCCATTGATGCAATTTGGAATCATCATGATGCTGGCAAAGGAGACTATTTAACAGACATTGTTCTGTTGCTATTTATAAATGAGATCTCATTTAAATTTAGAACACAAAACCTTCCTGGGTGGAAAACTGCCATCTTGTGCATCCACACGCAGTGCAGTGCAAGGGATCTGATCTGATTGCTGTCAATATTGCCACTGCGGTACAGACAGCAGTAATGGCAACAGCACTGAGCTGTCCCTAGGGCTCAGGTCTGTCCCTTGTCACTTCTGAACCTGTGCCCTCAGCAGCACGTGGAGTTTTACAGAGACTGTGTGTTTAAACGTTTTAGTGTTCATCAGGAGTTACGGGGCATCTGTTGTTGGTACTGAGGCACATCAGAGCTCCAAGGGGTGACTCCCAGCTACACCCAGGCAGCACCTTGGGGTGCATGGAGGATACCTACCTTTTTCTTTCCTCTTCTCTTCTCCTGTTCTGCCCCTGGAAAGCCAGCTGTGCCAAGGAGAGCTGGGCATGCGAGGAGCACTGGGTCTTTTCTGAGCCATCACTGCAGTTTTGGTGTAACTCAGGGAATCTTAGCGTTTGCCTGGCTGCCAGCAATGGAAACATAGCCTAAAAAGTAAGAGCTGCTGCTTTGGTGCAAAGTCACAGAGAGGAAACACTGTCATTAAGTAGAACTGTTTGTAGCACAAATAGCCAGTTCCTCTCAATCTGTGGAAAGTCTCATTAGAGTATGTAAGACTCGAAGTCCTGAATTCAGCTCTGCTTTTGCTATTCCAAATTCTTGTTATTTGCTAAAAGCAGTGATCTTCATCCATGTAGAGCAGGCAATCCTTGCCCTTACCGTGATTTTTCAAGGATATAGTAAAAAGCAAACAATTCCTGTTTGTCCTAGTAGTTGCCACTTTTATCTAAGTTGAGATAAGGAAGAGTTCATTTTTGAAGACTTATGACAGATCTTGGTCTAATCTGTAATTTCAGAATGCTAGAGACACTTATCACTGTCAGTTTCAAAGCACCTCACTTTTGCAAACATTGCTTCATAAAAAATTGCTTGAAATGGTGATTTGCCCCAAATAAGAGTTACAAGAATCAGAAAAATCAAGTTATCCAGGCATTTTGAGCCACATTTGTTCCATGTGGGAGAGATGGCTTGTGCCAAGTCTAAACTTAAGTATCAGGTATTAAGTAATTGATATTTCAACAGTGGTTACATGAAAAGAGTACAGTTACATAAATCACAATAATTTGACCACCTTGGATTAACAAATTACTGCCTGCCAATGAAGCAGCACTAATGTGCCATGTAAAAGTCACGAAGATGATTTTTTTACAGTCAGTGTAAGTTTATTATAATTATTCTTGGAAACTGCAATAAAAAAGCTACATTAATATTCAACTTCTGTTTACTTGAGCTCTTAAGACATCACAAATTGCCTATGTGTAAATCCATTATATCTGTCTGTCCTTTTTCTTTAAATAAATTCTATGTGTATATGAGAGTTCAAATGGCAGAATCTGCTGTTTGCATTATTGCAGAATGGCTTTTCTATTTTTTGACTGTAGCAGTTGTAGAGATATTGTATTTGTAAAATGATAAGAATGATAAGAACAAAAAAAAATCATTTCCATGCTTGGAAGCAGTTTTCAGGAGACAGGGATGTGCTCTAACTCTACAACTAGTACGCATTTTTTGTTTGTTCAATATTGGAAAGGGATATAACTACTGGTATTTCTGAAAATTGTATACTTGCACTGCTGTAATTGACTTTGCTGTGGAAGCTTGCAGTGAACATAGTGGATATTCCTACTTTTTAGGGTTTTATGTGCATTTGAAACACTCTAAAGCTAGTATGGCAAAACCCAAGTTCAAAGTCAAGAATTCAATACCTGTCTGAACAAACAACAGCTGGTGAAATCTTGTACTACAGGGATCAGTTAAAAATTTTTTATTAATTCAGTGGACCCAGGACTTTAACAACTTCAGAAACTGTATACAGAGGATAAGTGTAACTTCTACTTTACTAAATCTACTCCAAGTTAGCTACTTCACTGGCTGGTCATTTATATAACTACTACTTTATTAATCAGTAAGTGATAATAAACTGTGAAGAGTTTGAAAGACCGGAAAACTTTTCTATCTCCAGAACACCAAAAATATTTCCTTAGTTTCAGCCTCTCTCTTTAGAGTGTCACACCACAAATTCATATCTTTTCCAGAAGTGCAGGCTTTTGGACTGTTAAAATATGCCTCTGGCACTGATGGTTGCAGAAGATGTTCAGATACTGCTTGCTTTGAACCATTTTTCTTTTGGAAGGGGGTTTTCTCTGGTTTAAGTGACATGCCATAAAGGTCTAAGCACTTAGCTTCAGGATCTGTCCACACCCATCCAGTTTTAGGATGTACGCCCTTTTTTTGTTCATAGTTCATTACAAAGTCCCTCTTTTCAAGAACAGATGTGGAAATGAAGGCAGATGGTGAGATGTGATGTTCAGCACAGCTTGAGTCACAGTGCAGCAGTGTCTCCTTGCACTTTTGTCTGCTCAGATTTCAATAATTGGAAACTTTATCATTCCAAAATGTGGTGAACCCTCTTCCTGAAAATCCTCTGTCAAGTCATGAAAAGTTCTTCCCACCCTTTGTCACCAGTAGGAGTGAGAGCTTCAAAGTTAGTTAGAGAAGCCCTGTTGTTGAACCATGAGGTGCAGAAAGGAGCCCTTTGCATTCTTAACTCATTCTGAGAGAGGAGCCTGGGTCCAATCAGCTGCAAACTGTCAATGGTTTAAGGAACCTTGTCCTGTAGGATTAAAGATGGTAAATCAGATATATTTATATTAAATGAATTATTTATCATGACAAATGATAAAACAAAATATCTCCATCAAAATTATTTACCTCTCAGTATAAGAGCTGAAACTACTAGTAATGCATAGGATATTGTATTATAGGGCACTATATCAAAGCAATTTTATCAAAGCAGTTATACTACGGCTAGCAAAAAGAAACCATTATATTAAATAGAGATTGATGTAACTCACCCAGTCAGATAAAGTCTAAGATGACTAGAAAAAGTGAAACTTTATACCTATCTTTAAAAAGGGTAGAAAGGAGGACCCAGGGAACTATCAATTTGTCAGCCTCGGCCTCTGTGGCTGGAAAGATCATGGAACAGATCCCTCCTAGATGCTGTGCTAAGGCACATGGAGAACAGAGAGATGATTGGAGACAGCCAGCACAGCTTCACAAGTGCAAGTCCTGCCTGACCAAACCAGTGGCCTTCTACGATGGAGTGGCTACATCAGTGGACAAGGGAAGAGCTACAGGTTTCCTTTATCTGAACTTCTGTAAAGTCCCCCACAATGTCCTTCTCTAAATTGGAGAGAGACAGATTTGATGGGTGGACTGTTGGGTGGATAAGGAATTGGTCAGACAGTTGTATCCAGAAGGCAGTGGTCTATGGCTCAGAGTCCCAATTACTGGGGGAGGTCTGAATTTGGACCAGTGTTACTTAATATCTTCATAAATGACATAGGCAAAGGGATTGAGTGCACCCTCAGCAAATTTCACCCTCAGCAGATGTCAACAAGCAGGGTGGTGCTGTTGACACACCTCAAGTATGGGATGTCATCCAGAGGGACATGGACAAGCTCAAGAAGTAGGCCCATGGGAGTCTTCTGGGGTTTAATAAGACCAAGTGCAAGGTGCTTCACCTGGGTTGGATGAGTCTTTGAGCAACCTGGTCTAGTGAAAGGTGCCCCTGCTCATGGCAGCGGGGTTGGAAAAAAATGATCTTTAAGGCCCCTTCCAACCCAAGACATTCTATAATTCCTTGAATTAATGACATTCTTAGTTGTAGACAGAGAAGACAGATCACCCCCTTTTGTCTGCAGCATGCCTCCATGCCTAAGCAGTGAAACCATTGGCTTCCATCAGTTTTTTATATCTGTTTTGGAGGAATTTGATCCTTGGGGTCTGTTAGCTTTGTGGCTTGGAGATTGCATCCAGTATTCATTCCTAGTTTCTAAGTACATAATCTGAAGCACTACTTTGGGGTTTGAGACATTAAAAAATCCCAGCCATATCTGTGCAGCAATAAAACCAGTGAAAGGGCAGGGCATGGGGAAGGAGATTTTACATAAGGTGTAAAAATGGCCCCGTTGTGGCATCAGTTATATGGACAGTACATCTAGGGAGGTGAGGAAAAGAAAGTAGGGCAGCTGTAATCTGTGAGAGGGAAAGTAGCTTACTGACTATTGTCAAAGCCCATAAAAGAAGGTGGAATGGTGGGCAGCCAGATTTGTTGAAACAGATGTTAGTTACAGACCCAGAGCAGGATGGGGAACCCAGCAGTACAGTGAAACTGGGGGAGAAAGCATGTACAAAATTAAATAGTAATAAACAGAAATGAGAGCTGTTCTGCTGAAGTCAAATAGTAGCAGGGGTTAATAGCGATGAGGGTGAAACAAATGTTTCAGAAAATGAAACAAAGCTCATCCATTTTATAGTAAAGTTACGAAAGTGTTGTGTTCAGTGATGGGGTGTGGGCAAAAATGGTGGGTTTGCCTAAGAACAAATGGGCTCCTGATGGCCACCAGTATAAGCCAAGCTTGCATGATCATGGCTCATCTTGCCATTCAGTCAGGCTCCTGTGGGCTTGCCTGAATGCTGTTTTGAGTGAAATAGCATTTTAGAAGAGCAAACTTATACTGAGGACCAGCCTTTCTGGGGAGTCCCAGTAGTGGGATTTATTTCACTGATCTGAAGTTTAAGTGAGAGCACCATCTATTTTTAAAGTGTGATAAGTTTCCTTCAGTATGTCTGGTCCAAAGTAAGCCACTAAACTTTGCCTGGTGGTGCTGGGAGCAGGGCAGGCACTCCTGGAAGAGAGTATATCCAAACTGTTCTACGCCTGCTTTGGAGGGGATGAACTTTCTCTGAGAGGGGTTTACTTTTTCTCTCTGGGTGTAGAAAAAACCCTGAAATACTGACACTAATGAGGGGTGTGCTTCAGGTCCAAACTGAGATGTTCAAGAAGACACCAACAGGAGCAAGTGTCTGTTAGAGCCAGTGGAGAAGCAGTAAATATGCCCAGTGGAGCAGAGGCTGCTGCTCAGATGGGCAGAACCGATGGCTGCTCATGGTGAGATGACTCTCCTTCTCTCCTTGTTGGGAGACTCTGACTAGACACTGACACTGACACTGACTAGGTCTTGAATTATTACAAAGGGGCTACAGGAACCCAAAGTCAGGTGTCTGAATCAAGAACTGTAATCCAGCCTAACTTCTAAGTTACAGAAGCAAATTAAAGTGAATTTAGGCATAGAAGAACAATAAAAGCCTTTTTCTTTATTCCTAGCTCAGGATTCTACTTCTGCAAGATTAGGTCTTCTCATTTCTCCGCTTTTATCGTAACATTTGCCTTTAACATTTCATTGCATTTCCATTGATTTAAAAATATGCCTATAACTACAAAAGAGAAAAAAAATAGTAACAGAATAAAGTCTGTATTTTCAGATGTTGAGGTGAAAGTATGAATTACATTGAAATCAGCAGACATTCTTTTATATATTCATTTTTAAGATTTCCACAGACTTGAAACTTGTCAGTTGTTACTCAGAATACATCTTCCCTTGAATGGCTTGCCTACATGCTCTGCTAGCAGGGAGGGGTTTTTCCTTCTTTTGTCCTTAGCATACGTTCTGGTAACTGAATGAATGATTTAGGCAATTGGCAGTCTTTTCCTCTGCTTAAATATTGACTTATTACTTGAATCTGGAGCTTGGTCTGAGAATTGCGCCCCACTCTTGCAAAAGATGTATGTGTATTCTCTACATTTAACGACATGAATAGTTCCACTGAGATCTGGGACTACATTGCAGCATAAAAATTAAAGAGTTATAAATCTTTGCAAGATGAGGCTGTGGCAAGAAAAAATTCACTAAATGCTTATAGTAGATCAAAAGCAGACATATGTTCGCTTGGTGAGTTTGTAAGATCTGTCTGATATATTGATACTATTACATTAAGGAATTTAATTTGTTTGAATTAGTGAACCATCATATTCTATCATTTGTCTAATATAAAAAATTTGGAATTTTTTTTTCTTCTTTCTTTTAAGATTCATTTGTCAGTAATGGAACCTTTAAGGTGAACAAACAGTGCTAATTTAAAAAAAAGTTATAATTTATTATGCATTCAGTTACTTTGCTCAAGTTCTCACACAGATGAAATGCATTTGTGTAAAAAAAGATTTTCTAAAAAGTTTGAGAACTGTCCTTGCTTGCCCATGCATCAGTGCTTCTACTTCCAATATGGTTTTATTGCTGTTTGGGTCTTGGTAGGAAACTGAAATTCCCAACTTTTCTATAAGATTGCTGTCCGCTTAAATTTTACATTTGAAAAGTTGCTGGGATCTTACTGGCTTTTAAAAAAATACTTTTATTCTTTTTAGAAGTAGCCAGCTCTACTGGCTGTCAAAATTATTATTTGTAAGAGCTGTTAAAATGTCCAGCCATGTGCAGTATCTGAAATGACTTGTGTCCCACAGTTTCACTTGTGATAATGTACTCTAACACAAACTGAAAAGCTAGTGGTATACTGCCTTTGGCGCTTTTCTTCAGCCTGTATACAATCGATTACAAGATTCCCCCGCCACCCCTGTAAACATTCATGGACAGGTAACAATCAAGAAAGAGACTCTGTAACTTTGAAATGGTCTGTGTACACATATCGGTTAACATTTTGTGCCAGCCAGAGAGCTGATAGATGCAAGAAACAGAATGGAGGATCTATTCCATAGAAAAACACCTGAAAGAGCTTTACCACCTGTGTGTTCCTGTCAGGGGATGCTGCTGCAGGAATAGCTGCTGGCTGCTTTTGCAGGCGCTGCTGTTCCTGTCAGCTCTTGGCATGTATGTATCATCCTTCTACCTTGTCTCTAAGCAATCAGCATGGATTCTGGCTTCATTGTATCATTAAACATACAATGTTTATAGCATCACTTTGCTAGAAAATTTTTTTTCCTTCAGTTCATCTTTTATTTCCTTTGACTTGGTTTACAATAGGCTTATATTTTCTTAAGCTGATATAGTGAAGAAATCAAATTTCAAGCTCCTCAGAGACAGGACACTTGCAGAGACCTGCTTCTTCTCTTGAATTGTTATCACCAATACACAAAAAATACGTTTTTTTGTTGAATCTTTATCATTAAGGATTTTTTCCTTGGAAATTCTTCCCAGCAGAAATCAGATGAGAAATAAAAAGTTGCACTAGCAGTATAATGTCCCTATTTAAAACTTGTATCCTTGGTTTAATGCTGTGGGTTCATCTGTTCATCCTAACACAAAGAGGTAAATTAAATACATACCAAAGACTGCATTTATTGTAACAAACGTTGAGATAAGTTTTAGATTTAGTTTTAATTTAGATAGTCTTTCATTGGTCAATAAGTTCTTGCCTTAGATAAGTAAAAGAACAAGCTGTGGAAGCAACATGTGCTAAGAAGTTGTAATGATGTTTCCTTGGTGGGGATTTTAGAACTTGTTTGATAACCTTTTACTGCAGCACATGGTCTCAGAGCCTTCCCTCAGTTTCTAATGGGAAGATCCCACAGCCAGGTCTACCTACCTCCATTCAACCTTCCAGCATCTCATTTCCACTTTTAGTTGCACACTAAATTTAGTCATCAGTCCCCTGCATAATACAGTGGAATTTGACATAAAATGCTCATAAAAGTGTCCTACAGTAGCTTTCTTCAGTTTCAGTGTCTTTTTTGATGCCTGGAACCATGGAGGAAGATGCAAGCCCATGAGGATGGCACTCTACTGCAACTGTAATTACCAATAAGGATGCCTGTATTACCCTTTCCAGTTAGTCATTCTTGGAGACATGTCTTTTTTAGTGAAAAGGAGGGGATTTGCATGTAGAGGGAGCCTATAAATATTCTTTAATAGATGTGGTTCTGAAGAATTGGAGTTCTTCAGTAATTTGTCAAAACACGCCGAATGAAGTGAGGTGTGAGATCATATTTTTATTTTTTGCTGTAGCAATGACTTATTTGCTCTGGGAAGGAAGCTAGGCAGCTTTAGACACAATTGTGTCTTCCTCTCTGCTGCATTATTTGATATATGTTAAATTAAGAAAAACTGGTTTTAACCAGGTGTATCTTGGCTGTCACAACTAAGCTACAGCAGGCTGTGGCTGTGCTGGTGAAATACAGCTTCCATGAGCCATTCGGTTTACCAGTACCTGTAATTTAAAAGATACTTTCCTCACTTCTCTGTTATTTCTCCTGTGTGTAATGTTTTCAGCCTTTTTCCTTTCAGTGCCACTTAATACATTAAGAACTTTTGGAAAGACATGTTATCTTCTGATACTCTCTTGAACAGACTCTCACATCTCTGCCTTTTCTTCCCCTGCTATGATGGGTAATATTGAATTTCTTTATGAAGAGGAGATGCTGCCCCACTAAGCACAGATGATTCTCTCGTCTCTGGTGTCCTATGGAATAGTTAATTTCTCTCTTCAGCCAGATCTGAGAGGGAGACATGCTTGCTCCTTTTCCCCGTCCGTACTGATTGTTTCTCAACACAGTGCTCATCAAAACTCCCTTTGTCCAACCACTTTCCTAAACCCAGCATCCTTTATAAAAGAGTGGAGGAGGTCTCACTTTCAGTAGGATGAGGTATAGCCCCAATTCCCAGATCCAGCTGACTGCGGGATGATCTGGTATCCCAGGATTGCAGCTTTATTTCCTTTAATGGTCTATGCTAATACAGCATTATTGGTAAGATACTGGACAGCTACCACTGTTGAAGTAGTTTTTGGCTACAGGACACATTCCCTCAGTGAGTTGTTTTTGGAAACATAAGGCATACGGGAGCATCACTGTTCTCATGTAAAATCTAATAACTGTCATCGCACAAAATGTGTGCAGCAAACTGTGGCCTTTTTGTAATTCTTCTCCCAAACACTTGGCAAGTAATCCTAAAAGAAAAAAACACAAAACTGTGTATATATAAAGCATATCTTTATAGTGTAAATTTGAGTATTTTTTGACCGTGGCACTAATGAGACAATATAAGCAGTAAGACAAATAATATTAAATAACGTTAATGTAACTGCAGAATTTGAAAAATAGCATTCTTTTTTCACAACAGAAATTTCACTAGATTTGGTACTTAATATTTTTCCCCTGAGGCTATTTTGTGGAATTTGTATTTGCAATTTTTGGGATGGAGAAGTAGGATCTGAGTTGAATGGGTCTTTTGAAAGGACTTGCTACTTTGAATTCAGTCCTCATGCAGTGTGTGGTGATTCTAGACTGTTTTTATTACCTTGATATTGTTTGAAACCCATTTTTAAAAAAATGATCATGGAAAAAACAATGTTTAGATTTGATGGATTGTGCGGTTCCTGTTGTTCCTCAATGGTTCAGCAGGTATAAAGAATGGACATAGCTCTTTCATGCAGTCTTAAAATGGATGATGTAGAATTGGTTTAGATCTCTGTTTCCATTGAATGTCTGTACCCTGTGGGTTTTTTAATTTTTTAAACAGACTTATTGAGTCATGTATTATTTTCTTTGTTTGTGGGAAATGAGCATATTTGTATTATTGTCACAGATAACTTGCTATAAAAATAATCTCACACTTCTGCAGAATTGGCAGGGGGAGTTTTGGAAGGGTGTGAGTTTGGAATTGAAACTGTTATTTGCTGACATGTTCAGCTTTATACCAGAATTACACTTTTCAGGGCTTTTTTTGTGTGTGCATGTGTACATAGTTTCAAGTAACATGACGTGTTAAATCTGTGGTGTGTGTCTCCTGGCAGCTACTGTAAAAATTTAGCCCAGAGGCACTGCCCTCATCTCAGCCAGTCTGTCAGTGGAGTTCAGCAATCTCACAGGATGAGCACTAGCAACCTGTTTCCAGGGTGTCTTGTAATTTGTTACAGCTCAATAAATCTCTGCGTGAGCAGTAAAATCTGTGCTGTAAATCCATCCATAGAATCAGCTGAGCCTTGCATTTAGAGCAAAGGATAGTACTGGGCTTTGCAATGTCTGTGTGAGCAGGGTTGGTTGGGCCTTCCCACTTGATTTCTTTCTCAGTGGTTAGGTTTGGATCTCTGCCCCAAAGCCTCTTAGGTCCTGTCCTTTATCCAGGTCATATATCTCAGTGAGATCACTAAGCAATAAAGAAGAGGTCCTGTAAGCGAGGGAATTAATTCAGTATATTTTTTTGGTATATATTATTAATAAAGATGTCAAGAATTCTAACTGTAAAAAAAACTAAAATGTATAAAAGTGAAACTGTTAGGTGAAGATACAAGTGAAATTGTTATTAGTGCTTTCCACATTGATACACCATTGTCTTTAGAATTCTTTAATCTGCTGCCTTCTGTAATTTTTGGTCAAATGCTTGGAGAAATAATTAAGAACAATAACTACTGTCAAGTATCAACACTTCTTGAATTTAACTACTTCTAATGGAAAGATGTTTCTTCCTGTGAGATCTGTGCTAGAAGGAGCATATACAAAAGACTGAACTCTAAGGATTAACATTTTCATATGACAGAATTTGCCATTTCAGGAGTGAATAAGGAACATGTCTGAAGGTAACTGAGAAGAATTGGTAAAATCATGTTATCTTCAGACACAGAGAAGCCTTATGCTAACAATACCCAGTGGAAATGTAATCTTCCTCTTAAGATCTCACTGTCATTGTGCCTAAAATGTTTCTTTCTGTAGAGAGGATGTTGTTGTAAGAGTAAACCTCTCACACTGACAGGGGATGGCGTCTCTTCCAAAAATTCAGCTTTCTGTTTCAAAGGGATGCTGTTAATGTTTTGAACACCTACATTTGCATCTCCCATGAAAATGGATTTAAAAGACAATGAGAGCCTACTCTAGGATTAGAGAAGGCATTTCCCTTTTTCCTGCTCTGTTGGACCCAGGAGTATAAGAAATTAGTTAGCTCCCAGGTAGAGTGAAAAGCAAGTGAAACTAATGGTTCAAAACAAATTTATGTTTTAGAAATCAGGAAAGGAGCTAAAGAAAATAAGTAATATCAGAGTATCACAAAATGCAATGCAAGGTAAAATGATATGTTTTAAGATTGTTTTAGATATTGCTCTCTATTTTTTTTTTAAATCTAGGAGGGAGGAACGAATCAATTTGTACCCACAATAACAAGACCAGAGTATGAACTCATTTCCAAATTATTCAGACAAAACTGAAATTCTTCTGAGTCCCATGTAAAGGAAATTGAGGCCTGTCATCTCCTGTTGGAGATGCATGGTGTTCTTGGGAATATAGACACGTATTTGTAGTTAGCGTGGAGGATCTTTAGGGAAATTAGAGAGGACCCATATTTAAACTCAAGGTGGATACCCAACCAAGTGCCACAGTATGTATTTTTTGCACTGCCAATTTGAAATTTAAATGAGTAACAGTTTCACACATGTAAGTTATAGACAGCGCCTTTTTTCAGAAGGCTGTTGCAATACAAACAGCATATGGCTTGTGCCCTTTGTCACCCTTGTTCTGGAAGTGACTGCTTGACACCGACAGTCACAGTGACCGAGGGACACAAGATCTCTTGAAGTCTGTCACCTTGTGCTAAACTGAGGTTCCAGTGACTCTGGAGGGCTCTGTAAACTCTCTTCTTTGGGCAAGTGTAAGTGGAAATAAGCTTTATTATGAATCAGCATTTCAGGAGTCTTTAGTTCTTTGAGGCAATAATTAAGTGATGGTTGTAGGAAGAATTTTCTGTGTTGGCATTATTTACTGAGGCAGAAGACATTCAAGCATTTTTGTTTCTAGGCTTATTCTTGTAGCACAGGGGGCTGGTGCATAGTCTGAGCAAAGTTTTAGATTGCACAGGATTTTATCTATTTTTGAGGCATATCTTCAAGCAATGTCAAATGGATTCATTTGAATTTTACCATTAATAGGGCTTAGAGCCAAAAGTCCTTCTCGGTTATTTATTGTCCTAAGCTTGGTGTCCTCACCTAGCTCCTTTAAAAATACTCCTGTGTTTACAAGTCAATTATGTGGTTTCCCCAGCTTTTCTCCTTGAAGATTGAGCATCTTCAGTGTGACCTTGGCTTCTGGCATGCATTCCCAGATTTGCCTTTTATTGTGATTCCTATTGTGTGTATCAAAACCAAAACAATGCCCTATTCTTAAACTGGATAGGGTTTTGGTGAAAGTTTTTTTTTAAATAAATGGGAGCTTTAAAATTTTTATGATTATTATTTTATGCTTTCTGAAGTACTTCAAAGGGGCTATTTCAACCTAGTCAATCTAAATTCAAACCAGTGCTTCTGTGGTGGGACACAACACATAGAAACAGCACGGTTTCTTTTTCTTTTGGTTTATTGTTTTCCTTTCTTTCAGAAGTACACAAGTTTGTTGGTTTTCTTTTTCCTCTGCCCCTCAGATGTTCATGTTTTCTATTTGGTTTATTTTTCCTTAGTAAAGAAGGAAAAGAAGAAAAACCTGCTGAGCATATGTTGTAAAACCTCTGCCAGATGCATGAAATAGTCAAGAGTAAGAATGGAGTAAAAGAAGAAATCCTTTTAACTGTTGAAACTGCTAAATCTATCCTTAAAGAGACTTCTCACAGTGTGGCTACAGGATTCTGCTTGAGCACCTTAACCCCCAGGCTGTCCTGGCTGTAAATCAGCTTGGAAAGGGATTAGGAAAGGTAGAAAAGTTTTGTGCTTGTTTTATGGTCTGAAACATGCATTGAGCTTGATGGTATGACAACACCCACTCTTAAGGTTTTGACTTTCAGTTTCCTAAATATTTTTCTTACCATTACACTTGATTATTTTATACTTGTAGCACTACTGTCAGCACTGATAAAAGATAAAATTTACCTATTTTATATGAGTATTTCCTGGAAGCTGTAGCAATCAGGCAGCAGGACCTAAAAGTCAGTCTTTGGGGTATGGCCGGCTGCTGTGCAGCTGCATCAGTGTCTCCCTCCTCTGGCTGCATGGTGCAGCCTGTGACTCTGGTCCTTGGTCCAAAGAGTGCATTGAGGCCAACACCAGCCCTGAAGGGAAAACACTTGAATTCTGGAGTTCAAGGAAACAACATGCCCTTCCCTGCCTCTTGTGCCTTAGAAAGATGAGTTGTGGCACTGCTTGACACACCAAAGTCAGGAGTGCAGGTTCCAAGCTGACTTAAGAGTCAGAAGCTCCAAGGAACATGAGCTCATGTCTCTTGTTAATGGTGTTTCCCACTGCTTAGTTTTTGATGACTTGCACTAGCAGTATGAATCTCTTGATTTATGTCTAATTCTCCTTGGGCATTTTATGCTTGCTCTCAGTCTAACTCTGAATTTTCTATTCTGCTTTTTGAACAAGATTTAAAAAATTACATATTATTTAGATATTGCCATTTAGATATGCCTAATTTAAGACAGCTGTTTCCTTCAGTGGATTATTTTTAAGTCCTTTTATGGATTCAGTGCAGACATTTTTAAGTTTTGATCTTCTGATGTCTGGTGTTAGAATATTCTCAGCCACTCTGTACATTTAGTAGCAATAAATTATCTTGAGAGGTTTATGGGAGAGTGAAAAATTGAGTCTATGTCCAAGGCTAGGACTTTAATCATGGACTCTTTCTTGTGGCATATGGTTTTCTGTGTTGCTCTGCTTGTTCAACTCATGAGTATCAGTGCACTACTTTGCAATTAAGCAGGATTCTTCATATTGTGTTTCTGAAACTAGGATTGGATATCTATTTAGCCAAGCTGGTTGCATCAGTGGTCTGATTATGAGGATAAACTAAAAATCAATAGTTACATGACTGTATTTATGGACAAGATTTTCCAAATTATTTTCATGACCAACCAGTGCCCTGCTGAAGTGGTTTTCGGCTTTTTTGGGGTGCAGTTTCTTTTTACAGCTGATTAAAACTAACTGTGGGTCTAACCCCTCACCTGCACCCTCAGGGACTGGCAGCTTCAGTCCCCTTTGCACTTGTGCAGCATGCAGATGAGTCATATTGATTTCTCTAGTGGGTAATTAACTAATGAAAGCATGGGATACAGGGTTTCATTAGATCACCAACCTTAGCCTATTTGCCCTCCATCCCATTTGCTCAGGGGTTTATCAGGCCTGGTATCTCAGCTGCACACCTGCATATCAGAACAACTTGTGGAATTAACTTTTTTGTTTGTTTGTTTGTTTGTTTTAATTTCAGGACCCTGCCTTATGTCAGTAACAAAATGTACAATATTTTTGAGACCATAAGCCAAAATTACAGTGTTTTTCTACTACATATGCATAGTTTTATCTCAGCTTTCTAAGAAGCTTTGATCTCATGTTCTGTGAACATTAATAAGTGTCCTATCACAATTTCATCTTTATTGTTAACACTTTGAATCTGGTAAAACACCCTATATTTGTAAAGAGTAGTGGGAATTTGTGATTAACAGGCTTTTTCCTTCAGACTTTCCCTCTCCTGGACAGTATCCTTAAAATATTGGGAAGCCTGTATACTAAATGGCTTGCAGTTTCCACCTGAGAAAATGCAACTGAATGCAATAAAGGTTATCTAAGGCCATCTGAACAAATAAAAGAAAAGGTCTCAATGAGCAATTAGGCATATTTTCCTGTATCACAAGGTAAAAGGTCCTTCACTGCAGCGTGAAGAAAGCTGCTTTTTGTTAGATGGATTGGAGATAAACTTTATTTGGGATGCAAACTCAAAAGAAGTCAGACATCTTAACCCCGTGGGTACTGAAACTGTTCTCCCTAAAGTGTGAAGACCAGATGCTTTTCTTTCTAAGAATGTCAAAAAGAAACATGCCTATTAGCATCTTTCAAAAAACAGGTCTTTTTTTTTTGTTTTTGTTTTTTAATTATTGTTAACCTTCTCTTCAACTTTTGTTCAATCCCAAAAGGGAATGGGTCCTGATTATGCTTTCACTTGTGCTAGTGCAAATATTTAAATCGAAGTATCTTATCTACAAGAAAACAAATACTTCTTATATGTAGTGAGCAGCTGCATGTGATGCTGAAGGTATATAGTAAAATACTTATTGCATCTATAATAGAATTATAAAATCTAGTTAGTTACATGGTAGATGTACTGCTACTCTGAAAACAAAAACTGAAAATATTTTGCCACTGTAATTGCTTTTTCTTCTTTGTTACAGAGAAGGGACTATTGGTTAACTTTATCATACTCTCCTGCTTAACAATAGATTTGCTTTTAGCTTGTTTTTCTGAAACTTCATATTCCAGGGATAATGACTAGAAAGGAGCACATTGTGAGATCAGGGTAATTAGTAGTATGGTTAAAAGTTCAATGTCTTCTGCAACCTCTGGACATTTTCTTTCCTGAGTCAGACTCAGCTGGCAGTGAATAATGTTTTCTAAATGATTTATTGCATTACTGATGGAATGAAATGTGCTTTGACTGCATGACTGTTGGGAAGTGGTATGATCATGGCTAAGTACACACTAAAGAAAAAACCAGGGGACAGTGGAGAGGTAAGGGAAGGATTGTCTCTCAGATTCCAATATTGCATGGTTCTTTAAAGAAAAACTTTTTAGGGCTGATGCTTAACACTCCCCATTAACCTGTATGCTTTTGTAATTTTAAATTGTATGAGACATTGAACATATGTGTGATATTTGGGAGAAAGCAGTTTTATATCTTGGCCCAGGCTATACCAGAAAGGATGGAAAATAATTGCAAACCTTTTCCACACCCTAAACATTTTGTCATCATTTCCTGGATGTTTATTATTAGTTCTGCTTCTAAAAGAAAGCCCAGTGTATGGTCCTTTGTTCCTACATCTTCTAGTGAGAACCTTGGACTGGCGCAAAACCCTCAAGCAGTAAACAGAGCTGGAGAATTTCTTCAGGTCACAATCTGGTGGGACTGACGAGTCCAGGTTAAACCATGTGAAGTGTTCTCTGCTACAAGTACTTCATTAAATTTCATTATTAACATTCAAGAAAAAAAAAACAAATGCAAAAAAATCCCTTGATACACAGGTCCTATGATAAGTCCTGGTTTGTAAAAGTCTCTTTAAAAGATCTTGACAGGAATCTTTCTTTACTGAATTGCTGCATCATCAATGTGAAAATGAAGCCTTTTGCCAGCGACTTTAAAATGTCAGGAAATTGTTGGCAGGTACAGCAAAGAGCTAAAGCACTCTACTTTTCTTTCTCTCAGCAGGTTGCCAGCATTGAGGACTGTTGGGGAGGAAGTTTCTCTAGGTAGTAATAAATATAATAATAAAGTTCCTGATGGCTGCTGTCTCTGACACAGAAATGTTCCTTTTGCTCTGTTTTGGTGACAGAAATAAAAAGGAAGAAAGCGAAGGGTTCTAGTAATCCATTTACTGAAAAAGTCAAACTGATAAATACCCACATCATGGATATTAACTTTCCCCTCATACTTTTGCACAAAAGTGAAGCCTGTGAGGCCTCTTGCTTCTCTTCCTTAATGGTAGGAGAGCAGATCTGTGGTGTGCTGGCAGCTTTTCTCAATAGTGTAAGTTCTACATCAATTCCTTGTATGAATATAGGTGACTATCTTTTTATTTCTTGCGGATTGTAGTTGCATATTTAACTTTTGCTTGGATAGCAGGGAAGCACGATTTTCCATAGTGTCCACCTGTTTTTCTCCTTGTTTGACAGGCTTTGGAAAAATAGTCAAACCTATTTTTAATTTTGTTTGTTTGTTTGCTTCTTTTTGATTCTGAGAGTGTGCTAGTCCTCTCCTTGGTTATGGTTTCATTTGGGTATATGTAATTATGTGTAACCTTCTTCCAGGTGTCAGCAGTAAAGGTGACTATGTTCAGGCTTGCTGGAGCTCTTCTAAAGTTAAATCCAGGTGGCAAAGAGCTTTTCCCAAAGCTGCCTGTGCTCATTTTTGCTACTGGGAGTTAAAACAGAACCTCTTTGAGTGTCTCACTTTCATTTGAACCTAATTAATGTATTAATTAATGTGCAGAAATAGGAAAAAACCTTTTACTTGAAGGGTAAAATAGGAGAAAATGGAATGTGAGGAAACGTCAACAAAATATATAATAAAAAAGACAAATGTCACTTATATTCAGGAATCTAGCTTGCTTCATAGATACAACAACTAAATTTTTGGTCTCATTGAATCAAAAAATAAATAAAACTCTTTGGCAGGTTCTTGGCAGTTAAAGGCAGCATCCCACACTTTCCTTCCCACTCCTTGTGCTCTTGCACCTCCAATCACCACTGAAGGTGCAACAGGCATTTGTGAATTTTTTGCAAAATTTATAAATTTTTGCAGCATTGCTAATCTGGGTCCCACAGGCTTATTCCAAAAAAGGTATTAAAATAAATAGATAGAAACAATAAGGATATTTTTTGTCCTCTGGACAAAGCGTCTAGTCACTGCCATTTAATGGGAGGGCAGATCCTTTAAGAGCTTGAACTGGAGGCTGGTTTGAACAGTCTGGCTTGTCCTGCAGAGTCCTTCCCACCAGCTGATTGTGTTGTGCAGTGAATGCTCTTATATGATGATATTACATGAACTTACAGCTTGAAGTTGGTCAGCAATGGAATAGACTCATCATCCTCTTTTTCCTTTGATTACTGTAAAAAAGGGAATGAATTGTCTCAGACCAAGGTGACCCACTTGTCTATTCCTGTCCTGTTGCAGCAGTCTGCAGTATTGCACATACAGTCAGAGCTAGAATTCCTAGTAGTATTACAAAATGTCCTGTGAAGCTCTGGGTTACCCTCAGTCACATCCAAACTAGTGCCAGTGAGATGGTTACTTCCTCCTAGAGAGGGAGCCTCACTCAGTCCCCCTATAATTTGTAGCACCAGACCTCACACAGATGAGAAGTGATCCCTATTTTGATCTACAAACAGGATTGCATATCCAGGCTTCTCTCTGAGGCTGTTTAGGATTTTTGAAGTTTCCTGAGAAATGCCCTTGAGACTAAGGGACAAAGTTTTCCTTTAACATTTCCCTTCCTGCTTTAAGGAACAGTGGCAAGTGTGCTGTGAAAGCAAATAATTTCTCCTGAGCACACTGTAAAGGAAAATGATGCAGAAAAATAGTCTGTAAAATACAGTGTGTTTTCAGTCTATAAATAAGGCTTTTCATGGGGGAAATAGAAAAACATGTCTCATGATTCCGTGAGACAAAGAAGAAAATAAGCTCATGGCCCTGTTTGCTAAATTAAAAAAAAAAGGTTGGTAGAAACTGAACTGGGGGTCAAATCTTTGTATGGATTTGGGGGATTGCTTCCTGACCTGCTGCTGCTACTGTAATTTCACATAATTTATTTCAACATAAATAGCTTCTCCTCCTGGATGAAGTCTCATTTCTTGCACAGTTCCTTTTTCTTAACAGTTTAATCAAACTAATTGTGACAAGCAGTGTATTTGTATAAATATTTAAATGTGAAGCATGAGGATTGAATTATTTATTCTGCAAATGTAAGCTCAATGTAACTATCTTTGGAAACCATCTCATTCTCATATGGTCGTGCAGTTTGGTCATGCAAGTTCTCCTCTCAATTCCATGTTTAATGTTGCAAATGGCTCAAGTAAATTATATTATTTGCATAAAAGCTAAACAAGTTGCCAGAAGAAACAAAACATAGCAGGTACCTTGGTTTAGTAAATGCAAAAACTAGCTGTCTTTTTAAATTCAATCATCAAGGGACCCTAGATTCCTGAAAATGGGTTAACAAAGATACAGATGATGTCATTCATTGTTCAGTCTTGTCTCATCCATGAAGAGGCATATGTTCTGACCAGATTTTTCTCTTGTCTGATTTTGTGACTTGCAGTACTTCTGCACCAGTCCTTTCTGGGGGGGAGCAGACCTGTATGCAATAGTGCATCCCACTGTGTAGAGAAATTATTGCTCTTTAGGGAAAAAAAGCAGTGCTCAACATGAAAAAGATACCACGGCACAAACCATACCGCAGCCCAGTCGGTGGGTGACTGGTGGAGTCTCTTGCTTGACTGCATGCATTAAAGCCTGCAGAAATACTAACAGTGCAGAAATATTAACAGTGCAGAAATATTTCTTCCTTGCGCTTTCCACCCAAGACTGGGATCAGCTGGCCCCAGCTGCTGCCATCCCAGCAGCAGAGGGTACACTCCAGCTGCTGCTGCTCCCCTGGGCTGCAGCCGCCGAGCCGAGAGCTGTTTCAGCAGCCGTGCTTCAGAAGAGGGGCAAAGAGGAGGAGGAGACCAGAGAGCAGGTTTGGGAGGGGGAGTAGAGTTGGTGGCATAGATACAAATAAGTATTTGGCGTGCTTATTTTCATGTTCATTGGGCAAGGCAGCAGTAGGGTCAGTGTCTCTAGGCTGTACCTTGTGCCTCCTTATCTTACACTTCTAATTTACTGGGGTCAAGGCAAAAAAACCTCAAGGGTATTAGTGAGTGAGCTGGAACTAGTAAACAAAAGTGTACTCCAAGCTCAGAAACAGCAGTAGAGAAAGGGTTTCCCAGGCCTGTCCCTCCAAGTCCCCCTGTATTCTTTTAAAAGTTATGGAAGCATTTTCTTAGGGGAGAATGTTCACCTCCTGCTGATGGCCCCTGGTGCTGATATCATCTGCAGCATGTTTGGGGAATGCTTTTACTTCCTCACTTCTTAGCTGTAGAACAGAGCAGCAGCAAAAATTTCTTCTGCTTTTGAAAACACCATATTATGAAGAACTTCTTGTTTAAGTAATGCAGGATGTCAGCACTACTTCAGACAGGTTTACTGGTTGATGTTAACATTAGGAATTTTCAGTGGGAGGTGAAGTATAATCCCAAGGAATTATGCTACAGAAACAGAGGGTAGACACCAATCTGAGCTGCTTTTTCTTAACTTCTATTTTTATTTTCTCTGAATAAAATTTGCACTGATTCTCAGCCATCTTGATCAGAGACCTAGAGAAGCCAATGTGCTTGTTGTGGGATTGCAGTTTTATTCACAAGCAGCCAGGTTTTGCTACAATCTTATTGTTTGAACCCCAGAAACCTGCCCTAGTGCTTGTTCTCAGATCAAGTACTGAAGGCAGGAATTGTTTCTAATCAGCTCTTGCTCCAATATCTCACTTGCCTCTGTCAAAACCCATCAAATTTTATCAAAACCAAACATGTCACCAAATTTTTGACAGGGTTTTCCAGGACCTAATTTATTTTTTAAAATGAGACAAATCTGTCTTGGAATAAGTGGCTTTTCAGAGTTCAGGCTATTTCTTCAATATGTGAGGAACTAGGCACAAGTGTTTGTGTTTGGTGTGCGCTGGTGCAGTGCCTTTCTGGCTCACGTGCTTTTGGTGGAGAGGAGGCTTTTTCATGAGATGTCAGAACTCTAAAAAGTTGCAAGAAAAAAACTTGCAAAACATTTTTGTGATTTTTTTTATTTTTCATCCAGCTCTGTCTGTGTCCTTCAGAGGATTTTATTATCTGAAAAGAAATTGTGTGACTATTTCTAGAGTTGCTTCTGGGCTTGATGACATAATTTACTCAGTTTAGCAGAACTGCAAAAGTCTAAATTAACAAACCATTGTGCTCTGGTGATAGAGTTAAATCAACAAATGGTGTTTTCAGTGAAGCATTGCTACTTTTTTTTCTTCAAGGTTTCTTTCACTGGCAGTGTGTCAGCAGGGAAATGAGAGATATTCAATGCACAGATCAGAGCGCTGCTAAAATTTTACTATATTAGAGTTTTGGAGGGCCTCTTTTTCTCTCTGCCATGGGTGCTGATCACTGCCATTAGAACTGAATTTCCTACAAAAATGCCATTTTTAATTGTGCTTTTATCCCATGTAAAAAAATCCAACTCGATCTTGGCAATTACCTTCATAAGGAGGTTTATTACCTTCAAAGGAAATACCTGTTTCAGTCGCATGTGGTCAGAGGACGCTTTACAACACCCACAGCAGCATTTGGGGGATGTTGAGAGAGCATGAGCATGTACTGAGCACCCCTTACAGCAGGCTGCAGCAAGAAGGGCGTTGGCACCACCTGGCCAAAGCTTTCTGAAGCCCTGTTGGTTTTTCTTCTCTCATTAGGGCCAAAGACAGGCACCTCCTCATCTGGGCAGAGCAAAACACCTCTGGGTTGCTCCCCTTATTTGTTCCTGCTACTCTGCAGGTATAAAACAGCCAAACAGCCTCCTTGTGGTTTTTTCCTTAAACAATACATTTTCTCTGCCATTCAATTCTTTTCTAGCTGAAAATATTTTCATTAAGAATGTGTTGAAATTGGAGATTTGTCTTGTATGATGGGACAAGGAAACCACTGCAAAACTCTTCAACCCAAAGCTACATAGTGAAAAGGAAAGTATTCTGCTAGATCCTGTGCCATTTCAAATGACAGCAGAATTTTGGCCATAATGCTGAAGTAATAGAATTTACTTGAAGATCACAGTTACTTAAAAAGAGAACCCGACTGATATTTTTTGCTTCATTTTTTACCAAAGTTTTAGATAGATACCCTACAAAGAAATTGTTCCAAAGTAAACCAGTATTACTCTTCTTTTAAAGAACTATAAATGAAATAATAGATGTGAAGGTACAAAGTTCATTTTGCTGGTTTCCAGAAGAAAACGCTGCCTGACCAATTAGCCTGTTTATGCAACATCTTTCTCCTCTGGGCTGCAGCTTCTCTCAAACCACTTAGAGATTATGGGTGCCCAGAGCAGCAGTCTGTGGGTTTTCTCACTTCTTTTATCTCACTTCCTGAAACTGGGGAACTGCTAACTTCAGCTGGGTCTAAAGATGCATGAATGATGATTGGCACACATTTTTCAATGGGAAGGAGGAGGTTAGGAAAATATGACACAAGCTTTGGAGGGCGTAGTTCTTGTGGGCTGTGTGCTGCTATCGTCCTGTCTGTTTTTAGCTCAGTTCAGTGACAGTCCCTTGAGGGAATGAATCTTCTCACTTTTATAAAAATGAGAATAGTTTTGTATCCCATCATTTAAAAAAAATTGTTTAGTCTTATATTATTATATTTTCCTTTTGTGTTGTATATTTAATCTCTTGACAAAAAAAAAAAAAAAAAAAATTCTTCACCACTAGAAGCCCAACTGATAAATGAGTTTAGTGAGGGAATTTCAATATAGATTTTCTTTTAAAACTAACTGGCTTTTCAGGCTTTCTCTAGAGTAAGGACATAATTCCATAATACAACAACATGCTCTATAACATCAAAAAAGAAATCTGTAAGCTACCATATTATGAGAAATTAAACCGAATGTGAAGATGACAAAGCAAAGGTGGTAGCTTTTGTAATAGATGCAGCTTATATACCATTATATGCCATGACACTATGACTGGTTATGTTAAAGGAAATTATACCAATGGAGAATGTTGCAGGAAGCTCTGAAAACAGTTCTGGGGGTGGATGAAGGAAACTGGAAAATAAACTAAGCCTGTGTTTAGGGATTGCTGGTAAACAGCAGTTGTCTTACTCAAATGTTAATATTTTCTTCATCATAGCAACAATACATCATCTTTTCTTGAAGCATTGCTGGGACACTTCACTGTCTTATATGGCAGCTTTCAAAATTGCAAGATTGAGTTCCTTATGCCATGTTGATGTATTATGTGACTGTTTCTCAAATGGCAAAATTGACAGTCAGGCATTAGTGTCTGGTCCAGGCTATTTATTTATCTTGCAAGTGTTAAACCAGCATATACCTGTCAAATCTTCCAGAATATTTCATATTTTTGAAAAACTCATAACTGCACTGAAATTCTGAAAGGCTGTTTTATTTTCCTAAAAGTAGATGGAAAATGACAAAGTTCTGAAATTTAAAGTACTTATTTATATGCAGTGTTGTTAGTATACATTTCAATAATTTGATAGAATATATTCTATGTACAAGTGATAGCTGATGTGACTGACATTACCCAGACTCTTAAGGAATATTAAATAATGAGAATAAATTAATTAAGGAAGAGAAGAGTGAGTGACTGGAGGAGTTAGACACTAGTAAAGATCATGTGCATAGCAAGTAGTTCAGTTAGCATATGAGTCCTGACATATCAGAATTTCTGCACCGATATCAGTTTGAGTTATGAAGTTATCAAGCATGACAGAGAAAAGACAGAAATAATGAATTGTTTTGCTTTAAGGAAAGCTCTGAAAACATGAGAGCACTAGTGCCACATTACCTGTTTAAGAGTCAGAGGGGAAGTTAAACATTAGCTAAAAAACAAAGAGTATTTTACTACCTGCATATTTGGTAATTTCTACTGAAGATGTTCTGGAAAACTAACCACAAAGTTCTGAGTCAGTGACAAGATTAAAAAATTCCGGTACTAATGATGCTTATATGACAGCTGGAAAATGCAACAGGTCAGTACATTTTGTTTCCTTTTAAAGTAAGAATAGTCTGATAGAGAACACTGCAGCCAGGTTAGTTTGTTATCAGAGCTTGAAGATACCACAGGAGATGCAGTGACTAAGATATCAGAGGATGAAGTTTACTTGAGTCAGTGAGCATAATTTTATGAAGAATGGGACCTGTCACAAAAACATCAGTGATACCATGTCATGCAGATATGACAAGCCTGCCTGCTGACAGAATTTCAGAGTTTTTGTAAGGCTCTTGATTCAGTATCACCTGTATTTGGATTTTAACAGTCCCATGATGCAATGGTTTAGTCTTCTTATTAAGACTTGCAATTTAATGAGTCTTCTTAAAAATATAGTGGGTATTTTCTACATTGCTTGAACTCATTATTGTAACCTCAGCTAGTTTTTCTTTAATGACAGAGTTTAATATGGAGGCCCTCGAGGCAGAGAAACAGAAGCTTCAAAAACTTGGAGTATTTCTGCATTTAATCAACATTTTTTGAAAGCCTAAAGCTGATGGATTATATTTTACATAAATTTGTAATTAAATATTAAAGGAAAAAAATTTTAAGGTTTTGCAACATTTCAATATTATGTTAGATAATATTGATATTATATAACTGGTAATAGCTATTAGAGATTTTATGGAAATCAGTTCTTAGTTTCAATTTTGCACTCTGGTCAAAACTTCCTATTATATATTAAGTCAACCAGATATCTTAAGTGAAGACTTATTTAAGACTGTGTTCTATTTGTCAAAATACCCGTTATATTGACTTATCTTCCATTGCAAACTGCAAGAGTTGACATTTGGATGTACTTTGTCAAGTGAACACTCTTAACATCCTCCGTGTGTTGACACAAGTGGATTGACTGTGAATGGAGGAAAAGCAGTACAGGGAACATCCTTCCCTTCCTTAGAGGAAAAAAACAAAACCAAAGAGGTCAGTAAGTGACACTGAGTGCTTCAATCTTGGTGTTTTCCCACACACTGAACCACTGCTTGGGGGCCTGGATGGTCAACTCTTCACAAAACCTTTACAAGTTTCTGGTATAAGGTTGAAAGTGAGAGAATAAGAGGGAAACATACTTTCTATGACTTATTAACAGGTTGAGACATTCATTTGTAGGATACTGCTCTGTAAATTTATCTGAATAAAACAGATTAGTGTAGAAAAAACAATTTTTTTCTCAGCATTTTCTATGCAAGAGCAGCCTATTGTATTCCTTTTCTCCATGCATCAATCATCTTAGAATATTTTTATTTTTCATCCATACTAGAATATTTTTATTTTACATAGATATATATGCTTAGGAACTGCATAACAAACAATCACTATAGATTCTTGTTTACAGTACACCAGCTGGCAGGATTTATAAAGGTCTACCTGATCTGTGTTGATTTGTAAAACAGTGACTTTACTCTGTCATGCTGCTTAGTCTTCAAGGTGTTACTATCCTATGCAAAAAGTAAAAACATTTCAGGATAGTGACATGCTTCAGTAATGTGTCAGTTATTTAAGTGTTTGGCATTGTAAATTGCCTTTTTATTGGCAAGTTTTAGGATTTAATACAGAAAGCCCCTGTGGACCACCACAGATTCTTAAAAGAACATGATGGTGAAGGATGACAGTAGGAAGACAGCAACTCTTAGTAAAACTGATCAAGAACATTGCACCAGCATTTGTGATCTGTGGTACAGGAATCTGTTGGGCTTATCCTTTGCTCACTGGAAACAGAAAATTTCAACAGTGCTATCTAATGTGCTTCAGAGATTTCTTTAATCTGAAATGTCATCTCTGACAGTCAAACTTCAGAGAGAAAAGATTTATTAAAATCTTTTGAGTGAATCACTAAGTAAAATTTCTGATTAAACCCACAGCAATGGAAACATGGTTATTTACCTCCTCTTTCATTCTTTTGTTGTTCATTTCTAGTATTTGGTAAACATCTGAAATAATTTTGATAAAATCACAGGAAGGTTGGAAAATGTCACCTTGGTCACCCTGAAATGTGGATCTTACAATCTGGAGCTCCTTGAGGGAGCCTGTGCTCTGAAAGAGGCTCTCCTAATCAGGTCCAACCTGCCCCAGCTACTCCCAGAGTGGCTTTTGTCAGCTGTCTGCCTACCTCTGTCATGCTTTCTTGAAATGCTTGAGTCAGTCAGAGGGTGAGAGAAAGAAGTGACTCACGAATCTCACCTCAAGCACAGTCCTTCTGAGAGGTTAGGGCACCCTGGTGTCATCCACAGCCCCTGAGGCTGACAGGCATCTTCTGGCCTCTGTTCCCCAAACATTCATGTTCTTTAACTTGCAGAGATTTCCCAGGAGATGATGCTAGTTATTAGAGACTCAGATGTTGTATGAAGATGCATATATTTATCTATCTTAAATGCGTGATGTAATAACAATTGCAGAATGCAGTTCTATTTTAAAATACTCAATGTTAAATTCAGAATTTCTTTGGAATATGTAGATTCTTCATAGGATTTTTAAAGCTTCTAGTTTGTAAGGATCTTTTCTTAGGATGCAATTAATGTACAAAACTAAAGAGCAATATATATATAAATAAAATGACCCAACCCTGTTAAAATGTGTGTCTTTAAAATATTTCTAGAAAGAGTTAGCAGTGAATGTTCTCCTTGAATTCAGTAGTAATCATTAAGTTGGGGAAAAATTAGATATCTATGACTTGCAACCAGGTGCAGCCTGTTTGTAACACTTATTTGGCAGGAGAGGCCAGCACAGTACTGTTCCCTCGGAGTATAATATACCTGAGGAGTTTTTTACTTCAGAAAAAATATGGGAAGGGTGCTCTGTTTCAACCTCCTTGCTTGTGTTCAGGACCTCACCTACTCGCCGGACCAAAAAACTGATCTATATTTTTACTCTGTAAAGGGATTGAAATAAATTCTAGTTCACGTTACACAGCACCAGAATAGCTCTTCAAATAATGCCCGTTATTTCTGAGTAAAAACAATATTCTGGTGCACAGGTTTATTGCTCCATCCAGTCCAAATTTCATTACTACTACAAGCTTCTCCACTTCTCTTCTTGGGCAACTGATTAACTGTATCTTTACCATAAAAATTTATAGTATCTTCTTCCTTCCATTCTGACATTTGTGGCAGAGAAAATTTACCCACTCCAAAACTCTGAATTCATCCTTTGCACCTGTATTTAAGGGATTTAATGTCTGCAAGCTGGAAAGCCAATATTAGCTTGGTTACTGTGGTAACAGACTCATTTTCAGCAGCCTGTAATGAATGCTGCTAGAAGCAGCACTGCTATTCTTGAATTTTATTTATGTAAATGTGTTTTAAACACCTTTCTCCCATATCATATTTCCTGCTAATAATCTCCAAGTATGAAGGTACTGATATTTGAGGCTGTGTGATGGTACATTTGGGTAAAGTAAACTCAGATGCCTTTGCAGAACTCTGGTCTATCCCCCCAGTTAATACCATACTGAAAGTCATCCCTCAGAACTGTGTGCCTCAGTGAGTCTTCACTCCTCTTTTCTGATTTACAAAAACTTGTAGATTAAAAAGCCTTATGGCCTCTTGGTTTTTATCCACTCTTTTTGAGAGACCAAAGAAGCCTGCCCATCAATGCCTTTGCAACTAGGCATATATCTCAGTTTAATAATTATGTTGGTGGAGATGGCAACATTGTTCCCTGGATTTCTTGTAAAGTGATAAAAACTCTTTAAATGATGTCACAAAAAGCCCAAATGAAAAAAACCAAAGAATATATTAGAAAGGATTGCTCATCATTATAAAGCTGCTAGTGCCTTTATGGAATGCTTTTGTTTTCACTCTCAGTGCTTAGGTCTCTTTGGAGTAAAGTTTAACTCATGCCATAAGCTAGAGACAATATTTTGTAGGCATAACAACCTTGAAACAAAAACCAAATATGTTAGTAACAAGAGAAAAAATTAGTAGAGCACTTAAGGCTAAAAAATTCTAATATTTGTTGACCCCAGGCCTTTCTTAGAGACAGTAACTTATTTTAACTACAAAACAGCTGAATAAGGGGAATAAAACCAGCATAATTGTCAGTGTCATAATTACTTTCCAATATGGGAATAATCCTTAAGTGATTTATACAAAGATTACAGAAAATTAATTATGAGAGTGTGATGTAGGAATGAACTACAGATGCCTGCATTAAATTAGTTCATTGCTCTGAAGAATTTTGGAGGATATTCCCAACCCTGTGACCAGTAACTTCCCCATGAACTCAGAATGACACAAGCCTGGCCCTGAGGCAGAGGGAGGTTGGGCTGATATGATGGTTCACCACAATTACTCAATCTTTAAATGACAAACCTACCAGCAGTGCTAGTAGCACCACTATGTTTTCCCTGCCTGCTGCGAAAAATGCTTTCTATAACTTGGAAGGATTATCACTGAAGTGCTTCTCCCTTGTGTAAGTATGTTGTCTCCTCTGACTGCACCTGAAAAGAAGCTATGGGAAAATATATAAAAAAGGAGTGTTTGAATTTGAGCACAGGGATCTCCAGGGTCAGCCCCAGCTCATCTTCTGTCTTTCACATTGCAGTACTTTTCTAAGAGTTTGTAAGCACAGTAGGAGGGAGGGACCAAAACACCAACAGCTGTATCAGAGCATTGCTTATCACCAGTATGATACTTAGCAAATTCAGGTTTTCTGTTCAGTACAGCAATGGGTTTTTTCACTCTCTTGCTTCTCTCCTGGAAATCTCTACTAGCATTTCTTCCCACTTGCTGCTCCATTTAGGAGTTAATAATGTGTTCATTTTACCAGAGACATGCAGGCCTTTCAAAAAAATTGAGCCCCTGTTTTTTATTCTGCAATTGTAGTCTGTCTTTTAAAGCGATGCTAGACATTTGCTAGAAACAAGGATTAGACATCTTATTCTGTAACAGCATCTAACTGTCTGTCCTCTGAGATTCACATTTTAAATTTTCTAGGTGAAAAGTAAATATACTTACCAAAGAATCTTTTTCTTAGATGGGAGGACTAATCCTAGAGAAACAAATTGTCAAAAATTCCTCAGCTGCTTTATGTTGTGCATGTGTGGATTACTAAGGCTGAAGTGCTGTTATGTTCAGCTTTCTTCCAGAAGCTGATGCTTGCTGGGGACAAGCACACGAGGCAGTGATTTGGTATGGCTGGCACTGCAGCACACAGGGTTCATCAAAGAGAGAATGATCTGTGGTAGCTTCTCTGCCTCCACTGTAGTGCTCATACACATGCTCTGCAAAGTACCACTGCCTATTGGCTCAAACAACTTTTAAAGTTCCTAGGATAGTGTACAGGAATCTGTTTTTTTAATTTACAGCAGAGAAACGATGGGTGTCAGCCCTGGAGGGCCAGCAAATCTCTGTGATAAATTGCTGGTGAGAGCAGAGGCCTTATGTGCATATGGAGAGCGGCAGAAAACGCATCAGCAGTACGTTCTCTTGGGGGGATCAGTGAAAAGACACAGGGTGAACAGATGTCTCTGGCTTCTGCAGGCTTTTGCTAAGTTCCTCATTTGGACTGTTCAGGACTGAATCTGCTCGCAGGCCTTGGCACAAAGCAGCCTGTGCCAGAGCGAGCCTGTGCTCCCTCTGCTTGTGCTTCTTCACTGGCCAGGAGGGGCCAAATCCTGCCTGGCAGGAGGGACCAGGAGCTGCAGCTTCTGTCTTCCTGCTGCTCCAATTCATTTTTGTCTCACTGATCGTGCTGCTGTCTGCACTCATGACACATTGTGTAAAGCTGTGACTGAATTATGGGAAGTGATGCCCATGCCTAGAGGTGGAGAGGCTGGAGCAGGGCAGACTCCAGGGCTGTATCACTGCTTCTTTATTGAAGCTAGGTTTGGTTCACATTCAAAATTTTAAATTTTACCAGGAGACAGAACACAGTCTAATCTTTTTCTGCTGCTTTCATGGCCTTGCCAGACTGCATCGTAGAGCATAGTAAAAGCTAAAAACCTGCATTTAACGTGTGATTCCTCAGATAAGCTACCTGAAAGCACATTGCTGCAAAGTTGAATAGATGGTGAGGTTCATGTTGTAAATTGTGCTGGTTTTCTACTCAAAACAGGGATTTCCATCAGGATGTGAAGGGAATAGGGAGTTGTTTAAATATTCTGAAACATTTTAAATTTGTAACAATCTTAAAAATACTGTGCTTTAGGGAGTATAAATATCTGTGAAGGATAATGAAAATGTTGCTGGTAAATGTGTTTGAAAATTATGGATTTGACTACAATCTTGTATATAGTTATTGGAGGTTATAGTGTGATTAATATGATCTTGATGTAGAATTGGGATAGGGGAAAAAGAAGATAAAGATACTTCTCCTTACTTGTGTCCATTCATAAAATATTTATTTATTCTTATTAATAGGCTATCTCTATTTCCCTCCTTCCATCCACAGAAAAATACTTCAGGGAACAATTAAAAGCATTTAACTCTCCTTTGTGTGTTGTTTAGCAATAAAATAGTTAATTTTTCCAATACCTGTATCAGTTAACTGTTTTAAGTCCAAATCTGAAGCTCAGTCAAAGCATCTCAGCTTATTTTCTTTGAGAAGAGAATGAATAGGCAGGTTTTTCCTTGCTAATAAAATTTTTAAAAAGAGATTGTAGCTGTTTTCTCATTTCAAATCCCCAAGTCACTACTGAGAATAAGTAATTTGACAGTACTGGTATAATGAGTAAGGGAAAAATTGATAGTGTTTTGGTGGTTTCTTTGGGTCATTGATAGCAAGAGGGCATGGAGTCTGGTATTTTAGTGGGGTTTTGTTTTGTGGGGTTTTGTTTGTTTGTTGTTTTTTTTTTTTCTCACTTATTTTAACTGGTATTGATAGCATCTGCTTAGCACTGAAATCCAGTTTTGCCACTGCTGTATTAGCCCCTCTCAGTCAGGAGTGGCCTGTAAAAATCTTACAGAGTGTCTCTTGCAGTCATGTCTCCAGCTTCACACTGCAAACAGATATCAACATAGTCCTCTCCTGCTTTAGTAGGTCTCATTGACATGATTTATTCCTAGGCACCCTTGCTTCAAGAAAGTGGTCTTGGGTGACCTCTGGTTGGTCACCACTCCTCCAAAAAAGCACCAACAGCGAGTCCTGCCAGACTGCCTAGCTAGGCACCTTTAGTGTGTGGGGCACTGTATCACAGGAGCCAATTTGAGTTTCACTGCAAGACTGGGAGGCTCTGGACATGCTCACAGCTTCTAGACAGAGATGGAGGAGTAGGGGGAGTAGCCATAGAGTTCCTGATGACATATTGCAGAACCAGTGCAGTGTGAAAGCTGCAATTACTTCTGTGTACCAATAAGAAATCCTCATGAGTATCTGCTTCCTGCAACATCCAGGGCCCTCTGTCTCCTGTGACATATCTGTTGTCCTGGCTGCTGAGGGTCACATGAAACTTCCTCTAATGGACACCAAAGAATTTCATTGCCCAGCAGAATGAATTGTGCAGGCATTAGAGTTTTCTCATGAAACTTCATTGTGTTACAGAAGCCTGTGGCATAACTAACACCAGCCCATTGCAAGTTGCAGGAACAGCTGTAATTGAATTCAAATAGTATTGATGTCAAATTTTCAAGGGAATGAAGAAAATTGCCAGCTTTCAATATTAACAATTTCTTGCATTTCTTTTCCTGATGAAGAATTCGATCATAGTAACACAAAACCATCATGCATTTTAATTAAACAACTGAGAGTGCAAATTTGTAATCAATGGGAATAAAGCTTAAAGTGTCAACAGTAAGACCTCCACTGCAAAAACTGACCAAAAGAAAAAAAAAGAGAAATTGTATTTTTTTATGGTGAAGCCTTCTTTTGCTTCAGTTCCAGGTTTCTGGTGATAAAGCAGTATGTATTTATAAGGCAGCAATAACCCTCTATTTAATGGCAGGATATACTTAAAGAAAAAGATAATTTATTAATAATGCATTTTCTAATGAGCTGCATGCCATAGGGAAATTGAGCCTAGAAATGTGAACAATTGATAAAAGACTGTTGTCTTTTCTCTATTATAGGAGAAAAATGAAATATGTATGTTAAAGACACAAAAATGGGACTTGTTTAAAAATAGGGTGATTTTGTTTGAAGGCATTTGCTTCCTCCCTCTGCTGTTTATTTTATTTTAGAATTTTCTTCCACAGCTTTCACCCTCACCTTCTGGAACTTGTATGTCTCTTAAAAGCAAATTGTTGTAAAGCATATTTAGTGTCTCGAGTATTAATACCAAGCTGCATTATTCACTGAAATTTCTACTAGCATGCAGTAAGTGATTTAAAGGAATACTACCTCAAATAAAATCTGCTCATTTAAAAATATCACATTTCAAGCATCTCATTTTGTTTCATTTTGATTAGGTTTTGTCATCTTGGAGGGGTTATTGGTGGGTTTTTTTTGTTGGTTGTCTTTTGTTTTGAGAGAAGAGAAGCATCTATGGCCAGCCAGTTGGGAAGAACTGCACAGCTCTCCATGTGTAGACCTTTGTCTAAAGCTCATTTGGATGTGTTTGGATCCCTCCAGTTTTGGTTTTGGTTCAGCATGCTGGCCAATTGAATGTACACATGGCATTGTCCATCTCATACTTTACCAGTGCTGTATTCTTTGTGACCAGGGTTTTTTTGTTTGGTTTTGTTTTTTTTGTTTGGTTTGGGTTGGTTTTTTTTGTTTTTTTTTTTTTTTTTGTTTGTTTGAAGTTTTTTGTTTGTTTGGGTTTTTTTTTGTTTGTTTGTGTTTGTTTTTGTTTTTGTTTTTGTTTTTGTATTTGGTTCTTTCTATTGAGCTGACTTGGTCTGTTTTGCTAAAAGCAGCACTGACTTTTCCAATTCTAAAGCAAATATATCTTGTAAACAGGTTCCTGATGGACCTAAAAGTGTACTTGCATATGATCAGCTGCAGGATGCTCATTGCTGGCACACTGTGGGAGCATGATTGTCCTTTGTGTGTGCTCCTCATGCTTCCTGGTTCCGATTTGCGCTGAGAGGAGGAGGGAGAGGCAGGCTGAGGTCCTCTGTCCTTCCCTGATGCCACACATGGCACCCAGGCTCATGCCATATTAGCACAGGGATGACTTCTGCAGAGGCCAGTGCAGTGCTCACTTTTTTTCCTAGATGGGAATTTACTGTTTGGGATTGATTATCTTGCTTGTATAGATATGGCGATCTAAAGTCAGGTATGTAGGCAGCAGTATGCAGCATGTTCGAGTTTACTTGTTCCAACCAAAGGTCCAACCAACTGTGTTTGCCATAACGCAATAATAGATAATTGGAAAACAGTGGGAACAGGGTGAGCAAGTAGAGGTGCTTCTTCCAGAACGTAGTTTTCCACTAACAAGATGTTTAGGCACTTCCTGAGTCAGAGGCAGTATACTTTTATTAATTCGACTCAGAAATTTTGTCCAAGAGCTAGTCAAATCAATTTTCTAGTTTGTTGATGCCTTGATTCATCTACAGCATTCAGTGACAAAGAGCTTGACTCTGAGATTTTATTTCTTTCATGCCTGTTCTCTCACAGCTTCACCAGTGTCAGAGTTCTCACACACTTGCTCTCTTTATATGTTCTCTTTGGCACTTCTGAGTTTACAGAAGTATTGCTCTCAATGCTGATCCTAGTTTGTGCAACACTTCTAGGTAAAACAATTAAAGTGCTGGGTTTTTTCTGGCATTTCCCAATATTTTTCAACAGAATCTATTCTGAACTTTTACCTAAAATCCAGAAAGTGTTATGGGAATGGAAGCAGCCAATGTTTGAGTTTGGGGATTTTTTTTTCCCTTTCCTGTATCAACTGTTTCCTGGATCTGACTAATGCATTTCCTTTAAAAGAAAAAACACAAGCATCATCGTATTCCACCACCCCCACCCAGCCTGACCTCTACCCTCCCCTCTCCCCAGAAAAAGAAAACTACCTATCCATCCCAAGAAAATCTTCCTAAATTTTATTTTCCTTGCATGAGATGTAAATTTTTGGCTGCACCATTAGGAAAAAATAAAATATTGGCCTTACTTTTATAGTTCTACATGTATGTATGAGAGTGCATGAATAATAACAGTTTTTTTCAGCAGTTGCTATGGAAAACAATTTTGTGTGTGAATCATACTTTGACTTTTGTTAAATAAAGTCATCCTACTTATTTTATAATAATTTTAATTACATGTATTTGTTGAAAATTAAAATGTTAAGAAGTAGGATGTATGTTTAAGTGAATTTTAAGTGAATACACCTAAAAGAAGATGGGGGATTTTTTGTTGTCCATTGGATGATTTTTGGCATTTTTAATGCTGCTCTGTAAAAGAAAATATCTCATGGTATCATAGAATAGCAGGTTGGAAGGAACCTTACAGATCATCTGGTCCAAATTTCTTGGTGAAAGCACAATCTAGACAAGATGGCCCAGGAGACCCTGTCCAGGCAAATCTTAAAAGTGCTCAGTTCTGGGGAATCCACCACTTCCCTAGGGAAGATGTTCCAATGGCTGATTGTTCTCAATGTCAAAAATGTTCTTCTTCCATCCAATTGGAATCTCCTCAGGGGTAAACTGTACCCATTCCACCTCAGCTTTTCCATGTGACTATTTTCAAAAAGGGAGTCTCCACCTTCCTTTTAGTCGTCCTTTAAATAATGGAACATGGTAATGAGGTCTCCCCTAAGCATTCCTTTCTCAAGGCTGAGCAACCCCAGCTCTCCCAGCCTTTTCTCATATGGCAGGCTTCCCAGTCCTCTGATCATCCTTGGTGTAAAATCCTTTGAAGTATAATGGTATGCAGGAATAGTTGGGAGGGGTGGATTCCCTGTCCATAGGACATGTCAGAATTTAAATTCATTCTGTTCTGCAGCAAGCTGAATGACTGGAGATGAGCTAACGTGCACGTGCATATGTCTCAGAATAGCTAATCATCCAGATCAGACCTAACTGCAATTTGTTTGCCATTTTACTATATTTAGTTATTGGACCAAAAAAAGCCTGGTAATCAAAATCCACTGGGGTATGGAGACCAAGGTTAGAAGGTTTTGCATCAAGTGGATTTTATATGGGGTCTCCATACACCAAGTGTTGCAGTTGCTGGGGATGTGATTTAAATATTCTCCAGACTGCCTTTTTTCCCCATTTTATTTTCTTTCCACTTCCCATTAAAAAAAAAAAAAAAATCCATTCTTGTGAAAAGTGAAAAATATATTCCAGCCAAATATTTAGATTTGGCAAATGATTGTTTTGATATCTTTTGACATCTGCTCCATATCTCTGTATTTTTTCAAATTAAGTTTTAAAAAGACAATATCACTCTTCACTTCATCACTTCATGAAGAAATTGTTGATAGGCTGCTTTTAGACCACTAAGTGAAATACAGAGGTAGTAGGAGAAAACTCCTAATTTCTATTAAGATTCTGAACAGGACCTAAAATAGTTTAAATAAACAGAAATAAGGAGTGGAAAATTGGCATAGCAGACTAGTGTTTTGCAAATCAATTTATGGTAAATAAACATTTAAGTATTTATTAATTATTTTTTTCATTCCCCATCATCTCCCTTTACTGATTTTAACATCAAATCTGATATATGTAACCTTTAGAGAAAAGACAAAGAAGCCAAAATCTGGCATAGTCATCTTCATGGCTATTCCTTCCCCTAAAAACAGTTTTTTGTTCTGAAGTTGTTTCATGAAAACCTTGACATTTGCAGCTGGAATTAAATATAAGAACTGTTAAAAGAAGATCATATTCATTTTGGCCTGTTTGTCCTTTTTTTTACTCATGTAGGTTATAACAACTTCAGTAAGTTATCCAACTGGGAAATTTAAATTGTCCTAGCACTTGTGAAAGAGAAGCTAAGATAATGAAAGAAGAACATGCACGTGAATAAAAGAAGGAATTCCTGGCACTATTAGATGCAGTTCAGCATCTGAACTGCAGAAAGCCTGTAACTTAATTTCATCTAAAGCATAAACTAAATCCAGGTCTTGAAAAACGTTAGTTTCTGTCTTACCCCCCTACTTAGGTAATAACTGTTCTTCTTTACCAGAAAAAATAAACAACCAAATGAATTGCATACAATTTCCATTTTAATCTTTTCATGTTTTTACCTTTTTTTGCACTTTCTTCAGTGTCCTTTTCCAAGTTTTAATTAGATGAAACGAAGAGATAGCACCAAAAATTTTTGCTTTCATTATTTGCTACCTGTTTGGAATCTGAACATATTTGTATTCACCTGATTTATCTCTATAAAGCTGCAGGATTCTTTTCCTACCCATCCCAATCCTATCAAGCCTTTCCTTTGCAAGTCCTCAAAATTACATATCATTTGTAAGGAATGACAAACTGAGACTGGAACTCTGGGCCTTATGCCTTCCAATTTCATGCCCTTCATGATGTTCTTTGCATTATTCTTGTTTCAGATAGTGCTCCTCTAGCTCATTAATTTTTCTCTTGTTAACAGGAGAAAAAACTTTTTGTGACAATTAGTGATGCATGGTTTCAAGTCTTCAAATAGGATATATCTCAGCAGTCAAATAGCAATTGGATTTCTTGTCTCAGTATATTGCCTTATAATAATTTCTTGTTTTAGCACAAGCTGAAGTAAAAAAAAAAAAAGAATGCAGTGTTATGGAAATAAATAACTGCAATGCACTGGATTTACCTTGAAAATTTGGGAAGTTAAGCAGATATAATTACTTGCATCCAAGTTAATCCAATGATGCATGAGTTAGATTTAAAAAAATTGATTTAATTAATCTGTATACAGGAAGAAGACAGATTGTGCAAAGTAAATTACTTTTCTCCTTTTTATGTTCTAGTTTTTTCTGTATTTCTGATATATTTTTAAAGGTCATTGTTTTATGTGGACTGTCTAGCCAATAATACATTTTATATTTGTAAATGATTCAGCAGTAAGTATTATATATTACCTAATAACCTGAAAATAGCCGATCTTACAATTTACTGAATTTTATGAGTGTAGTGTGGGGGTCCTTGTTTTTATTTCCAAATGAAATTTCTTCAACTGTAAGTAAATAAAAAGGAGGGCTGTTGAGTTCTATTTCTTTTTTAACAGAAAAAGAATGTTATGTATTGATCAGGATTGTTGCAGTTTTATGGTAGTATCAATAATATATCTTCTGTTCCTGATTATTGAATCTTTCTCAGAGTTCTCTTTTGTGCCATAAGATTCTCTAAATGTAATTGAAAAGGTACAATCATTGTCTACCTTAGGGTGTTTTACAAGTTTCTTATTTTGCTAGTGCATTTAGAAGAAAACCAGAATAGCTTATTGGGCAACTCCATTAGTCTAAGGTATGCTTCTTATTCAACATAACCTAGAAGAATTTAAAACTTTGGCTGTAGTGATAAAACCATAACACCACTGTGGGAGCAAATTAAGTTGAGGGGGACAAAGAATGGAAAATAACAAAAAGATGGTGAAGCAACACAGAGGAGATGGAGTGTGTGTGTTTCGTTTCATTGTTTTGATGGGTGGCTTTCCCCAGCAGACACCTCACCTGAATCACAGTGGGTTAGTGGAGATGAGGCATTGAACCAAGATGTAAGCATGTTCGGTGGAATGCAACCTTAATTTTTATCATTGGCATTATTTTGGGATTTCTTCATGGGAGAAAATGCCAAATCTTTGGATATTGAAATTTGGTTTTATCAGCCAACAGCTGACAGAAAAGTTTGCAATTTCCAAAGTCACATCCAGAAACTAGCTGAAAATGTTTTTGTTTTTTTTTTTTTTTTTTAAAGTCTAAAATTGGAAGCGTTGTATTCTCATGAACAAAATCTGTCTTTATTACAAAGCTTTAAAAGTGTTTTCTGTGGTTCCTTACAGTAGCTGCACAACTGTATGACCTATGGGAGATTGGCCTCTCTGATTTTTCTCTTCTTTCTACTTTTTTCACATATTATTGAATATAGATGAGTAGGTGCCAGTTTGAATTACTGTAATTTTTCTTCATTCAGCACCATATATATTTAAATGAAGTGTTTAACTGCATAATATTTCACTTACATGGCCGAAAACAGGGTCACAAGTGTTTTTAACAAGCTCTTTATATTTTTCCTAAAAATGCTCAATCATTTCTGTTTAATAACTTGTACTGAGGTCGTTCCAAAGTTTTATTAACTAAAATTAATTCCCTTAAATACATAATTTTTTGTTCCAGTGTTAGATATTTCATATCTATTCCTTGTGATCTCATACTCTGAGGCAGTAAATTCCATAGATCAGTGCAGACAAAGGTATGCCTGTTTACACACATAAATTTGGTTCGTGACATGGTTTGTGTTTTTCCACCATCATGATATGCAAGTCTCCTGTTCTTTGCACATGGTCTTCTCCTTGTTTCCTGAGCAGAGGCACCAGGTGAGGGGGAGTATGGAGCTGGGTGGATGCAGCCAAAGAGGAGGCTGGAGAGAGCACAGAACTGTCCCCGTGCTTTGCACAGCCCATCATCATTTCTGTTCTCTGGAATTTATCATTGGCACTTCCCTGGCCAGATAAGAGTGATTTATTCCAAACCCTTTTATCAAAGGGGCATTTATTTTAGCATTTTCAAGTTTATCTGATATCAGAAACCGTATCTCAACTTATCAGGGACAAAAGCATCAGTTAATGTGAAAATGTAAGCACCATGCTGGCAGTGCTGAATTTATAATATTGCTTACAGTGCTTTTCTGAATGATGTTACAAAAGCCCACATGAATGGCGTATAAAAGACGCTCTTGCTGTGGAAGACAAACAGTGATTTACTGCTGTGTGCAGTGGTGCCTTCACTCGTTGTGGGGAATAGCTGCGTCTTGCGCTTTTCTGAAATACCGGAATGCATTTGAAATGTCTCAGACTTTAACAGTAAGGATAATAATAATAATAATATTGAGTCACAGAACTGAAGGTGGGGAATCTTAGAAATACAGAAAAAATTGCACAGGGGAATTTCTGATATTACCTAGGCATTGAGATTTCCATTTAAATTCAGTACATGTCGCTTTCTCCAGAAACATTACAGATAATAAGTGTTTCTGAACAGATGGGTGCAATAAATAATGGTTGCAGTTTCAGAGAACCTGTTATACTAACCAAAGGTGTTCTCATGAAAACTTTATTTGCAGAGTATAATTGACTTCCTGCCTTTTCAGGTTCCTGCAGCATACATGTAACTGAAACAAAGAGCTTTGTTCTTACTATCTTCCTGCACTTTCTTCCCTCTCATTCACCTTAAAAAGTTACCAAAATTTTCACCTTTTTATGTTTCCTATATTATTTGGAAAATTTTGCTATTTTGGCTCTACTCAAATCTGAAGATCATTTTGTTTGGTCATAATTGTCAGGAATTGAAGAATACAGTGACTGAGAAACTTGTCTAGAGTTTCACCCTCTTAATATTGCAGGCAGCACAGCTACCCATTTTTAATTTTTTCCATGTCAGTTAGTGATATTTTTTCTTCTTTTCCACTACTCACCTGAGTAAGGTGTTCCAAAATATCACTAGTCTGATATATAAATAGTGGGAGCTTTTTTTTTCCACAGTTTATTTCCTCCTTCATAATTTGCATTCATATATTCTTCGGCCAGTTCTGTTGTAATTTTATCCTGAAGGAATGTTTAATACTTCAAATACTTTTGAATAGTTAAATTTTTCACAAAATCAAATTCTTGTTTACTGGAAGAGTAAATAAACTCTCAATTGATTTTAATTTAAAAATAAAACCTCAAATTAATTTTTTATTTTGTATTCAATACAAATGTTCAGGCTTCTCACCTTTAGGGTCCAATTCGTGGTACAACACAGAGTTACAGCCCAAAACAAAGAGCATATCTTCTGTCTTTGCAATGATATCTAACTCAAATTTTTGCTTGAACATGAATGTCCTTTGTGAAGTGTTTTGGTGGATCAAAGTTGTCAAGTCAGTGCTGCTATTTTGACTGAGCCTGCTGGGCATCTTCAGATTTGCCTTCCCAGTTCTGGTTTCTAGGAGAGATTTAAAGACTGAAAAAATCCACATCTGTAGGAGGGGAGAAAGGAGAATAAGAAATAGGTTGGCGAGCTTAAACAGGAAGATGGAAAAGCTGTAAAAGGATGGAAGGATGAAAGAGAAGGGTTTATGAAGACAGCGAGGTTTACAACACTCATACCCACTCCCCATCACAAAAAATCCACTGGAAACTGAGTAAAGAGTTTTATTATGTCATTTATCTGGTACCATTTGTCGTGATCAACAAATACTTGTTAACAAAGATGCTATTCCTGCATGTCTATTAACTCTTCATCACTGCGGAGGGGAAAAATCCTTATAGTGATGTGCATAATAGCTGTGTCCAAGACCCCAGATTTAGCTGATGCTGATGGGTCTGATTTCTGTTGTCTTAGTGCCTCTTGCTGCTTTTTCACCTGACCCTAAGTACTATCAGGGCAACTTGCAGGGAGAGCAGAGCCTTCTGATAACTCCTGGTCCACCAAGAGGATGAAGGAGATGTGGACAAAAAATTACTGGAGCTCTGGAGGATGACGGTGAACTCAGATATTTTTTGCTGTGAAGGTGGCTTTTGGACTGATATCCCCAGCTGCAAGGCAGTTGATTCATACTGGATTTTGGAGGCTAGGCTTTTAAGGAATTTACAGGGTTGCAAAGTTTTACCTGATTAATAGTGTTTAATCATTTTATATTTTGGAAGGTGCTCAGGAGTACTGCTTGTTGTGGCTTCTGTACAGAAATATATGTGACTGGTTGAACCCTTACCTCCTCATAATTTCAGACATGCCACCTGTGTATTTTCTCTCAAATTATTTTGGATGATGAACACTTAATGTGCATTTTGGAATTTGTGAAATTGTATGTCTTTATAGCATATAAAATAAATGTTCTTATGAGAAGGAAATTTATCATTTCTTCTATTTTCTCCTGGTTGCTATTTTTCATGTGAGTAGGGATAGCATAATTGTAGACATGTTTTGTTTCTATTAGATGGTTTGACTAGAATGAATAGCTGAATATTTTGTTCCCTTTCTTCTGATAATAGTAAATTTATAACACCTGGGTAACTTTCACTCTGTAGTAAATTGATTCCCTTTATAATAAAATTACATATTCTTTTAAGCTTGATAAATACCTTGTAATTTTGCTCTTCATAGAAAGAATAATTCTTTAAACCTCAATCATTGGGAAGAATTTTACAAATAATACAATCTCTTGGGATTTTTTAAATTGGGGTTTTGAGGAAGTGGGATTGAGAGGTGGGTGGTTTAAATGAAAATATAAAGAGTTATCACTTCCAGTTTTCATTTGGGTATATTTTCTTAGAGTATCTTGCTAGGATGAATTTGAGCCCAAGTTATGAAAGCTGAAGGTGAATGCACAGAAGAAAATATTTTGTAAATGCTCTTTGGCATTGAACTGTAAACCATGCTTAGCATAGTGAGGAACAAGGCCAATAGTCAAATTCTTCAAATACAGCAAGTTCTCCCAATTACTAATAACAAAAACAAAAACAAAAACACCAAAACAAAACAAAAAATCCAAACAAAACAAACAAACAAAATTATCTGCCAGGCTACTGAAGTTCTACTTCAGAAATCCCATATAAGAGGCATTATGAGGCTGGAAGGGTTGCATTCACATGCTTCAAGTGACTTAACATGTGGTGACTTTCACAGTGGGCTGAGTTTGTCCCATGTGAGGACACCATGTCCAGAAGGTTTGGTGTTCTTGCACATAGAGTCTCCTTGAAGTGTGGCAGCATCATCCCTTTATGTCAATAACAGCTGATTTCCTCTTGTCTCCGTTCAGGAACAGCGTATTTGTCACTCTTCCTGCTGCCAGCTAAGAAGGACATTTTCTCTGGGAAGAGAAAAATCTTAAGGCTTTTATCTTCTTTTTCTCTTTTAATTTTTTTTTAGTAAAACTCTTTAATATATTCAAAGAATTTCTTAGTAGTATGAGAAAGTTTCAGTAAGATTTGGAGAGCTTATTTTCATGTAGAAGTTAGTGAAAAATTTTTAACTGGGTAGAATTGGGAAGCTTTCTGTTCCCCAGAGCCAAAGATAGTAGGTTACAAGAGAATAATTTAACTATATTTTACACTGCATTTTTAAAAGTGCTGAAACCAAGAGAGTGTGCTGAAACTGTGGCTTGTTGTGCAAGATATTGATTAATATGAAATCATGTTGGTAAAAAAATCCCAGTTCATTTATTGACCTAAATTTGATGTCAGATATGATGATTAAAACCCTAAAATTTAGATGCAATTCTTTCATAATTTTCTGGTGTTCATCCTCTTGATTTTCCTAATAATTAGGGGTTAACTCTGGTGATACATAATGAGTATCCATGCAGGGTTTGTAATTTGAACCTTCAGCCTACTTTATTCTACTATAACTCCTTGCATGTGGGTAAGTACAGAAGAGGTTCCTTTTGCATCAGCAGGGGGTGGTGGTGGTGGTGAGATTTAGCATTTAAGATGTTAGCTAAAGTTCTCAGCTGTACTTCAGTGTCGATATTCCTCTTCCCTTAAGTGTTGGATTTAGTTTGTCTTCACACTACAGAAACAAGTTCCCAGTTCTAATGGATGTGTGTGTGATTGATTACCTACAACCTGATTGCTCGGATTGAAGTAAGTGTTCATCTGTATTTATTTACAACATTTTTGGTTTTTATGTTTTTAATCACCTTAAAATGGAAGAAATTTGACTTGCAATTTTTTAGCTACAGTATTCCAGACTGAGATGTTGATGTTATTAAATTAGGCGTTTTTCTTTTTCGGATGGTACAATTTTTTTTCCAGGTTACTTTACATGAGATTAAAATGGCAAAACAGAACAAGTGCTGTTGTTTTCTAAACCCTCTAAGACTCTCAGAGGTTTCTTTAAATTGAAGACCCAACAACTCGTCTTAAGAAGTACTAAGAGCCCTACAGATATTGCAGACAACTCTTCAATTTCCAGCTCTTTCAATTTGCTGGCTCCTTCAGCTACAAAATGCACATCCTCTTCCTTGCAGTACCCAGTGCTGCTTCCCTTGAACTGCTTTGTTCAAGGATTAATTTTCCTCTCTGGTTATTGCATAAGACCGGATTAAATGCAGCTCTGAGTCCTTGCCACAGTCAGAATATTCCACAATGATCTTGGGATAACATCATAAATTTGAACATTTAAGCAGATCTTTTACCCTGGCCAATTGAATATCAATCTGCTGAAGAAATTTGAAGGAGACTGGACAGTTTGACCTAGGATCTCCCTGACTGTCAGCTGTTGCAGAGATCAAGAATGGAGATTACTGTCATCCTTAAAAATGTCTGTCCTATGTTCCTCTGAGGAACCTGCACAAATGGATTGGTGGGAGGCACTGCTGGCTTCAGACACTCGTGATGTGACAGATCCCATTTCCTACACTGCTGCACATCCCCTGGCGCTTTGTTCATGCTCCCTGCTCTATAAACAATGTTCGTGTGTGAGAAGTAGGAGGGAAAGCACACACTGCACACACATAGGGGTGCTGAACTCTGCCATTCCTGGGTGTTTACAGATGTTATCCATTGCTTAATGATGTGCAGGTTGGCAGGAGCAGTGCTACAGGTCAGGGAGGCTCACATATATCTTGGGGCTCATTTGTGAGAATATTGATAGCCTTTCTTTGGGCAGTTCTGCTGCAGAAAATTTATCATGTGTATGAATACCATGTTGACTGATATGAACTGAAATTCTGTCATATTTGTCTTATTTTCTGAGAATTTTGAGATTCTTTGAGGTGGAAATTCATTCAAAACTTTTTCTGTGAAATATTCAATAGTGGGATATGAAGCCAGATTAAATTATACTCTTTTGAAGGATATCTGCTAAGGAAATTAAAATCTTCCATCAGACTAGGATAATAAAGTATTTAACCCAGATAATTCTTTTGTTTTACATGTTAGGAGCTTTCATGCTTTATTCACTTGGTAAATATACTTTCTATTTCAGAGGCTCTGAGTACATTTAGGTGAGCAGATTCTTGCTTTGCATCTTAATCTAATTAAGTCTTACAGTCTCCTTCCTTATTATTTCACAAAGTTAAGAGTGTGTGTAGCAGGCTATATCATTTTTCCCCTTGTCATTTTTGCAGAGCTGGACATCATGCTGGAAATATTTTTCAGGTCCAAATTAATTACAGTTACATTAAGGTGATTTAGTTTTGGTGTCAATGGAAGAAGATTGGGTTTTCTAAACTAGGTTTATCTTTTTCTAAAACACTGGCAAAATACTTCAATCTTATATAGCTATCAAAATAAAGCATCAGCTTTTTTGGAATAAGCTAAATATGTCATTTGCTAAGCATTTTGGAAAATCTTTTTTTGGTACCTGAGTGGAAGCTGGGCAATTAAAAAAAATCTTCCACAAAGAATTTCTTAATGGCTTTTTTTTCCAGACTGTCATGTGGAGATAGGTCAGTATTCATTTATTCACTTATTGGAGAACTATAACAGGACCAAGTGAATGTGCACAAATCTAGTCTGTAATTGTTAGTCTATGTGGCAAGTTACAACCGTTACAAAGCGTGAGTAATACTTTGTGAAAAGGGGCTTTAAAGTGTACAAAAGGCACATAAATACCTAATTTTCCATGGAGTTTGCAGTTTCTTTCCTTTTGAGATCATTCTTGCGGGGTTTTTTTGTAGAAGAAAAGGAATTAAAAAAAAATGGTTTAGGAAATAAACCAGACATTTGTCGTTGTGCACAATGTGTTGGACACATAATAATTGCTGATGCAGGTTAGGTACCACTCAACAGCTGTCCGATCTGCAGACTGGACAAAATGCCAGCCTTGGATTCAAGCTGTTACAGACCAACATAATGTGTTCTTATTGCTTCAGCACATAATATACTTTGAAGACAAAGTAAGCTAGCAATGTACTGAAGGGACATACTCAACATTTCTAAAACTGATCTTAGTCAACTTAGCTCATATTCTAGTGCTTGGGAAGGGTTGCAAGTTAAAAAACAGCCCAGTTCTTACATGTTAGAGTGAATTATCAAAGCATACAGAAAGACCTCAGTATTCAAATGCAGTTCTACAACCTTCAACATTTAATTGTGTGTCTAAACCCATAAATGTATTTTTATAGGTTCTAAAGCTGTGTTTTTAGCACTCTCAGTCAGTGTGCTAGTGAGACCTCCAGAAAATGAGATTTCTAGAAAGGTGTTGAGATGTCATTTATTTCTTTGCTCCCTACTTACTGTGTGGCTGTTTCTTTCATGTATTTCTTCTTTTTGAGACTAATTATAGTTTCTTGAAATCTATTTTCAGCTCTTTTAAATGCCTGCTTCCCTCATCTGCTAATTGTCTTCTATTTTAGTTTCTTCTGATGCTAGTCTCTCCCTGACACACACAGACATGCACACACACACACCCCACGCACATTTTCTGTTATTCTGTTGTCTTCAATTCTTTTCTCTCCTCCAAATGTAAGTCCACATTCTGCTCATATGGGGGTTCAGCTTGTGTAGCTGGGAATACGATTTTCTCCTCCAGGTTAGGTATCTTGTCATTAACACTACGGACTTTCATGTAAAACCAACATGTAGCTCTTTATCTTCTCATCACATGTTCCTGCTTTTCTGTTTTAGAGCAGCTTTTGCATCTTTTCTGCAGAAGATTTTCTCTTGTATTTCATGATGACCATTGTATATGGTTCACTGAAATTTGGGGGTGGTATTATAATTTTTTAGATTCACACTTAGATTATTGCTTTACATTAGAAAGCTAATAATTTATTGCATATTCTCAAACACAAAAAAAGGTATATTTATATTGCCAGAAAATCAAAATATTACAAGTGTTTCTATCTTGATGTGGAAGTAAAAACTCAAGTAATCTTTCCAAATAAACGATGGGCAAAGAGCCAAATAAATGACGGACAAAGGGCCACAGCCACAACTCTGCACAAATATTGTATAGTTAGACATGTTACAAAACTATATTAAAAAAAATTGTATAGTTAGACATATTAACTGTACTGTAGTAGTAGCACTGAGGCCTAGTCCCAGTCCAGAAATGCACTGTGTGCTGTAGAACCAAGTAAAGTGGGTTGCCATGCCCTAGCTTCCATACCACTGGGAATGACATCCTTCCTTGAAGCAGCATCTCTCTTAAATACATCAGTGTAGGAAATATAATGGAGCTTAGTTGTAATATGGTGTTATTCTAGTGTTTACTGTATGAGCCTAGTAGAGCAATTTTCTTTTCTTTTCTGAGTTTTCCTTCGGTTCCCATGACCACATCCCACAAGATCTGCATTTAACTGCAGTGCCTACATCCTAGAAGTTCATGCTATCTTTTCTTCCAATCTTGAATGCATTTTTCTTCATGTAAAATAGCTTGGAACAATAAACATGGTATTGTGAAATCCTAATTGTTTATGAAGCAAACTTGGGAGAGCAAAAGGTGCTCATTTATAAATGAAATTAACTCATTTAATTATATGGCTGCATTTTTACAGCTGGTATTTGCTTGACACATTCCCTGTCCACAGTGCAGTGAGTGATTAACTGTGGTGACTAGACAATAATTATTATTTATATTGCAATTTTTGAGCTGTTAGGTGCATACAGGGTAACTTTGTTTGTTCTATGGGGGCTGTTGAGCCAGAAGAGGTTAGTTACCTTTCAAAAAAAAAAAAAAAAAGAAGAAATGTCTACAGTTCACTGTAAGCTCCAATATGTGCCTTCATTTTGAGCTAATGAGTATACAGGCCTAACTGGCCTGAACATTAAATCCCATTCTAGAATCTATTAACCCATGTTTTCACTGTAAAGATAACAAAAAATGAAAAGACTTTGGGGAAACCTGGTACGTGGTCTCATGAAGCTACCTGAAATGTGTCTGAAAAATGCCTGGTCTCTGAGATTTCGTATATGTTACTATTATTGTAGATTTATATTTTTTTTACTTTCTGAGTAACATTGTTATAGGAGTAAAGGCCTGAAAAACAGGTTCCATATTCTCATCCAATATGTATTTTCTCCCTTTTTTTCCTTCCTTTCTTACAGAAGGAAAAATATCTAAGATATTTTTCCAACATCTAAAATGCTGCTATTGTGTGGTGATTGAACTCTATGCTCATTTTTCAGAGATAGCTGAACCTTATCCAAAGAAATTTTCTGTCCTATTTTTCACACTTTATCTTAATTTTATTTTCATATGTTGCTTCTTACCTTGGCCCACAAAATAACTTTCCTCACAACAAGCAAGATAGCTCCACCAATTTGAAATGAGGAAACAGAAAGAAAATTGAATAGTGGGAGGTGCAAACAATTCAGTTGCACTCTACACTATCCCACTGGCTCTCTTAACACGTGGGCTCTGAGCTGAAGGCTTTGGCTTTCAGAAAACAACAGAGTGCTCAGGCATGAGGTGTATCTCTTCTTGTACATGCCTCAAAGGTACCTGAGGGGAAAAAAATATCATATTCAAACTTTTGTCAACATTATTGGCTCATGGGTCACAGGTTGCCTGTCTCTTGCAGTAGTGTGGAAATCACATTGTTCTGTCTCTGAGCACTGCATGTTGCCACAGAAATATTCAATATCACTGACATCCTGGCAGAGTGGTCAGTGAGAAAAAGCTGTCTCATTTCCTCATTCTACTCCTTAGTGTTCCATGGTTCATTGGTTAGGTTTTTGGTAATTTTTTCCTTTTTTTTTTCTACTTTTAAAAATCTTTTCTCCTCCTTTTCCAAATAGACTATCAAGGAAAACAGAAGTTCCAGTATTTGAATGCTATTTTCAGATGTATGTCTTCTGGTAATGCTTATGCTAAAATTCAGGCTGCAGATATAGCTGAGCACAGTGTCTTTTCAGATTTTGTGAGAAATTTCCATTCTTTTTTTTATTTTTTTTTCATGAAATGATCTGTCAGCAGCCTTTTTTTTTTTTTTTTGTCCTTTTGTGATCCTTGGGTCTTTTCCTTTGTATTTCTCCCCCCGCCTTGTATTCTGGCAGCTGAGGTGTTCTTTACAATCAGTATAACTGTCCTTCATCTCCACTGCCCAAAAGGTGGTCTTTTTGTAACTGTTCTTATTATTTAGTCATTCTCTTTTTAAAATAGGCATTCACTTCATACTCTTTATTCTGTGCACATTCACCACTTGCTAAACAGAGCGTGTCCCACCTAGAAAAGACTGTCCCTCCTACAGAAATAGATTCCTTGCTTTTTGGGTCTGTACTGCCTGCTTCTGATCCAGCATTGTGGCTGGCCTCTATGCAGACCAGTGGGATCTGTTCTTCAAATAATTAGATTTACACAGATAAAAATAACTTTACCAAAAAAAATTGCTTTGCAGATTGGTGGGGGAACTTACAAATGGGATAGTTTTCTTCTGAGGGGGAAAAAAATAATTCCACAGACTTCTAGATAAATTTTCAAAACTCTTTAGATTATGATATTTAGCACCAAAAAATAGCCAACTCAGATTTTGATTGAGTACAGTGTTTCAGCAGGTATTCCCAATGTTATATCTTTTGTATGAGGAAATCACTGCTACCAGTGAAACTTCTGCAACTTCAGTAAGGCTGCTTAAGATCAAGAATTTTTTCTGAAGGAGAAAGAAGATAAAAAATTCTGTATTTCATGTTAGTTAAAATATGTTTAATTGAAATCAAAGTTTTGACGATTTTTGCTAAAGTACAAATTTTGCACTGTAGGAACTGCTTATATATTTTTTGGCTAACTTTTAATTCCAAAGGGTCTTCCCGATACCACAAGTGAACAACATCTCTTAATGTGCTCTCTGTGTCTTCATGGCCATCAACATCTTTCTGATGATGAAAAATCATACGTGTTATTTGGAATGATGATGACTAAGTGCAGAGTTTATGGGCCTAAGAGCGTTATGCTCATATTACCAGCTCTGTGCTGTGAGATTTGGGCCTCCTTGGGTACTCTGGGCAGGCTTTACTCCAATTAATCTGAACAGGCAGCGTGTGTCTGACAGCAAACTGCATATAAAGATGATGCAGTCTGACTGCTGGGTCTACGAAGATTATTGCTGCTGAATAAAAAGTGTTTGAAGGAGCAAAGCATTAACTCCCAAGGGAAATCCAAGCCTGCTGTCTTCTATCTTCAGTGGCTGATGTGTATAAGCAGGACTTGACTGGAACTCCAGAAGCCTGTAGGGTCAAAACAGCTTCCACAGACAAAAAGTCAGAAGTGCAACCCCATGCTTTGGGTTTCATTCCAACCCCTTATTTGAATTTCTGCCTTTCTTCTCTGGAAAAAAATTCTGTAGAGATGTTGTGTCCTGTGGATCTGTATAGCAATCTATATCATCATAGAATCACAGAATAATAGAATAGTTTGGGTTGGAAGGGAGCTTAAGGATTCTTTAGTTCCAACACCCCTGCCACAGGCAGGAACGCCTTCTGCTAGACCAGGTTGCTCAAAGCCTCATCCAGCTTGGCCTTGAACACTGCCTGGAATGAGACATCTACAAATTCTCTGGGCAGCTCATCCCAGCACCTCACCAGTCTCACAGTGAAAAATTTCTTCCTAACATAAAATTTAAACCTGCTGGTTTTCAGTTTAAATGCATTTCCTTTGTTTGCCAGCCCTTGTGAAAAGATAATTTGAGCATGGTTGATGGTTCTGGTTCAGGTAAAGCAGACATAAATGGCATATTTGGGCAGCCAAAAAATTGCTGGGTATTGCAGTAGCCTGTATCATTTGCCTGCTATTTGGGGCATCTGTAGGACCCTGTTTGCCTTGTATTCCCTACCCCAGTGGATCATCTGGTAGTTCTGCATTCTTTTGTTCTCTTGTGACCCGTTTGAGTTTTCTTGATTGTTATCAACAAGTATCTTCTCTTTGCTACATGGTTTACAGATTATTTTGTAGCTACCATAAGGCAAATATGTAATTTATTTTGCTTTCTAGTTTAATTCCTATTTTCTCCAGGAATGGCAGTACATTTCTGTTTTCTCGCAGTTTCTCTGATTCTAAGTTGATTCTTTTTTTTTTAGATTGGGTTATTTAATCTGCAACCAGCCTCAAGGTTTTCTTCTGCTGAGTTCACTATTGAGAGGAATCAGCTTATGTTGTCTTCTCTTGGATTTTGCTTCTTTCATCATACTGCTGTCCCCTCTTGCTCTGTCTACTCCATGTGATTTAATTGTATTGTTCTAAAGGAAATTTCATAAGGCGTTGAAGAATTTTAATTTTTTATGTTCAAACCTTTGCATCTTGTGTAAGTAAAATTTTTATAAAGGTCATTAAACAAAAAGATCAGTCTCTGAATTTTGCAATCTTCCCAATACTGTAACACTTCAAAGTGTATGGCTTAACTATATTCCAGTTCCGTAGTGAACAAACTGTTACTCCTATGGAAAGGGATATAGAAGAATGGTTTGGGATTTTCTTGAAACCAGGTAATTTATGATCCAGAACTAGCAGTTAGAAGATGCATTTATTTAACATGTCAGGAAACTTCCTTTCTAATGCTTGTCCTGTTGTAATATTTGACCAGTAATTGCATGAGTATCTAATTTACCCTCTTCTCCTCTCTTTGCTTTTTTGCCTACTTAAATGTGCATAAAAGCAGTGCCATACCTGTTGCAGAAATGAATATATTTCAAAAAATATTCTTCCAATCTCATTGAACTTACCTACAATTCTGGTAATAATTACATCCTATTTGTCTTATAGTTGCAGGATTAGTTTCTCTGTGTATTTTTAAGCATTGACACTGTTTCACATCTGTTGAGATCTCTTATTTTAGGGCCGTTTTGTTATCGAGTGATCTCTGATTGGGTGTTAATTCCTCCTTCCAGTAAGATCATCAAAAAACTTTTTTTTAATGCTCAAGAAATTTCTGTGCCTGTTGAATTCAAGATACAACCTTGGCAGTAAGTAAGGATATTCCTTATTTCAAAATATGGATATTCCAAGTGTTCAACATAAAAAAGTTTCTTTGAGCCCTATAATTTCCTTCTACACAAACAGTCATCGGAGTCAGAATTAATTATTTTTCTAAAGTAACTACTTCCAGATGAACTGTATATGTTTTTCTCCTTCAATTTTCAGCATTACACATTAACTGCTTTACCTCTTGGTCACTTAAGAGCCATCAGATGTCCTTGCATCACCCCTGACCTAGATCACACTCATTTGAAGAAGAGGTCTATTTCGTTCCATGAGAAAGAAAGCTTTTAGTAATGCTAGAAATAAGCAGTGCTATGAAGATACTCAATTGGGTACAGAAAATCTTTGGTACGTACCTGTCCGTAAGTAGCCCACTGGAAGCATTTTAGTCTTCAAGGCCAAGGACTGAGGTAGCAATATTTGTTACATGCAAAGCTGAGATGCGATCATTTGATCAAGACTTGGTGCTTAAGATGTAATTTGATTGAAGAATTCTTCAGGCTGGCAATTTAGACAATCCTGTCTCCCAGTTTCATTTCTTACCATTTCTGCTTGTTGTATGGAATCTTGTTTTATAGAATGGGAGGAGACAGAAATTACAAAGGTCTAAGTTACATACTAGTAATTGTCTTTGTCATAGTCTTGTTTTCTGCCATCCTATCTTCCTACCTCTTTCCCCTTTTTATATTATGCTTTCTCCATAATAGAATATTTCCTTATTCTACAATTTTTTTCTTTTTTTTTTTTTTTATGGACTGCAAAGGGGAGAAAGGGTGGAAGTTTTCTGTATGTAATACCCCTGTGATTGACAGTCTTTTTGCCTCCTGCTTCCTAGTAGGTAGATAACGCTTGCTGTATGGGATCTTGTTTTGTAGGGTGGAAGAAGAGGGAGGACTACAACAAACACAAATAGTGGTATGTAATTTTCCCTTTCTCCTTTGTCTCTCCCTACTTACCAGTCTTAGCAGAATTTTCTCAATCACATGGTGATACCATGTACTGCTATTTGCTGCTTTTTTTAAAAACACATCTTCCCAGTTTTTGTTAGTTAAGTGCCTGCAGAGTTTTAAGAAAGAATGCCGATGAAATATTACGTACAACACAAAGGTAGTGAATCAGACTGTGCTTACTCTTGGATGCAAATTGGCTGAACTTAAACACACCAGGTTCTAAGTCTTCTAGTCATCCAGTGTCTTTAAAGAGGTTTAACAGGCTACTGTGTATGGGGATTTTGGATAAAGCAGCTGCAATGGGGAAAGAGCAATTATCCTATTTAAACTAAGATCAGCTACATGCACAGACTGTGCTATCTTTTAGAAAAGCTAATGCTATAGAGATATAGAGAACTGCCTGATTTTCTGATTCAAGTTTCATCAAAATGTTGTAAACTTAAATTCTATTTGCAGAATCTTTGAATGACACAGGGCGATGGTACTCAGCTAGGCATAATACAGATTATCTAGAGGTAAATGGATCATTTTTGTAAAACAAAGGGAAAGATTGCTATTAGGCAGAGAAATTTATTGTTTCTATTTCTAGACTTTAAAAAGTACTGTGTTGTGTAGTGTTTGAACATTTCGCTCAAAAATGCAGAAGGTATTTAAAAGTCATTGTCATTTGATGTAGGTTTTGATGAGATTTTTTCTGTCATAAAGTTCTTATTTCTTCCCTCTCGTTAAAAAGGTACAAGTTGTTTATCAGAGAGATACATAAAACATCAGAGCTGTAGCAAAAAAAAATTATGGGGAAAATGCTTTATTGAATTTAGTTATCAAAAAGAATAGAGAAAAGCAAATGATGTGTCAAAAACTTGTTTCAAGGAAGATACAATCTTCACTAGACCAATTTTTCTTTGCGTTGTTCTGGATTGTTGGTTCACTATTGACTGAGAAGGAACATGCCTTCTCAGTGAATCATTCCTAGTTTCTATGACACCCCTAAGATCTGCACAGTACAGCTACAGCAAAAACAAGTCATATTTTCAAGGTCTGAATAGCTGTGATAATTAGGAAACAAGAGCTGCATTTGTATTCGCCATGATGATAGGAAAGCTTTTCCATTTCAGTTGAAAACAAGAACAGAACACAGTAAATTCTCAACAGCATAGTGCACTTCTCTTGGTAACAGCACATAAGGGATCAGATCCTGTACATTAACTGAACTGCACAGATCGTGTGTCAAAAAACTAAATGGAAAAGGTAAAATAAATTTTATCTGTCTGATACTCAGTAAAATAGATTTTTTTTTTCTGTGAGAAAAACATGTTATAGTGGATTACTTTAATCCTCAGCATGTTACTGTTTGTGGCCTGTGATCAATTTTTTTCTTTCTACTGTGAAAATAGAAATAAAAGGATTTTGTGTGATCTCTCTGTGCTTTGTCCATTTAAGAGGAATGTAGTGGTTTGACCCTGGATGGATACTGGGCACCCACTGAACCCTCTCAGTCACTCCCCTCCACGGCTGGACAGGGGAGAGAAAGTATAATAAGAGATTCATGGGTTGAGTTTAGAACCAGGAGACATCACTCCCCAAATACCATCACAGGCAAAACAGACTTGGAGATATTAAATGAATTTATTACTAACAAAATCAGAGCAGGATAATGAAAAGTAAAAGAAATCTTAAAAACCACCTTCCTCCCAACCTTCCCTCCTTCCCAGCTCTACCTCCTACCCTGCAGGGAGATGGAGAATGGGAGTTATGGTCAGTTCATCACACGTTGTTCTTGCCACTGCTCAGGGAGGGGAGTCCTTACCCTGCTCCAGTGTGGGTTCCTCCCCCAAGAAGCCTTCTCCACAAACTTCTTCAACACAACTTCATCCCACAGCCAACAGTTCTCCATGAACTGCTCTAATGTGGATCACTCTTCCATAGGGTGCAGTCTTTCAGGAACAGGCTGCCCCAGCATGGGGCACGGAATCACAAATCCTAGCAGGAAACTTGTTCCAACATGGGGTCCTTTCTCCATGGATCTGCAGGTCCCAGATGGGAGCCTGCTCCAGCATGGGCTTCTCATGGGTTCACAGCCTCGTCTCAGGCATCCACCTGCTACAGTGTGGGCTCCCCCACGGGCTGCAGGTGGATTTCTCCACTCCCACTGACAACCATGGGCAGAAGGATCACAGCTGCCTCACCGTGGTGTTCACCATGGGCTGCAGGGGAACCTCACATCCAGCACCTACAGCACCTCCTCCCTTTCCTTCTTCACTGACCTTGGTGTTTGCAGGGCTGTTCCTCTCCTTCTCTCCTTTCAGAGAGCAATTACATCTGCACTATACTTTTTTCCCTTCTTAAATATTTTATCACTGAGGCATTACTATCATTCCTGGTGGGCTCAGCCTTGGCCAGCAGCAGGTCCATACTGGAGCCGGCTGGCATTGCCTCTGCTGGACATGGGGAAAACTTCTGGCAGCTCCTTGCAGAAGCCACCCCTGTGTTTCCCAGCTACTAAAACCTGGCCACACAAACCCAATACAAGGAAATTCAGACTTTAAGTGGAGAGATTCTTCCCAGACAGGTTGACATTGTCAACATGGAGCAAAACTACTCCATCATGATGGAAAATGAGTCCTCAAATTATCTTTCAATTAAATAATAACTGTATATTGTGGAAAAATATGAAATAAGATGATAAAGAACTAATTAAGATCTAGAGGTTTTGTACCATTTGCATTTGGAAAAAAAAAAGTTAATTGCTTTTATTCTGAGATTCATAACATTATCATTAATTTTCATGATTACTTTATTGCCTAGACATGACACATATTGAATAGAGCTGTCTGTTTGATAGAAAATGCATGGGCTACTAAGATGTCAACAATAATGGCACTTTAGAAGTTTCAAAAGGATGAATAATTACTGTAAATTAAGTTCTGCTTGAGCTGGGTGCAGAAGGGTTGGAGTTTTTTTGTTTTGGTTTTTTTTTAATGGGATTGTGATTCATCTATGTAATTCAAAAAATCATCTGTCCATGCAGACTAAAATGTTGTTCATTTTAATTTCAAGAGTTTAAGAGTTTTTCTTGGCCTAGAGTGGAGGGGCCACCACCTCCTGGTTGTACTGGTACATAACATCTTTATCTTGGCATGTGGATTAATGATACTGTAATGGGAACAGGTGTGGAACAGTGATTCTTTTACCCCTTGCAGTGAAAAGGAATAGTGGTACTTCAGGACTTAAAAGAGAGTTCTTGGTAACTCTGCATCCCCTAGAAATCTATGCTAGCAGCAAAGACGCCAGTATCCATTTTTTTTCTGATTTGTGAATGAAAAATATATGTTGCAGCGTGTCAGTCTTCTATTTGCTGTTTTCTGCATAAAAATTTTTGCAACAATGCTTCTAATGTGGTGAATTAAATACATATTTTGCTAAGAATAAAAAACCCTTTTTAAGCAACGCATTCCTGTGGGCATAAATAAATACTTAGTAGCAGTTGTGTGGGTGTATTTTCTACCATTTGCTAGATTCTCATAATTTTTCTGTTATAAGTAATGAAATAGAGCTCTTAAGAATACTGAGGGGTATGTTTTGAGACTGAATACTTACAGTATGAAGTTCATTTTGAAAAGAAATTCTAGTTCTTCAGTCATATTGAATTTTTACAGTGTAAATTAGAAAGATGTCATGGTTTGAATTGCATCAGTACCTGAAAACTGCTGTTCTGGTATAACAAATCAAATTATTAGGAGTCCTATGCTGATGTCTATTTATTTAGGTGCTGATATATACTTTTGTCTGGCTTTTCTTTGACCATAGCTTAAATTTTTTTGCCTCATGCTAAATATATTATGTTTATTTTTATAATTTGATTGTTGCCTTTAAAATAATTTTTGGCCCACTGCTTCAGACATTTTAGTTTAAAATTACTATAACAAGTTCGTAAATATGCCCATCCACTTCTTTCCTGCCTTTTTCAAGCTATTTATAATTCTCATTAGCAGTAGTAAGAGAAGAGATTTCTCTTATTAAACTCTGAGATGGGATTCTGGAGATACTGTGAAGAGAAAATTGTTAGTCACGGACTTGATGTCCAAACAAAATGGACATCAGCCAAAAAGAAGAAGCAGGCTTCTTATGCTACTACTTCCCAAGAAAAGAAAATTAGCAGAATATTAGTTTTCCTGAGTTTGAGGCAAGCCTGTAGTGCATGGGGAAGCAAACCCAAACCATTTTAGGATTCTCTCAATCTATGAAATTAACTCCTGTCTAATTCTGCTAATAAAAATAAAAATAATTTTAAGCATTCATATTCATGCTGCTGCTTCCTTCATATTCCAGCACTGCTGTCTTTTGTGAAGCTGTGTCTGACCTGCCCACCAGTGCTGGACATGACTGACAAACAGAATTATGATTCAGCTTAGCTCCCTTTATCCTCACTAAGGTACAGGGCTGCTTATTCATGCTCAATAGGGAGAGATTGGCCCTACCAGAAGCTGATCCTTCCTAACAATCTGAGCAGAGTTAGATGCTTGTCTTAAGAGCATTCTTATGGCTCAAGTGTCGTAAATTATCATTTCACAAATCCATTCAAGAAATATGTAACTCCAAGAGTTCTGCTGGTTTTGTTCATGTGACTTTTAGATAATTTCTTCCGCTGTGTAAATATGTGTATTAAATTTTCTCTATAAAAAGAGACTAGAAGATGCAAAGTTTCTCATTTCAACAGATCACCTTTTTCCCAAAGAAAAGGACTATGCACTTTATAATGATATGTAACACAAAGAATTAATGGTCTTCAATATAATTTAGATTTCTTTACCTTATCAAGAAGAAAATAAAAACTTTATACTTTTGTCTAAGGAACTCCAAGCTATCATTCTGTTTTCTGGTTAGGAAATTGGTAATGGTCTTCTTTGTAGACTATGACCTTTCTGAAGTTATCTTACATATGTTACTAGTGAATTTTCTTCTCAGTCTTTTAAAAATAGCTCATCATGTTTAATAAATTGACAGTGTATTTCTTCAAAAATATTAAAAAAAAACTAACCCAAGAAATAGTCCATCATAAAATAGGGGAAGCTTGCAGCAATGTAAAAGCAACTAACCAACCAAGCAACCAAGCAACCAACCAATGACCAACCAACCAATCAAAACAAACCAAAACACAAATGAAAAACCCACCTAGATTTTGTAAAATTGCTGTTTGGGAGTTGTTTTGAGATACCAACCCTGAGAAATGTTGAATCATCAAAGATAACCATACATTTAGTAATTTCTCTAAGGTAACTTACAGAGTTCTCACTGAGAAATATGAATAATTTAGTACTGTGCAGCATAGGACTCAATATTTTAGGTTTCTTTTTCAGATTCTTTCTCAAGTTTCCACATTAAATATTCTCAGTTTTAAACATATGTGTTCTACAAAGCCTTCAAACCCTACGGAACTGGCCTAGAATTTAGAAGTCATTGCATCTTCTCCACTCTCCCTTTGTGACCATCAATACATTTCTTCCATCAAGTTTCTGGCCAAGCTATCAAGCTATGTGTTGCTGTCTCCTCTGTTTCCAAATGTCAGCCTCTCGTGTACTGTCAATTTTTTTTTTTTTTTTTTTTTTTTGCTGAAAGCATTTGCTTTCAGGGCCAAAAAACCGTCACTGAGGTAGAGATTTGTCTGTATATGAGCATACATGGAAAGCAAATTTTTTTCATATGAAGGAGCCTATCTTTTATGTTCACTGCAGGGAGCATAACAGAGCTCTTTGGTCTTATGCTCTGGACTTTGAAGGGAGAAATCAGCAGTGGCAGATGCTTGGATGAGTGATCTGGAAAAAAGACTTCATGTACACTCTTCACGTATACCAAATAACCAGATTTGCAAAATAGAAGCATGACGAAAGAAGCTGTGATAAATATTTGGTAGTACTTAGATTATTTCTAACAGAAAAATAATACTGATTTTGTACTTGTGATGCAGTTATACTGTATTCTGGGTTAGAGGAGATTTCAGAAAAGTTACTGAAATGTCAAAATGTAGACATAAGGGAGGCCTATGTTTGAAAGAATTCTTGCTTCTACATTTGTCCAGACTGGATCATGGTCAGTATATACCCAGTTTTTGCTGTTCCTCTGAGTTCTTATCTTATTTATTTGGCTAAATAACTGTGATTACATTATTTCAATTTCCACAGAGTATGGAATGTTTAAATGTATTAGAGTAAAATAATTTACCATGGAAACCAAGGGTTTCCCAGTCTTTGTGCAATATTCTTGGATCACATCTTACCAATAATGGAGTTCATTTTGCCATCTGCTTAACATCAATGAATTTTACTTTAGCAAACGAGTTGAGATGGGGTATGTGGTTTTTAAAGCATGATTCAGCTTAACTCCCTTCTTGAAAAAAATTGAAGACGAAACATTTTGTATCAAAGGTAAAAGAACAGCTGGTCAGCTTTGTAACTCAATCATTCTTCACACTGTTGCTTATCCCCTTCTTTAAGTTATCAATATCACATGACTGAATTTACAGAGGTTCTGACTGGAACTCTGCAAAGTCAGTAAGAGCTGGGGCAGTCAGCTTTCTAAAAATAACTGGCCTGATTTTTATACTTTAGAGGAATTTTCACTCAAGCAAAAAAAATTGTCACTGCCAGATGGTGATGGAAACATTACTACAGCAAGTGAATGTTAACAAAAATGCACTCAGCAAAGCAAATTGTTGCCATAGCAACAGGATGCTAAGCATTTTCAAATAAATAAATAAATAAATAAAATTAGACATTATTATTTAGATAGCACAATAGCTAAAACTCAAAAAATTTTGCATCATTTTTTTCCTTTTGGAAATAGAGGTGTTTTTCCTTCATTTTGCTTAAGACTTTGTTACAACACTTTCTTGCTGACTAGGTGTCTTTCTTTCAACCTAAATAACCTTCTCATCTGTATTCATTTTTATTCCAGAATAAATTCTGTTATTTAGTCCCTTTCCTCTCTGCATTCTTCCAACACATTTTTACAGCTAAACAGTCCATAGGATTTGCAAACACCTTTATTTGGGTTTGGTAGCAGGATATGAAAAGCAGCAAAATATTAGTGTTGTAAGAGCTTCTCAGTGGCCTCAGCCAGTGACTGCCCTCCCACTGTGCTAGTACCACACAGAATTCCATAGAAATGTGACTAATTAAAAGGTCTCAAATTTGGTGATTTGGTCCACCAAAAGGAGGGCCAAAGGAAACCTTGGAGGAGGGAAGAGTTTGCAGTGCACAAGAATGTTAATGCAGGGGTACTTGAAAAAAAGGAAATAGTAGTGATGTGTTTGTCAGGCACATGGCCAAGGATAGCACATTTAGTGCTGGAGGGATGGGCTGTGGTATTTGTGTTTTCCTCAAAGTCTTGTAAAAGTTGTTTAAGCCACACTGAAATTTGCAGAACATTCACAAACCCCCAGTAGAGAAAGGGGAGAATGCGCCTCTTCCTTTCTTAGTCAACATATACCACTTCTTTAAATGAAAATTGCAATCCACTAGATCAAGAACACAACAGGCTAAAACTAATGTGGCAGGATTTTAGAAGTAAGAGATTTCTCATCTTTAGAAATGAGAGGAAATTGAGCTTCTCTTGGCTCGGTGGAACCATTTCTTGGTGTATTTGAAAAGTGTCCTGACAAAGGCATGAAAATGTAGAGATTTGGCATGGGGTGATTCTTGAACTGATTTGACAATTATTGGTTCAGGTAGGAAGTGTGGCAATTCTGTTGCTGTTGGGACCAAATAATTTTCTGTTTAATGTGTTTTCCACCAGCCTGAACATATGGAATACTGGTGTTGCTCCCATAGTTAGGCTCTCTTTCCTGCAGGACCACACTGTGTGTTGTATTGGCACCATCTGTCTCTATTTTAAATATTTAGATTAATGGTCTAACACTAATCCAATGTCTCAAACTATTAATTGCTCTTGATGTGTAGAGAAAGACAAAGAAAAAATTATTTCCTCCAGAAAAACTTGCTCTAATTTGATTTTTCACTTAAAATACTTTTTAGATCAGGGTCAAATACTCTGATGCAGTTGGAGCAAGCAAAGTATTCAGACGTGAATAATCCATGAATATACATAATAAATCATACTTAATTACATTTTGGTGTCTGGATAGAGTCCAGTATGTTTTGTCAAGTCTCATAGGGAAACTGTGCAGGCTATTTATGCATCATTTCATAAATTGTTTCACCACCAGGCCTCATTCTGTTCTTCAGGTGTGTTTTAAAGTTGACATCACTTGCTAAGACTAGCACTACTTTAGAGGAAACACAAATTTCGATATAAAAGCACCAAAGAATAATCCAATGAAGCTTCACTCACTATATCTGAAAATATCCCCTCTCTTCTTGGGTTTGTCTTTTCTTTCTATGTAATAAATTTAATCCATTAAGAACCTATTGATATTTAATATGTTATATTTGGTTATCTTAAATGCAACCTCTAAGCTTCTTTTTGGAAGTACAGGTACAAAATTTACAAATAATTTTTTATCTGCGGGATATCAGCATCATATCTTGAGTGAATGTGGTACTTGACTGTTGGAATTTGTTAGCATTTAAGAATCATAATGCGTAGTTGTCCTGAAGAATTGATTTGTCATCTGTCTGCAGTGTGCACCCACATACACATTTTTAAAATATGTAATGCAATTCCTTAATGATATGCAAACCTATTCTAGCTTTTTTGCTTGCTACTTTGCTTGCTTGGTCATTATTTGGGATGCAGCCTTCAAACATTTGACCTTTAATCACTTACTACTTGTCTTGTCTTCTTTGAAATAGTAAGTACCTCGTTTTCTGTGGTTGCATAAATAGGTGAAGTTAAATATTCAATTATATTTACAGCTAGGGCAAGAGTAAAATCCAGAGGAAACAAGGCAATTTTTTTTAAAGAATATAAGTCATGATATATAAACACATTGCTACTTTAGCCATTTACTAAATTCATTTATGCCATGCAGAAATGTGTGGGAATATATTTGTCTTAGCCTAAAAATCAGACATTCTTTTCAAACACTAATTGGCAGGAATACTGGGTTATTATTACATGCATACTTAGTCTTGCTAAGATAATGCTTTGGATTAGTAAAAAAATATTCTCTTCTTACACATGTAGCTTTCTTCACTGCAAGAGACAACAAATTAATTCAGTTTTATTTGTCATGCAGGCCTGCAATCCCAAACAAATTTAATAAGGTAAATCTGACTGAACCAGTATCAAGGGGGTTTTAGAAATGGATGATGAAGAATGAAATGGTATTTTTATTTTTGATCATTGGCCATAAATCTGCACTGGTATTAGGTAAATATTGCTGCTGACTCCAAACTGTATGTAGTCTTGAAAAAGATGCCTCCCCCAAAGTACTTAGACGTCCATGTCATAAGTACAGCCTTTTCTTCAGCTAAGTACTTCTTCAGTGGACTCCTGATCTCCAAAAATACTTGGTTTCTTAACTGAGGCTCTCCTCCCTTTGCCATTGATTGATATTGGCAGAGCATTGCTGAAAGCCTCAACTGTTTATGCCATTTTCCCACAGCCAGTATATTTGTGTCCCTCATGAAATAAATTATTTCTAACACAGTTTGATACCACATTTCTGAACCTGCTTGAAGAGAGTTCCTTTAGTTGTGCTCTGATGGAAACTTTTTGGTGTTTTGCACAATATAGGTGATTTTCTGTTTGGTGTTATTAAAATGAATTGCAGTGAAAATTAAGTTTCATCCATCACAAATTGCCAAAGTTGGATTGCATTATCTAAAATTATTACTCAAAAAACCCAGTTTTACCACTTTGGAGTAAAAAAAAGTTGAAACTGGGAAAGTGATGATTGGTAATATATAGATATAAGGTATTTAGATATTTGAAGGCCCTAGAAAGTGTATGATCTGCAGGACACTTGCATCAACAACAGCTTTGGTGGTAGAAGAAGGAAGGTGGGAAGGCAGGCTTATCTTCTTTGTTGGGAGGAACTTAGACCATTAAATAACATGGGTAGGTGCCATCAGAATAATTTTTATAGATATTTTTAACTTCAGCTAGAGATTTTAATTTGTGTTTTACCAGACAGTGTTCTCATAATTTGTTTGATAAATACCAACAGTTTAATTTCATTTGCATGGAAGATTCAGTAAAATTTACTTTTGTGAAAGGAATATAGATCATATGAATATCTACATTCATCCCATTTCTATTAAAAAAAGAAAGATAATATATTTTTGTTAAATGATGAAATTTATGTGACAGCTTGTGATTTTTCTTTTATTGCATGTGCTTCTGCTAGTGAAAAAACAAAGCACTGCTTTGTTATTTTTGTAGTTCTGTTTTGACTGTACCTGCTCAAATGTAACATCATGAAAGTCTTACTAAGTGGTAGAGGTTTAACCTAAAATATTTGTGCATGAACGTAGTGCTCACTTTCTTTCAAAATATGAAACATGAGGTGATAGCCTGACTGCTCTGAGTTGAAAGAAAAATTATATTTGCCTTCTTGTGACATCATTGGCTTTATTTTGTGTCACCAAGCTCATTATAGGTACTTAAGCTTTCAAAATGTTAGAAAAGTGCATTTCCTGAAGAAAAGTGTCTCCTTGCAATGTGCTGGGAGTATTGACTACATCTTCATCATCATCATCCTCCTTGTTGCTCACCCCCACCACGTGTCTAACAGACAACTTTGCTCCCTGCCTTGGGATCCTGGGGACCATCCTGGGCTTGGACAGCTCTGCCAGTGTTGCTGTGAATAAAGGAGGCACCGAGCAAACCACTTAGGCACGCAGGGCGTAGTTTTGGCCTAGCTAGAATTTTGACCCACTAGAATTTGAGCTGACTAGCTCTTGCAGTGTAAAGATGCATGGAAAAATCAGCCTGAAATCCCAAGTTTCAGCACTGAGTCCTGCTGGGAGTCCCTCTGTTTGCCAAGCTGACTTTGTTTATGTTTGTATCCCATCATTTTTAAGTGTGGGGCTGGATCCAAACATTCAGGCATTTGATAGTCCAGTGTCAAAGAGCATGCAGTACTTGGATTAGTTAAAAATTTTAATAACTTAAGGTTTGGACCTAATGTCTAGTGCTTCACAAAAGACAACAGACTTCTGGTAAATGAGTCAAATATTTCCATTTGTCTTCTCTGCATGAAGTTCTTCATTACAGAGTATTTCTGCTTACATAGTTTCATTAAAGCAATGCAATAATAGTTCAAAGTTGCAAACTCTTGGAAGTCTCATGAGTTTTAAAATCCCAGAGAATGTAGCTATATTTTTTTCTTATTTTTTCTTCTTTCTTCATGTTCTTGAAGGCTTTTTCTTTCATTTCTGGGACAGTTTTTTCTTTGTTTATTTTTAAGAATTTTACTCAAAGGGAGCCAAATATATTAGACCCCACTCTTAGGCATGCATATGCCAGCATCTTCAGTTCTCTCACACTGGTTTTCAGGCAACCCAGTTGGCATTTTTTTCTATCAGTCATTCTAAAACAGTGTCTTACAATTACATTATTCCGTATCTTAGACTGTAAAAAATTATTATGAGGTCAAGATTCAAACCATATTCAAAACTTTTAAATAAAGACTTTTTTCATTTCTTGCTGACCTTTAAAATTGTGCGCTTAGTGAATTAAATAGAAAAAGTGCTTCACTATCAGAGGAACAGTTTGATGCTGAGTGTTCTTTAAAATCATCTCATTTACATCAGTGACTAAACGTGGCCTTTTTTCCTGCTCAATTCAATTAAGTATTTTGAGCTGAAATAATATATTTAATGGAAAAGTCATGGTAGCTGTCTTTCAAAATGCCTTTCACATTTGCAAAATAAAAGTAACACCAGAAAGATACTAGTTTCTAATATTGAAACCATATTTAGCAATTTAGAAAAGAAAATACTAACATTTAAACTTCAAATAATTCTGAGTGTGTGATGTATTTTGTTATATCAGAAACCTATTTGAAAAAAGTATAGAAATGCTCTGCAGTCTTATTTACTCAGTAAAAACAGAGCTACCTTAGAATATCAGGTATCCTGCAAAAATATCAAGTGAGGTTTGATAATCATAGAGGAAAATGCCTGAATTAGTATGTTTATTTCTATTGCTGTACAGTTTTACCTCAGATCATTCCCTAACTAGGTGCACTGGGCAGAAGAGTTAACTTTTCATCAGTTTGGTTTTATGAATTTTGAGTTTTGGTAATTATCTTCAAATGTCTATATGCATGTGCATATGGTATGTATTTTACAGTGAAAAGCTTCAATTGTTCTCTAAATAATTGTATTTAAATACCAGATATAAAATCCCTTTCAATTTGAGATTTACTGATCTTTGATTTGCAATGTCAGTGAGGATGTTTTCATTGTGCCTTTTAAAGATATTTCACTTTAGAAGTATCTGCATTTAGCCTGTACCAAGGTTTTATTTTTGCTTATAGTGCCCTCACCTGTAACTTAGGGCCAACTGCAGAACTTTAGTAGCAAAAATAGCTATTTTTTCTTTAAATCATAGCTTGTCTTATTTTGACAGTCAGAAACAGCTAATGTGTTCCAGCTGACTTGTAGTAGTTTGCAATATTACACTTGAAACATTACTGTGGTTTTTAGTGTACACTAAACACAGCTTACTTTTATGTCAAACCTCTGTTGTGTATTTTACTCTAGAATGGAACCTGCAAACCCTAATGAAGCAATTAATTCATATTTTAATTTCAAATATTGTCCTTAATTTAATCTTTTTATCAAGTTGTGGGATAAAATAGATCAAAAAAAGAAAGCAACTAGGGTAGGAGAAAAAAAATCAGTGTAGCTGTGTTTTTGCTGCTTCTTTATTTTTCCTATTCTTGCTTCTATCACTCTCCCAAGTAAAATCTCTCTTCATAGGTCACAAGAATGATAAGCATATCTTTCAATAACAAGCGTTATTTAGGCAACTTTTCAGAAACAAAGAAAACTAGGAAGGATAACCAATCTAGTCTGAATCATTTAGTCTGAGTTTTTAAATATGTAAGATCATATAGAACAATTCTAAAAGTGATCATTTATATCTGAACACAGACCTAAGTGTTTTACATCCTGTAGGATGTAAAACAGGTACAGTTTTCTCTTTGTCAGGCTGTGTTTGGTACACAGACAGCATGGGACACTTCAGTTTGCACTGTGACTCCCAGTTTGGTACACAGATGCAAGGTGATAGGTGATAGAGTACAGATTTTTTTCTAATTCCAGATCTGGGTTACAATAGCTTTTCTTTGACAGGGAAATTTGAATCCTGGGTTCCCAGGATTCCTTTCTTGGGGGAACTTTTCTCTCTACAAAGATTTTCCAGGGTATGGGTCTCCAGCACCCATGTTGCCAATCAGGTTACTGAAGCAACTGGGGGCACAGCTGTGGAATGCCAGGTGAAAATAAAAAAAGGTCTTGTCTTGTTCTTTTTTAAGTGGAAGATTTGTCATACAAAAAATTCAAGGTTTTGGTCTGATGAGAAATGGTGTAAGGTGAGAAGTTATGTAATGAGGACTGAGCCTACAGATCAATCACTGGAATTAAAAAATATTTCTGTAAAATTTGCAGGCAGATTTCTTTGAGTATGTTTTCCAGTCAGGATCTGACTGTAATTTAGGGATACTCTGGACTAACTCTTTCTCTGAAGCTGAAATCTATATCCTGTAAATCAAAGATTGTTCCCTTGCATACCTGAACATTCTCTTTCCCTCCTTCCCCTCTGTACAAAATCACGCTTCCATTCATTTTGTTCACACTAAACTTAATATTTTGCTTACAAATTTCTTCCCTGTCAGCAGTGGAGTGCATAAGTTCTTCTTGTGCCTGATTAGATCATAAAATGTTGTGATTAGGAACAAATATCTGATCTTCGTGCAGATACATTTCAGAGAGACATTTCAGGGACATGGGAGAATGGCTATGTGGATTATTATATGCATTGCTTCCGGTCTGCTCTATATATGAGTATGAATATTTACGCATGGCTACTCTTTTCATCTGATACCTCTGTGTCTTGGGCCAGGACCCCACTGTGCTGAGGCTGCTCCAAACAGTCTTTCCGTGTCTGAAAGCCAGAATTAATGGGATATGTGGGATCACAGCCAATCTAAATTTAGTTTTCACCATATGTATTCCACTGCCACAAATAATAATTTAAATTACCTCCCCCACCCCCTCTTTTTTTTTTAGGGTTTTTTTTTTTTGGCTTCTATTTGTAGTTTTGTTCTGCTTCCTTGTTCTCGCACATTAACATGGTACAATATCTGGACAATAAAAAGTGGAGACATATTTTTTAAAGACAGCTTTTCCAATAAATAAATAATATTTATAAAAATATTTTGCTGAACTTAGGCTGTTCAAAAGGTTTTTTTACATCTTCCTTATGAGCTAATTTACATAAGCAGCTATTCCATTGAATATCAGTTGTTATGGCTATCTTCCTCAATGTTCATTCCAGTCATTCTTATTTCAATTTTCAAAACATGAGGTTGTTTAAAAATCATTCATAAGCTGCTGAATACTAGTTTATGTATGATTTCTTTATGAAACACTGGGAATTTGTATGAGTACAGCAAAAGGAAAAGGGCTCAGTGATTTTTACTGTCCTGTAGCATGACTGACATTATTAACATTGGGCAAGGATTTTGGGCTGGCCTTCCAAACTGGAGATTATCAGCCTTTGCAAGTGTTGGTGGATAGATTGTTACCCTAAAATATTGCCTCAGGAGCCTGCTTTGAAAGCCTTGGGCTCATGTTGAGAGGCTCAAAACTGGGGTGATAAACACATGGCCATTTCCTAGGAAAGCAAACTTCTTGTTTATGTGATGGAAGAGTTTCGAAGTTTTTTTTGGAAAATTCCTTTAAATTGCTTTAGAAATTATTGACCAGAGCAAACTAATAGGATTTCTGTCCAAAATACATTTTTAAAAATTAAATTAATTTGCAAGCATCCAGCATCTTTTTTCCCTACTTTTATTTATACTACTTAAGACAAATTCAGTATTACTACTTCATACCTGGCTGGTGTTTGCGGTCCAGGCATTTAAAATCAGAACATTTTTGAGGAGATGCCACAAATTTTCTCATCATTGAAGCCTTTTCTTATAAAGGATAGTTATTTCAGCATATGTAACTTTTGGACACAAATTTCTAATGGTTTTCATTAAACTAACCTTGTAATGTGCCCCGATCCACAATAGAAAAGCAGAAACCATGTATAATGCAGTATTTTATTATCCTTCTCTTATATTTCCTGTTGCAGAAATAAATTTTCAAGCTGAAATAGCAAGCAGCTCTTCCCCAACTGCCTCAACAGAGGTAAACATTTTTAAACACATTCAAAATAAATTTGGAGTACTGTAATTGGCAGCTATTTTGGGTCTGATCTATCAAAATCATTGACATCTTGCTATTGATTCCATGAAAAGTCACTTCATTAGTACTATCACTGTAATAAAAATAAGCACTTGTTTTGAAGTGGGCTGGAATGAAAGAGGTTTTCAACATTATAACAAATAGAAATATGCAGTTTCTGTGTCTCACACAACCCACTCATTGAATCTGCGTGTTTGAAATAATCGGGGAAACAGGTCAGTGAACAATTGTACACAATCATAGAATCATGAAGGTTGGAAAAGACCTCCAAGACCATCGAGTTCAATCTCTGACTGAACCCCACCGTATCAATTACACCACAGAACTAAGGGACGTGTCCAGTAGTTTCTTGAATCCTTCCAGGGATGATGCCTCCATCACTTCCCTGGGCAGGCCATTGCAATCTTCCTTTCAGTGAAGAAATTCTTCCTGATGTCCAACCTGAACCTCCTGTGGCACAACTTGAGGCCGTTTCTCCTTGTCCTGTCACTTGTGGTTTCGAGGAGGATGCCAAACCCCACCTTTCTACAACCTCCTATAAATTATCTGAATTCACAAGTAGGTTACTAAAGCCACTAAAGTTCATGTGCTACAGAGGGAAAGCCAAGATGGGACCACAGAACCACAGATCTTTGTGGGACTTGTCCCATGGAATGACAGTTTTTATGCCAAGTATCAGAGGTCAAACCTGAAAAGCCCTGTACTGCAGAAGTCATGACCAAGACTTGGGTCAGACTGCTCTATATTTGCTCAGAAAGCTGAGACCCCATACGGGTTAAATCAAAATAATTTGCTTTAACATTTATTCTGTAGCTTTGTGTTCTAAAGGTAACTTAGTAGCTGATCTAGTAATCACAAGGCTGAACTATAGGAGAATATTTGTGAACATAATACAATTGTCTGAAAATTCCATGAGTCCACAGCATCTCCTTTCTATCAATATAGAAAGTGTTTAAATCATTTTACATCCCTGGCATTGACTTTGATATTGCCCAAATATTTCCATGAGATACTTTACAAAAGTAAGTACTTTACAAAAGTCTCTTTACAAAAAAACCTCAGGAACATTCATTACAATAGCTTTCCATTGATTTAAAAATGCAACTCAATTATTTTAAATGTTTATGAAGTTCTTGTGATGGAATATTACATAGACTTCCAGTAGCAGTAACACTTCTGCTAACAGTTGCCAGACTAACAGGCAAACTTCAGAAGTTTGGGCATGGAAGGCAACCACCTCTTACAGAGCACTAGACATTTTAAGAAAATATACCAAGCTTTTATAAAACCATTAATCTGGAAGGACTTAGGTTCTTTGTGGTCTCTCATTCTTCTTCTCTGCCCTCCAGCACTGTGACTACACAGCAAGCAGGATCAGCATGAATATCCAGCAGGTTAACCTGCTAAAACTAATGCCATTTTTTCTATTGGATGTGTGAGCTACTCTTACTCCCCCTAAAGCTGTTGGTCACTGTAAGAGGGAAGCAGTGCTCACCTAAGGGAGTTGGAGGCTAGTGGATAAATGAAAACTGCAAATGAAACTGCATTTTGTTCAGGAACTGAATATCTGTCTAAAGACACAAAACAAGTGCAAAGAGAAATGTGCTCTTGGCTAAGACCTTTCATCTCCACAGAATGACCACATCTTCTCTGACCAGGAAGTTGCATTTCTATACCTCTAATCACTTTCAAAGCAAGAGATGGATCCCTATTCTTGGCTCTTCATTGCTGAGCTCTGCCCCTTGCAGAATTTCAAAGCTGAGGATAAGTTGCATAAGAGGGGAGAAGTTGTCTGAACATATTCAGTGTCTTGGTGGGAACATTCACTGACTAATCATTGACATTTCTTTTGTGCATCTTGCTGACATCGACATGGCAATTAATTTTGCTTCTACTGCACCATTATATGCAAAAAGTGAGGAATGGCTAGATGTTCCCAAATTGCCTGTCAACATTTAATTTGTAGCTCTTGGGTTTGTTAATGGTTAAGACACCTGTTGTGAATCTTTCTGATTAAATGGCTTCTAACACAGGCATCTGACAGTATTCCTTGAATTTACACCTTTTGCTTTCAGGCTATGTCAAAACAAAAAAAAAAAAAAAAGAAAAAAAAATTTTTCTGATTTTCTGCTAACTAGAATATAAACCTTTTCTGTCCTAACATATTAAACTCTGCATTCAGATAAACTTTTGTTTGAACCAGAGAAAGATCACCTTTCCACAACAACAGGGGAATAATGTCAAAAGACAATTCCTTTTGCATACAAAAATATTGTAGATATTTATTTTATGATACTCAAAATAGTGGCTGACACAGCAAACTTTTTATAGGCAGTATGGACAGTTGAGATTTTCACAAATGACCAGCAAATGAGATAACTTGATTTTTGTGTATCTAATTTAAAATTAGTTTTAAAGCCATGTCAACACCATCTGTAATAGGTTGCCAAATTGTCACCCCAGAGCATTAGTTACTTTCAAGCATTTTTTCTTTTAATTCTCGTTTGTTTAACTATAATGAAAATACTCAATTTCTTCATGTGACTTTTGAAGATGAATTTTTACTGGTATTTGAGTGCAAAGGCAGTATCCCTGTCAAGCAAAAAAATTGTGTGAATAAAATCTGTTTCATCTGTAGTTGCTTGTCTCTACTAATAAAATAAAATTTTATTTCTTTTCTTCAATAGTGCTATAAACTACTCTGGAATTGTTTGTATTTGTTCACTTGGTATTTACAGCCAGAGCCTTTTCTGGAGGTTGGGCACAGAACTTTCTTTGTTATGTTAAACATTAGACTTTTTAAATTTCTCCTGCCATGGTGCACAGCTAGCATAGATAAAATTATGATAATTTTTAAAATAGCCTCTTCAGTTATAGATTTACTTGCTTTGGACTATAGGAAGAAATATACAGTCTCTGTAGATAAAGAGATCTTAGCTACACACCTTTTGCAAACAGGGAATGGCAGTTTACAAACCAGGCAATGAGATGGGACAATCTCTTTCTTCTGTGCAGGCTGTAGCCCTGTGCAGCAAATACGTTCTAAGAGAAGGGAGCAGCAGGGAATTTGGTAGCCTTGTAACAAGAGAAAGAGAGGTTTCCTGGCTTTCATTTCCTATTGGTAGGGCAGTTCTTTACCCTAGAGTGTTTGGTCTAAAAATCCCTTAGAAAACAGGTGAATAACTTACAGGATTTAGAATTCTGAAGGGAAAGGCAAAGATTGCGGATAGAGGGAAAAAGCAACAGAGGGCAAAAAATTGGTGACAGAAGGTAGTGAGACAGAAAATACATTCAATAATTTCTGCCACTGTTAAGTACTGGAATCATGTCTGATGTCATGTGATTCACAAAGATTATTAACTCAGGTTATTAAAAAAGTATTACCAAATTAACCAAGAGCATAATAATCCTCCAAGGTTGTTTATCATTCTTGCTGCTCAGGATAGTAAAAGAAAATAAAATAAAAATAAATCATTAGTATTGTCCCTTAATCTCTGAGATCTTACAATGTATCTAGCATGTCCAGATGTTCTACTGACTCTTGCAAGATTTGAATGAATTGATTTCCATGGGAAATTATTTAGCTAAAATAGATGCAGCTAATGAATTTTCATTTCTTTCTGCACTTTTCATTTGAATATCTTCCTACTGTACTCCTGCAGTAGTTGTGACATTTGTGACCATATAAGCACAAAGACAAGTCGAGTGTGCTAAACAAATCAATGTTCCCTTTCCTGTTTCATACCAGTTTGATGGTCTTAAAGGTCTTTTCCAACCTGAGCAGTTCTGTGATTCGGCACACAAATGGCACTATGCCAACTGCAGCTGGACACAACACGAGTGCTCCAAGGCAAAGCAGCTTCACCCTGCTTCGTGTCTTCTCTGATTCTGGTCTGAACCTGGTCTTCAGCAGAGAAAGAACAGCTTCTGCAGTATCTCTCTCACACCTGGGTAGAGAGACAGATCTCCAGAAAAGAAGAGAAGGAATAGTTAGGAAAATACAGGATTGAAAAAGTGAAGATAACCTATCTGCGGGTTGGACAAAATAGGCCTGTAAAATCTTGATGTGGACAATGAAAAGGGACAGATATTGAACCTAAATCGAGATCAGAGAGCTCCTTTTAAGAAGCTGGATGCAAAAATAGTTCCTATTGTACCAAAGATGTTGAATGCTTCTCTCTCTCATTTCAACTAATAATTAGGAGCACAGATTTATTTATAATCAGTGGTGATATTTTTCCAAAGTCTCACTGGGTGTTTGTCTCCTTTGGACAAGTTGATCCATGTAGAGGAAGCCGAAATTTCAAACTTGAAGTGATGTTTAGGTGACCTCAGTCTAGTTCTTTGCATCATCTGTTATTATAAATCTGTATCAACTGCAAATCTGAATCCTCAAAGAGTTCTTAAGGCTTATAGGTGTTACATACACATTTCTGCATAATCTCCCACTCCAGATTCCCCCAGTGCTGTCTTAGAAATGTTTCCTTGATTAGCTGAAGATTTCTGAAGCGGTCATAATAAATATGAGGGTGTTCACAAAAATTTGAGTAATATTAGCATTGTTTGGAGCTTGAGTTGAATCAGTATTACACAAAGAATAAAGGAATTCTCTTTGATCTTGTAGTGAAGAACCTGTAGTATTATTATAACAATGTGTTTTGGGTGAACTTTAGCACTGTTGTTGCTCTTTGTGCCACCTGCTGGTTAGAGAGTAGGCAAAGGGGAATAGGGCAGCGTTTCTGTCACTCTAATGTTCAACTTCTGAATGAGATTGCATTACCTGGCTTTTGTGTTTATTTGTTATAAAATAACAAGTAATTTCAATTGTCAAGTTATCAATTAATTCAACATTACAAGTGAATTAGACTGTTCTGAGCCTCTATGATTGCAGCTTTTAAAGAATACATACTAGTTTCTTTTTTTTCTTTTTTACTCATAAAATTTTGATTTTCTAAATGTGTGGTTTAGGGTGTTTGTTACTTTATTCACCATGTTATGTGGGGAGAAGATAAGCAAGGAAATTGACTCTAGTTGACAGTAATATTGAGTTTATCAGAGAAAAAAACTGTTCTTTGTTTTTTAAAATCTACCTGCTGTTCTTCTGAGTTCATTTCCTTTCCTGTATTAAGAATTGTAATTACCACAAAACTAAGACTACATGGACACCACTGAGAATATGGCCATATTTATACTAAAGTTAAGTAGTCTATATAGTTTAATTCATATTAAAGGATGTACAACTTTGTGCTCTACATCAAGACTTTACAAATATTCTGATGCTGGCAGCAGCACTGATTTCCTCTTATATTTTGTATTGTGGGAGAAAGCCATTAGTGGGATGGATAGGTGATGAAACCAGAAATGTTTAGCATATGGAGATCACCAGTGAGCTGCAGGATTTGTCTTGTCCCAGCTTTTACAGAGGCTCAGTCCTTACAGGAGACACCACATATACAAAGCAGTATAACACTATGGGGGTACCTCAGTGGTTTCCAAAGGAAAGCTCTGCCACAAAGGAGAGAATAAGATTTGATTATAAGGAAGCTAAAACAAAGTAATTAACAATTCAAAAATAGCACAGATCAATGTGCAAAGGTTGTGGTTTTTTGGTGGCAACATAAAGTTAACAAAGCCAAAGTAAAGGAACAGAGAAACAAGAGGACTGCTGGTGCTGTCTACCAAACAGAGAAAAGGGACAGAGAAAATACATTTGAGGAAAAGTCAGTTTGTTGTCATTAATATACATTTGAAAATTGAGTATCCACAAGGAGATCTTGGAAAAATAGAGGGGCTTTTTTTTGCTTGTACTTCTGTGTTTATGTAGAGCAGAGCAATCCAGAGCAGAGCAGTACCTCTAGCCTGACTTTAAATTCAAATGAAGTTAAAATTCATTTTCCCAAGGCAATGGTGCTGATGGTTAGAATGAGTAAACTTGTGTATTGTGTCTTAGCTACATAAGGTATATTGTTTAGTTTTATGGCAGAACTGCATCAATATATTCAATATATATTTTTAAATAGCTGACTTAGTTCAATGAACAAAATTTGCATTAAGCTCATACAAAAGGTCAATGGATTATATAGTATTTTAATGTAAGAAGCTTTAAAATGGAAATATTCTTTCAAACTCAGTGTGTGTGAAAATGGCTGATGCTCTTTTTTTTTCTGAATATGTATTGGAAGCTGGGAGGGCTTTACAACATAGAGAGAGCATCCCAGATTTTCATCTAATGCTTTCATTTCACTTCCTCGCTTCCAGCCCAAAAGCTGGAAGCATTTACAAGTATCTTGCCACCTATCTGCAGAGAAATAGTGAGGAGATAGCCAGCTCTTATCACAGAGAATAGATGCTCACAGTACTATTAATTTCTGCTAGCTAGATAATAAATGTGCAGTTACTTTCCTCTCAGCTTTAAGGTCACTATGGGAGACCCTGTGTACAAAAAAGTACATGTACACCAGATTTTTATTAATATGTTAGAATGTTGATTAACTGTAGTCAGAAGAGAAAGAAGATCTGTCTTGGGATGTGTTCAGGCATCACTGAATAACCAGGAGAAATGATCAGAGCTACAATACAAAATATTAAAGTTCCAGCATGCATAACTGAATGCATGAAAGGGGCTTATCCCTGATAATTTATATTGCTACAGTGCCTCGCATTATAACTGTTTTACATAATCTTTTAATTAGCACCCTTGCTGGCTTTTGTGAGAAAAATTAAATGGCCTAAAGATTTCTGATGGGCTTGAGCACTCTAAGCAGGAAAAAAGGAAATCCAGGATATTTCAGCTTATACTGGAATACAGAAAGCCTTTTTCAAACAGCCACTTATTAGCTACAGAAAACTGATAACTTTTTAAATAACTTTGAAAATTTCTTTTCTAAAAAGCTTATCTCAAACTTTTTTGTTGGTATAAACCCCTATAGGAACTTAAATGCTTCATTGTGTTTGAAGCATCAGAGGTACATTTCAGAGAGGTAGAATTAGGCTTAGGAATCTAAATCTAAAAGCTACTTTTAAGGCCAGTGGAAGAGGAATGGAGTCTTGCATTCAGCACCTTAGAATCTGTGTTGGAAAAATGCCTGTAGATGCAGGGTGCTGAATACCACTGTTAACTGAAACTCTGAGACAATTCATTTTAAGTTAGCTGTCTTATGAAGGGGATTTCCCCAGCAAATCCACTAGTCTGCCTTAATTTTTGTATGTGAATAAAAGGTCTTAGTTTTTGTTTGGAGAGAATCAGAAAAAGGCACAGCAAGGCTTCTTCATGAACAATCACTCTATCTTTCCTTAGATATTATACTGTTTCTTCCTGTCTATTGCCAAGTAGTTAGAGATGACTGAAATCGTTAAAATATTTTCTCTAACTTTGCTCTATATAATAAGTTGTGATATAGATTTCCATTTCAGTAAGATCAGGTTTGTTGATTGTCAAGAGTATGATACTCTTCGAATTGTTTTTATTTTTCTTTTTTTTTTTAATAATTAAGTACAATTTTTCTGGAAATTTTTGTCATTTACTATTATTTTTATAGAAAAAAATGGCCAATTTATTTTTCAGTCTGCAAAAGAGATCTGTTCTTTCAGCTCAAAAAGGCTTTTCTGTAGCTTCATTTGTTTTGTTGAATACTTGGAATAAAGAAAATAGTCTTAATTTAGTAATGATAGACCTGAAATTTGCTTAGATCACTAAATTGGTCACAGATTTCTTTGAACAAGATCTTTATTTGTATTATTTTCTAGTCGCTCTCTTGTTTGTATGTTTTCACATGTCAGTGTACATGTATAAAACCTGAATTCCTTTATCCTTGTAAAAAAATTTTGAGGACTTTGAAAGACACATTTTCTTATACCCTTCCATCTTGTAGTTATCCTTTCATTTAGATTGACTCCTGACAGGCTCTCTGAAGTTTTGTTTTCTAGACTCAATCTTACATTTCACCTTTGGCAGAGGGCAAACTGCGTGTTGCTGTGTTTTTAATTTCGTGTATAAATCTATGCTTTTCTAAAGCATAATTATTAAATAAATATTTTAAAGTAATACTGTAAGAAATTATGTCCTGTGATGATTTTTGGAGAAACTTTTTTCGTCTGAGAGCTAAATTGCTTAAGCTTTGTCAGGCAACTGCTGATATTCATATTTGAGCCTGTATAGACCAGTGGTAGATCAACTTCTTGTAGAGGGAAAGTTTAAATGTTATGGCTCATATATCAAGGCCATCAGAAATAATATTTTGAAAATATACTAGAAGTAGTAAATATTATCTGTGCTTCAGAAAATCACATGTCTTGTGAAGCATGTAAGAAGCAGTCAAGGTTTAAATTGCCAACAGCTCCACATTTTTAAATGTGCTGACTTATAATCATAAATAATTTCAGAAATAAATTGTGCTCAGTCGCCTTATCAGATAAAATATTTTAAGTCCTTTTTTTGCATACATTTTCAGTTGTTGTAAAACTGAAATATTTTTCTGTCTTAGGGAAAAGAAAACCATTGGATTTAGAAATACCTGTAGTCTGTTCAGATCCAGGTCTGCTGCTGTTGATCTTTTTTTTTTTTTTTTAATTAGGATGTTTGTTTTAAAAATTGATTCAATGCAAAGTTGATCTGCCTGTATCCAAGGTTTTAGCAGTTAATTTAAAATTTTTGAGTAGCATCAAAACACTATTATTTTGTATGACACAATAGTAAACAAAATCACCAAAAACATACTTATATCACTAATACTTAGAGAGTGGTATAATACCCTATTCCACATGTGTAAAACTGCAGCCATAACTTTAAACTTTCCTCTTTTCTTCACAATAAACTATTACATGTACATTGTTTGTCTTTGAGCTTTAAGGCCCAGAAAGGATGGCTTTGTCTCTAGAGGGAGAATATTAGCAAAGGAGCTAAGGTTCAGAGCAATCTGGCTGCCAGATTGTTCTGTTTCTAATGACTTCTGTTCTTCCTTGTCAGTCTAGCATAGCCAGAACCTCTCACTTATTATTTACAGAGCACAGTTTGGATTGCATCAAAGAGAGCTTCCACTCATCAAGCTGTTTCCTGGTATTAATTTAGCTCTTCCTCCCTACATCTGTAGCTAAATCAAGTTTCCATAGAGTTTAAATTAAGTCTGGAAATAAGTAAAAAAATCTGTGAGACTTGGGGTGATAAATTTTAATTTGTGTCTGTAAGTACAAGACCTACCTGAACACAGAAGGGCACTGCAAGGGATGCTTACAGATTTTTGGTAATAAATGTGTCCCAGGGGATTAAGTTTGAAGAGAAACCTTGTCCACCAGTAGTGAGTTCAGTTTTAAGGTAGATTGCTTGGGAAAAGTGGGGTTTGGGAAGGGACAGTGTTCTGCTTACCAGTGTCAAAGGCTGAGCAGGTTGAAGAGCTGATGTGACTGGAAGGAAGTTTCAGCAGTCTCTGACTCTAGTCCAAGTATTCTGTGTTGCCTGTTTGCGCACTGACTGATGGCTTCTAAGCCACTTTTATACATAAAATAAAAGACTGAAAAAGTCATTGACCGAGTGGATACTCCAGATTCTCAGAGATTGGAATGCAGCCTGCTAGAAGCTAGACCTCACACCAACATGTCTGAGGTTCCCAGCTCTCAAGGAGGCAATTTCACAATAGTCTTAGGCAGATCTCAAATGATCCTACTGATGCTTTGAGAGGCAACCTAGAACAGAAGCTAGACAGAGCAAAAGGAATAAAGTAGGTATTTATTTAAAGGTCTTCAAAGGATACAACTTGGGCAGTACAGGGGCCTGGCGGTGGCTGTACCAAGCTGGATGCACAAGTTTTCACACTTCTATAAGTTTTGGTCCATTTACATATTGGGGTAAATTGTCCAATTACAGCTTGAGGTTATGAAGTCCCATCCTCCCAGATTGCTCTCCTTAGTTTGCTGTTGGTTGTACTTTTTGGGCCTGAAGTTGCAATGGTGTCCTTGCTTCTCAGGCTGGAAAAGGATTATTTTGTCTAACTAAACTGTGAAGAGAACTTCCTAACACTTCATTTGAAGTTCAGAGTTATACATTAATGCAGTACAGAATATGGAAAACATGAAGGCTGAAACTTAAGGCATCACTGCCACTGAATACAATTGATTTTTTTTATATGACAAAAAGCATAGTTCTGATAGCCTCTGTGGGTGTCCTGTGTACACAGACTGGCAGCAGACTGTTGGGCCCTGTTTATGAGGTTTCAGCTGCATTAGGCAGAAAATGAACTAATTATGCTATTAAGATACTGGACATTCTTACATGAGAACTGCATTTATTTAAGTGTTAGACTGATAGGCATTTTTGGAGAAGCCTAATGAATCATTTGAATAATGAGATAAGTAGGTGATTGCTGTAACTTTTTAATAGTGCCTAAGATAATATTATATGTGATTAAACCTGTGCATGGCTTTATTAAAATGCTAGGACTAACTTTCTATTTTTAAGATGAATGGAAACTGTCTTCCAACTAGCTAGGCTGATTTCTACTAAACCTTTTGCAACTCTTTGTGGTGGTTTTATAGCTATCTATTCTTTTATGCTAAAAAAATCTTTTCAGCTTAACATCAAAGCCCCTGTAAAAATACCAGTAGGTAAAGCATATTCTTTGCAGATCTTGAACAATTGTGTTATTCAACAAATGGTAGAGGAAACTGAAGTAAATATTCTCCTTAGAATTTTTAGCTTGCTCGTGTCATTATTTGCAAGAATTTTATAGAAAAATGTGAAGCCTTTTTCAGTTGTACAGTTTGCACAGTTTCAGTCTCATAAACATCACTCTATGAAAAATACAAGCGAATAATTGTTTATTTTTTACATCAGAACATCTTCTACAACTTGAAATTATTATGATTAAGGTAGAAACCAACCCTATGTGAATAAGTCTATATTTATTTTTCCTAAAGTTGCCTAACATTTTTCTTTTTTTTAAAGGTACAATATACTATTACACAGATGTTGAAAAAGTTTTACTCAGCTAGTGTCTGGTACAAATAACTCAATTTTTTTTCTTTAATTACTTGCTGTGCAAGGAATTAAGGAAAAATATGCCAGTATGTGTTGCAAGATATTCCTCAGTCAATATAATGTGACTGTGAATAACTAGACAAACAGTGTCCACTGCTGGCAAATCAGATAATTGCACTGCACTTTAGAGAGATATGATGGTGAAAGGTTTTGATGAGTTAAGTCTTAAATGTCAGATGTTTTGCATTGTCTCTGTAAGACTGGGATGTAAAAGAAGGTCACTATATTAGAAGTATTCATACTATTAACACTAATAATAAATACTATGGTATTTGAACTAATAGCCAGGAATATCACCACAGTAACATAAGCAGGCACTCAAATTTTTCAGGATTTAAAAATAATTATAGTATTCATTATATTATATCTAGCATGTCTACAAAATAAATAAAAAGACAGTAAAAGTCTGTGAAATTTGTCTTGATGTTTCAGATCATATAAGTAACAAGATGGGTAAGAAGAAGTTCTTAAATTCCTTTTTTTCTCCTTAGGTCAAAGCATTCATTACTGATTTTGTTAGGTTTTTTTAAAGACAAAAAAGGTGTAGAAGAAGTCAATGTTTCTGTTTTGGAGGAAGTAAAATGGAAATGCTGATTCAGCAAGTACCACTGCTGTTGATGAAGCTAGAGCTGAATTTTAAACTGATTGTCAAAGAGAAGAGAGAAGGGTGATATCTAAAAAGTTTCTTCCTGGCTTTTTTTTTTTTTTCTTTTTGTAATAGATAATGTTTGTTTGCATCTTTTGCTTAACAATAGTGTGTCAATGCAAAGGAAATCTTTCAGTCAAAGAAAATAATATAGAGTGAAAGAAACATTGAGGGGGAGAAAGGAAAAATCTGTTCCTATGTTAATATAAACGATATTAGCTTGTCAGATACTTCTGAAAATCTAGATTAACTGAAAAGAAGCTAGCCATACTTGTTTTTCAGAGATTTATATCTGTCATCTGTTCATTGCATTCAATGAAAGTATTAGACAATGCACTGAATTTTCTGTTTGTTTGGAAAGGGGAACAGCGCATGGGACTTTTTTCAGAGGATATTGGTTGTGTCTGAACCCCAAAGGAAGGGTCGTGTCTATTTGATTAGACTTGAGAGGGAATCAAGGCTTATCTTTTGGATGAACATGGCATTAGCCAGAATTGTTCTATATCTGCATTTTCTCCCTTCAGTACCCAGAGAAATGTAGTATGACCTTCTCTCTTGAACAAGAAAAGAACAGGATTATGGTTTTGTTTTGTTTTGTTTTGTTTTTTTCTTGTAAATGTCTTAAAAATAGTATCAAAGGGATTAATCAAAAAGTTATTCAAAAGTTAATCAAAAGTGGAATAATTGCAAACAAAGATGACTATCTGAAAGTCATTTTGTGAAATTAATCACACTGTCAATTTTAGGTCACAAAGCAGAAAATAAGACCATTTTTTCCTAGATTATTTGGCAGGAAGTATTTTTCATGCTTTCTTCCATGAAACAAAGTGTTGTTGTGGATGTTTTTGTCTGTGCATGTGTGCATTCATGTGCATGGGCAGACACGCTTGCAGCTCCTCCTGTCACTGGTAAAAATCACTTTTTATACTTAAAAGATTATTAGATGCATTTTGAGGGGAACAATTCTTCTGCTTCTCAAAACAGCAATTTATGTACATCTCTGCTCATACTATCTTTTCTGTTCAGTATTTTATTTTAATGCATATAAAGTGCTTTTTCTCCTGGATCTCTATGAAATGGTCAAAATCCAACATCTTCCTTGTTCTAAGGGTTCAGAAATACTGCACATTTTTTTTCTCATATTGTCATGTGTTTTCATAATGGTTCCAAGGAAAGCAAGAAATCCATTTGCAGATATGTTCTAGGGGCAGGAAATCCTCACTGGAGAGTATCATGAAACAGGTAGAGCAGCTTACATGCTCTTCCAGCTGTACTGACTCCAGAGCAAATTCACTGTAGAGACTGAATTTTTTAGGGACAGTGTTTCCTTTGTTTCTGTAGAACAAAATTAAGCAGACTCACCTTACAGGGACTTTCAGTTACGTGGGAGAATAACAGCAAAGTCTGTTGCATGTTCCAGAAGTCAGGCCAAGCAGACAAGTCCTGCTGTGGCTAGATAAGTAAACACAACAGATGTTGGCTTAAGCTGTGCATACTAATGAAGAAGCTCTCCATGCTGTTTTTAGGCCTCTAAATCTTAAACTGCTCTCTGCAGCTGTGTGGAATAAAGATGGGGGGGAGGGGGGCAGTGTTTGTTTGTGTTTGTTTTTCTTTAATGAAAGTCCTTTTTCTGGCTTGTGTCACCAGAGCCTTGTTTGAAGCAGTCTTGTGGCAGATCTGCTATTAGCTTTAGTAAGAACAAAATTAATGGTGATGTGTATCTGTTATTAGTTATTACGAACCTCTCTTTAGAGAGATTATTTCATTTTAAAAGATAAAATATTATATATGTCACTGCAGAAACCCCAATGCATTTAATATTTAATTACTTTTTCAGATTATATACTGAAAGTAGTCTTGATTCTCTTTTATTTTTTCTTCCTTCACTGTTGTTGTTAACTGTTTAAAAGAGACTTACTGGGTTTAAGTTTCGGGCCTGGGTGAGCTATTTTGGTGATCCTTATATGATCTCTGTGCTGTACAGATACTCCTGTCAACCCAGCTGGTTTCTTTTGTTCACCTGGTCTCAAAAGAAGTGGTATCAGAAGTAAAGATAGAGTGAAAAACAGAAAGAGTCATTAAAGATGTCACAGGAGCTTTGCTAAAAGTTAGCAGCTGTAATCATACATCTTATCTGGCCAAAGAACAATTTTTAAAAATAGTGTTAAGAATCTTCATCCACCTTTTCCCCATTTGAAGGATGAAGAGTTAGCCCATGGAATAAAAAATGAAACTCTGAATTAAAGCAGGTATTTTACTTGACACAGGACTATTCATAAGACTCATTACTGCAGGATAATCCATGCAATTTAGCACTGAAAAGGAAAGGGGGACAGCAATGTAAAAAAAAGCGAAAGCAAAAGAAATCTAAGAATCATGTAATGTCTAAAGAGTAAGTCAATATCTAGTGTAGAGGTACTTATTCCTTTGAGTTATGGATGTATCTCGGGAAATATGTGAAAGAAATGAATGTAATACGTGAAAGAAGTGAATGGTCAATGCAGAAGAAATATTGCACCTGAACTGCTATAGGCAGCATTGTAGATGTTCTGTATTTGAATAGTGTTATGCATTTGAATATAATGTTTTGATAGTTTTCTGCATAACCAGTCATCTAATGCTAGACTTCCTTGCATGGTGCATTAATTTATTCTTGCATATACAGGAATTATGTTTAAATGTTTTTTCTTATGAGTTGGATACGTAAGCCAAATCCTGTGAAGAAGATGGTTAAAATATGTGCAGTCCTTTGAACAATATATTGGAAGCTTACTTTTGTCTTAATTAAATGGATTCACCTGATCTTTTTAAACAAGTGACTCCATAGGACTTTTTATGTATTTAGCAAATTTTAATAGGTATGATTTTGGCTCCTCAAGTACATTGTGAATGCTAAGACTGAAAGCTGAGTGCTTTTGACACAAAGAAGTGTGAAAGGATAGAAATCCAAATTCTGTAAAGCATATTATCATGTTAAACAAATTTTGTTCTTAATGTTCTTCAAAGTCTCATCAATGAGTCTTATCTTCAAAGTCTTACCAAAGTCTTATCAGTCAAGTGTTCAGGGTGTTAAGGATCTTAAATTTTACTGCTTCATAGTACATTGCCTTTTGGGAAATTAACAATAACTTATAAGGAGAATTATATCCAGATTAATAGACAAGAACATATAAAACTGACCTAATTTAAGCTGTTAACAGCTCCTTGCACAAACATACTGTACTAGTCTTCTTATAAACATGGAATGCACATAAGCTATCTGAAAGGGAATTCTTATCTTTGTATTAATAGGTTCATACTGGCCTCCTCATGAAAGATGGGGTCTTTTGACAAATGTTTTTCTAGCTTATTCAGTTTTGTCCAATTAAACACTTACCAACCTATAGAGTAAGCCGTAGAATATGTTTCACCTTGTTCAAGTCATTACTTCTCTTGCTCCATCTTTTTTCCCCAAGACATTTAAATCAATAATTGAAAGTGACTGTTGCTTGCCAGCACCCATCCCCCCTATACATACACACTGTGTGCCTTGGGAAGATATCAGTTTGCAATTACACAAATAATTCTATTTGTAGGACTGTATCACATTTTCTTATGATATTTGGGGGAGTGGAGGGGTCTTAGTATGTACATTGAATTTAGACACTTTAATTATGGTCCACCTAAACTACCAGCAACCTTCAATAATTTGTTTTTGTCAGAAGCAACAAATCAGAATTACAACTTCAGCTGGAAACAGTAATTTGGCAATCAGTCTGATCAGAAGCACCACAAGGGTGATTAAATAAATCCATCACAATTTAGAAACAAGTAATTTCTCCATTCCTGAAATGTCTCTTCTTGGAATAATAAATTCTCCCAGTGGTCTAGATGCACTTTTATGCATGCCTTTCAATTGTTATGCCTAAGTTGGTACTTTTACCCCTAGACCATCCTTTCTGTTTTGAATGGTGTATGGAGTAAGGCGCTAATACTTCTGCTACTATAGAACACAGCATCTTCCAAAGGAAAAAACCAAACATTTGCAAAGACACAAAACAATCTTCAACTCTGTAGAGTGTGAAAGATCATCTAGATTCACTATACTTAATTAATGACTTCCAGAATGTAAGCTGACTTTACCTCATCATCTTCTAGTGTATTTAACTGGACAACTGAACTCTGTGTGCCCTACTCTTTGCAAGCAAGTGCAATAAAAACTTCATGAAACTCATGAATAAAAACTTCCATGAACTCATGAAACTTAAACATGTTTAGTAGTAATGTAATAATCTGACATTTTGCACTTGTAGAAAATATATGCTTGTAAGAAATTTGGGCTTTATTTGATTTATTTTGTTTCGATTTTTATATCAAGAGTGGTTTCAGGATATCTGGGAGGAGAAAATTTGGGTGGAGTGTGTGCACATGACTGCATACTTGTAGAAGATATTTTTGTTTATATTGAAATGGTTTATGAAAGGAAAATCTCTGTAGAGGTTTCATGGCTGCATTGAACTGCATTACTCTGCAGCTTGTAACATTATCCAAGTTATTGCAAAACATATAATAAGTTAAAATAAATTAATAAAAAAGAAAAAAACCCAAAGCCCATAATGTGTAAAGATGACACTTTAAGTTCTATACATTTTGTAGCTTATGGATCTAGGCAGAATAGACTATAAAGCATTGAATACCATTTTTCCTAACTGAATTTCTTATAAAAGCATTTTATGTATCTCTAGTATATGCACATATGCAAATAACAATGGTGTATATTTTAATATTGAACTTTCATGCCTAAAAAGGTCACATTGAAATTTACATGTTAAATTAGCTGAAATGGAATATGGTTTCTTCCCAGTAATACATTTAAAAAAAAGGAACAATAATGTTTCATACCCTAGCATATAATAAAGCAAGTATTTTATACACACTATATATACATTGAATTTTTTACTGTAAAATTCATGAAAGAAAGCAATTTTATAGATTCTATGTTTTTGTTTAGAAAATTTCTGAAATCCATAATAAAATACCAGTTAGAAATTAATAGATGGGAGAGTAGAAAGCACTAAAAGCCTTTTCTCCCCCTCTTTGCCTTTTAATAATTTGTTTTCATATCCAGAGTTTTGTTAATCAGAGATAAAACTCTGTTTTAATGTAGAAAGTGTCATACCTAGGATATATCCATTTGTCCTAAATGCATATACTCATGCAGATCCCAGCTTTTAAGGTATCTGGTATGTTCATACTCGTGCAATCCATCTGTTAGCAGAACCTTCACTTTGACTAGAATGGCACACATTTTATCACAGGTTAGGACACCAGATGGCTCTCTTGAGTTTTCTTTGTAAAACCCCAAGATGTAAACAACTGCTCTGCATTTCTGAGATGTGAGTACAAAGCTCTTCTCTTTTTTTTTCTTTTCTTTTTCTTTTTAATCTCTGGAATATGAAACACATTTTCTCTTTGTCTGTAGGCATACTGCCCGTTTTCACCCTCTCTCTTGCTTTCTTTGCCATCACCCTGAGCATCATGTGGTCGAGAAATGTCAGAGTGTTTTGGCAAAGGCCCAGGATTTGAAGGAAAAATATAGAAAGGAACAATAGTAGTAGATAGTATATGATGCATAGCATCATCTGATGCAATAAAGAGGAACTTGGGACCCACACCCTTTTGGAAAGAGTTTCTCACGCAAATGTTAGGGTTGTATTATACCTCTGTATTCCTGAGAGACAGTGGGTGGCTGGCCTCTATTTCACTCTACTCCCTCTCATTCATTCCTTTGTTTGGAGCCAGCAGCCAAGTGGAGCTGACTTTGGGCGGTGGGGCCGGGGTGTCCCTGAGCCGTGCGCGGCCGCTCCGCTGTCCGTGGTGCTGCAGGCAGAGACACACCGGGACCGGCACCGGCACCGGCACCGGGCAGGCCCACTGGGACAGCACTCAGCGGACCGCCTCCCTCTTGAGGGGTCTTAGGGAACGCCGCTCCGTGTCTGGTCCGCTTTTGGGGAGGAAGGAAAAAGGAAGCAGTATGCAAAAATACTACACTGAAATTTAATTTTATTTTTCTTTTTAAATAACCACCTCTCTGTCTAATTGCATTAGTTAAGGCAATTGTAACCGTTGTAAGGAAATTGCTGCTCTGTAAAAATTGCCAGATAGAAAATCCAATGAGTCTTAGCTGAATCTCTTTAGAGACACTTTTAAATAGAATTAAAATGTATTATCCAGATCCGATTGTGCATGTTCTGTTCCTAGTTGGTCTAGTATTAATACAAAATCCCTGTATACTGGAGTTCCCACCATACACTTTTGCCCTCTGTATAAAAATAGCGCTTTGTAGATTAAAGGATTTAGGGGGAAAAATGGTCAATATCAAAGAAGCTGAAGCCTCTGCTGAAACAAGAACCTATTCTTGCATACTAGGTTCTGTATTGAAAAACAGCGAATATTTCTGGATTCATATTTACACTTCTTAGCCCGTTAAAAAAAAACAACAAAAACAAACAACAACAACAAAAAACCAAACCAAAAACAAAAAACCCCACCGAAGCACCAAAGAAAAACAAAAAACCCCTCAAAACCATCTAATAAGATATTAGAGCACTGTGAAAACAGTATAAAAATAGATATTACATGATAATTGCCTGTGCAAGCATCTGCCCTTCTTTATAGGCTAACAATATTTTTCTGTGAAGCTGCTTGTTTTCTTCCTCTATTTTCCTCTGGCTAGCCACAACTTCAGGAAGTTTAGCCATTAGGCTTGCAGAAAGTAAATCCAAAAAACTTTGGGCCATTATTTGAAAAGGGAGACGAGCCAACAGGAAAAGGAGAAAGGAATTAAGTGGGATGTCTTATTTTACATGGTATTTACTATTTGTTGTGCCTTGTGAACTTCTTGGGGCAGATACTTCTTAGGTGCTCTGTGTCTAGTGAGCTTCGCTGGTGCTTCCTTAAGTGCTCCAAGACATAGCCTGTAATTTTACACGGTACTGGGGATTAGTAAATCCACCTGCTGTGGCTGTTAGTGGGTGCCCCATGTAATCCCTTTGGTATTTGAGTTGAAGGTCCCCTCAGCCCACGGCTCCAAAACCTTCCCATGAAGCAGAACCCAGAGACTCCCCCCGAGTCCCTCCTGCTCGGTCCGTTCCCGGCTGGGGGCCGAGGAGCGGCGGGCGGGCGGGGGCACTGCGCGGGGCAGGGTGTCCTTGGCGGAGCGCGGTGTCCCTCGCCCGCCTGCCCCGCTCCCGGCTTCCGCCGTGTCCCGCCTGTCCCGCCTGCCGCTCCCCCGCCTGGGGACGGGGACAGGTGCCCGTGTCACCGCTGGGGGCGGGGGGGCGGCCGGCAGGGAGCCGCTGCCGGGGAGCTGGAGAGAGGGTGCGTGAGAGAGGGATCCTCGGTGTGCCGGCGCGGGCGAAGGAGAACGGGGAGGGCCACACGCCCCTCCGGCCGCTCGCAGAGCCCTCCTTCTTTCCCGGGAACGGAGCCCCGCACGAAGCCACCCGGAAACCTAACGGGGGGCAGAGGCAGCTGGCGGCGGATCCACCGGGAACCTCCCGGTTCCCACCAGAAAACCACATCAGCATCACCCCGTCCCTCCGCCTCTCTCCCCCTGTGCTTTTTTCTTCTGTCTTTCCCCATTCCCCCTCCTCCGCTGCTTGCACCCTCGCCGCCCCTCGCCTTGGGGAGGACAAAAAAAAGCTCCAGCGGTGCGTGCCTCTGGGTGTGTGTGTGTGTGTGTGTGTGTGTGTGTGCGTGCGTGTGTAGGGGAGGCTGGAGCGGGGTGGGACCGAGGAGCCGTGATTACAGCTCTCCCCGGAGAAGAAGATTGCTCTCTCCAGATGCTGATTTCTGAAGCACTTGGCAATCATCAGGCGGGAGCCGGGAAGAGGCGGCGGTAGCCGCCCCGGCCGTGGCGATGGCAGCGCCGGGCGAGCGGGCGGTGGCGGCTCGGGGCTGAGGGGCAGCCCCGGGAGGCGACGCTGCCGGGCGGACCCGACCCGACCCGATCGACCCGACCCGACCGGAGCCTTCCGGGCGCGGCTCTGCCCCGAGTCCCGCTCGCTCCGCCAGCCCGCCGGCAGACGCCCGCCCGAGCAGGAGCCCCTGCGCCGGGACACGGCGGGGGGGGACGGCGGGGCACCCATGCGGTGACCCTTGGCGGCGGCAGCTCCCGCCGGCCGCACGGTGCGGGCGCCCCTCCGCAGCCGCGCCTCGGGCCGGAGGAGGCTCCCGCTCGCCCTCGCCCCCGGGGATGGGATCCCACCGGGGCTGAGAGCCTCGCCGCCTCCCTCCTCCCTGCCCGGCGTGGGCGAGCCGGCGAGCAGCCATGGCAGCGGCCATCGCCAGCGGCTTGATCCGCCAGAAGCGGCAGGCGAGGGAGCAGCACTGGGACCGGCCCTCGGCCAGCAGGAGGCGGAACAGCCCCAACAAGAACCGCGGGCTCTGCAATGGCAACCTGGTGGACATCTTCTCCAAGGTCCGCATCTTCGGGCTCAAGAAGCGGCGGTTGCGGCGCCAAGGTGCGTCCCTGTGGCCGGGCCCGCCCGCGGCTCCCGGGGGGCGGGCGGGAGGGGGCAACCTGTGGCGAGAAACTTCCCGGGCCGGGCGCCGCCCCGGGTGCTGCCCGCCCGCGGCTCCCGGCTCCCCGGCAGCGGGCGAGGGCTCCGCGGGCTGCAGCCTACGGACCTTTGGTCGGGACCCCCGGGGCCAGCCTGGCTGCCCGGCTGTCGGCTCAGGGGCTCCGGTGCGGGTCACGGCGGGTGTGCTGCGGGCAGCAAGCACCTCGGGGAGCCCTGTCCGCCGCCCCGCACCTCCCCGTCTCCCTTGTGTGTCTCTCTGAAGGACAAAGAGCGCACAGCGCTCTGGGTGTCCGGTGTCCGGTCGCCAGCCCCTTCCCCGAGCCACCAGTGTGGTTTTGGCAGGTGCAGCCTGGCTGTAGTGAAGGGGTCCCTGCCCACTGCTCGGTGACTTCCCAGTCAGCACACAGGGAGAGGTGAGGCGCGTCCGGCCGCTGTGGGAGAGCTTCTCGGCATCCCTGGGGGTACCCAGGTGCCTGTTGCCCGTTCCCAGCCAGGGCCTTGCCCTGCAGACCGGCAGGTTGTGCAGGCAGCTCTTCTTCAAGGTAGATGGCCAGGAGTCAATGGAGAAAACTGGTACCTTGCTCATTGCATTCTATCCAGTACTTTGTATTAGAACCCTAGAAAAAAAGGACTAAAATCGTGTTGCAGTGACTTCTCTAATTTTTAAAAAAATTTGTAATATTAAGCAGCATTCAGAAATGGTAATGACTTACTCTATGTCCTCAGGAAAAAAGTAGTTTTACAACAAAATTATTATATTTTGAAGAGTGAAAATGTTAATTATCACTTGAAACGTGGCAAATACCTGCCAGTCAGTGATAAATTACAAACCACCTTCTGTTACATTATACAGAATGCCACCATGTGTTGTGGTTTGGTATGTATACTACAGCTCCTCTTTAGGTTGGGTCGGGTGTCATTTTAAGCATAATCAGGGAACTCTCCTGATTGATGCTTCCTCCTTCTTTTCCACGGCTCACATGTGAAAAAAACAGAAATTAACAAAGTCCGCACAGTTTTATTTTTACATGGCTTTCTTGCAGTAAAATTATTTGTTGTAACTCCTAATGCAAGCCAAATCTTGCCATTTTTAGATAGTACAGGGATACAGGGAAGATGAGCAGGAATATGTCAGTGGCAAAATCTATGGTGGCTTTTTTCAAAGAGGTCTATGAATGCTTTAAAAGACTAGAGTATCTGGTTTATGATGGTGGATTTTTATAAGTGATACTCTTCAGGAAAACAAGTTTAGGGATTGCTAACAGCAATTGTGCTTGACCACCTGTGCCATCTTTTTGGGGGGAAAGCTCTGTATTTGACAGTATTACTATTTGAGGAAGAGAGGACTGCCTTGCAGCACTGAGATGCAAAACATTTTTTTAGGTGAGAAGGGGCTTTAAAGAGACTTTTGAATTCATCCTTTTTCATTCATTCATTTTTCATAAGGCACTTTGTCACATTCCTGAAAAAGAGAACTGAATTAGAACATAACTCCACTGTTAACCTGTACCACTGACACAGAACATTTCAGCAAGAACAGTCAGAACAAGGGCTGTTCACCAGTAAAATCTGCAGTATCAGACTCCTGAGTTTATCTTCCTTCATGATGAGACATGGGGCTATTTATCCATTGGTTTACATTAAGGTTTCAGAATTACTGCTCATCTGTAAGAATTCCTGCTGAAAAAAAAATACTACCATAGCTTTTACTATCTCTGTTCCTGATGCACAAAGTGATAGATGGAATACCTGTGGATTCAAAGTTGCATTCTATTTAAGAGACAAACTGAATAAGCAATCAAGCCAAAGTTGTTACTTAAACATCTTATGCAGGATAGTTTTGAGTGAATAATAATTTCTGAAAAAACCCAAACAAACCACATTTTGTAAGAGCAACTGCTTTAAAATACATTATAAGAGTTACAAAATGAGTCTGGTTTTAGGTTTTCTAAACTGAGTTAAATGACCAGTGAATTTGTCACTGAAATCATACTGTCAAATCCATTAAAATAGGTCTTTGCCAAGCAAAATAGGATGAATTTCAAAACATCTGTTGTCAGAAAGGTGCTATGGGATTTTGACAAATAAACCTTGTGTAAATGATACAGAGTGTCACAAGAGCATTGTGAAAAATGAGCTAATCGAGATGTGACAAACCATCTGTAGCATTCTCATACAATTCAATGGAAGAGTAGAATTATATGTAGAATTTTTTTTATGTAGAGCAGTAAAAGCAAGACTGCTTTTCTTGGAATAAAAAAGTGTTTTGCTTTATACTTACATATGAAAAGTAACTGTCTTTCCATCTTTGAAACAGTCAGGCAGCAAAAACTGGTGATGCTACTTTTTAAATTAAAAATATATATTTAACCTTGTACATATATGTACTAATGTGAATTAGGTAAATAGATATACACAATATATGCACACATACAAACATGTCAGCAAATTTTAAAAAATATTCTTGATTTTTAAATTCTTCTTTGAAAATGCCTGTTAGTTCTGTTGTTGTTCAGTGGGATTTATTTTAGAAAAAAAATGAAGTTATTATGAATGCATGAAATGCTTCAATCATGTGTAGTGTATATCCTGATGATTTTTTTTTTCTGTCATTGTGACAAATTCTCTGTTCATGGTCCTTCCTTTAGGGGCATACTAAAATATCAACAGAAGTGTGCTTTGGGAGACTAACATTTAGAAATGGTAGCATTAAAGGTACATCCAGGAGCTCACTCAGAATAAAGAGTAATATTTGTATTTACTTAAATATTTGCTCCAATGATAGATGCCAGAGTAGTTTTAAACAGCCTTTCTAAGACTTTGATAAATGAATTAAACTGCCACAGTGATTTCTGTGGAAGACTTGTCTGCTAATCTACTGAGTGGATGAAACCATTTTCATTTACTGGACATCTTTGATTCATATTGTTTAGTATTATGATATTTCAAATGTATTTAATTTTTATTTTGTTCTACCTGTCATCTGATAAACAAATCGCTGTCATTAATTTCCAAGTAACCATGAAACCAAGATCTTGCCTATCTGATGCCAGACATCAATCAGTTTTGAATCATCCTCTCTTGCATTGCAGGTTGTTTAGTTATAATAGTTTAATGTTTAATTTATGTTAATTTAATCATAAGTGGGAGGATTGACAGATATTTTGTTTTCATGTGAAATAACCTTATCTAACCTGGGGCTACCCAATGAAAAGAAGAAAATAAATGTCAATTCACCTCATGCATCTACAAAGCACAGAGATTAAAACATATGCTTGTCATTGCTGCAAATTCAGACTTCTTAGCCTGTATTTTCATCTATATATCTAGCTGCTTTGCTAATCTGAAAAATCTTCATTTGGTTAATTAGGTCCCTTGGGAGTATTCTACTGAAAAATACTCAACATTTAAATGTATTAAAAGCCAAGTGTGATGTTTACTGTTTCTGTGTGCTAATACCACATTAAGAACTTCTAAATTTATGCATAGAATGTATGAATCTTGGGATGGCTTGGCCCCTGATTTTGTACATTAATATTTATAAGAAAGAGAGACCTAGGGAACGTGTTCAGAAAATGCACTGATTAGATTTTGCTGCATCTACAAAGGTAAATTAAATCTCCAAAGAAAGCATTTTTGGAAAACTCATCAGTAGATCAGCTAGTATATTTTGGCAGATGTGGGAGTGGCCCATAATCCCAGATATAAGACAATTCCCAATATACATAGTGCCCAAAGTAGTTTCTACTTCTCCTACTTGTGGAATGAAGTGGAACTGAAATGGAGATCTGTGCTTGTGAGTGTACAGGACTTGTTTCCCAAAGCTTAAGAGACCACATCAGCTCCCACCAGTAAGCTTCAGTTGGAGTAAGCTCCAACTGCATGATCTGCCTTGCTCAAAGTTTCAGCAGACCAAGACAGGTGTCTGTGCTTTCCTGTGAGATTGTCCTCAGAATTAATTCTTCTTGGCAGTTCACTAAAGTCCACCGGTCTTGCATTGTCTAGGCTGTCTGTTTCTCAGGGTATTGAACTGATGTTGCTTGTTTTTCATTACTTTTCTTCAAATGAAATTGATTAACCCACAGCCCTCTTGGAAGTATAAACACAGTCTTAACAGTCTATTTAAGACATCATTCATTTTTTCCTTCATTAACCTGTTCAAAAGACTGCATGATAATCACAAACTGAAACTGTGTAAATATGCTACATTTCATGTAATATATTCTAAGCATACTTAAAAAATATTTTTGAAAATATGACTTTCTAGACTCAATCTCAAACTTTCTTTCCCATGCATTCAGTGCTTTACATAAACCCTTGCTTGCTAACAAAAGCTTTTAAAATAAATACAGTAATGCCTGGGATGAAATTTTTATTCTAAGCTGGTACTGGTAGGTCTAAATGTGATGAATGAGTTGGCTTTGAGAGCAAATGGGAAAAAAAAAGCTTGAAAATGGTAACATAATTTTAGGGACTATTGATTTTTAGAAATATCTCGAACAGGGGTGATAGAATAGTGGGCATTTAATGTACAGATAGTGCTGTAACAGTGCCTTTTCAGAACATCTTTCATATACTAGTATGACTTTTGAATGTCTTCACTTAGTAATTGGCAATTTAACTCTTCATTAGAAAATGAACTCTTTAAGCTTGACTGATCTGGATCTCTGAAGTTCAGGCAGTTTCAGTCCACATATAGTCCTGTAAAGGATATGCCTTATTGTATCTATTAAATGTATTGTAGAACTAAATTATCTGATTATTATAGGTAATAAGGGAGATTGCAGTACAGGTGGTTTCTGATTCATGGTGATGTACCAATAGGAAAATTACAGGTGAGATCAGATTTCTATACTGTATTTAAAGATAGAATCCTATCTTTAAACAATATATAATCTAATAACAGATGTAATTTTTTGTTGTTTCAGGCTCTGATTTCAATCAAACAAAATCTGGAACTTAAAATTTGTTTTGAATTTTCAAGTCAGCAACTTACAGACAGAAATAATTAATTTCAATATAGAGATAACACTCAAAAAGTTTATTACAGAACATTTTTCTATTGAAGTCTTCTGATTTTGACTCTAAACATAGTTTTGAAGATATACAACTGTGGATCCCTGTTTTTCATAGTGAGTAAACAGAGGTCTGTCGTACTTGGTCATATGTAAGCTCCTTTCTGCCTTATACAAATACTGGAGTTAGTGATAGATGGGAAGATGTACTCCTGGCATCTACTCTTACTGTGCCATCAGCTTTTACTGAAACCCTTTGAAGCTGTCACAGTTTTGTTTTCACGAGTTATTATTATTATTATTATTATTATTATTATTATTATTGTTATTATTATTATTATCTCAGATCTTATGCTCTGACATACACTGAACAGTGTGAAAATAGAAAAAAGATTCCTATTCCATGGTAGAAAAGGATGAGAAAATTAGTAGAGCTTTAAATTTCTTTTCTTATGGTCAAAAATCAGCAACATGCTTTCATTCTATTGTAGGCAGTAACAATTCTGGACTTTAGAGGTTTAGTTTGTTATTTCAATTATATAGATAAGATAACCTGCTGAGGTCCAGTGTAGATATTCCAATTTATTTTCCTGTGGGACTGAACATTAAGGAACATACGCTTTCCTGGTGCCAAGGAACAACTAGCTGTTTTTGATGCCAGGATTTAGGAATATATATTTGCATTAAGTTAGAGATGGGCAGGAGTCCAGGACTACCAAGTTCTGATTCTATATTATAAACTATACCTGTTTTCAGCAATACTTACCTAAATTTACCTAAATTTATATTTCCATGAATAAATACATAACCAAAAAATGGAGAATTTTTGTAATTCAAAGGAAAGCTAGCATAAGATTGGAAAGATTAAGTGGCAGAAGCTTCATATGAAATTTAGATACTGTGGACTGTGTTGAAAAAAATATTATAGGATCCTTGTTTCTACAATGCTTTCAGGATTCCCAGTTGTTATGGTTGCCATTTTGTAAAGTGGTGAGTAGAAGCCAATAAGCATGATATTGGATGTTCAGTCAGATTCTCTTAACTTAAACTGGAGACAGGTGACTGAAATAGGAATGTGAAGAATATCCTTTTCCTGGGATATAAAGTATAATCCCTAGGATGTAACTAAATTAAACAATTTAATTACATCTGTGATCTTGATTCTAATCCCTTACCCAGGTGTAGAACTTTTGAAAGGCATTGGAGTTACTGTGCTATAACACTACTGTAAATTGAACCAAGACTGGACAGCTGATTGGCAGTAATCAGCAAAAAGAAACTCAACATTTTTAAAAAATAATTAATCAAATGCTTTGCTTCACATAAGAAGAATTGAGCTTTATGAAACACAAGCACACAACCTGTTCTCTCTGGAGAAGTTCATTTTAAAAATATAAAAATACCATAATTTGCTATCATTTCCATTGCAAAGCCTGCCTTTTCTACTTTATGTTGCAAATTCCAAGATGTATCCAAGTTACTAAATGTAGCTGCTCCTCCTTTAGTATTGTGAAGCCTGGCCCTAGAAAGCATGTACTTTTGGTTGTTAGATTGTTTAAAGTGTTTTTTTACAAAAACAAGGAAGGAAGGAAGGAAGGAAGGAAGGAAGGAAGGAAGGAAGGAAGGAAGGAAGGAAGGAAGGAAGGAAGGAAGGAAAGAAAGAAATTAGTTTTAAATTAATCTGCATTTTATTGGTTCTTTTTACAGGATAATATGAGTGGAATTTCATGTCCTAATGAAAAGGTACTTTTGAAGCCTCAAGGCATTTTTATTACTGAGTTTCAAAGTCGCTCAGCACATAGCAGATATGTCAGGCTTAAGAAAAGGTCAGCAGGTTTATTTGCAGTAAAGATTCTTGTGTAACTATGAGCCTAGAGGTAGGAGCTGGAACCAGGGTCTCCCTTAATGCAATAATGTGTTATAGGTCTTTCTTCTTTGATTTTTGATGAGCATTTGCACTCCCTGTGTGGTAGGTAGAGAGAGAGAGAGAGAGAGAGAGAGAGAGAGACTTCCTTACTTACCATTTAAAACTAGAGCAACAGGTGGAATTTCTTTTTAGTAAATTTATTATGCTTTTATTTTAGTATTTTAGTAGTGTGGAAGAGGATTTTCTGTGAAAGGTAACTATTTACTTCAGTAATAAATTTATGGCTTGTATATACCTACTTATGTAAAAGCATTGCATACATGTAATTCTTAGGTCATGAAAATGAACCAAGTCTTAGGTCATTTCTACAGTGAACCAAGTGAAGGTTCTTATGATTTCTTTCCAAATTTGCAGCAGAGTTTTTCATACAACAGCAGACTTATGATTAAAATGGTGTGTGAAGCTTATTGGTAATTCATAAAGAGCAGCCTTTTTGCTAGAATATAAAGTAAATAAGTGTTTATGTTTGTTTTTGTTTTAATCCTCGATTATTTCTTCTTTGCTTTGTTTTGAGGAACAGTCTTATAACAAATTAGTATGTTCAGAAATGTGGGGAAATAAGAACTTTTCCCAGCCACTGCTCCTTGTACCTCTGTAGTTCATGGATTATAGTAACTATTCTAAAATCTTTCAACATTTACAGTGTTTAGTTGTTCACACACTTACTGCTTTATGCATTGTGAACATTCCAGCTTGAGCAGATGCTCCTCTCATTTTCATCTATGGAGTTTATGTATAACTGAGACTTGGATTCCTCTACCTTAATTAGTGATTTGTATCTCTTCATATGAAATTCTGATGAGTTGAAAAATTTGCCACTGTAATCTGTATTCCAGCAACTACTAAATAAATGAACTCTTAAACTTCATTGCTCTATTTTCTTCTTTCACTTTTCTCGCTGTGTAATCAGAACAGTTCCTTCTATGTAATCAAAGCAAATACACATGAAATGTGTAATATTTTGTTCCAAACAGCATTTTAAACTGTATTAATAAAGCAAACAAAAGTAAGATTCCATGAACTATTGAATCTCTTCCTATGGCATTAGAAAGAAACTTGCATGGTAGGAAGGGCTTTGCAGCAGCAAAATTTAGCAAGTTTCCCCTTGTGTCCAGAGCAAGTTTTGCCTTGTTGGAGGTCTGTCCAGGCTTGTACATGGAAGTACACTTCTGGCATCAGTCCTGAGGACTAGCCACGCTTGCCATCAGGCAAGTAGAGGCCTGATTACAAGATGAAGACCTAAGTATGGTTGTGTAAGGACATACAATAAATTAATGTTTAATTCCTCCTGCTAGTAATTCCTTTTCATCATCTTATAAATTATCTGGGATCACGACTGTGCCAAGAATTAGGAATAATTCTAAAATAGCACAGGATACATTAGAATTTTTGAATAGAAAACTATTCCTGGGGCTGAAAAATTGAGACTGATCTCTGCTGATATTGGTAATCTGAAGAAAAGCCAACTATTTTTGCTTCTAGCAAGTGTTATTGAACTTAGCTTGTGTATGTTTTAAGGATTTGAAAATGTTTATGTTCCTCCTAAGGAACTCATTGGAAAATTATTGATAGTGAACAATATACATCATTGTCATCATCAGATCTTACAACCAACCAAGTAGTTTTTTCATCTGAACACTTTTATTTCTTTGGATCTTACTTTGTATTTACTTTCTTTTACTCTTACTTTGGATAATCAAGTTTTGTGTTTATCAAAACTCCAAGCAGAGACTGGTGCACATATTACTTACACATTTTTCACAAAAAATAAAAACTCAAGACCATAGTCAACCTACTTATTAACATCACTTGGGCTTGCTTAACAGTCTGAATACTGAGAACAGGTTTGTTGGGGTTTTTTGTTTGTTTTTGGTTTTTTTGTTTGTTTTCTTTTTGTGCAGAGATTAGTGTATGGCTGAACTCTTCAAGGCATTAGATTGATAAATCCAACTTCATTAGTGTTTCCAGTTATATTTTAGTTTTCTGACAAAGTAGAAATATCTGTCATTCTAGTTTATGTATCCACAGACATTTGCTAAACAAATAAGAAACCTGCTTCCACAGAGCTTCAGTAATGACTTTTTGAGGAAATATTTAAGGAAAAAAAAAAGTTTTAAAATTTCAGCTCTCAAGTCAGATGTCCCCAAATTCGCAATTTATGTACAACTGAGAACTATAGAATTTTAGCACTTTGGTATATGTAAATTAATTCCTTAAATTCTGTTGTCTAAGTTGCTTATATGTACTAAACAACTGCAAGGTTGTGATGTTACTACCCTAAAACCAGATCTTTTGATGAAATGCATGTGATTTGGGGAATCTTTGCAAAATTAATATATGCTGTTTTGTATAAAAATAATCTATTGCAAGTTCTGTGCAAAATGAGCAAAAAATGCACGTAAATAAACCAAAATGAGTTGATGACTCAGATTTATATGCATTATAACACTTTAGAAACCCTGAATGCTACTAATAAGCAGCCATCTTTCTTTGGAAACAGTGACTATCACAGTAGAGATAAGATAATTGAATCCAAACCACAGAAAGGAAGGAAAACTAAAGCATTCCAATTATCCATACTCTTTAGTTCTCTATTTTAGAAAGGTTTATCAGCACCCGCAGAGTTTTTTTTTGTTTTGAAAGTGTTTTTCTCTAACAAGAGAGAAGTAGACTCAACAGGTGTTCATACAGTTGAAAGTTACAGAAATCAATGCAGGTTAAACCTGAATAATTTGTTGCAATTAAACCAAGGTATGAATATTAATTTTTATCTCATTGTTGTGATGACAAAGTGATTGGATCAAGCCAATAACCATCTCAGGGCCACTTATCATAGTCAGTATAATTCAATTAATCAATCATCAACCCGTTTACCAGTGGTTTATGGTGCAAACATAATGGTTGAAACTGATTGGCACGGTAAGCAAACAGTTCTGTTGAATTACTGGTGTATGTTTTTAGGTCAATAAAATAAAAACAGATTAAAAAAAATGAAATAAAAACAGATTAAAATGGTTTAAGCAGCCTCAGTGGCTGAACTGTGGAGACCATAGTGAATCTCATCTTAAAAGTTGTTTATGCTTAGAGGTTCTTAACTATAATTTTGTCAGCTCGCTACCAACTTCACACAGTATTGTTATTTTGGTTTTCACAGTTTGCATTTGCTTCAAATATAGGGAGGGATGCAAGGAAGATCAGCCTGTTTTCTACTCTTTGCTGAGTGTTTAGGTGTAAGTAGTACATGGCTTGGAGAAAAGTAGTTGTGGGGAATGAACTGGTGGCAAATTGTTGCTGATTTTTTACAAAAGCATTCACTGAAAATTGTGGCTAAATTTTCAGAAGTTTCAATCTTGTTAAGGTATGGAGAGGGAAAGTTAAATGTACCTTAGCAACCTGGCTAGAGATCTTAGTACTTCGAGATTAAACAGACTTGTAAAGACAAGGCATTTTTTAGGGTTTTTTATTATTTCTATGCTGGTATTAGCATCCATCCAGGACATAACAGGAGTTGTTTGAAGCACTCTCTTTGAATTGAATGAACTTAGAATCTAAGTTTTAGGATAACTTCAGAACTTTAGTTCCTAGTTATAGTGGGGATAGCAGCTATGTTTGGAGCCTGAAGTAGCAAAAAGGTTTTGCTTACTTTGAGGTAGTTTTGTTGCAATCAGCTGTATTAAGGATGACCCAAACTACAACAAACATGATCTAATGTAGAAATAGTCTTTAACTACTTGCTACTTATTTTTATTCAACTTACTCTATTTAGTTTTTGATTGTGCAATATTTACATGCATAATGGTGTTTGTTCCAACTGGTTTCCAGATAGATGTGTGTTATTACTTAGGGACAATTTAGGTGTTTGCTGTTGATTTTCCAGGGCTGTTCAGATGTGACACCAGTGGACTAATGGCACAACTCACATCCTGAGTCCAATAGATTGTGGCATACTGAGTTCTTTTTTAGGGATATGTCATAGCTGTGTAGGAAGTGAAAAAATGTTTCTTCACTTCTGCCATAATATCAGCAATGTCTTGCACAGTGGCTTTAGTATGTTGACAGCTCTGTGAGTCCTGAGTGCCTCCATTTGGTTATTGGGTTGATTTTTTATCTCTGAGACGGCTTTTTTCTTTTTTTTTTTTTTTAACTTTTTCTTTTTTTTAAGTAACACGAAAATTATGCAGTTTTGGACTCTACTGGCTACTGCCATGGAAACAGAAAAGTATCTTTGGAGGAAAACTGTTGAAATACCAGTATTATTATTTTCTGTATCCTTTGTTGAGCTTTGAGAGAATATTTTCATGATGAATTGGACCTTGGCCTTTTTGTACACTGGATGCAGCTGAGCTTTTCACGTTTTGATTGTACGGGTAGTTATGTTTATTCTTCTCTCTTTGTAGGGAAGTATTGGATCAGTTTTTTATAAACTACTCTGAGGCAGGTCATCAGTGAGCTGATTCTGAATGGCACTAGTTTTTATGTTGATGTAGACTTGTATCTAAGTTTCTGTTTAGAGGAAGATGAAAAAATTGAATAGATTTTCTTAATTGGGGTAATTCAGACTGTATTTAGAGCAAGATAGAAATTTTCCTATTTGCGTTCCTGCAGAAGAAGAAGAAATATGAATTTCTATAGCTCTGAAAGCCCTTTGCTACCACCTTTGCCTCTAAACTTCATCAGAGATGCTTTTGAAAGAGAACAGGATTGTTTTCCAGCCATCCCAACACACAGTTGCACAGCCCTGCCATTCGGAATCCCAGGGACTGTGTTGCCACCTTTCTTCATTGCAAAGATAAGGCTGAAATAAGGTTTGCCACGAAGCTGTTGCTCAGTCATTAAATTAAAATCAATCAGCACTGGATCTCACATCTTGTTCCAAGGGGAGCAGTGAAACAAATACCCTAGTGCTTATATGCCACTTGGGTAACTATGTGCCCTCAAATAAATGAGAAAAAAAGACAGTAAAAGGGAAGAAGTTCTTTTGACTATCCTAGCAATAGGATGGAGCTGCAGATGCATCACACATGCAGATGAGTTATGCTATTAAATGTTAAGGTTGCTGGATATTAATGCTCTGGGTATTTCCATGTTTGCTGTGGCTAGTAGGTAAGGTGGTAATGTTGTTTCCATGAGCACTTGGACTTTTGAATAGAAGAATGTGACACTCTGATGTAGACAAGGCCACAGTTATTGTTATCTATGCTGTGACAAAGCTTAGACCACTGCAAGGTGTGATGCCTTAAGTCCACACCTTGAGACTACTCAAAAGCCAAAAATAAAGTAGTTGTCTTTTGTGGTCTTCTCCCTAAGAAGCTCCAAACAGAAGGACGTAGTGCATTGGAAACTGCTCTGGCTTCTGAAAAGCTTCAGCTTGAAAATCAGAGTAGTAGCAATACCAACAACTTATTAAACAAAGCTGTTCAGAAAATGACTGTTCTGTCATCTGGGAAAGCAAACTGACGTCTAGGTTTGTGGAGTTTTTCACTGCAAAGCATGCTGTGTTTTCTGTTTTGTCAGAACAGCATTTCCAGTCAAAGCCTGTTTTGACAGACACATCCTGACTTACCATATTGGTAAAAAACCTGATTACCCAAGGAGGGGGATGGTATGGGGGGAAAACTCTGGCAAATGTGCCATTCATATCTTGTTCCATCTAAAAAACTATGGCAGGTATACCAGACTTGTTCAAAGTGTAGTTATATGAATTATTCAGACTTTAAATTTTATTTCATTCGTTCTGTAATGCCTCCTATCTGCCCTGATCCTTCAGTTTCATGCATTAAAACGTGACCAAGGAGAGTAACAGTTGTTTTGTGACAACCAGCTACCTGGGGTTGAAGTCAAGCTGTAGTGTGGCTGAACTTCAGGCCTATCCCTGTATCCCCAGTAGATTTCACTGAAGTTATTTTTTCTTAATGATTTCTATTAGTATAATAGGCAGATACTTGGAATTAATTTCAATTCTGTAAAGGGAAAATAAAATATAACTGGTTCTGGGACTGCAATTTTGGAATCTGCTAATGACCACAACCAACTTTTGTACAGGTTTTGGTAAACAAAATCAAAGATTTTGATTCCATTTTGCTAATTTCTGTAAGTACAGAAGTTATATAAATCTTTGAAGACTGAGTTTTTCATTTTATCACATGAAGCTGCAGAATTTGCTCCTCATTCTGAGTTCATCACTGCAACTAGCAAGCAGGACTGTGAGACCAGACAGTAAGTCCATCAGAAGTAGTCCTTTTGATTCATTCACATATGAATCAAAAATATATCTTCCTTCGTGTTCATGTCCACTTTGAATATAAGGAAATATACCTGTGGATTCATTAAACTGCAGTGGCCTATTAGAAATAAATGCTCCTTTATTTAAAGGTTTTAATTGAATGGAAGCTTTAAAAAAAACCAACCCTCACCCTATCCCCAAGCCAAAACAAGGATCAAGCTATTATTTGTCTCATAAAGAATCAGAATTGGTTTAAAATATAACTAAAATTATTCTGTTGATGGAAATTTTACTGAGTGATTATTAAAATGAGTCATGTTTGACACCCAGATAGGTTTCAGTACATGGCATTGGTCTTTAGCTTGCATTCTTAGGAGAGCTGCACTATCAAATGTAAGCAAACCTGGCAAACTTCAGCTATGGAAGTACAGCAACATGTGAAGTTTAATATCAGGAGCTGTGTAGGTTAGAAAGTTCCAGTCATCGTTCTAGGGGAGCAGAGATGTGTATGGTCCTTGGTTTAGCAAGCTGAGATAAAAGAGTATGTTTTAAGGCATTACCTTCATTTAGCTAGGCTTTATTTTTAGCAGCCAAACATAAGCTTTGTAAGGGTTTGTGTTTTCACATAGTGACAAAGAAGTGATGACAGTGGTAGGTCACCTGTGCTAGAGGGGGTAGAATGTGCACACATGTTTGTGCTAATTTTGAGATTGTCTACTGCTGTTGTAGCAGTAAGGAAACTCTGCCCTAATGAATATGAGATCTGGGTAATATATTTTGTGACTTCTTCAAGTGACTCTCTGTTGCACTATGTTTAGCTTTTCATTTTGCTTTGTTTTTTGTGCTTGTAACTATAATTGCTTTAAAAAAAAAAAAAAAAACACGAAAAAACAAACCAAAAACTCAAAAACCACAAAATTGGAGCAGTTCTTTAGGGCTCTATATCATCATCAAGGAAAGGAGAAAAGAATTAACTAGATATTTTATGGCGAGCAAGTAACGTGAAATTGCCACACATGATCCTTCTTCCCAGGCAAATGAGGCACATGTTTTTTCTGGCCTTCTGGTAGAGGTTTTTTGGACTGATATTTTGGTTTTGCCTGAAACTATTTTACTGGTCTGTCAGGTTAGGCCAAATGCCAAGCTTCCATCAAGACAGGAGAACTTTATTAAAATTTCTGCTAGAAAACAGTCTGAAGGCTGGGGAATTTTTATTTTTAAACCCCTGGGCATAAAAAGCATATCTGCACCATGAACGCTTTTCTGTCATGTGGACATTTCAAGTCTTGAGTTCCTACTCACTTTGATTCAGATAAAAAGCCTTTAATCCCAGCCTGCATTGGTTACCAAGCTGATAGTTATTCCTATGTGAGTAACCCTGGAAATGTTTTTTTTTTTTTTTTTTTTTTTTTTAAGAAACCTTTATTATGGGCTTTATCCTAAAAGAGTATTTTACAATGGGAACATTATTTTCTGTTTAGTTCTGTCTGGAAAGCTTTTTCAAAATACATTGACGTAGATAACAGGTGACTGATGTTTATTACAAATGCCAGGACATTTTCAGAGATGTTTGGTGATGTGGAGCAATGGTAGTTGTAGGCAGATAAAGCAAAAAAGAATTTGCTTCAATGTCTTAGAAGCATTTTTCAGTTAAACAAAGACATAAACTTTAACCCCCTTGAGGTTGGTTGTATGCATTTTCCCACATCTGCATGGTGATTTTTAGACACCAATTGATTATTTTAGTACTTGTGGCACATGTTCACTATTGTTACTGTATGCTATGAATGGATACTAGATGTGTTTGCTTTATGCTGTATGTGTTTTTCTGTTGAAAGATCTCAAATTTGTTTCTTCAAGGGACTGCATAAGACAGGTGTCAAGTAGGATGAGAAGTAATCTAGCATCTGGAATGCTGTGGGTGTGTTACAAAGGCAGAGGGGCTGTTGCCCTTCCGGTGCGTCATTCATAGGAGGTTTAACCATTATCACGTATTTGTGTGGAATCCTGACTTTAAGGTAGTAATTTTTATTTATTTGGAGAGAAACAGTTGTTCAGCACCTTTTCCTATTCTTCCTGCTAGGAAATAATTTCCTGTTAAGTTCAGTTTTGAAAAAGTTCCACCTTAAGGATGACACTTCAAAGGATTTCCATATTGGCTGGATTCAGATGATTCACAACCTTTCTCAGACAAGTTTCTTTGCAATCATCTGTTACATCATTGATTATTCATTGTGCTCATTTAACATTGAATTTGAATGTTCTTCTAGGATATTTTGATTCTGCTGAAGTTCCAGGAAAAACAAAATATGTTTTCCAACCAGTGAATAGGTGGCCATGGATCTACTCTAGACCCTTGGGATTAGGTTCACCTAATTGAATGAAAATTCTTGCTATGGAGACACCAAAACTTGGGTGACTTGTAGGTTCATATTTTGACTGACATGCAATTAATTAAAAATATTTATTTCTAGGAAGTAATTCATGAGACTCTGAAATAGATGGGTCCACTTGCTGTGAAGGGAGCCAAGGAGGACTGCATCAGATGTAGAAGTCCTAATGACTCTAGTCATGGAGTCTGTTCTAGAAATAGTCTTTTTCCACTTCCTGAAATGCTGCACAGCAGGTCTGAGGAGAGCTGAGACCCACAATATTACTGCACATCCCAAAACAAAGCTATATTCCTCTTGACAGCTCCCAGTTTCCAGTGCCTGGACAGACAGCAGGCTGCCTGGTGGAGCTGGGACCCTGAACCTTTGGGAGCCTTCCCTTGCGCTGCATTGGCCGCAGAGCTGAGGAGGAAACTGGATTCTTCTCTCATTGAGAATACAGATTTCTTAAGAACAAGGAGCAGTTTAGGGTGCAATAAATATATTTTGAAATCTAAAATTTCCTACCATTTATCTGGGGTTGTCTCTCTTTCATTTCTATCATCCAAAATATTCTGATTGTCTTAATTGTAGCTCAAATTTATTGTCTTTTGTCATGCCTGGAGTATAGACAGTTCTGTGATATAAACCAGAAGCATTTAGTAATGTTTGGTTATTTAGGAGATTTTGAGAACTTCAACATTTGAGATTTTTGCTGTTGTCCCAACAATATGTAAAGCAATTTGCATACAAATTTCCAATTTACTCAGCTTTAAATTTAGATTGCCCAGAAAAATTGTGGGTGACCCATCCCTGGCACTGTTCAAGGCCAGGTTGGATGGGGTTTTGAGCAACCTGGTGTAGTAGAAGGTGTCCCCTACCTATGGCAGTGGAATTGGAACTACATGATCTTTAAATTCCTTTCTAATCCAAGCAATTCTATGACACTATGAAATGTCTCAGGACTTTTAGAAAAGTCTTTGAGCTATTCATGGTTTGCAAAAACTACCATTGAAAGAATTTGTGGCTTTTCAGAGAAGGCAGTTCCCCTGAGAAATTATGTATTCTGAACAACACATATACAGTAGTTAACATGAATTAACCAAAACATAATTTTAGAAGCAAATTGTTTGATTTGAAATTGTTTGGAAACTGTTGACAAGGGGTTTCTTTTAATTTTTTTCCCCCTTCTGGTTGCATTCATCAGTAGATGACATTTTGTTACTCAAATAGGAGGTTTCTAATAAATGATATATATTTGCACTGACATCTTTTTATTTTATTAAGAGTGGCAAGCCTTTTCTCCTTCACTTCCCCCCACTTTAAATTCCTCTTTTTAAAAATCCTTCCATTTCCCTCAACAGTGGGGTTAATACTGCTTTACAGAAACAAACACAAGCAATGTTTAACTTGGGGCCTCTGACATGCTTGTAAATAGTGCTTTCTGTCTACCCAGTTATTAATTGTGTCTTTTCTAGTCCTATTAAGTCCTTCTGTGTAGCCTGGCAGGGACATCTACCTACTAGACTAGGAAGCAGAAAACCACATTTGTACTGCTCCATTGGACAAACTGCTCATCCTTTTGGTTCTTTTATTTTGTTGTCTGTAAAGTGAGGGTGATTCTAATCCCTTGTGCTTAGGTATGGCCTGGAAATCTGCTGGCAGAGGAGTCTTTTTACTGTGACTTTACATATGAGGCCAGTGCTTATGGTCCTCCAGGAACATACCCCTGTGCTCTGGACCAGCCCAGTCCCTTCCAAAGTGGAGCCTGACCTCTCTCCTCTCCTGAGTGAGCCCCCTCTGCTTTGCCCACAGTGCAATCCTCGCCGTCTTCATGCTGCTGGAGTCCAACTAACATAGTCACTAGAGTCCACAGAATGCTGTAATTAATAGGGCATATCAAAAATCTTGTAGAAAATACAGGTTTTTTTAACCTAAATATCATGGAAGAAGCTTGTCTTTGAACTTGAACAATAATTTTAATTAATAACTATGGCCTTTAAAATACGTATTTCAAAATATTCAAGGCTAACCATATTCTGAAATTAAAGAATGCTAAATAGAAACAGAGAGGCAACTTTTGATGCAGCTTTAGGCAGAAATTAAAAACTAGCTTTGGTTTTCTTTGCATTAGAGCTGGACATCTGGAGATTTCAGGAGGCAGCCAGGCAAATTCTGTGGAAGGCACTTGTCCTCTCTCAAAACACAACACTTTCCTAGTGAGAGGGTATAGCTCCTACTCTTATGAGAATCTGAATCTGGCAGTAATATTCTGCTTCTTTGGTTTCTCTGTTTCTAAACTGAGTATACACCTATCACAAATTCTTTAGATTTCATGTCCTTTCATATACATCTGAACAGGACAGGAACCAGAAGCATCAGTATGAGTCCCATGGATTTAGCTGGAAAAGATTTATGTGACTCTGGTTTAGCTAGATTATTTGGTATGTGTTTCAAAGTACTTTTCTTTGCAATGTAGAACTCAAAGTAATGAAATAGTCTTCACAGATTTTAACCACGTTTCTCCTCGTAGGGAAAAGATGTGAACCTGGGAACAGTCTGGAGTAAAGCTTCTGTTTTCAGATAGATTTTTCTCAATTTTGAATTTTCTCCTCAGTTTTGAAGCAGGTCTTTTTTTCATGTTGTAATCTGTTGAACTTTATAGTTTTAATGTTTTTATATTGAACAAACTATTTCACTTGTAAGGAAACAAAGGATTTAAAGTCTGAGTTTATCACTTTTTTTTTGTTTGTTTTGTTTTGGTGTGACCAGTTGTGTTTTTCTGCAAAATACACAGAGAAAAATATGATAGGTGGATTTTGTGGCAGCACAAAGCTGACAAGTGCATGAGTCAGAGTCCTGGGAGCTTTTACTTTCTCTTTCCCCTTTTCTTCCTCTTCCTTCTCTGGTGAATCCACACTTTGCATACAGGTAGAAATAATTAGAAACATCAAATGTCACCCACTTGATGAGGCTGCTGCCCCAGATTTTTAGTGAAGAACTTAAGGCATAATGAAGGCTAATCCTCACTTTGTGTAGAGAAAAGAGTTGGGCTTGTGTGTCAAATCTGAAGAGTTATCTTGGATGCTGCTGCTGTATTTGAGTTGAGAAACAGAGAACTTTTTCGAAGGTCTCTGAAAAACAAACATGACTTCTGCTACAAACTGAGCTTCATTGAAAAGGAAGTAGATTAATTTCAGATTGTTTTCTAAATTAGTCATGTCCTGTTTGCTTGTTCTTCCTGACTTCCCATAGGTGCTGGAGAAGCTTGAATTTATGTCCTGATAAAAGGTAGAAGTGCTAGGTGTTTCAGCTATGCTATGTTCCTCTTGAGGTGTGTGTAAATCTGCACTGGAGATGTGCTAGGGTACGAAGGCACATGGTATTTCACCTGCTGTATTACAGGTGAAGCACTGGCAACACCTCTGCTTGTGGTACAGAGGATCAGTCCTTGGACTGCTCATTGGACAGCCTGAGCAAGGGCATGTGAGGGTTAGAAAATGAAGGAAGGACAGGCAGCTCAGGCCCAGCATTGGGAAGCTAAAGAGATTTGAAACATTCAGTTGAGAGCTGTCTTTAGGACATTATCACAGAGTAAAATTCATGGCCCTTGTTGCAATGCTCCATGCTCTGGGCTGATGGCAGAGCTGTCACTGCAGCGCCACCAGGCACAGGCAGAAGTTGCTGCGGAAATCCCAGGGACAAATTTCCTACTTTTCAATATCTGTAATCTTTCAGCTTCTAATAGCATTTAAGTTGTTGGTATAATAAATGTGCAGGAAATATAAGAGATTTAAAGAGGGTTTAATATTAATACTCAGAAAATGTTGTATTTTTTTTTCTCTAGAAGCATACCTGTTGGCTCTCCTGAATGCTGGGGAAAGACACCTCAGTCTTGACTGGCTCTCACAACTTATTGTTACAGTAGCACATGGATCTGGAGAATGAAATTGCTTTTGATTTCTGTTTAAAACATGCTATATAAACTTGTATGTTCTGTGTAGTGATTTTCAGGACAAGCCTCAAATTGAAGGTTGGAGTGGAAGTCCTGGTGTGAGAAAAATCCTCAGCTGATGGTTGAGGATGCTAAGCAAGCTAGTTTAAATTTAGTTGTGCCCATATGGTTGCATGTTTGTAGTATAGGTAGGTTTCCTAACACAACCTAAGAGTGAATGAGCAGCTGTCTGGAGCTGGCCATAATTCTAATCCAACCAGAATAGTCTGACAGGGCTGGAATTGAGTCTTGAAGGGAGACTTGTCCAAAGTGCAGAGAGCATTGGTGTCTCCACAGTGTGAACAGGAAGAGCACATGATAAATGTTTTGGGTGCATAAGTCAGTGCTCGCAGGTGTACCTAATTCAGTGGCCTGTCCTTCAGAATGAGCTACGTGTTTCTCACTACTCCATCTTGAAAGAGTTAAAGGTCACTAGCTCAGGAGAGATGTTCATAACGTGGTTAGAGGAATGTCGCCTGTTACTTTATTGAGAGGTGCCAAAAAAGGCGGTTTGGAATTTACCTCGTTTAGTATCTTCATACATAATTGGACATCTGTAAGAAATTAAGAGATAATGCCAGACTTGACAAGGAATGATGATGCTTTTAACTCTTTTAGCCAAGCAGACAATGAAGAAAGAGGCCACAGTTATGGAAGTGGTGGCTCAGGAGCTTCAAAGACTTTATTTTGGTTTGGGGTTTTTTGTCAGTTTTGCATTACACATCTTGAGAGAAAATACATATTTTAAACTGCTATGGTTCTTCAGTCTGATTCACTACTCTGCAAAATGCACTTGATGGCTGGATGGTTGAGGAAGTTGCTGGTGGGTTTGGGTCTTTGTACTGATATACTTCTGTGATACAACCTGAAATTACAGACTGTACTGCATTTCCTGGTAGCTACAAGGTGGAGTTTGTATCTTCTGTTAAGTTCCCAGCCTGAAGAGAATCTGTTTCTTTACGTTTATAAAGAAGGACATATGTGACTGAAGGAAAATTTGTTTCATTTGTTTAAGCTTACAAATCTATTTTCTTATTGAAGTTAAGATGTGATTGGGCAGCAGGATAGAGGGTTATCTTCTTGTGTGTTCTTGAATAGTCACTATTGTTGTGTATTCACAGCTGGAAAACAATACCTGAAGAAGAATACAGCTGGGAAATAGTAAAGGAATGAGAGGATAGTAGGTAGGGAGTGAAAGACAGGATGTGAGAAACAGTGGAAGGGAGGCTTGCAATCTGAACATGTTAAGAAAGTATGTGTGGTAGATGCATAGCCAGCTCTCCACGATGAGAGAGCTGCACTGGAGGCAAAGCAGGATGTAAAAAAAGCCAGATCACTAAATCACTGCAAAATTTCACTAGATAGGATGGGAGATTCCTTATAAAACTCTTACCTTTTATTTCATTTTCAGGTTATATATTTAAAAGCTATATGTTCTGGTCTGTGTTGTAATAAAATTTAGATTTAGAGATTGAAAGACCTATCAGTATTTTTGAGGTATTTTTGGGCATCATCAAAAAATGAACCAACTTTCAGCTCCTCCAAAACCTAGCAGGTATTTTTAATCTTGTGATATGTTATAGAATACTTTGATTTTCTGTAGGTGGCAGTGAGTGGCTGGGTAGTCTCTGCTCAGTGTGTCACCACTACAATATCAAAAGATTCAGAACTGGAAGATTTACTCCTTATTAGTGAATAATCAAGTTGATCTGAACTGATTCTGCACATTTTCTCATAGATGCTATGAGTATACTTCTGATTATTAGCTAAATATCTGGACTAAACAGTGTTTCCTCAGGGTAATCTAAGTGAGATAAACAGTTTGATTTTGTTTGGGGTTTTTTCATTTGTTTTTTTTAACCTTCAGGAGCATTAGGTAGAATAAATCGAATTTGCCAGTTTTAGCTATGCCTTTTTGTTCTTGCTAGAGTCAGTCTTGAAAAAAGAGAAGTTCCAGAGGAGCAAAGTTGTTTGTGCTGAAGTCCCTCAAAGAGGTTTGAGCTGAGTGACTGCCTGTCAGAGTTTCCTGTGATTGTCCTGTATCATTAGTGTCAAATACTGCTGATTTCCTTAAAGCCTAGATCCTGGGGTCATGTAACTTCATAATAGTTTGTTTTCTTTCTCTGTATTCCAAGTTTTCTTGGGTAGCAGAGATGTGGAGAAGACAAAAAAGCCTTGAAGGTGTGGCCCAAGTTAACCTCAAACTCAAAAAATAAGCAGAGAATAGTTTTAGTGAAGAGGCATAGTTTTCTCATACCAGTGATAGAAGAAATTTCTTATTCAGAATTCGAAAGGATTCAGACTCTGTTCTTCAAGTGCAGGGGATTATTTTCTTGTCTCAGTTTGAAAATCAGTTTTTCAAGCTGCTACTCTTAGGATTTCTGAATGGTGTTTAATACCACAGATTACAAAGCCTTGCAATCTGCAGGCTGAATGGACTTTTCTCTTTCTCACAGGGAGATTTTGGAAAAAAATTATCACAGGAAATGAGAGCAGCCGTGCACTACTTCTCTTTCTGTGTCTCAGTCTCACAGAGAAAACATGCAAGTGCTTGTGCAAATAGTAGAATAAAATATAGGAAATAATCTGCTTGTTTTGCCTGGTTAAAGAACATTCCCAGGCAACAATTAGTTACACCGCAAAAAAAAAAAAAAAAGAAAGAACTTCATCTTTAATATGACTTGCTATTTCTGGTTCAAATAGTTCTTACTAATCTGCTTCTGGTAGCTCATCACATTTCTTGGGTACATAAATTTCTTAAAAATAAATAAATGAAAAAAGTAGAACACCCTCAAGTATACGTTTTTTTGGTAATGCTGCTTCATTTTCAAACAGCAACCCTTTGTGAAAGAGGAATGTAATGCTATTTAAATTACTAAAATTTTGCTAATGACACTGTATGTGTAATGATATTAAAAATTCTTTTGTAGCTCTTCTATAAGAAATAATGCCAGTGCATTCGTGCTTTCCTAGACAAATAAATATTTTTCTAAGTAAATAAGGCATTGTATTCATACTAAGAGCACAGATTTCCCCTTGTCTGATGGAACCTCTGTAATCTTGCTTTTTACAGAAACAATAATGTTCTTAACTAATAACAAATATGGAAATATATTTATTTCCTTTTCACAATGGGATTACCCATTTCTCAATCAATATTTCTTTGGATTCCTGCATCTCCAGTAATATTTCTTCATGAAGAGGACTGAAATGCAATTTGCATCTAACAGATCTCACTTTGCTGTGATTTCTTTGTAAACAAATTTTGTCTTTGTAAAGAAATCTGTTCAGCCAGTGTTGGGGAATGACATGGTTTGACAATGAGGATTTATGTTAAAACATAAGGATTAAATAATAATTTATAAATATACATAGTGTTCTACTAAGTAAAATTCTTACTTTTCTTCTTTTTTAAAGGCTGTAAGTCAGTTTAGTGATCCAAATTTCCTGTCTGATATTAAGAAGAAATCTTTTTGTTTCGTACATTATTGAATACTAAATCAAAATGTAACTTTTATCAACACCTTTATTTTCTTTTAAATTAGTTTTTTAAAACTTGAGACAGTTTTATTTATCTTTGGTTACTATTTAATACTTTTATTTTTGTTAATCAGGAGTTTATATTTGAGCATTCAATTGTCAATACTAATGAAAAAGGCAAGAGAAACAGGAATTATTCTTTCTGATTTATATATTTAAACCTGCACAATCTCAACTCATTCTACTCAACTCAGCAAATTGTCATGTGGAAATGACAACTTTTGATTATTGAAACTTTATAAAATGTAGTAATGCATCTGTGGTGGCAGTAAAAAAATGAGGCTGCTGCATTAGGAGATATTTGAAATCTGCTGCACCTGAAATCAGGAAAGCTTTTAAGTTCTTGAGTTGTCGAAGAAAATTGAATCTTTGCTCTGCAGTGTGTCTGACACATGAGAAAAAATCATATAGGGGTGGCTGAGGGAGCAGGGAGCAGCCGTTTGTTCAGACTGGAAAGAAGGAGGCTCAGGGAGCACCTTATCACTCTCTACAAGTGCCTGAATGGAGTCTGTAGCCAGATGGGGGTCAGCCACTTCTCCCCGGTAATGAGTGGCAGGACAAGAGGAAATGGCCTCAAGTTGTACCAGGGAAGGTTTAGGTTGAATATTAGAAAAAAATTTCTTCACTGGAAGGGTGAAAGCATTGAAACAGGCTGCCCCAAGAGTCATCATCCCTGGAAGTATATAAAAGTATAAAAGTATATAAAAGACGTATAGACTTGGCACTAAGGAACATGGTGGTGGACATGGCAGTGCTGGGTTAACAGGAGGACTTAACGTCTTAAAGGTTTTTCCAAATGAAATGAGTCTATGATTCTATATTTTACAATTTCTAATTTTCACTTCCAGCTAGGAAAAAATCTTCTTTGTCCCAGTTCATTGGCAGTGCATCTTCTGTTTTTCTCCAATTTTAAGACTAGTTGGTAAACTAAAATTTCTTGAATGTAATGTGAATGGATTATTTCAATATTTTGAGACATTGGCAAGAACATGAAACTAAATATAATACGCTACGTTCTTGACAAGCATATTTCAGATGTGATGGTTTTGCATATCTAACCAGAGGGAATATACTTCATTTTGTGGACTTTTATGTATTCTGTCAAGAATTAAATAAAGTTAGTAACAAGTTAAAGACTCCTGACACTTAGTGTTATGGAAGCTTCCTGAAATGGAATGTCGAGTAGAATTCAATACTTTGCATTAAAATTATCCTGTTATCCTCTCTCCATTAACAATTACCCTGATGGCTTTTCAAAGTTTGGGCACTTTGAAAATTATTTCCAAATCAGTTGGTGAAAGAAATAGAAGCTGATTTCAGATATTTCATTGCTTAGTAATGCAGCATGCAAGGAGATAAGTAGTAAAGCTTGTGAAAATAAATGCAATGTTTAAACATTGACTTCTAAAACCAGAAATTATTTAGGAAGGGGAGTATCAAATTCATTCTTTGGTGAGTTAGGTGCTATGTGAAATAAATAGTTACATATGTAAAGGTTATCTATGCCCATCCTATTGTGCTTTCAACATTCAGTGACATCTATAGAGAAATCTCATTCTTAAATCCCATTTATTTACTGATTCCAGGGGCAGTGCTATAGTCAAATTTTATACATAGGTTAAATGGTAATAGAATCTGTCATGCTATTGTGCTTTGATATTTTTTCAGTGTGAGCAAAATTACATTTAGTGTTTGACAAAAGCTTTTCATGGAAAGATAACCAAGTAGAGATTATTGCAAATTGAAGACACCAATTACCTATTTCTGGGATCTGTTGCTTGATGCTTTTTTCTTTTCAAGAGAAACATTAAGCAGTATTTTTTATAATGTTAATGTTTTGCTGTTGGAATTTAGAATCAAGAATGTGCCAGGTAGAGCTAAGATGGTACAGGAACACCTCCAAAACATGATAATAGAGTGTTATTTTATCTACATTAATAAGGTTCAGTAAGACATATTGGGTATTTTTTAGGCTTTGAAAAGAACAAATAAAAACTGTAATAGCAAGACTTCTCTAACATGGAATTTAGACAGTAGAAATTTTAGTGTTTTAAAGTAAATAGAGAAATATATATGAATATAGTTGCTGAGATGGGGCTTTTTCATTAGTGGAAGATCATGCTTTTTAGTTAAATATATTAAACTCTGACTGGTGCTTGCTAAGTAAGCTTGGCAGTAGAGACCAACTTCTTCTCAGTATTCCTGTGTATAACATAAACTAAGATATTATTTAGATACTAAGGAATTTGAGATCTTTGAATTTTAGTGTGTTTTAGTGAATTAGTTTAATTCTGAATTTTAGTAGAAGAAACATAGGTCAAAGTGGAAGGCGGTTTTTAGGTGGGAATTTTCCAAAAAATCCACGTGTTGCAAGATCAGAACCATCAGATTTATACAGTATAGTTCACTAGGAAGAGAAATGTAAATTATTTAATGAATTAAATAAAATTCAGCTACCATGCTCATGTAAAATATTGATTTTGGAACAAAGTGCTTTCTGAACAATCTAACCTTCTTCCCTTTTAGAAAAATACCCCTCAAAATAATATGTCTGGTAAAGGAGGCTGTTAATTGTTATGCTGTAGACAAGTCTACTGAATCCAATCAACTTGTAAATCTGAACAGATATAAATTATCCCAGCTAGCAGCCAAGTTCCTCTAATTCTGTTGATGATCAAATTTGTTCGAGTAAAGACACATAGCAAGAAACAAGGCTTATGTAATTTGAAATGCATTGTGAGACCCAGAGACAAAATGTCAGCACCCACAAATGGAAGGGGAGCACATTTTGCTGTTAACATAAAAACATTTGCAACACAAAGACAAGGATGCCAGCACAAAGGGGGCTTTTAAGAAAAGCAACCATTTTGCAGGACTCCAGCCTGCTTTCATAGTTTACCAGGAAATTTCATAAACGCAGTGGAAGTGCCAATGACAATGGCAGCCCAGGAACGTGGGAGGACTCTCTGTCTCCTAACCACGCTCTCAAAGCGGGGTTCTGCAGGAGATGAGCTTGTGATGTGAGGCATAAACGGACAAAAAGTAGAGTTAAAAATAAACACCAAAGTTGAGCGCCCTGTAATCATCATGAGAACGGAAAAATAAGTGAGCAAAGAGAAAGCCACCTCGTTTCAGAGCAAGTACTATTATTACTTATGGGAACAGGGAATAATGGAAGCTATTGCTTTTCTGAGTTCACATTATGTGCTTTTTCCTTTTGCCCTGAATAGAGCAAAACTTTCTTTCAAAAATATTTTTCTCCTGAGTTTTTAATTAAAATTTAGTTTTCTAATGCATATTGTGAGATTTGAAAAAATATTATTAAAATGAGAGAGCACTAGCATATAAAACAAATGTTCAAATTTTATTAATTCTTGTTAACAATGAGAGAAGTAAAAAATTATCAGAAACTTGGAAACATTAAGACACCAGGTGATAGGACAGTCTAATAAAGAAGTTAGGAGTCTATAAAGCTTTTGAATGCAAGAGCTGTATCACTGGAACAGCTGAAGACTTTAATAATGAGGGATGGTTTAAGATGCCTATTTAGGATTTTATCACCTTTAAATGAATTACAAAGTTCTGCATTTTGAATTCCCCCTTGACAATGTACTTGCTTCAGGAAGCTTGCTGTTGAGATTGTATAACACATTTCAGAGGACCCTGAACTTTTATGTGCAGGAATGACAATGCAAGGCTTGGCATAAACAAGGTGAAATGTAATGTGATCATCTGTAAGGACTGTACCTGTTTGAGTACTGTTGCAGTATAGCAGAAGCAGTACACATGAGAAGATGACTGTTGAAAACTGGGAAAAGGATTACAGTGGGAACTGAAATACCTGAAATGAGAATCCAAAGAAGAAAATGTAATTTATATGTGGAATTTTTTCCCTTCTTCCAGCTCTGAATTGCTTAGTGGAAAGTTTCTAAAATACTAAGCACTACAGAGATGTGTTTTAAGTTTGAAAAAGTATCCAGACATTAATCTAAAGCAACAGTAAGTTTCTGTGCCGAAGCTGGTGAGGGGTTGAAGATGTCTTGAACTGTGATATAGTGGATGGGGTCTAACCTGCCTGCAGGGGGTAATTAATTGTTATACAAAGTAGAGACACTTCAGCAAGAGAGATAGCAAGAATTCCAGTCCAACACAGCCTACACACACACACTACTGTTAGAGAAGTCAAGAAAAGGGCCTTTTTGCTCTTCCCAGGCCTTACAAAATAATAGGGAGATGTGCCTGGAGTGGATGAGACACTCTGGACTTTGGGTGGGTATTTTACTTCCCAGGTACAAAAGGAATTTTGTGGTTGCAGGATTTGGGGGGGTTGACTTTTTAAAAAAATCCGAATACAGACTATAATGGGGGTTTATTATATTTCAGTCAAGTTTAATAGGTGAGGGAGAAGCATCCTGACAAATGCTGACCATAGCAGCATCAGTGAGCAAGACGTGACAGCCAAATCATGGTGACTATCAGAGCACCATAAACCTTAAATAAAAAATGCTCTGTTGGTTTTTTTTTGTTGTTTTTGTTTTTTTGGTTTTTTTGTTTTGTTTTGTTTTGTTTTTTCTGGACCAATATGAGTGGTACTTTTAGTACTAAAATATCCACAGGTGAAAACTGCTGGACGGAAGTGCAAAGAATAAGGACGAGTAAAACGTGAAGTACCTGGAGCTGTTATCATAGGTTTGATGCTCTGCTATCTGAGCAGAATGTACCCCTACATACTGGCTTTTACCTGGCTCACTGAGCGACTCATTTGGTGGCTGACTGGTGGCTGACTGGATAGTGGGGTTTATTCTCCATAAGAATGTGAGTTGATGTGAGACTTCCTCCCCCATTAAGCGTTTGCTTGTCAGCAGACTTTTATTTAGTACCTTTGCACAGAAGAGGGAGGAAATAAATAATGACAGTAAAAAAAAAAAAAAAAAGCTTTTCTCTGGTAGAAACTAAAAAATTAAAACTCCAGTGGATGCTAAGGGTCTAATTTTTAAAATATACAATAGGCATATTCACCATTGTTCTTTTAGTGTTTTGAATTCAACTATGTGTTAACACTCATATTTAATAAGTTTTTTCCCTCGTTTATTTTAAATCTATAAATTTTCTAAATACATCTGCCCTGGCAGTGTGTTGGAGTGGGGAAACACATGTGAAAGCCATTCTCTCTGTGAACACAAAATAGTCACAATTCAAAACATGAAATGTCATAATTGTGCTAGAGCAAGAGCCGCAAAGCCATTTTTGTAGCCACTATTTGAGAGAGAAGACATCTTAATTAAACTCTCTGCTTTTGTTGAGAACATCTGAAAAGCTTCTGACAGTGTTCATGCTAACTGCAATCATGCATCCTGCCATCACCACTGACAAGGAAAAAAAGCAAGAAAAGTGGTCTGCAAGTGGCTGCTGTCACATAGATTGCTGTGAAAGAGAGGCTTAAGGAGCTGTTGCTTTGTCCATTCGGTACAGCTTTGAATTTTAAGAGACAACCTCTAATGATGACAAGTCAGAATAATTTTTCCCAATGTATGGCATTGCTGACACGTCATGCTGTACTATTCAACCACAGAAATCAAGTTGCAAAAGTAGATTGATAAAAAACATTAGGAGATGTCAAACTGTTCCATAATTTTTGATGCACGGTGAAGTTTCCTTTTTTTGTTTCATTTGCCCTGAAATCAAGGTGTTTGAAATTAAATACAATTTATATTGTTCACAAAATAACCTCACTGTGGCAGCTAGGACACAAAGAGAACTAGTAACAAAATTTCTGTGATAAAATCATGAGAACTAGGACCTCTTTGGTGAGGCTGTCTGCTCTTATCCTGTTTCTGTTTTATTATTTTTGCCGTATTTTCTTGCCATTCTCTTTCTCTTACACATGGGAAGATAAAAGCAAGTGTGGGGGTTAAAGGGTAAGGATAAATGCTGGTCTGTCTGTCTCTGTCACTCTGGTGAGAGTTATGAAAAGGTGACACACCCAATACACCTGTGGACAGGCAGCACCAGTCTTCCGCTGTTGTTTCTGGGCATTATTGCTCACTCCTGCTGTCTAGAAGACAGTAAAAAAATTTAAAAGTGTGATCAACAAGGATTTGAGAAACTCATTTGCAAATCATCTGAAGCTGACTGTTCCTGTAATATTATTAAGAGACAAAGGGCAGATGAAATGCTACAGAAATATAGGAAATAGCAGATTTCTCTTCTCTGCTTGCTCAGATGTCTCAAAAAGAATGTGAAAGGGTAATTTATCTTTCTGCAAGGAGAAGAGATAAACTTCTTGCCTGGCAGGATTGCCTGCTTCATCTTGGAGATATTTACCTTGAAGCTGTATGGAGTAGTCTTTGTGACTATGGCTTATTATGACTTGCATCAAGATTGATGTGTCATTTCACTTTCATTCAGATATAATTTTGGATAGCTGGTAAAGCAGGGCTAATTTTGAATAATGCTTTTGATGAAAACAGAAGAATGATTATTAGAAATTATGTTTAATTTTTCAATTTAGAAAAATGAATAGAATGAGTATAAAAAAACAACTTTGAAAGTGACTCCTAAGTTTGACATTTTTCCCTTGAAGCAATAGATGTAAATAGCTGGTGACAGTGAGTTGACTGTACTTTGCCTTCCTATGAAACTTCTTTGCACTAGAAAATGTTGATGAAAAATCATTTATTCATGATTCCTTGGGTATAGAAAGTGTTTTTCAAAATGTTGATACTTTTTCTGTTAAGAATTTTTAAAGTTCTAGTTTTAATAATATTTTATTATACTTTTATTTAGTTTTTAAAGATGCCTTTTTAATGAGTGTTAAGCAAGCATGTTTAAAATTGTCAATTTGAAGTACACATTGAAAGCATACATTGACAGGAATAGTGCCTGTGTAAAAGGAACTCAATTTTCATTTTTAAATTATGAAAATACTTTTGAATCACCTGATGAAATTGATGGAGATAATACATTCAAATGAATTACAGTTTGACATGTTTATTTTTTTTAATATTTGTTTCTGAGTATTCATAGATAAAAAAAAACTTTTGATAATGTAAAAATTAACAGCAAAATTTACAGTTTAAATAAATTTAAAAAATTTAAGTTGCAATATGCCTATATTTTGATCTTTGGTTGTCCATATTATTTATTTTCATGCCTTGGAAGTCTTACAGTGTTACTATTTATAGTAACAGTTTTTTATTATATTCACAGTTTAACTTGTATTTTTAATTCAGATGGGCTTATTGTTTAATATGACTTTGTAATTTGGATATTCAATAAAAACATTTGCAGGATAACTTCACAGAACTGAGCCTCTACAGAAATTTCAGTACATACCATTTAGAGGCAGTTTTGTTTATCGCTGTTTGTTTTCACGTCCCCTTAGGATACTCTAAGTAACCCAGCATGATTAATTGTGAGAGCAATTATACACAATTTTTGTATTCTGCCCACAGGCATGCATGAAAATACTTTCTGTCTTCCTTTGAAGTTCACATGTTTATTTTATTATATATCTGTATCAAAATATTTATGAATTTAATTCATTATTGCACAGCTAAGCATCATATGATATAGATATTTTAATGCCAATGTTCTCACAAATTTAGGTACTGGCCGTCTGGAACTTGGCCTAATAGCTAATGTTTAAAAATATTAATACTGATATCACCCAGAGGTAGTTCTGTTGAATTTTTTAGATATGATGCCTTCTTTCTCTGAAACAATTTTCTAACAGCTCAGTTTGTGGTTTGGTAAGGCAACATCTGTGCTGTGAATCAAAGTTTGTGGCTCAGCACTCCCTGCACAATTCTTGGCAGTTTTCATAAATGCAGGGTATTAAATGGAGAACCTTCATTGTTCCAAGCTACCTGGATTTTCTGTAGCTTTATCTTACTGAGAGCTTTTTCAGCTTTTTCTTTCTGCTTAACAAAAGTTATGTCTTGCCCTGATTGTGAGTGTTATTCCCTGGGGGGTGGGAGAGGGCAGGTGAGTTGGATCTGCTTTTAGCTGGGTTAAAATATTCGGGGAACTTCAGGTGGTATTGTTACAAATTACATCCGATAAGTTTACCACTTTTGATAGGAAAGGAAAGACACCTTTTCCTCCCAGTTTCCTTAAAACCTATGTGCAGTACAGTAAGTTGCTAACATATATGAAACCAGTAGGATTTTTCAAATGTTTTGTTAGTGTCTATAAAATTTGTTGCTGAAGTCTACAACTTTTTGCAGGGCTTAATATGGTTTAAGCTTTTGTCTGTGGGTATTTCGGATGTTCTTTTTTTCTCTGTTTTACCTGTATTAATTATAATGAAGGATGTTGGAGGTAGAGAACAGGACATAGAACTGACCTAACAACACTCTGCAGAGAGATTTTTCTCCATCTCCATCAGCCCACATCCTGTTGTAGTACTTACTTTTAAGACAGCATTGCTGCTTCACCAAACATCCTCCTACAGTGAGAGAAGTAGGGATAACTCTTGGAAAAAGTTTTGAGGCTAGTGACAAAATATGTTTGTCTTTCAGATCCCCAGCTCAAGGGTATAGTGACCAGGTTATATTGCAGGCAAGGCTACTACTTGCAAATGCACCCCGATGGAAGTCTCGATGGAACCAAGGATGACAGCAGTAATTCTAGTAAGTGACTGCCCCAGGGGAATGTCTTAATCGCACATGCAGACTGCACCGCTCGAATGTGTTTGCACAGGCACCGTGGGAATGCCTGCCTGCCTGCCTGCCTGCCTTTGGAGGGTTTCTGAATGTGTTGTGTCCCAAGGAGGAGGGTTCCGTCCCTTCGAAGCCTGGTGACCACCAGCATGGCTCGTGCAGGACATTGGCCTAAATGTGTTGCCTCTGAAAGGGGAAGGCGTTAAGAGCTCACGGACCTTAGGAGGGAGATATTTAGGCCAACGAATGTCTTCTGGTATATTTTACAAAAGTGATAAAATTATATTAAAAGAATTTTTTAATAAGAACTCTTTCTCCAACAAAAATTTCTTGTCTTCCAATAAATAAAAAAGAAACAAGACATGGAAACTAAATTTCCCAGAAAAATCTGAATTTACAAGCAAATAATTGTATGCTACACTATCAAAGACCTTCATAAAACACGTGCTAAATTAACTTGCTGAAAGTACTAAAAATTTTGGGGCTAAAAATCCTTCGCCAGCCGGAATTCCAATGATGTTAAGAGATTTTTGCCACTGTAGAGATGGCAAAAGTGGCAGTTTTTAAAAATGTTCCAAACAAAAGAGGTCTTGAAAGGCTGTGTGGGTTGCTGCTTTGGTATGCTTTTCCTGTGATACTGCTACGTATTTTTGTTCAATGAGCATATATATGTGTTTGATAACTTCAGCTGTAAATGGTAATTGAACAAACCTATTCTTACTCTAGAAACAGTTGATTTGTGTTTTGTATATTTTAATTATCATGACATGTTTAAGTAACATTTCTGTGTCATCATGAATTTTATTTTAATCACTTTTAATACACAAGATTTATTTTCTTATTATGCATATATAAATAGCCCCTTAGTTTCCTTAAAAATGTTGAAATTAGGCTGCAGAAATTAAAGTATTTGATGTTTCTGCCTTACATTGTAAGGTGCCTGTTTTAGTTTTCATTTTTAACAACTTTCATCAGCAGATAGCATGATCATCTTTCATTGTTTTGTTTGGAGATTTTTAATAGAGAAAAGTTGTTTAATATATTTTTATGTGTATCTCTCTGCTTGTTTTTCAAGTGTTTTTGTTCCCCTTCCATGTCCTCCACATCCCACCCCCATCCTTTTTTCTTTTCTTCCCTCCGTGTGTCCATCTCTCATGCCCACTTCAATACTGGAGTACATACTAAGACCTTAAAAAAAGACAAGATTATTCTCACTTTTTATTGAAGCTTTGCCTAGATGAGGTCTAAGAACTCTCTTGGGGTATAAGTGCAGATCTCTGTCCCTCTACCCCTCTCTCTTATTCTCAGCTTCAGTGAGAAGATATGTAGGACTGCAACAATTTTGTAATGTTTTATTGTTATTTCTGAGAGTTTTTTTAACTCTAAGATCTCTATGGATGTGGAGTCTTTTCAAAGATAGATCACAGTGGCCTTACTTTTCTCTTTTTGATGTTGTCATCTTTACAAATTGTCCTCTTTTTTTTTTTTTTTACTCTTTCCCCTCTTCTCTGCATTTCTGATTTTCCAGCTCTCTGCCTATCTCCCTTATTCTTCTTTTTCCAAAATGCAGAATAAATGTTCTATATTATGAATATTCTGAAATACTGAAATTCTCCAAACTCAACCAAATACCATATAGAAGTATCGTGTATTTTGGATAAATATTGTTAGTTATTTTGTTTTACTCCAAAATTATTTTTTGGCTAAAAATTTGTGGCATTTTTTCCCACAAAGTCATTTTTTTCTGTCTTTAACTGGTGGGATTAATTTTTTCTTAACTACTCCAATTTTCCAATATTTTTCGTAAAGACAGTTTAGAACAGAAGAATGAAAAATTAATGTGTTTTCCAGGAAGGCCTACAGTCTACATCTGAAATTTTGTTGGTATATATGTATCAACCTTATATTAAGAGCTGAAAAGATTTACCCATTTGGTATATTTATTATTGTATGAATATATGTTTGTTTCTTTTGTGCTGCCAGTCTTAGTTTTTTCCCTTTCCACTTTGTTACTTTTCATTTCCTGTTGAACTTTTTTTCCTACTGCTTTTTTTATTGCAGCATATGATGTTTTTCCTTCTCTCTTTTGCTTTAAAACAATAATTTTCTCATGGATAGAATTTCTAGTGTTTTGATGTTTTACTTTTTGAGCTCCTTAGCATGATAATTTCTGTCTGAGGCTTACAAGTGAGTAACTTCTGGCAGCTGCCCAAGGGAGAAGATCCTGCCTCTGACTGTGGTGCTTGCAGGCTGCCCATTTAATGTGCCCAGTGGGTGAAGGGATGAACACATATCAGCTGTCTGTAGGACAAATAGAATACTTACCTGGATAGTGAGGATGACTTCCATTCAAAGTGTGTTTCATGAAAAAAAGGAAATGCAGACTGCCAAAGGGTGTGCATCTCTGCCAGCCTTCCCCCTGTCTACTGCACTATTCACTGTCCCTAAAGAGAGCCCACTGAGTAACTGCGTGTCAGAGAAGCCAGAGGGAGAGAGGAGCAAGGGAGAGAAAAATGATGCAGTTTCTTTTTTGTCTTCAGCAAGGAAACTGTTTGAAGCTTAGTCATGCTGCTGCTTTTTGTGCTGTTGCCATGTATTCTGTGTCAAGCAATTAGAGAAGTACTTGGAGTTAAAATTCCCTCAAGTGCCTATATAATTTTGTACTCATTTTAGATTAATGTCAGTAAACATAACTTTGCACCCTTTTGTAGTCACAGTGTTATAGAAAGGTAGCTCAAACTAAGATTAAAATTTGCTTCTATCTGAAGTCAAAATGAGTTGTACCAGCTGTTTTAATCAGCTGCTCATTGTCCCAGTTTGAGTAAAGGCTAGAGACTGCAGAGAGGTGGCAAGATTTTTAGTCTATCACTGTGTGCAAAAACCTGCATGAAAAAGGAAGGAAAACGTGATGTGCAATTGCGTGAATGTACTTTTGTCTGCTCATGTTGATGGCCATGATATTAGAACCCAACCTAAACAGACCAACAGGTTTCAGTTCATTGTTGTAACTTCTTTTTATAACTTTTCCAAGATAGTGATGTTTAATGAAACAATGGTAATTAATGCACCTACCGGTTAATGGTGCTGTTTCCTTAAATCACTTCCCTAAATTAAGGTTGTTAGCCAAACAATCTTGTGTGCACAGTCTGTATTTTTTTGCCCCAGTCTCAGTGATACTTTGTTTTAGCTGGTTTGTTTTTGTTTATGTTTTTGGTTTTTTTTTAATTTATTTCTCTAATACCTTTCAGTTTCTGATTTGCTTTTGTGTCTTGCTTGTATCAAAAGCAGGAGTGGCCGTGGTTAAAGCTGAGGTCCTACTCAGTGTAGCTGTCACACTCACTCTCATGTTCCTGGACTTTACAGGCGCAAATGCAGCTTGCTTCACTGGCCTCATCATTATTAATTAGGAAAAACAAGCTCCTGCACAGAAATCATAAAGAGATAGAAACTATTTCCATATGTGCTTGTAGTAACAAGCATTACATTCTCCTCCTGTCTTCCCCACCTAAACCAGATCAGTTTTAGGCTTCGGTCTATCTTCAAAGTTTTGTCTCATGAAGGAAGGGTAGGTTGAGTAGGAAGACTAATTAATTTGAGAAACAGACAGTTACAACTCTTTAATTTCTGAGGTTGAAACCCTGAATCTTTCAGTTCCATAGCTTTTTTTAATTCACCTAGAGTGTATCTTAGCCAATGACCACTGAAAAAATACAACATAAATGAGGATACTTTCCTTTATAGTTGACAGACCTGATTGTAACACTCAAATGTTGCAATTTGTACCCCTTATAAAATTACAGTTGTGTTTATAACATTTTTATAATATTCTCTGATTAAAAGAGCGTTATTACCTATTGGTAGTGTTATTTCATAAACTGATAAATGAAAAAGTGAACATTATCCAAGAAAATTTTACTTGGTTGTGCTGTGCACATCTTTTATTATGCTGCAACATGCTTTACTTCCTTTGTGGTGTTTGGTACCTGGTAGAGTTGCTCTTCAAGAAATCCTGCAACCATTTAACATTCCTTTATTTTCATCTTTTAATGCATACTTCTATTTATACTTCCAAATTGAATGTCGAAGCATTACTTTTTAATGTCTTTACAAAATACCTACCACTATCATATTTTTGTTTGAAGGCACTCATAAAATAACCTTTTCAGCACCCTTGTAAGGTAAAGGAGATAATTAGATAGAAATAAAGCACATAAAGATTAGGAAAAAACCACCTGCAGTGCTGTTAAATTTGGATTAATGAATGTTAATTTTGGATTACTGCACTGAAATATCCGCAGCCTGATGCTTGCACTGGTTTTTACTGAAGTTTGTCTTCAAAGAATTATACAGGCATTTACTCATCTATTTACACCACCTCTGGGAGTTAGGTAAGCCTGTTTCTCCCACTGGGAGAACCTTAGTCTGACAGGTAAATGTTCAGTCATACTCATAAAAAAGTTTTAATTATGTCTTCTGTAAGATCAGGCAGCTAAAATTGGTTTGCTCCATAAGAAATGGATGGACAAATCTCTAAACACCAAACTCCTTGCAGTCATTGCCAATCTAAAAGATGTTTTGATGGAGTTGTCATTTTTGCCTGTGGGCCTGCAGATGAAAATAAATTAAAGAAGTAGTTGCCTTGATCTGATTGGAGATTTGGTACTGTGGAAAGTTTTGTTAACTGCCACAAGGGCAGTGTGCATGCAGAAGAGGCTGCAAGTTCAGAACTCTTAAGCAGTCAGTCTGTAGCAAGATTCCTGAGAAAAAGAGTGATCTGTAATAGCAAATTTCTTGCAGCTACAAGTAAATTGTACCTAAATAGACTTCCACCAGTATATAGAAATATCTGATTTCAGGCATTTCAGATTTCAAGTTAATGGACTGTGTTGGTATAACATAAAAGAAGGAAAGAGTTATACGGCGGTTTTGTGTTTTGCTCAAGAAAGGAGTGATTGCTTATTAAAAAAGTGGACTCAAACTTTTGCAAAAACTTTTTGAGGATTAGAATCGAACTCAGATTTGGAGTTCCTGCAAGTCTCCTCCATGAAACCTAAACAAATAACCCTTTTTCATGGCAGTTGTTCCTGCTAACTGTCCCCATCCCCATTTTCTGATCTTTTTTTGTCGTGGGAGTAGGCTTGCAGGCTTAGGAAAAGGCAGAGAATCCAAATGGTTTATAGCTGTGGTTTAGATAGAATACAAAGCAAATCTAAGGGAGTGTGCACTCTTAGCACTTACAAGGAAAAAGGATTTTACTTGCACCATTTTTGCCAGTCAGTTCCCTTGTTTTCCCTGATGCTCTTACATTTGGAATTGCCAGGCTTTCTACTTAAGCGTGCAGCATGGGAACACTGAGCACCAGGCACTGCTGTATTTCCTGGGCTGTTGGGGGCTGCCCCCCCCCTCAACTCATCTGTAGACTCACTGAACTGGCTTTAGGCACATAAAGATGTTCAGGGACCTCACTCCCCAGGTTTTGGTTTCAGATAATTTTCTTAAAGAGAGAAGGAAGCAGGGGACATGGCTCATTTGAGCAACCCCCTCAGATAAGAACATATGTTTGGCAGTGCAGAACTGGAATGCCAGCAGACTCTAGAAGGCTTTCTGCTTTTCTCAGAGCAGGTTTTTACTAGAGTGAGGTATGCTACAGGTGAATCCTAGGAATGTTTGAAATGTGTAATTGAATGCAAAAGTCCTGCTCAGTGAAGAGTACTGCCCAGTCAGGCTCTAGAGGAAAATGAATTACTTGTGGCCTGCTTCAAAGTGCATTAAAACCACATGCTGTGCCTTACTGGTGCATGTTTTGCTGTCCCCAATATGAAACACATTGCTGAACATTTGTCAATCAATAGCTGAATGTGGACTGGCCTCCCTGGTTTTCCTCAAGTCTGGAGGATTTTGTGAAGCTTATTGAATATTCTGACTGTGCAAAATTGCCGCATTTCAGGTCACACTCTAAAATTGTAAGGGTTTAGACTAATTACAGGATCTCTGAAAATCTCCAATTAAAATTTGGTGGCAGTAAAAGATGTGTTACATGCCTTCCACAGTGCTTTCTGAATTCACCAGCAACTATAAACCACTTCAGTAACTTTATAGGCTGCGCAAAACACTGCTGTGTTACAGGCCTGCAATTCTTGTTCAGTGGTGGCTGGATTTTTTTTTCTAGCTTTGATGCTTTATTTTTATTGGTAATATGGTAAATAATATGTACATTTCAGAATTTTTGACCAAACCACTACAACTACGAGTTATTTTTCATTAGCTGACTTCTCATGGCTGACTTGTCTTTTGTGTTCACCTCTTTTCTTTATATAAATATTGTTTGTTTTTCCTTCCTTGTGTCCCTTCAATTGTTTCTTCAGTCCCTTTAGCATGGTTTGCTCCTGCAATTTCTTTTTTTCTAGGAAAAAATCCAAACTCAATTGCCATCTGATACTTTGTTTTGCTGTGACAGACTCCTCCTCCACAACCCCCAACAGTGATTTTGCTGGTTTTGGCAGTTTCATTTGAGGATAATGAAATGAATGGCCAATGAGGAGTTTATAACTAATTTTTGACTTCCAAATTCCATTGAATCAAAAGCCTTCAAGCCATGCAGTCTTTAGCCTATATACTCTTAGAATATCTTTTCTGTGAGTGCCATATTTCACAGTTTTACATTTATTAGAGAGGGAACCTTGTCTGTACCAAGTATTTTTTTTTTAGTAAGCAGCACTGTAATATCCTATCATAATGTAGAATTTTGGAAATGACAGAAATTAAAATTTAGTTGTGCTAATTCTTGTAATCTCTTTTATTTTCTTTGTTAACCCTGCAAAATTATTTTCAGTTCTTCTAGAGCTGTTTTCAGTATATTTTTCTTTCTACCGCTCTAGGAAGTACTTTGCTACAATTCCTAGCTTTTTATTGGCTTTGTGTATTCCTGAAGTTATCTGATGTTACACATACTTTTCTGCATGACAATGCCGAAGGGATGGAAGGGATGGTGTCTCATTTTTTTTATACATGCCTATATTTCTAGTAGTCCACCTATGTTGTTTTTTTTTTTTTTTCTCAATTATAAAGACTTGATCATATTCATCATAAAGAAGCTGGATGGATTTTCGTTCTTTGACCAAACAGGAATTTTCACACCTTGAGAAATGTATTTATCCACTGCAATTACATGATGCTTTTTCTCTCGGTTTGGGCTTTAGCTATGGCATCCTGATTACAGATAGCCTCATCCAGTACACTTTTTGGTCACACCTATGGATGTCCTTCTTAAATTTTGAGGAATTCATAGGTATTACTGTGTTCCTGACACCTAACTTGGTAGAAACATATTCCCCACTGCATATGTTGGATACACAGGTCGTGCTATTGGTTTTCATCCAAGGACTTGGGAGTCCTTGGCTTATCCACAGTGGAAAAACATTTAGCATAAACTCTGTCTCATCCTGGTCTTTTCTTCCAAAACTGATATGTGATTTGCATCTAATTTTCTAGCATGAGTCAGTAAATGTAATATAGGTGTGTGCTGGAATAAATTTTAGAAGAATTGGTTCATGCCACCTACTTATACAACTCGTGTTTTTCTGTGGCGAGGCTGGTAAACTCCCACTCTTCACACTGGTCTTTTTTCAGACAGTAATCAAGTTGTGGCTGTTTGGATTACTACAGAGGTACATAGTATTTCTAAGGTATTTGTTATTAGGTGGTTTTCTGATTATTTTCTAATTATTACCCCAAGTTCTGTATTCTCTTCAATAACATTTATGCCCATTTAGAATTAAGAACATATTTCAGTGCTTTTATGAACTATGATAAGCCTCTGTCATTACCTGACACCATTTGATACTGCTTGTATCAAATATAACATTCAAAAAAGAAAAACAAAATTTTGAAATCACAGATCCCTTGACATCAGTCTTTGATGAGGGCACCTTTTAGTTGAAAACCATAAAAATGCCAGGAAAATAAAGAGCTACTTGCCAGAATTAAAGAAGCAAGATTTCCTGAGTTAGTCTAATTTTAAAAGCAGTTAAAAAATATGCAGGAGCTATTTTTCTTTCTTTTCTGCTAATTATGTGTATTAGACAATTGTATTAACTGTAGCGTATTTATATCTGAACGTATGTTTTCTTCACAGCTTTATTCAACCTTATACCAGTGGGACTTCGAGTTGTCGCTATCCAGGGTGTAAAGACTGGGTTGTATATAGCCCTAAATGGAGAAGGTTTCCTCTACACATCAGTAAGTACCTTGCTGGACTCTGTTTAGGAGGCACAGCTGAAGTTGAAGTCTACACAGGAATGAGATGGGTGTCCACTTTTAAGAAGTTCTGCAATGTCTGTGTGTGTTGCACACACCGTGCTTATGTGTAGCATTATCTGTAAATGGGACACAGTAGAAATTACTGTTACTTCATATGAAAGTCTGAATGTTAGCAATCCTAAAAAAACACACCACAGAGCTCTTTTCCTGGCAGGCTGTCATAGTAGAGTGCCACAAGGATTATAATTTTCATTTCAGTTCTTTAAAAATTTTAAATAAAGACCTGCAATTATTTTCTTAGAGACTTGTTGATCAGAATCCAAAAAATACACCAAGCTTTATTTTCATTGATAAGATTTATGAGTGCAACTTCCGTCTAAAAGGTCATTAACAGCCTTATGGCTTATCACCACAATCTTGTAACTGTATGCTTAGCGTTAATGATTTTTTTATATCAGATATAAGGAGGGCCTATTACCTCTGTAAAATGATCAAAATTTAAAACAAGTATTTTTAGTCACAAAGAAGACTGCTGGATAAAGTGACTGGAAAGACCTCAGATTGTTTATGATATTCAAATGATTTGATGCTAATCACTCAGTGTGTTGTGAATATAAAATTCCTCAGTTTTGTACAAATTTAGGGTCTTAACTTCCTTTGAAAGGCAGACAGCCTTTTATGTGAACAGGCAGTTCTGTCACGTATTAACAAGGTGGCTTAAAGGATTTTTCGTTACTATATTTTTATTGACATCTATGTTACATTTATTTACATAGTGCTTTTTCCATTTTTTGCGTCACATAGTTCTTAATTCCCAAGTGAGTTACAATACACTGCTTTGTTTTCAATATCCATTGAAAGGAAATTGGAAAGATTAAGTTTCTGATGCCCTGAGGGAAAGTATTCTGTTTGTTTCAAACACACAATTGTCTTGCAAAAGCTAATTAGGAAGAAAAAATGGAACTAATTTTGAATGCCAATGTCAAGACAAAGAGAAAATTCCTCCTCACAAAATGCCTTCTGGAAACTCAAGCAGTATTGTCTACATTTTTTATACATCTGTTCAAAATAAAAATTCTATCACAGGAAAATATGCAGTATTTTCTATCAGAAAGAAGAAAACTTGAAGAAAAAACTTAGTGCTATTAGAGAAAATTAATTACTGACTTTCCAGTTCCATCACATTGTGGGGGGAGGTGATTTCTGGATCATGGCATGAAGAGCATTTTTTTTAAATGTGTTGGCACAGTGAAGGGTACATTCTTGCCCAACACTTTTCCTGAAGTGCGTTTTCAGTCGCACTGAGACAGAAATACAAATTTCAGAAGATGTGCTGTTTTCTGATGGTTAATTTTGCAGGGGGACTACATGTGTACAAATTGTGGTAGACACTGTTTTTATGTATTATTCTGGAAATTACTCAAGTTAAATGAAGTTAAGTGAGGCAAGGAGTGTTTTTATAATGTACTGCTTACTCTTCCTTGTGCAGAGAATGAAAGATGAGTGGCCCATTAAATTACAAATTGACACATTATAAAACACAGCGGAAGACTTTGTTATGTCTATGAAAATATTTTTAACTTACACTTTTTTCAAGAAGAAAAAAATAACATTTGATCAAAATTTAAAGGTATTGATTTCAAAACATCAGTGCTGTAATACAGGTTTGTTTGTTTCACATTAATGTATTGACAACACTGGAAATACATTTTTGTCTCAGCAATTGCCTGCTTTCACCTTAAAGACTAATGCATTTGAATATAAAATGACAAAGCATCAGAGAGAAGTCTGTCTTCTCCTGAGGATCACGATGAAGAAATAGTGTATGCAGAAAATTCACCATTTGCAGAAAAATTGTTTTAACCAATCACTTTCTATTACTGTCTAGGTGTCACATCTGTGTATCTGTTGCACCTGAATGCAGAAGTTCTGTATTACATGTTACATGTTTTTCCCTTGGCTATTTAGGAGAGAATGGGAGAAGAAAGTTTTCTAAGTTTCATATGCCAACTGCCATCACTGAAAAAGCTGCTGCATAATGGGAATGCTAGTTAAAATGTACATATATTTATATTTATTACCAATTTCTTATAAAGATTTGGAAAAAAGTAATAATGCCTTGTAGACTAAGTAGCATTTTCAGTCTAAATTGAGACTGAAGTTCTGTATAGCCCTCCTATGCACAATAGCTTGGTGTCCCTTCTTCCCATCACACTCATATTCACAGTATATGAAAGCTGTATCTTGTGAGAATACCCTACATGTTGATGCCTCTCTTCAGAGACTGAAAGCCCCAACTCAATTATTTTTATCATAAGGTTCATGTCACATTGACTAATTAAGCAACAGCACTGACAGGAAAGGTATTAAGTGTGAAGCTGCTGTGTGTGCTTTTAGAAGAAAACGAAGGTACAGGGACAGACTAGTTTTACAAAAAGATTGTCACATGAAAATTTACAGTGTTTCTTGCCTTTTTTAAAATCCTTTTTTTTTATGGTTGTTTACATAATTTTGAGAGTCGATAGTTTTTCCCCCTTTATTCTGCCATATTTAACATTTTTCCAACTATTTCTCAGAATTAGAGCTAGAAAAATGTGCAGAAACTTCATAGAAGAGTGCTATGTCAGTATTTCTTGGAACAGAAACAGGAGGACAGCAAATTGTGTAGGAAGATCAGTCTCAAGAGCTTTTCATACCTATTTTGCCTGCTGCAGCACTTGAGATTTGTGTTCTGTCCTTTGAGAATTGATTGAGCCAGAGTCTCTAACATACATTATCGAAGTCTTGTCAAATAAAGTAGAAGAAGAATCTTTGGAGTTTGACAGGATTTTGCAAAATTCCTGAGAGAAATTTTCCAATTTTTTTTTCCAAAATCATAACCTGTTTTTTTCTATGGATTTAAATTTATTATTGTAATACCATAAATAATTATTTTCTGTCATAAGAAATATGAGAACAAGAGCCTTTTCATGTTGTGTTTTTCCTTGTTCTTTTAAGGGTTAGCTCACTTAAAGGCTATCCATTAAACTTGCCTATTTTGAAGCTTTGGATTGCTGTGTCCAACTTTATTTCTCAGTGTGTGTATATTTACATATACACACACTTATATCTGTATATTGATATGTATCTAGTCATAAATAGGATATATTTACCTACTGGTAGCTTTCCAGTTCTCTATGTATGTTAGTGAGCAATGAGAATTATTAAAGTGAGTTAAAATTAATTTTAGATGGCTTAATGAACTGTGAATAATTTAATATTTATGACTGCCTAAATAACTGTGAAAGCTAGTTGGAGAATCTGGATTTTTCCGCAAAGAGCCATCTCACTTACTGGCAAGATTTTTGAAATTGCAGTTACGGACTTCATATGCTAAAGTCAAAAATTATGCCTTATTTCTTTCTTCTTTTTGAAGGGGTGAGCAAGATGAGGTTTCATTTTCAGATTTTGTCTTGTCAAAATCAAAAGCAATGAAACTGGCTCCATGCACTGAAAAAGGGAGCGCGGCTGCAGGGATACCCCATGGGGAACAGGTATTGCCTGCAGCAAGAAGATGGCAGTGCAGTACTTGGCAGAAGCTTTTGTTGGGTTTGATGTTAATTTTGATCAACTCCCTTTGCAAGTGGTTCATTAGTTCAGCTTCCAGGGGGCTGCAGGTTTTGTTTTGCTTCTAGGATTTCCTGCTATCTTAGCAGGATAAATTCAGAGGTGAAACTTATAAAATGTTAGTCCATTTTCTGATTCCTATTTTCCTGTGATGAGGATATGAGAGTCTTCAGGGTTTACATCAATGGATTTTTCTCCAAAATTATTTGATATATCTGGGAGTGTTTGGAAGGGCTACAGGTTCCCTTTTTCATCATAGGAGCAGTTTGTCACTGTACTACCTGTCTGGTGGGTATCAGAGTAAAAGAAAAGGAAAATTTAAAATGTAGACAAGGAAAAATCCAGTCTAGAACATCGTTACCTGCTTGTGTTTGTGTTTCCTCTTTCACCATTTCTTTTGTAAATTTTCTGAGACCAGAGATGTGAAGTAAACCAGAGAGGAAGGAGTACACCTGTGATGTTGTCCTGCAGCAGATATCAGTCATAGGAATTCGGGGCATGGTTTCTTAGTAAGACTGACGCTTTAAAAGATGACTGAGCCTGCAAGGCCGTGTCTGACCTCCCTGGTCCCCACTTCCACCATTGCTCACTGTGGCTCCAGAGGTCCTCTTCTGGGCGTGGGGTAGTGGGAACCTCACTGGAAGGATGTAGAAAGTACTGGAGAGGCATGGCTGCATTTCTGGGAGGTTTTACCAACTTTTTGTAAAATATTTCAGAATTAGAAATGTTGCACCACTCAACAGAATAATCTTCTTGTGAGGTGGGGGTTTGTTTTTTTGATTTGCCACAGTAGTACACAGTGTTGAGGGTGTTGGGAGGGTGTTGGTCGGGGCAGCGTTTCTGTTGCAGTAAGATATCAGTCTGTGTCACAGCCTTCATGAAAGAGAGAGAACATCAATATCTGTTGCTGAGCAGTGTGTTTGTTCTATCGCTCTGGCAACTCTCACCTGAAAAAAAAGCCTTTGAGGATTTCTCCTGACATTTCAGCGGCTTCCCAATGCCGTTATTTCTGCCACTTCTTTAAGCCCACATAATTGACCTCTCCAAGGAGAGCAATATTCAGCCTCAAGGAAGAACATAGGAGCACCTTCAGTGAAGCCTGGAAAAGAATGAGAACTGAAGTAGTCTGTATTTCTAATATTCAATTCAAAGTCAAATGAAAAATAAATTTTGTCCATCTTTTCGTAGAGCCTCACTTTATGCTTTGGAATAGCAAAGCTTATCATGTGCAGTACTTTGAAGGTTCAAAGGTGCATAAAACATTATAATAAACAAAGCAGAAGGGAGTTTAGACTAGACAAAATCAAAGAGGAAATGTGATGTTTTAAAATTTTATTTTTTTTACAAGAATAATCAAAAAAGGGTTAATGTTCACATGAGGACAACATTGTTACAACAGTAGTTGACCTATGGTTTGGTCATTCTCCACCTTTGGATCATTCTACACCTTGCAAAGTATTGTAGAAGTAGTTGGGAATATGTCTGTTTAGAGAAAAATTAAGAAATAAAGTTTGCTCTGTGATAAGGTCCCTTTTTTTCTAGTGGTCAAAAGTATACTAAATATCAGAAAAGGGTAAGTCTCACTGCTCTTGAGGTGTCTGTTGTTTTGTAAATGTAAGCACATCAGAGTGGAGTGTCTTGTAATATTGTGATCAATAGAAAACATTATTTTCTTTCTTATGTTGGACTTATGCTTTAGGGTCTCAACCTGCTCCCACGCATTTGTCTTCCAGCACAAACTTTACTAAAAAAAGGATAGGGCCTTATTTCACTTGTCATTATCTGTATCGTGGAAGAATTCTGGCTCACTTTGAAAAGAGGAAGATGGGTATTTTTAATTATTTGAAAACCACAGCTCCTGGTAATGACTTTTGAAAACTGATTATGTGATATTTTTAAGAGTGTAAAGGCACAGACCTTATACAAAATCCCTTATTTCAAGGGCTTACCACTAAAGTGATTCCTTACATATGTATAACATTTTTTGCATTTCTAGTTATTTTTTATTCAATTTGGGATCAGTTAGAAAGTGACCTATATTTACTTCATATTGAAGAAGGTTTTTTGAGAGGGATACAGAGTATTTCAGGGCTGTGTTCCTCTGTAAACTGGGCAGCCTCTCTGAAAAGGTAAACAAGTTCAGCATGTTCCAGCAGCTGAAATACACTGACAGGGAGGAGGAAAACATCTGCATGACTTATGCTTATTTATATCTGTTTTTGGAGGTAGATAATTTGTCTCTCAGGTTGCCTTCCAAAAATAAATACGGATAATTGCTAATGAATGTATTTATTCTATGGTAGCATTTAAGTAACAACTGATAACATAGCCCTGCTATTTTGTACAATAGAGTGTCAAATGTGCCTGCTACAGCATGTAGTAGAAAAGGGGTACAAAATACATACTAAGTCCATGACTTTTCTTCAGTGGATTAGGTTTTCATCACATTTTTGATTGAATGTGCTGAAGCCAATGGTTTCACACGGAAGATAAGGTAAAAAAAGGAGGTATGCAGAGGCACATGAGGGTTTGATAAGGCAGGAGAGAAGTGAGAAGGGAAGAGATGAATGGAAGGAGGCTGACATGAGGAGACTGTGATAAGAAGGGATATAAGAAAGTGAATAAATAGCACAGTGGAGCAGAACACTATTGCAGAAAACCTTATAACGATACCGTCATTGTATAAATGTTTAGGATGATGTCACTTTTGTTCAAGTCTTGTGCTTATGTTGATTTTGACCTGAGTTTTCATACCCACAAATGGCTACTATTTGAACTACTGTTCATAAACCATTTTGTTTAATGAAAAGTGCCACTTTGAATACATAAGAATACACTATTTTAGTGTGGCTTCTTACTCTATGGCTGTAGTTTCCTCCTGGAATTTAAATATTTTACTGGGGATAATAACAGAACTTGACTCGAAACTTGGAGCACTGTTTCTTGCCGCTTAAACCAAATATGTATGTCCTGATTGTTTCATTAATGTTAACAGTATCCAGGATGTAGTTGAATTTTTATCTGTAAAAATAGTTTCATATTTGCTTAAATTATTCATTTTCCTTTCTCATATATATTTCTCATATTCCTGTGCAAAAAATCTCTTACTATATGCGTTCTCTCTCCCTGGAATGTATATAAATGCCCCAAGAATAAAATTTGCACTTCCAAACTTGCCTAAGTATGGACTATCACAGAGTCTGCAGCTGCAGCTGGATATTTTTCATTAATTGTATGACAAGGAATAGTAGCTGTAGGTAGGTATGCTAAAATGAGGTAATCTAATCTCATGCTTCAGGAGGTAGGATGACTGCCACAGGGACCGAGAGGAATGCTTTGCCCAATGTACAGCATCATATAGTGCAGTTGCTCTGAAGGAGGTTTGTCTCTGAGCTGTTGTGCAATGGTTACAGCTGAAGGCTGAGCCAGGCTTGATGGACCAGCAGCTTAATCAAGTCTGTCAAATTTCTGCTTCTGGCAATTCTGTCTCTCATGGTAACATCCCTGTATTTTTGGCCACTGTTTGTTTTGTTGCATAAATACAACTGCACTATTCTGGATGTTTCTTTATTCTCTGCTTTGTTGCTCTTAGAAATTTGGGGTTGTCAATAATCCTAAATGTTGAATGCATCTCACTCTCTCACTCTCTATTGTATACAACTCTTGCCTTCTGTTCACTTACTTCCTTTCTAATTGTCACTTCCCAACCAAAAAGGATCACATTTGAAATTTCTAATATTCTATTCATTACTTTTTAATCTTACTCATTCATTGCATCCAAGCAAGGAAGGAGGCTTCCAAGGACTTGGAATCTCTCAGATTTTAGACAATTATCAAAAACATGTTTCCAAAACAAACTCCTGCTACTTCTTTCCATTAGTGGTTAATGAATATTGAAAATATTAAAGACAATTTTGGGAGGATTTTATGGTAAGTTGAAATCCATTTCATAATAAGTGGGATTCTTACAAAGACTTCCTGTTGCATTGTCAAGAGGTATAGGTAAGAAAGAGCTACAACATTCTGTGGAGTAGAACACTTAGACACATGTGGTGCTATCACTTCTGTAACTGCATAGTTAATGCATCTTCTGTTATTCAGGGCTATTTCTAAAAGGTACGTGTCTAGATAGAAAGATAGATGAACAGAAATTAACTGAGAGCTTTTAGATATTCAGTCTATTTTCAAAAAAATATTTCTGTTTGTCTGAAGAATTGCTTCAGTCAGATGCTGAAGCAAAAATTTGCTTTCATTATGTGAGAAAAACAATCCACATTACCTTGCAGAAATGAAATAGTGAAATGCATATTTTGTCATTTTTTTAAATTTCTCTAAAAATTTTAAATACCTTTATAAGAATATTCAGTTTATATCTGATAATATCAAGACAAAAGAATGGTAATTACCTAGGTAATTAAAGAAGATTATGCAAGCATCCTATAATTTCAGAGAACTTTCTAAGGTACCCCTCATATCTTATAATGGGATGGTGTGGACACAAGTATCTGTGTATTAAACTATCATCATATCTTCGCAATATAATTCTGTATCATCTGTATTATCATTCTGTGTGGTCCTTATGATTAGACTTCAAAAGAAGGATGATATATTAAAAATGTTATTGTAGTGTGCAACTCTATACAACAGGGTTTTGTATGAAAGATAGAGTTTTGTAAATATCAGATGTTGACAAAAGCCATAGATGCATTTGATTACTGATTTATACACAATATCCATTACATTTTTGTAACAGGTTTCTTATTATTCTGTATTTTTAAGGGCCTTCTTTCACATTGCCATCGTACACATTTATTTTATTGTTGTAGCGTATTTATTTTTTCATTTGAATAGGCAAATGTGTAGCTAAGCCTAGTGAATGATGATCTGTGATAAATTTACATCCCCTGTAATCTTCCTGTATGCCCTGTGAAGAAAATTGGGATATTTCTGTTTCTAAGGCAGCTTTAGCCATGGGCTGGATCCTGTATGCAAGCTTGGCCATCTGGGTAGGCCCACAGAAACGCTGATTCTGCATGTCCTGACTAATGACCCCTTACCTTGGCCTCCCACATGTTGGCAGAGCTCCTTAATCTGGGACCTGCCTGAGGGTGTTCACAGTCCCCTCTCTTCTGCTGCAGGGGACAGGGCTGCTCCCACCACATTTCCCCATGGGATTTTCTGTGTCCAGGGACAAGATCTTGTGTGCAGCCTTGCAGGACCTATGACAGTCTGTGGGTGAATATGTCCGCAGAAAAGGCTGGGATTATCCCTGAAGCCTTCCTTGGGGACTAAGCCTCAGAAAGGAGAACTATGGACCATTTTTGTTTCCCTTTTGGTAAATTTGTAACTATTGCTTGATTACAGTTCATTTACAATGTAAATAAGTGTGTTAATGCTGATATATGTGTCTATACAAAACTGAGTAGGAAAGCAAGCATCCAGCAACTTGTACATAGTTATCTAACATCAAGTCTAGATTTCCCTCTTGGTTTGTCAAATTCCTCAATCTTCCTCTTTACCTGCTGGCAGCTTTCCCTAACAGTATTCCTTGATGTATTCCCTGGATAGTGCATGATCTTATATGTTCATTATACTCATTTAGACAAATATCATAGATCTTCTTTCCCATACAGGGCCAGGAATGGAATAGGATGTGACTCTTTCCTGCCTTCTTCTCTTTCCCTCATTTGGGACACCATTCAGTCAGAAGCATTTTAGGTGGAAACAGACATCCCAAAGGAAAGTTTGAAGTTCATTCTTGTTGCTTGACCAGGCACTGCTTGTGGCACGGCATCAGGATAACTCCTAGCAATGGTGGAACCTTTTCTGATGACAGCTTAGTGTAATTCAAATTTCCAATTTTAAATTTATAAAATACTGCCTGAATATTGAAGGGATCTGTAGTTTTTCAGAGTACCAAGTGTTAGTCTAGTTCTGATGCTAATTACAGTTGCTGATCTCATAGGTATCAGGGTTGGCATAACAGAGCATTTTCAGAAATCCCTCTTGGAAGGTTTAAACTGGTGAGTTTGTTGTGCAGTGCTTATTCAGCATATTCTATTCACTGCCAGATGAGAAGCTCTCTTGACTGATTCTTGTTGATTTGACAAGGATTCTTTTTTTTAGCAGACTACAAATACAGCCTCGAGGACATACATGCTCTCTCTGAGGGTGTCTCACAAGGAATCGTAAATCTGAAGAAAAGTCAGCAGTAAAACCTGAATTTTACTGCAGCAAAAAACATTGGAGGAGGGGTGAGCAGACAAGTCACCCCATTGTTTTTGAATTCAGATGTTACTCTTCTCTACATTCTCTTCTCCTGATACATTTGTCACTAAACATTTTGTAATGAAAAGTGACATGATGCCACTACCTGGAAAACCATGAATACCTGGGCTTAATATACAGGAAAACTTTGTACTATGAGTAAGTGAAACAAAAACCTGAAGGCTTAATTCCTTCTTTTTCTTTCTTTTTCCAGTAGCAGGTCATGTTATGGAAGGCTTTGGCTTATTAACAGACCGATAAGATTTTTTAGCATTACCAGACATTTACATGGTATTACATAATCTTTAGTGTGATTGTGTCTGCAAAACTGAAAGCAATGTTTCAACATGAAAATTAAATACCAGTACTTTGTGACTCCACAGATGTACAGAGCTAAAGACCCAAAGTTTTCCACAAAAGAGATGTGATTGCCTAATTCACCATGGAATTGTTTACTTATTGCAGAATTGCCTAACAGCTGGTGAATTTTAAAAAGATAGAGAAAGGGTTTTATACCACAGGCACAAAACAAAACATAGCCAACATTTCAAAAGCATAATATGTTCTCTTTTTCTTGTCCCTCTTGGCCAGCATGTGACTTCTGTGTTGTGACTAATGTCCCCTAAGCAGTTATACCCTTTCACATTGCTGTTCAGGCTACAGGCCAAAACTTAGCACAGCCCAGATCATCAGGAAAGAGAATAATATTATGAAAAGATCTTAAAAGCAGCTTAGATGCTGTTAGGAATAGGTAGAATTATAAGATTTATTTTAACCTATTTCCCAAGGATTGCTATTTCTCTCCCCAGTATTATGTATTACTGGATGAGCATGGATTTATTAAAAAAAAATTAAAAAATATAAAGGTTCAATTTTTATAAAATTATAAATAAAATAATACCTGCCTGGGATTAACAACATTCCAAAATTCTTGTTGGTATTTTTTTCTTTACCCCAGGATGGGTTTGGATGTTCCCTGCTAAGGAAAGTACAAAATACATGATGGTATGATAATGAGAGAATAGTCTAGTCAGACTAAGAGTAAAGTATAATTAATACAGAACCATCTGGAAGCACAATCTCTGTAGAGTTATTTTTGTTTTTACAATGGCATAGAATAACTTTTAGATTTGGTAGAAATTTTTCCATTTGCTCCAGTGGGGTCTGAAGGTATTGGTCTATACTTCAGTAGGTACTGGAAGGATTTGTGTAAGTGTCAGCATCATTCTTTTTCAGCTTCTTGAACAGTATATATCAGGGACAATTCCTTCATTTTATTCAGTATCATATCTAACAAATGCTGATATCTATGGTACAATAACAAATGCTGTTAGTAGAACTACATTTTTAATTTCAACCTTCTTTCAACCTTGTACTTTCCTCTTCCCCTCCCCCACCCCTTTTTTCTCTGGAGAACTTCTCTTAAGGGTTAGGGTAACATAGGAAGATGCAGCATTTAATATTCTGTTTCAACATTTAGTTGTTCTTGAGGAGGACTGAGATGACTATTTTCTTCTTGACATTTGAAGATCAGGAGTGTGCCCTTGTCTCTTCGTTTTCAAGTATCTATTGGCACCAGCAGCAAAGGAGATGAAGGAATCAGCCTTTCAGGCATTGAAAGTGACAACTTCAGGAAGCATCAGCTGAGGCGATTCTATCACCCGTTTAGCATTCATCTGACTATTGAAGGTGGCTGAAGAATACCATTTGAAAACAGAAAAGAAGATAAAATTGGTATTTCCCTTAATACTTACAGAACATTTGCTGTCATCTTTGACAAGTATCAGTGTTCTGCCTGGTGCTCAGAACTGTGAAAGTCACTTTTCTTCAATTGACACAATTAGAGTAGAAGATAGGTCAACTGATTTTTTTTTTTTATTTTGAGGGATTAGCATGTGGAGGTGACTGCTCTATAGATGGAATATGAGGAATATTCCTCATTGTTCATCCACATGAGGAATAGTGAGGTAGTATCTAAACTACTTTGTCCAGCTCAAAGTTTTTGATGTGCAAGTATGACATTGAGAAAGAAGGAGATGGGAAAGGATTAGGATTAGGTGATCCACGGGTAGATTATATTAGGTTCACTTCAAACTCTGCCAATCATGTGAAAACAGTCACGCTGTATGAAAACAGTCTCACTAGTGAATATTGTCAGGAACTAGCCATGGTATACAGAGCCTCACTTGAAATTGTTGGAATTACTCTAATAGGAAGTGCAGGGGCATGGGCCATGGTAGAGACAGACAAGATGCAACATTCACACTAAATGACATTTTATTCTAGCAGATCAAGGATTTTATTAGTTATGATGAGGAATGCTCAGGTTTATTTGTTTGTTATGATGAGAAATGCTCAGGTTTATTTGTTTGTAGATACATCAAACTCAGAAATATGCATCAGCATGGAGTTCCACAATCCTGGTCTTAAAAATTGCACTATAATCTTGTTATCTTCATGACTTTCACAGACTCATTTTTGTGTGAGCCTGTAGTGGTAGAAGCTTCATTAAAACATTTGAACAAAAAAAACCACTACTCATGGAAATATAAAGAAAATGCTGATTAGTTGTTTAACTGAAAAGTCAAAAAATAACTCCACAAGTTAGCTGTTAACATAGATACTGCTGATGTAAAGGAATTGTAACACTCTAGGCATTCAAGGTATTAAATAAAAATTAAAACTACTTTGAAAGAGATGCTCTAAATTCATCAAGGAAATTATTTTTAATAAGGTAAATAAATAAAAAATGCAGAAAACAGAAACAAATACTCAACCAAATTTTCAAGATTTTTAGGAATGGAGATAATGCTGAAATCTTCCCATAATTTTTAGTAAAAGTTCTAGAGAATAAAAAAAAAGAACTTCATAAATACAAGTTCATTTAAAAAGGCTCTTCTTTTTTATATGCATGAAAGGATGTGTTAGTTCATATATTTATAATTAGACTAAGTCATATTTTTTTGTGAAAGAGATGGACTCATAGGTTTGTTCATATGTAATTTTTTTTTCTAAGAAGTTGAAACAACCTACTTTTTTTCACTTTCTTCACTTTGTCAAAACAAGAAGTGTTGGAAAATGCCCGCTTTTTTTTTCTTTCTTTTTTTATCAAGTCCTATTTGTTAAAGTGGTGCTATACTGTTTTTCCTTCGTCTCTGAATGGAAGAAAGAATTTTATTTGGCACTTCATGGCCTGATGCTTTTTCTAAAGGTTTCTGGCTCAGTTCCTGTCACTGGTAGACAGCAGGGTGTTCTCTGGCTATGCTTAAGATTGTTGGTAGTATCTTTCTGTTAATGTCAACTTGGTATCACTCCATGATTGGAGAGACCTGGAAAGTCAGCTATTCTGGAGAAGTCCTTGTTGAGGTGGCATACTGTTCTTTTATTCCAAAGTAAATATCTACTTTTAACTGTAAAAAGACAATCAAGTAAATAGATTCATTTATTTATTCTGTAGTATCACTAGGTAAAACAAGTAACAACAAAAAAAGCGCAAATATTTTCATTAACACCATTTTCTTTGTCACATTCCATTCTAAACATCAGTGTTGAAATATTGATAGGATGGCAGGCTTTTGTAGGACAGGTTATTAAAATTATATCTTACATTGCATTTATAAAGGAATATGCCAAGGATTTCTCACACACTTCAGCAGTTTCTGTGCTTCTGGGTAGCTTTAGTGAGGGGGACCTCTGTTGCTTCCATGAGTGACACCAGAGCCTTAACAGTGCCAACAAATGCCCATAATATCATAGTGACGGAAACTTCTTTTGACAAATTTCACCTGGACACCCCAAAAAATTTGACATGCAGAAATGAATGTAGCTTTTTTTCTCCTATGTGTGCTGTACAAGAATGCCAGAAAGCTTTCTTGTCTTCCTTTTAAAAAATAATAACATTTCAGAGGCTGTTTAATTGAGAACATTGATGATGGTAACAGAAATATTGTGTCAATTATGAAGCAGAGATTTGAGATATGTGAATATGTAACAGTAGAAGCTAGTCTGTGCAGAGCTTCTGGATCTTTCTCTAGAGTGTTTCTGTCCAGGCTCTCATGGGGTTAGGAAGCAGGTGTCTGAATTTCCCATTGCTTTCTTGATTTTGAAAGTCATAATAAATTCAACATAGCACCATAGTATGTGGTTTGAATGTAGTCACAAAGCCTTCTATCACATGGGAAATGTCTACAGAAATTATTGACAGATTCAAATGACTTGAGGTAACTTTATAGTAGAATGAATTAAACAAAATTGTGAAATTATTTCTGCAGCAAGCCTGATGTAGTCTGCAGTGTGGAATACCCTGATTTCTGCCACTAAACCAAGGCAAAACTGCATTGTTCATCCACATGCTGTCCCCAGAAATCGGTCTGCAGTAGATTCAGTAAAAGTCCTATCTTTTTATCATTTTAACTAAATGGTGAACAGTGGCAGAACAGTGAGAAAACATCTTTTTCATAGAGTTTGTTTGCTGGGGGCTAAAACCTCTTGTTCAAAGTAGTTGTCTAAAAGTGAGCTTTTTGTCTTCTCTTTTTTATTTTATAACTCTTTTTTTATTTTATAACTCTTCTTCCCTCAAGCCTGCTTTGTTAGCTAACTGGATTACCTGAACACAGGGACTAAGTTGTAATTTCTTCCTGAGGAATTTTATATTGAGCCACCTTATCACTGTGCAGATAAAACTTAACCTTCACAACCTGATCTGGCTCGTTTGGTCTTGACCATGGATATCTCCTATCTATGCTGTAGATGAAGACAAAGAAGGGCCAGGTACAGCTTTTGGTATTTTCTACTGAATCTTGGAAAAGTTTTCCCTAAATAGGACTCTCTTTAGTTTGCTAGGTGCAACTTCTGCAGTGGAGAGTAGTAAAAAAAAGCAATATTGAACAGATCAAACATAATTTATCATTTCAGATGGTCAGATTTAGCATACACATTGCATAATACATAATGATTTTAAAATCACATCATTTAAAAATATAAATCCATATTTCATGGGTAGCAATTAAGTGAAATGAAATGAGATGAAAAGCATTCTAGGCCGTATTCTGTTAAAGCTTCTTTAGGACTTGGCACCCACTCCTTGATAGCATCAAAGGTAATTTGAAACATAAATAATGCTTAGAAAAATAGCTCTACTTTTATCAGACCTCTGTACTTAATTCAGTGACATAACTTGCAAAGTTTTATATTTGAGAGGTGTTGTTCAATAAAATTGAACAGGCTTCTTTCTTTTTGATGAGATGTACCTTAGTAGTTTCTCTTTCATCTTAAAAGTAATGTAATAATGAAAAATTTAAGGTGGAAACTTAAAAGATGCTTTTATTCCTCATCTTTATATTAAAATGGTGTTATAGCTAATCTGTGCAATAAAGCTAATGCAACAAAAATATTATCTTAGAATTAAACTACCATTTTTTCTAAGATTCTGAAAAAATTAGGTAACATCGATAGCTAGGTGCTAGTGTGGCTTTGCAAGGGACCTGTCCTCTCTTGTCAGAACTTTCTGGCCCTAGGGAGACTTATTATATCTCCTTGAATGCTTTTCTTCAGTGTAGTTCACCATGTACATAGTGTATTATATGCATTTCACTTTGGGCTTCAAGAATGCATCTCAACATTACTTATTTGAATCCTCATATAATCACTTGGATAATTTTTCCCTTTTCTCTATTTTCAAATGCTGTATGTCAGGGGATATTGAGACTATTTTGAGTATGTCACTCCTTTTACTTCAAAGAACAGATGTTTAACTAATTTTATGTTGAAAAATAGTGTCTTCTAGTGGTTTAGAAGACACTGAAATGTCCTAAAATGGCTGCTTTTTGCAAAAATAAAAAAAAAATTTAAAAATAGGAGTATTGAAGAGCAAAGAGGAGTATAGGATTCCTAAAGGAAGTTTTTTTGCTTTTTTCTTTTGGTCCCTAGCTTGCTTAACAAATTTCTTAAAAGGTAATGAAATCAAGAAATAACCCCTTAAGTTTTTTGGGGGTTTTGGTTTGGTTTTTTTTAAGTCAATATTAGAGCCTAACTAACAGTCCTATATTGTGGTGAAAATCCATTCTGCAGTATTCCTGCAGTTAAAATGCTTAGTGCAGTGGAGTATTACGCTGCAAACAACATTCCTTAGGGAGTTAAAATCAGTGAGTATTATGCAAAACCCAGCTACAAAAGATTTTCCATGAAAAGTGTGTGTGTAACATTGCATCCAATTTTCTACTTTTGTTCCTTAAGACTACTGCTTCCTTTCTGAAAGGAAATGGAGTGGCACATGAGGAGTGACTAAACTTTTAAACATAAGAATGGCAGAGCCAAAGATAAATGCAGTCTTCTGTAATAGAATTATATATATATATATATATATATATATATATATACACAAACATGGAATTGGAAAACTTAACCAAAAGAACTTTTCATTATGCATAATCATTTCCATTGCTGTTCAGAGGAACACTGTTGCAACAGTGGTCAGGGAAAAGAAAAAGACCTTTCTGAGAGAATGCCTTCAGGATATACTGTACCACCTAGGAAGTAGTATGATGCTGGCTACCTTAGTAAAAAACCTTAATAAAAAACAAAACACCTTAACCAAAAAAATACTGTAATACAAGTTTTTCCAGTTAACTTGGAAATGTAAGATGGTAATGAGAATGCATTCTTCTAACCCAATTCTGAGTGGCTCTTCAAGACAATTACCAGGAGAAGGTAGGAAGCAGACTAGTGCACCTGAAACCTCATATATGTATACAAAATATATAAACTGCTGCAGAGATTGCTTTGAAATGAGAGCGACCTATGAATAAAAAGATCAGAGAAACAAATGTTACTGGAGGTAAATGATGTAAAAATAGGTGAATATATATATACCTTACTTTTTCCTGTTGAAATTGGAAAAGGTATTTGGAAAGGTAATTTGTGAATTATACCTGAAGAATACAGGTTAATTATGTAAACTTAAATGCTATCTATAGCATCAATAGAAGTCATATTAGTGTGTAATATAGCTCTTCCTTTGTTTTCCCCTTTCTCTTTACATACTGTTGAAAATCTTTTCCATGGTATTGCTTTCTTAGGTATGCTTTCAGCTTAACCTTTTTTAAAGTAGAAATTAATCAATTAAATTTTTTTTTTCTCATTTAAATCCCTAGAAAATGTTTCGGTGTGTTCATGGTATTTGTAGGTCTGCTTCAGAGCGCTAAAAAAACTTAGTGGAATCTTTTAAAATTTTTTGGTACTATAAGGTTTGGGTTAATTTCTTTTAGTACTTCCATTTTCATGTGGACGCCTGATAACAAGTTAAAAATTGTTACAAATTGTACAACAAATGGAAACAAGGATATGAAGAAGCCTTTGGACTCTAAGGTGCATGGTGTGGCTCTTCAGGACAGTCCTGTGAGATGCCCAGAGTTAGACCCCAGCAATCCCTGTGGTTCTCTTCCAAATCAGGATTTTCCATGATTCTCTGATTCTGTGTGGGCTAGTGGTGAACTCATGTATCAGAGAGGGAACTTAACTGGTGCTCCAAAAAGCAGAACATGCCCCGTTGTGCTTCTTCTGTCCTCTGGTCTGTAAGGCTCATATCCCCTCCTCCCCTGATCCTCTTCTCCTTCCCTCTCTATCCCCAGTTTTATCATCTAAGAATGTTTTCATTACAACCCAATTATATTGGTAATATTTCTACAATCTATCTTTAAAAGCAGTCATTTGCTACATGAAAGGGAAACTGTTGAATTTAGTCAATAAAAACAAAACCTAGTGCTCTGGATACCTGCAGACAGATAGTTACAGCACTAGTATCAATCCCCAAATTTCTTATCCCACTCCTTACAAAATACATCTTAGAGCTTTATTTTGAATCGTCACATACAAAAAGAAGAATAGAGGAAGGGAAGTAGGAATGATTCAAAATAGAAGTTAAATCTAGTAAGCAGCATGGAGCATAGAAAATACTTCTAATCATATTTTGTCCAATTCCTGCCTTTTTTTATTTGCTTTCTCAGCGGTTCCTACTGATTGTTTTGCTAGTTTCTTGCCCAAAGCTAGAGTCCATAGTCAATGTTCATTTTCATTTAAGTGTCCAAAGCTAAAAATTAACACAGAAAAGTCTTTGCTCTCAAATATTCTAAGTAGTTTTAAGTAGTCTTTAGTGCTGTCCTTTTTTCCATGGAGGTCTAGTCCTTCATTTTTTATCCTTGAGAGAACAAATGAAATGAAACTATCTAGTCAAAATTATTTCTCAGAAAACAATGCATGCAATGGCCTTCATTTGATGTCCAGCAGAGCTCAAAGAAAAAGTAATGTGTGGCTGCTGGTCCTGGTATGAAATCTCATGGATCAGCAGCACAGGTTTGTAGCTACAACGTAGGTACCGCATAACCTCCTTCTGTAGCTCCAATGGCCCAAACATAAATCTATTCATTTCAGATAAAACTGCCACTAAATTTAGCTGGAGCAAAGCCCAGATAAGAGTGAATAATTTTGAAAGTTCCACTTCCTATCTCATTAAACGGAATGATGAAACATTTGCCTATTTTCTGGTGTAATGGGGTATCACAGAAAATGAGGTATCACATAAAAGGACTCAAAAGTAGTTGAACTTCTAACACTTTGTAAAAAAAAGTGCATTTATTGCTGTGGTTTACAGCTCAGTTTTTCTGGCATTAGTTTGGATTGTGAGGTCCTGAGAAGCTTTAATATATTCTTGAGAGGGCGGTAATTTTTATGAAGTGAGAGACAATAATAAAAACACTTGATTAGTTCAGCAAGCTCTTTAAGAGTAATTTATATTTTTGTCTAACCTCTGTGTTTAGGGATAGTTTATATTTTTTCAAGATTTCCAGTAGCTTTGCTCTACATTGTGCTGAGTACATTTTAGTTTGAGTTGCTTTTTACTGTAAGGAGCAAAACAACATTCAGAAAGGGAATGGCATGATGACCAGATGGCAGTCAGAAATGGCATTAATAATCCTACCACTAGTACAATATTTCACACTGCTGAAATGGAAAAAGTTAAAAAGCCACAGGAAAACAATTTTAATAAGCTGTGTTAAGATTAGAAAAATATTTCACTGAAGTCATGGATGAAGTTTTAAATGCTGCATACTCTTTATTTTTTTGCATCTTCAAAAAAGCCTTCAAAACATTAGTTGTCAATAAGGGAAATTTTATCACAAGTAAGGAGTAAACTGTGTTCCAGGAGATTCCACTAGCATGCTGTATAACAGTAATAACTGAAGTATATAATTCCTTGAGGAACTTCTTCTGTGAAATCTCATGTGACTTTTATTGCATTCTAAAATGTGTCTTCCCAAGAAGCTTCAGTTTAAGCTTGCTTTGTGCACCAATTCTTCATTCCCCTCTGACTTATTTTCTAGCAAAAACTAGAAATAGTTTTAATGCCTATAAATTCTCTTGAGGGCAGTTTAATATGGACTTGGCTGTGCAGTAGGGCACAACCTTTTGAGCTTGCTGTGAAGGTAAAGTATACTTTAGAAATATTACAGAGATTAGGAAGCAATCGGATGGTTTATGATTTCAAGGCTTAAAAAGCCTCCACAACACCAAAAATAAAAGCATGAGTATTTGACCTTTTTTTTCACATTGACCAAAATGTTTCAGAACCAATATAGTATTGTGCAATGGAGATGCTTGAATTTTGCATGCATGAAATAAAGATGAATAGCCAAAGTTCTTGTTCAGTCAAACGTTTTTGGAGCCACTGCAAACCTACTGCACCAATTTTCTTCTGTTACCACACGTAGGATAGAAATTAATTGAGGTAATCCAATGCTATGAGTTTTCTTGATATTTTAGCTTGCTTTGGGTAGTGTGCAAGTATAAAAGCTCAAGAAGTGAAATTATGTAGGCACTGGCATGGAATACAACTATTACCATAGTAAGACAAGTCTGCATCCTCTGACTAATAGAGACTGGCAGTGAAGACACTAATTTCTAATCTTACTTCCTTCAAAATAAAATAATAATATTCAATAGTTTTCATGGACCAGGTTCAAGAATTTATGACTGAAAGAGTATTTTAAATAAGTGTGATGACTTTCTCTTCACCTTAATTGTAGAGCATAAGTTTATCTTGATTTTGTTTTGCTGTAGGGAACTTCTAGACCCTGTTTTTTTTGGGGTGTAGTAAGTACTACTGAGACAATTGTTCTCTGTACAGACACAGATTAGGAGATATGTTACTGAAGATAACTGAAGCTGAATTAGTGGCTAATTTTTCAGAGGCTATTGTTCAGATAATTATACTCTCTGAATTATACCCTAATTTGAATGTCTATCCTAGGGCAGGTAGTTCCTTCTACACTGTGAGTCTTTCATTTAGTGATAAATCTGGTGTCACTTTTGTTTTTATTTGGAATACAAATTCCTTATATACTAAAGTATGGTTCTTGTCACACAAAGTTACTTAGTGTCATGGTGGTAATGCTTTCTTGATAGCCTCTGTGAAGTCAGTTCATATGGGCTGCATGTTCATTGTGTTAAGTGAATAATTTAAGGTCTTAATCAACCCATAAACTACAAAAAACAGCCACAAACTACAGCAATAGCTTATTGTTTTGAAGGTTTGGTGGTGTGTTTTTTTTGGCAGAGCACTATATTATAATTGTAGTCACCATGAAAGGAACAAAATTATATAGAGGTTGTGGCTGTCTGTGTAGCTCAGCATACTAAATTCCTCAAAACTCTTTCTCCATTGTTTATAGTGAACTTATTTAAACTTTTAATTGAAAATATGGAAAATTCCACAATTTTAAAGTCCAGAACTAAATTATAGTAGCCCGTGTACCCTTCATCCAAGAACTAATCATCCAGTTTGTGGCAAGTCACGAAGAAAAATTCCCGATATATTCTAAAACTTCTGTAAAGAAATGTATTCATGTTAAAACATTGTTCTTCTTCACTGAAAGAGATCTGCCTCCACCCTACTCCATCCCCCCTTGTACTACATGCAAATTCTGTTGTTATTGCACCTATAAGAAAGGAGGTATGTAAATGGGCACAAGCGTTTTATTTTATGTAGGCCACCAGCACACTAGGAACATACCTGAATATGATTTATGAGTTTGGGCTTTTTTTTCTTTCCTTTTTTAAAGAAAGTAGTCATAGTGATTTTCTGTGTATCACAGGTTTTTTGTTTTGTTGTTTCTGTAGGCCTTGGTTACTCATCCCATCATTGTTTTGGGGTTGGGTTTTTTTTTATCTTTCTACATTAATATAATTTTGGCTGCTGTCCTGTGTTAGAGGGCTAGATGGACTTTGTTCTGATATGACCCTTCTCTGTGGGAGCCTGTTTCAATGGGATTGCAGCCAGGTTTATACTGCTGCAGTTCTGCTGTCTGCTGTGTGCTTGCTAACTACACAGCATGAAGAAGGCAAAAGTAAAAGCAGTATTTTAAAGATATTTTCAAGGCCATGTCCACATCTGCTGCACCTCTGTGAAGTTTTTCTTTTTTTGTGCTCCCCCAAATTGTAATCTCAGCAACAGGAGTATTCTGAATCTTTGGTAACTAGCCAGCAGCTGGCATCATGCTAGATACCACTCGTTGATGGATGCAATGATATTTGTCATACTTTGGTAGGTACAGAATTCATATAAAGATTTAAATTGCAGGTTCAAGAGGTGAATTGTGCAGTTTCTCAGCTTAGCAACAGCTTCCTGTGCTTCTTGCTCTTGAAAGAAAACATCGCTGCTGTTATTTATTTATTCTATTGTAATTAGCTCAAGAGCTGTATTAGTGTGCAATTTAAGACCTCCTGTGTCAAAGTGATGCCACCTTGGCTGTTTCCTGAGCTTTTCTGATCCTGGTTTTTTTTCTCTTCTCAGAGCAGTCGCCCAGGAGGACAGGGATGGATGCCAGAGAGGTTTCTGTCTCTTATAAAAGATGTGCTGATACTACTTTATTCTTGTTAAACAGAGTCAGCACACAGGGCCTAGGTGTGGGCACGGGGGGTGGGTGGGGGGGGGGGGTGGGTTAACCTAAACAACCTGTAAAGAATCTGTGATCATGTTTGCAGGAGCATCTGTTTTGCTGGAGACTTTGATCCAGGAGGGGCGATACAGGACAGGAGCTGCAAGGAGATGTGCAGACAGGTTACTGCTCCTCTGTGCTGTCCTGTGGGGTACCTGCTGTGGTGCATTTCCAGACCTGGAGGTCTCAGGATTGGGTCATTGTAGCGCCAAAGCTGTTTCTGAGAGGACAGGTACACAAGTGACCTCTGTCTGCAATCAGCCACAGAGGCTGCAAAATAGCTCATTTTGCTTTTTACTCCCCCATTCCAAAGGATCACTATACCACTGCCAGGGCTGACAGTGCTACCTTACCAAGATGGCACATGTCACATACTGAGAGCTTTCTGCACTAGCTCTAGGAATCCTACTAGTATTTTCAAATTTTTTGTGGTGTCTATGCTCTAATTAGCATGATTTTAAGAGTGACACACCTGGTTTTGTAAATGCAGCCATGCGAAGGGAAACACACAAATTTATTTCTAAGAGTGCTGACATTTTTAGCTAAAAAAATGACTGAATAGTGCTCCTAATGTAGCACTGACAGTGATTATAATCACTGCCTGTGATTATATTTTTATTTTCTTTAACAACAGCTACCTGTTAAAACTCGCACCATATGCAAGAGTAGACATTGTGAAATATGAAAAGCTAAATTTTGTTAAGTTCTTAATCACTGATTAATATAATTCTTTCTGATTTTTTTGGGCTAGAAACATAAAACAGGGATAGAAGATTTTGATGTGGAACTTTGCTTGCAATTTTTTTTCACATACAAAAATTTAAAAATTGCGCAATAAAAATCTATTTATTATCGTTTATATAATATGTATAATCTTAATATCCTTTATTAGTGTAAAATATCTCTTAAACGGCAAAAACAATTGGAACAACAGTAGGTCTATATAATGTAATAACAATTTGTGAGGACATAAGCAATAAGAAGATAAAGGAAGTCATTAGCTCAGAAACCAAGCACAAGCACAGTTATTATTATGGAGCTAATAAAAAGTCATTTGGCTTTTTGTACATATGAAAATCAATTTTTACTTTCCATGCACACAGACAATCTATGGACTAGATGGGTCTTATCAATGAAGAATAAGTCCATTCTGCCTCTTCGTTTAAAATTTTCAGATGCAGCTAACTTTAGAGGGACTCAGCAATACTACCTTTTCTGATAAAAGGACAGATTTATTTTATAGAATCTGGGGCAGTTTCATGATTTGTTTGTGGTTTCATGAGGATGTTGTGGTGGTAATGGAAACCATTATTACTGGTAACAATAGCATTCATTTCAAATGGCTGAAGCAATGCAATTCACGTGAGCAAAATTTGCAAATCAATGTTGTAAAAATTATTTATTGTGCTTGAGTTGAACAGCTGAACAGTGTTTGTTATAAAACTGAGATACCGTACATAGGGCAATGATGTGTAAGTGGGGGTATATAGTAAATAGAAATAGATGGGTTTTTTTTCTTGCATGTATTTCTTTTCAGCACCTATCAAGGGATGTGCTTGATGTAATAAAGGACAGTACCCTTAAAGGTTTTTTTTCATTAATGCTTTCATATTTCAGACAGAACAGACTTAAGGTAAAGCAACAGATTAATGTGACACTTCAGTGACAGTACTGTTAGACAGTAGTGACACTGATTTTGCATGTTTTAGAAGAATACACAGATGTAAAACTGATGACTTTAATTATTTGGTGTGTTTGAGGACACCAAAGTAAATTGTTTTTGCATTAACTTCATGCCTTACCTTGGCATCTGATTTAAATCTCCTGTTTTCACATATTACCATAGTAGATTAGATACCTTTTTCCTTTCCTTTTTTTTTTTGCTCTCAAGTTTTCACTGGGATGAGTAACCAAGAGCCTTTTCAGAAGGAAGACAGACAAGTTTGAAAAAATTGATTGTTCAGACTCTGTGATTGTCAGATTTGTCTTTACAAAGCTAATAGATAGTATATTTTTCACTATTTTCTATATAGGAGAAAGTTTCACTCTTTTCTTTTGTTCTGGAAAAGCACCTGCCTGTGCCATGGCTAACATTTAAATCAAATTCTATTTTTAATGGTTTTGTTTATTAATTTTTATGAACTACTAAATTTGAAGAATTGAAGAAGTGAAAAGAAAAAATTTAAAAAATCCCTGCAACCAGCCCTGTTCAAACAGTTCTTTTCTTTCTATTTGATGTTTTATTCAAATTTCTAAAAATACACAGATTTGTGGGTTTTCAAAGCATCTATTTTTGCCATCAACGATGGCTTTTAATGAACTGATATCCTTCAGAACTAAAAAAAAAACAAAACAAAAACCTTCTTTTGCTTTCCTTCTCCAGTGTGCTTTGCAAATATGAAGTGGTCAATTCTAGCACTGATGATTGCACCTTCATGGTTTAACAAGTGCTGTAAATAGATTCCTCGTGGTCTGAGATTCCAGACCTGTGAGACTCCAGATTACAGAGGTGTCATAGCAGAGAAGTGGAGGTCTCCACACAGCCTCAGGTGTTGTGATGTAGGATTCACTCAGCTCTTCTGCATTGCCGCAGCTTGTACAAGCTCCTTTCAAAAATTCAGCTCGGACAAGATATTCCATTACTCCTTGTAAACAGACTAAAAAAGAAATTAATCTGGGAGATGATTTTAGGCC